>OZ012736.1:351264026-351889213 GCA_963859935.3 Lathyrus sativus | reverse complement strand
ATACGTAGGCAGAGGACGCGACGTCTTTGCGTGCAAACTTAGAAACTATCTTTAGGTTTTAACCTACACCTTTACCCTATCCCAAACCTTAGCAAATATTTACCAAACATAGCATGCAAATAAACAAAAGGTTCCTGTAGAGTACTACAGATGTTTAGGATGTGAAATACCTACCCTATGCATAACCAACCCCCGATCCCCGAATCTCTTAGCGTTGTTGTTACATCGCTAAAGGGGTTTTTCTTTCTTTAGACCTTTCCTTTGGATAAATTAAAGTCCGGTTGTAATCTAAGAATTAAGATTCAAGTTAATCAATAGCTTGGTATCACGAGTCTCACCGCAACAGAAATGGCGACTTCACTGGGGAAGAAATTACTTAACTTGAGGGTTTAGCCTATTTTGTTTAATTGCATGCTATATTTGTGAATATTTGCTTAACATGTATATTTGTCAATATATTTGTTTGTATGTTGGGTATTGGGTGTTTTGAGTGGTGAGACGGTCCTATGCCCAGACTTGAGTGAAATTATGATAGGATGGTGGTATATTCAAGAAGGCTTATAGGGAGTTGATTCCCGACCAAGCTAACTTGAGAAACCACTGCTCAGTATAGGCCCTCTTGAAAGTTTTAGTATTGTTGATCGAGTATTCGTGAAAACAATGCTACTTTCAACGAAGGAGCCCATGACACTGTGGACTTTTAGAATACACTTTACCCCACTTTAGCCTTATTAGGACGTAGTGCGATGACTATAAGGAAGTATTTCCGAAATAGTTGATACGCGATACTACACTCAGACGAGATTCTCTTGAGAATATTATCAATTACCAAGTAATTTGGGAAATTGATAATATCTAAAAGATGGATTGATGACTCTGGGAACTTCATAGAACCCGTTCGGCAGGTACAATCAATCCATAGTACAATCTTTGGGGATGGGTAGACCCTTGGACTCATGCATACCCTTAAACCTAAGCTTGTGTTGTGTGCATATGCATATGCTTGTGTTTGTGCATCTTGCATTCATATCATCATATCATCATATCATCATATCATCATATCATCATATCATCATATCATCATATCATCATATGGTTTCATGGAACTCAGACTTTGTTGTTTGTAAACATCAGAGGTCGTCATGAACAGTGAAAGAAAGAAAACTTTGAAGTACACTTACAAGGGTTTTAACCTAGATGACTTGAAAAGGTTGAGAACCTTAGTGACAGATCCAGAGGAATTTCAAAGCCGGTATGGGAAGTTGTTGCTACTCTTGAAGATAAATATGGATAGTGGAATCCTTTCTACCCTTCTCCAGTTTTATGACCCGCTTTACCACTATTTCACATTCCCTGATTATTAGCTAGTGCCCACACTAGAAGAGTATTCTTAGTTGATTGGATTTCCCATTCTTGAAGATTCTCCTTTTCCAATCGTGGAGAAGGACCCTAAAGAACAAGATATCACCAAAGCTACACGTTTGGGAGTGGTTGATATTAAAAAGAATCTGATTACAAAAGGATGAGTCTTTGGGTTAAAAGCAGAATTCTTGGTTGAGAAAGCTCAGTATTATGCATATCATTTAAGCATGGATGCATTCGAGGCTATCCTTGCCTTACTCATCTATGGTATCTTCTTGTTCCCGAGCTTTGAGAATTTTGTGGACCTCAATGCCATCAAAATTTTCTTGAAGAAGAATCCTGTGCCTACCTTGTTAGCAGACACATACCATTTTGTTCATCTGAGGAACTTTCACAATGGAGGAATGATCACTTTCTGCGCTCCTTTGTTATACAAATGGTTCACTTCGCACTTGCCCAAAGCCAACGCTTTTTGGGATCCAAAGAAAGGATGGTGGTCACAAAAGATCATGGCTCTTACCCACTCTGATATTGATTGGTATAGTCGTGATTATGATGGGATAACGATCATCGACAATTGTGGGGATTTCAGCAATGTACCTCTTCTCAGCATTAATGGAGGAATCAGCTACAATCCAATACTCGCCCGTCGACAATTGGAATACCCTCTAAAGGACAAACCCAATAGTGTTCAAGTGGAAAATATTTTCTTCAAAGAGGGAGAAGATAGTCAAGGATTAAAAGGGAGGATTCTAGAGGCTTGGAAGCATCTACACAAGAAAGGGAAGAAGGATCTTGGAAGGCTCAACTGTGTCTCTTTGGAACCTTACCTTCAATGGGTTCGAAAAGAGCCATTAACTAAGGATGCCTTATCCTAAGCAAGAGCCTATGGCTTTGAACGAAGAACCCCCGTTGGTCTTCACGTCTGAAGAAGAAAAGTTGAAGATTGCTTTGGTCAAAGCACAGCAAACTGAAGAAGCTTGGAAGCACAAGTATCAAATAGTCGTCGAAGAAAATGCGGAGCTCCAGAGACAACTCCAGTTGAAAGATGAAGAAATCCTCTCTTGTAAGAAGAGGAAAGCACTAGAAGAACCTTATGAGCCTCAGTCTAATCCATGGAAGATAATTGTGGATATACTCATCTTTGAGAAGACTCAGATGGAAAGAAAGATCGAGAAGCTCAATTTAAGGCTGCTAGGGGAACCTTGATAGGATTCATTTAGCTGTTGTTTAAAACTCTTGTAAGGGGAAACAATGTTTTGTAATCCGTTTTTTTAATCAATGAAATGGCGAATTCTGATGTTCGTAAATGTCTGAGTTCCATGACACCATTTGCATTTGCATTTGCACTTCTTCTAACCATTCAAGGAAATTCATTTTTTCTCTTTGCAGACAACAACATGGTAAGAAGAGACATGCTTCTGGTTCCGGATCTGAGGTTGGGCCGTCTAAGGATGTTAACAAGACTTGTCCGAAATCCCGCTGCTTTCATAGTCAAATATAGGGACCTATTGCCATTGATAAGTGCTCCGATCAACGAGCCCATGTTGCAAGCCTTGGTTGAATTCTATGATACAACCTACCACTGCTTTGTATTTCCAGACTTTAAGCTGCTCCCAACCATCGAGGAGTATACTGATTATCTAAAGATTCCGTGGACTTTTACGCTCCCTTATAGAAAACCAAAGAAAAGGGACTTAGCTAAAGCCCTACATATCAAGCTGGAAGACTTACCACCGATGAGAGCGAAAGGAGGGTGGTATGGAATGGATGCCAGACCTCTAATGGAGATGGCTGAGTATCATTATAAAAGCAGAAACCTAGGCATTTTTGAGGCGATTCTGGCATTACTGATATATGGGCTATATCTTTTTCCAAGCATTTACGATTTCATCAGCGAAGAGGCAATCCGCCTCTTCATCATCAAAAATCCGGTCAACACGATACTGGATGACACTTATATGGTCATCCACCGTTTCATCTTGTATGATTGTGGGAATTCTCATGATGTCTTGCACTGCTCGACCGATGGTTTACTTCTCATCTGCCAAGGACTCATATCCTTTGGAGGCTTCCTACCAAAAGTGCATGGGTTTCTAAACTCGTCACTCTCAGACACCATGACATCACATGGTATGACACTAGCCTCGGTGACCAAGTCATGATTCCTAGTTACGGAGATTTCCCCAATGTGCCTCTCATTGGGATAGAAGGGGTGATCACCTATAATCCTATCCTCGCCCAGCGTCAACATGGGTATCCTACTGGACCAGAGCCCAAACCAGAACTGTTCAGGCCTTGCTTTTGTGAGACGGGTCGCAACCAAGAACTAGAAGCTAATGCTCAATACGCTCAAAACGCTCAAAGAGATCCACACCTCTTAGGCCTAACTCCAATGGATAATGAAAGTTGTTTAACCACCATGGGGTACCTTCTATGGTCAAAAGAAATTGCCTTAAACATGTTCTACACTCATGACTATGAGATAACCATGGAGCCTGAGGTCCCCACAACTAGGGAGGAACTAAAATACGCTTTGATCAAAGTGCAAAGAGAGAATGAAGACCTGTGGGAGATTATCCGCCAGGACCAAGTTCATATCAAAGTCCAAGAGGGAGAAGGATCGTCTTGTTAGATTGATCTTTGTTTCACCATTTCCCTGCTTTCCCTAAAAAGGATTGAAATCCTATTTGTTGCATTTACTTTCATTTTCTTGTAAGAAAGGTCTTGCTTTTTAGCAAGGGCCACCCTATTGTAATAGATTTCCAGCTATCAAATGGAAAATGCTTTTTAAGCATGTCGTTACATGTTGTTTTAACCTTTTGTTTGTAAACAAAAAATTTGGGTTTCCTTGAATGGTTTATGCATCCGCATTTGCATTTGCATTCACATGTCATCCTGCATCAGTATTACATTTGGGTTCCACAGCTCATCCTTTGTTCTTGTTCAGCAAGGAGATAAGGAGTCACGCTGAGTACTCACAGATACAACACACGGTCCCAAGCTCAAAAGAAGATGGCAGATAACGACCAGAGGTTCGATCAAATGGATAATGACATCGAAGGGATCAAAGGGGACGTCATCCAGATCATGGAAGTCCTCAACATAATCAAAGCAAAAATGGATACGCAACCTACAGTAATCTCCGAAGTTGCCACAATAGCGGCCAATGTTATAGTAGCTCCTGTTACTTCAGCAGAGTTTCCCTACGACATGTCCCGAGATTTTGTGCCGCCATTCAACAATATGCAGTCTTCGAGTGTCAATCCCCTGTTCGACTCAACAACCAGAAACCCTATTTTCACTCAAGCGGGTTGGCCTACCACAATGCGACCTGTTTTCGCCAATCAACAATCAATCTTTGATATACCCGATGGTTCTGAGGCTGAAGACGAAAAACACGAAAAATTAAGAGTGGAGATGGCATCATGGCCAAAAGGATGAGGGCCATTGAAGGAAATCATGTATTTGGATCTGATGCCAAGGATCTATGTCTGGTATCTGGATTGGTATTTCCTCGGAAATTTAAAATGCCAATCTTTGATAAATATGAGGGGACCACTTGTCCTAAAGTCCACCTCATCATGTACTGTAGGCGGATGGCTCCGCATATTGAAAATGACAAACTGTTAGTACACTGTTTCCAAGATAGTCTTAAAGGGGCTTCGGCTAAGTGGTATCTCGGTTTAGATCAAGCGAAAATCCACAATTTCCAAGACCTTTCAGATGCTTTTATTCAACAGTACAAGTACAACATGGACCTAGCTCCCGATCGCCGTCATCTTCTCAGCATGACGCAGAAAAATACTGAAACCTTTAAGGAGTATGCGCAAAGATGGCGCAGAACTGCAACACAAGTAGAGCCTCCCCTTACTGAAAAGGAGTTGGCATATTGGTTTGTGGATACGGTTCGACCGGAATTTTATGAACGATTGATCAACAGTGTTACAACAAATTTCTCTGATATTGTGGCAGTGGGAGTCAAGGTGGAAGCAGGTTTAAAGAGTGGAAAAGTGACCACTCCAAATATTACCTCAAGCGCCAGCACAACAAAGAAGCCAGTCAGCAATTTCCACAAAATGAAAGAGGGGGAGGTGAGTGCAATTACATATGGGAAGAAAGCACAAAACTCTCGAAGCCATCGCCAACAGTACCAACCATCATATGTGGCAGCGGTGACCCTGGTTTTTCAACCTTCATCACAGCATGGTCCCCAACCTGGGGCATCCAGCAATCAGCACCAGTATCAGCCTGGCAATCAGCAACATTATCACTCCAATAATCAGCAACAATACCAGCAACCGCAAGGTCAACAGCCGCAGAACAGGGCTCCGAGGGCAAATTATCAAGAAAATAGGCCAAAGATACAACCTATTCTAATGAGTTACACCGACCTGTTTCCCATGCTAATAGAAAGAGGGCTGGTTAAAACAAGAAAATTAGGTGATCCACCTAATCCACTCCCGTTCTATTACAACGCAAATGCTCGTTGCCCATTTCACGAGAATGCTCTAGGCCACGATCTCGAAGGTTGCTTCGCCCTCCAGCATCTAGTTCGTGAACTAATTGAAAAACGAATTCTATCCTTTAAAGATAATCACCCAACGTATAGAGCAACCCTCTGCCAAATCATGGTGGAGTCAACGCCATTACTAAAGAAGGGGAAGGGTCAGAAGATAAGAAAGTTACTACTGTTGGTAAGATCAAAGTGTCGTTAGCAGACCTACACAAACGCCTTGCTCAGGCATGGTCGCTCAAGATGTCTCACGAAGATTGCAAAGAATGTATGCTGAATCCCGAGGGTTGTGATGCTGTGAAAAAAGACATTCGGGCCATGATTAAACAGGGAATGATAAAAATCACTCACCGAAAAAAAGAAGAAGATGTGGCGGTCATCGAACCTGTGTTTAACATACCAGGAGAGCCCAACAAAAGAGCTGTATTCAGAGATGATAACAGCAACAAAAACTACAAGAACGTCCGACCAGTATTCTGCGACGATGCACCCCCGAATTTCGGGAGGGGACAGACCAGGTTTGAGCCGAGGGGAGGATCCAAGCCTCACCCAAGAGCCGTGACACCAAAACAAGACTATTCACGGTGTGAGGGGATTTTCAAAGACAAGAAACCAGTGAATGTGGCCAACATTGCCGGTGGAAGCAAAATGACCTAGAGTGGTCGCATCTACCAACCTCGAGCATATAATGTGACTCCTCCACCAACAGTTTCTGTTCAAAAAACTCATGTTCCTCAGAAGCCTATTCCAGAGGTAGTCGCCGCCAAAGAACCTTTAGTTAGAGGAAAAGAAAGTCTCAAGAACGATGAAGAAGAATTCTTGAGAATCATTCGACGAAGTGATTACAGGGTGGTGGACCAACTAAACCAAACACCCTCCAAGATCTCGGTCATGGCTTTGCTTTTAAGCTCTCCAGCACACTGCCAGGCGTTGCTCAAAATCCTGACACAGGCCCACGTTACTAAAGATATTACAGTGGGGCAGTTTGACTCCATTGTAGCAAATATCACTGCCTGCAACACATTGAGCTTTGACGATAACGATCTAACAGCTGAGAAGCGTAAGCATAATCATGCTCTACATGTGTCAGTAAAATGTGAAGAGGATACAATGTCCCGAGTCCTTGTTGACACAGGATCAACACTCAACGTAATGCCTAAGAGGACTTTGGTCAAGCTGGCATATTAAGGCGCTACCATGAGGACAACTTCTCTCATAGTCAAGGCATTTGACGGATCCAGGAGAACCGTGATAGGAGAAGTTGATCTTCCTATCCTAATTGGATCACAAATCTTCGAAGTCACCTTCCAGGTGATGGACATAAATCCAGTCTACAGTTGTCTACTGGGAAGACCATGGATTCACAAAGATGGCGCTGTCACTTCCACTCTCCACCAAAAAATGAAATTTTTGTGGATGACTAGTTGGTCATTGTCCATGGAGAAGAAGACTTAATGGTGAGCAACTTGTCATTGTTCCGGTATATTGAGGCTGATGAAGATTCCCTCGAGACGGCCTTCCAAGCACTAGAAATAGCTCACGCTGTTCTAGTTGATGAATCAGACATAACCCGTGGGCCATCATTTACCTCTGCTCAAAGTATTAAGGCAGCGTTGAAAACCGAGTCACATTGGGATGGGGAGAGGTCATCGAAGTCAACGCTCGAGCCAAACATGACCAACAAGGGTTGGGTTACAAACCAACTCCAGAAGGCGAGCTAAAAGAAAGCAACATGAAGAAGAAGTCTTTGAATGAAATATTCACCAGTGGCGGCATGCAAGTCAATGCCATTATTGCTGAAGATGAAGATGATAATCTGGATCATCTAATAACTAGGGGAGGAGCAGCGTTGCGCAATTGGGAGGCTGTGGAAGTTCCCATCTTTTTACCTTTAGAGTAATTCACTCTGCTTGTTAGCTTTGTGTTTTTCTTTAAAAATTCCTGGTCTTGCCCAAGGCCTGCGAATTATTTTGTATTGGGCCACTTTGCAAAATTTGAAAATCATTAATGAAAAAAGTGTTTTTGTTAAAACTCTTGCTATTTGTTTTGCGCATCATTTTCACTCTTTTTGTTAAAAGAAAAATGGCCATCTTTTTTTTGAAAAAATAAAAACAACGCTTCATCTGCATGTCTGTGTGTGTGTGCCTAATTGTTCCAAAATAAAAGATGCAGAATACCTCCATCAACCATAGAATCCTATGATCCTTCGGCTCCTTCTACTAACGGTTCATTTGTCTTTCAAGCTGAAGAAGAGAATGACGAAGAGTTAGAAGTCCCCGAAGAGTTAAAGAGAATGGCTGAATACGAAGATGTTTATCTCCAGCCCCATAAAGAGCAGACTAAAGTCATTAACTTGGGGTCAGAGGAAGAAAGAAAAGAAGTCAAGATTGGGGCATCATTAAGGCCAGAAATCAAAGACAAGCTGATAACAATCCTCAGAGATTTTGTCGACATATTCTCCTGGTCATACCAACATATGCCAGGGTTGGATACTGACATTGTCATGCACAAGCTCCCCCTGAAGCCAGAATTTCCTCCGGTCAAGCAAAAGCTTCGCAGGTCGAGACCAGACATGGCGCTTAAAATCCGAGATGAGGTCAAAAAGCAAATTGATGCCGGCTTTCTAGCAGTATCCAAGTATCCAGAATGGGTGGCAAACATTGTACCAGTCCCGAAGAAGGATGGCAAGGTCAGGATGTGCATCGACTACAGGGATTTAAACAAAGAAAGTCCAAAGGATGACTTCCCTCTACCACGCATTGACACTCTGGTGGATAACACAGCAAGCTTTGCAGTATTCTCATTCATGGACGGATTTTCTGGTTATAACCAGATAAAAATGGATCCAGATGACATGGAGAAAACAACCTTCATCACACCATGGGGCATCTATTGTTATAAGGTCATGCCTTTTGGTTTGAAGAACACAGAGGCAACGTATCAGAGAGCTATGGTCACACTCTTTCATGATATGATGCACAAAGAAATCGAAGTATACGTAGATGATATGATCGCAAAATCCCAAAGTGAAGAAGACCACTTGGATCATCTGCTGAAGCTGTTCGAGAGACTCCGAAAGTATCAACTAAGGCTAAATCCAGAAAAATGCACCTTCGGAGTTCGCTCAGGCAAGTTACTTGGTTTCATCGTTAGTCAGCAAGGAATTGAAGTAGACCCCGACAAGGTTAAAGCAATCCAGGAGATGCCTGCTCCCAAAACAGAGAAACAAGTCAGAGGCTTCCTCGGACGTCTGAATTACATCTCCAGATTCATCTCCAACATGACCCCTACTTGCACACCGATCTTAAAGTTGTTACGAAAAGATCAGACAGTAGTATGGAATGAAAACTGCCAGGCCGCATTTGAGAAAATCAAGCAGTACTTGCAAGAACATCCAGTGTTGATTCCTCTGGTACCCGGAAGGCCTTTGTTCATGTATATGACGGTACTAGAAGATTCAATGGGATGTGTCTTAGGCCAGACTGATGAGTCAGGAAAGAAAGAACACGCAATCTATTAGCTAAGCAAGAAGTTCACTGATTGCGAGAGTCATTACTCTCCCCTGGAAAAAGCCTGTTGTGCGTTAGCATTGGCCGCCAAGCGTCTAAGGCAATACATGATTTGTCACACTACAATGCTGATTTCCAAGATGGACCCCATCAAGTACATCTTTGAAAAGCCAGCTCAAACAGGAAGATTAGCCAGATGGCATATGCTCTTATCAGAGTACGATATCCAATATGTTGCTCAAAAATCTATCAAAGGAAGTGTCTTGTCAGAACACCTCGCAGAGCATCCTATGGAGGATTATCAACCACTCAAGTTTGATTTTCCTGATGAAGATGTAATGTATATTCAGCGCACGAAACCAGAGCCTGGTCCGGAAGAAGGTCCCGAGCCTAGATCCCGCTGGGAAATGATGTTCGACGGAGCGTCAAACAAAAACGGACATGGTGTCGGAGCTGTTATGAAAAATACGACTGGAGGGTACACTGCCGTCACAACCCAACTTTGTTTCTCATGTACAAACAACATAGCCGAGTATGAAGCCTGCATCTTAGGGTTGGAAGCTTCCATTGATCTTCGCATCAAAATCTTGGAAGTAATTGGTGATTCTGCCTTGGTGATATACCAACTTAAAGGAGAATGGGAACCAGGGATGAAAAGTTGATCCCTTACAAGACCCATATCCTGGAGATGGTTGAATATTTTGATGAAATTACTTCCAAGCACGTACCAAGAGCAGAAAATCGAATTGCCGATGCGCTAGCCATGATGGCATCAATGTGGAAGGTCCAGTTTGTCAACGAGGCACCACTGATCCGCATCGAAAGAAGGACAATACCCGCATACGTCATGGCAATAGATGAAGAATCTGATGAGAAACCGTGGTTTCATGATATCAAGAATTTTCTCCAAAATCAAGAGTATCCTGCTAACGCGTCCACAATTGACAAAAGAGCAATACGAAGATTATCATCTAAATTCTTCATCAGCAATGGTACCTTGTACAAAATAAATCATGACATGGTTTTACTCCGATGTGTCGATGAAAACGAGGCGAATCTCATAATGACCGAAGTACACGAAGGAACCTTCGGCACCCATGCGAATGGCCACACAATGGCTAAGAAAATCTTAAGAGCAGGCTACTTCTGGTTAACCTTGGAGAGGGAATGCATATTCTTCGCTCGAAGATGTCATAAATGTCAAGTCTATGCTGATAAAGTGCATGTCCCTCCACATCCTCTCAATGTGATGACATCACCTTGGCCTTTTGCAATGTGGGGGCATAGATATGATTGAGGCAATAGAACCAAAAGCTTCCAACGGCCATCGCTTCATCCTTGTCGCAATTGATTACTTCACCAAATGGGTGGAAGCAGCATCGTATGCAAATGTGACAAAGCAAGTGGTTGCTCACTTCATCAAAAAGGAGATCGTCTGCCGATATGGTATCCCTAACCAGATCATCACTGACAACGGGTCGAATCTGAATAATAAAATGATGAAGGAACTTTGTGACGATTTCAAGATCAAACATCACAATTCGTCTCTTTACAGACCTAAGATGAATGGTGCAGTTGAAGCTGCAAACAAAAACATTAAAAAGATAATACAAAAGATGGTCATAACTTACAAAGATTGGCACGAGATGCTACCATTTGCCTTGCACGGATACCGAACATCAGTGCGCACTTCGAAAGGGGCAACTCCCTTTTCCTTGGTGTATGGGATGGACGCTGTGCTACCCATCGAGGTCAGAATACCTTCCTTAAAGATCTTGACGGAAGCAAAGCTTGATGAAGACGAATGGATAAAAGAAAGATATGACTCGTTGAACCTCATTGACGAAAAAAGAATGACGGCCATGTGTCACAGTCAAATCTATCAACAAAGGATGATCTGAGCGTTCAACAAAAAGGTTCGTCCCAAAGAGTATAGGGAAGGAGAGCTTGTGCTTAGAAAGATCCTGCCAACTCAAAAGGATATGCGTGGCAAGTGGATGCCCAACTATGACGGCCCTTTCGTTGTAAAGACTGTCTTCTCCGGAGGATCTCTAATTCTCGAAACTATGGATGGCAAACAACTCAAGTATCCCATCAACTCAGACGTAGTGAGAAAATACTACGCCTGAAGCGAAATACCTAGAAAGGAGATTTCAGTGCTTCATCAAGATGAAAGCCCAACGTTTGAAAGCTGGCAGACACCGGAGCGGAGTCTTGTGCAAGATATCAAAAGAAAGATCAACGCCTGTCATTCTCGTCAGAAGCAGCGAAGCAAGTCAACTGGCAGTCAGAAGGACCGGATTATTATGGGATTCTGTAACCTTTTCTGTTTGCCATTTTTCAAACTCATAAAGTTCCCAAGGCTTTGTCCTTTGTAAAGTTCTTGTCTATCAATAAGATCAGATTTTTGGCCAAATCATTGTTATGATCCTCTGTTTTTGTTATGCAATTTCACTTATATGTTAATAAGAATTTTCATGAAAGCAAAGTGTTTTGAAAAATTTAAGTCTTATTTTAAAAAGAAAACACGATTTGACAAAATGATTGAAAAGTTCTAGAGGTAATCTGATGATGTTACACAGTTCCCAAAGTTGTGGAAGGTTGTTGTGCCTTCAACCAAGCTAGATGTGCCCGACAGCAATTCTGGCTCTTAAGCCAAGACTTCTTCTCTGCATAATTACGAGGATATTATTAAAAAAGATCGTTATCAACACCAAAGAAGAAAGTGTCGCCGACTTGGGGCGTTTTGAGACTCAGCGTGACGAGTTCTCTCTATGTTTTGCTTTCCTTTGTTTCAGCTGGTCGGTCTGCATTTTACATACAACATCATGGCAGCATACGCATTTGTTTGCACTTCTGGTTTTGGTTTTTGCTTGTTTGGTTGTTGCCTTTGAGATCCTTCGGTTGTTACCATTATCTTTGATCTGTTGTAACAAGTTCGCGTCAAAGTTGACATCCTGGGGTTTCCTATTTTCTCTGGGAAGCTAGTGGTGACTAGCAATATCCAATTCACACAAACAGGGGGTTGTTACCAATTTTCATCTTCGATTTAGTCGTCACCAACAAACTTTGAAAGACTAGTGGTCACTAGCACACGTTCAGAACTAATTACGTTCGGTACCGTGATTCAGTTGTCACCAAACATTTTCCAAACCCAGTTATTACTGATTCTGTTATAAAGCGAACCAATTGTTATTGGAGTCCCTTTGATTCGGTTTTCACCAATCTGGCTAAAAATCTAGTGGTTACTAGTATTGCCCTCTAAAAACCAATGGTCATTGACATTGGAGTTGGTTGTCACCAAAATTCCCTAAAAGTCCAATGATTATTGGCCTCACCTTCAAATCCAATTGTTATTGGTACCCATTTGATTCGGTTATTACCAGTCTTTCTGAACCTAGTCGTTACTAGTATTACCTTCAGATCCAATTGTTATTGGTACCCCTTGATTCGATTATTACCAATTTCTATAAGTCTAGTGGTCACTAGCCTTGTTTGGAAAAAACTAGTGGTTACTAGCATTATCTAGAACCAATCGTTATTGGTATACTTGGGTTGGTCGTCACCAAAATTCCTTAAAAGTCCAATGATTATCGGCATCGCTTAAAGCAGATTGTTATCATCGCATTGGCCTGGTCGTTACCAAGCTCCTTGAAAATCCAATGGTCATTGGTCTCCTTGGATTCGGTCGTCACAAAATTTTCCGGTTAAGTCTAGTGGTTACTAGCATCATCCAGAACCAATTGTTATTGGTATATCCTGATTTGGTTATCACCAGTCCCCTCTAAATCCAGTAGTTACTGGCATTGTTTGAAAACTAATCGTTATTAGTGCCGAAAGTTAATTGTTACCAACTTCCCCAGCCAGAGTCCTGTTGTTTTAACAATATTGTTTAGAATTCCCAATTGTAATTGGAACTTTGATTTGGTTGTCACCATATCCCCAGGAAGTCTGGTAATGTTTAGCACTTCTTGGAAACCGTTATTGATTTGGTCGTCACCATATCCCAAATAAGTCTAGTGGAAACTAGCACCGTTTGAAGCTATTTGTTATTCTAGTCATCACCAGTCTCCCCATTTGAAACCTTTCGCTTTTCCAGTCGAGTCTCGAAAAACTAGTGGATACTAGCCTCCCCGGCGCGTCTAGCCTTGTTTCTAACTCTTTCCTTAAGATCTCGTTTGAACTCTTCGGTATAGGAAACTTCTCATCTGATTATCCCTAGTGAGATTCGTGTCTTCGTTCCGTCTTTTCCCCGGTGAAATTTTGCTTCCCCAGTGGGACTATTCCCCAGCAAAGTTCTCCCCAGTGGGTCCCTTCCCCAGGGTGGTTTGCGCTTCTTTTCCTTCGTTTCCCTAGTGAAGAATCGTCATCTTCCCTGGTGGGGTTTCTCATCTGGTTATCCCCAGTGAGGTTCGTATCTCCTTTCCCCATTGAAGATGTGTCATCCCTGGTGGAATTTGTTGTCCCCTGTGTGAAAGATTCCCTTGAACCGCATTTTCAGTCATGTTTGAACTATCTTGTTTACTTTAAATCTTTCCCCAGTGTATCGGGTCCCTCGTGAGTGGTTACTCGTCGTATCGCCGTTCTCTTATATTTGCTCGTGTGCCTGCATCCTTTTTGCATTCAAGCATCATATAACATCATTTAGATTCATGGCATATTGGCATTCGTCCTTTTGCATATAATCGGATCTAAGGGACAAAATTTCTGGTTTGCTATATTTAAATACCTTTCACTGTGATTCTATGAGGATTGTCATCTCTCATCACCATCTAGTGAAGATATTTAAATAGGGGCATCTGTTACACCCCAAATTTTGACCCCTTAGATCCTCATCATCATTGTAGGATCATATTTGCTTGATTAACTAACCTTAACCCATTTTCAGTTTATCTTTGTTAAGATGCAGATGAATTAGGGTTCCGTACCGTCAAAATCGAGGCTTCAGTGGTTTGATCAATCAATGTTTTGGATTGACCAAACTTTAAACAAGATCAAGGATAATACATTGGATCAAATATGAATTCCATTTGAGGTGGTCACCCGGGAATTGAGAACAGTGCAATTCGAGATACCCGATTAGGGTTTCCGATTAGGAAAAGTCAACTGTAGTTTGACTTTTGTTTTAAAGAGTATTTCAATGGTGGTATTTTGATCCATTAAGTTCATATGGATTAGTAAAGTCCATTCAAAGAGTTTCAAGTCCTCAGGATGTCCGGATCACCAACGGGCGACTCGGTAGACACCGATCGATCGAACGGTTGACCGAAAAGTCAACTTTTCAACAATAAGGAATTTGATTTCAAGATGTGAATAAAAAATGTTCCTTATGTCATATTACACCTCCCCATAAAATTTCATGAACATTGGATCAAGGGTTAAGAAGTAATTGCAAAAATCGGGAATTAGGGTTTCGAAAGGGGCAAGACCATAACTCCTCAATCACACATCCAATTGAAGTTGTTCAAAGCTCATTGGAAAGATCTTGACAAATCCTACAAAATCCTCAAAGTGTTCCATGATCAAAAAATTCATAGAATTGGAGTTATAGAAAAATTCATTTTTGAAGGGGAAATAACTTAGAAAATTTCTAAGTTATTTAGAAAATTTCTAAGTTATTTAGCACTTGTAAGTGGTTTTTTCAGAAACTTTGAAGGGTTTTTCAACCTAATTCCATAAAGAATTTGGAAATTACCAAAACATAAAAGTTGTAGAGCTACTTAAGGGCTTTCCAAATTATGGTAGAACTCCTCAATAGCATGTTTGAGCAGGAAGTTATGCACCATAGAAGTTGGGCCTGTCAACACTTGAAACCACACTCCAACACTTCCCAAAAATCAGTTTTTCACAACTTGAGATCTCCTCATCCCTTGGATCATGATTCAATACAATATTCAGATGTGTAGAAGAAAGGAAATGCAGAAAATGTAAGATTTGGAGAGAGATGGTAGGTTGCAACTTGGCATTATTACACTACGCCAAAATTGCTATTTTGTATCGCCTAATTTAATAGCGCTTTTAAAAAAAGCGCTATTGCAAAGGAAACAAACACATCTATAATAGCGTTTTATAGTAAAGCGATATTAAAGAGTACAGAGAATATGATTTTGATAGCACTTTGTAAAAAAGCGCTATTATAGATCTTCACTAAGATAGCGCTTTTTTAAAAAGTGCTATTAAAATGTTGCATTACAATAGCACTTTTATAAAAGCGCTATTACTATAAGCACTACGATAGCGCTTTTCAAAAATCGCTATTAAAATATTTAACTAAAATAGCGTTTCCTAAGAAACCGCTATCATTTCTATCATGAGGTATTAAGATAGCGCTTTTATAAAAAGCGCTATTAAAATATTCCACTAAAATATTTCACTTAAATATTAAACTGCTAGCATTACTTAAATTAATTAAAATACCGAAAAAAATAATCATAATCATCATTGTCATAAGCTAAACAAAACCTTAAAAATATGAAATAGAAAGATTAAAAAGCTGAATTGTTGTAATTTAGCTTCGAAGAACAAACCGAGGTTAGAACGGCAAAGGAAATGGAGTCGCTAAACAAAATCTCAAGCGTCGACAAAATTTTAGATCTCCTTTCCACACTCGGCTACGTCGATGCAACAGGTTCCGATGCACCGCCGTCGCAGAAAATCGCCGCTGGCCTGTCTTGGATCATCGCCGCCCTCAACCCCAATTCCAACATAATGTATGTTACCGCTTTCCTCTCAATCAATCAATCGATTAGGGTTTCTATTCTTCACCTTTCGTTTTCTTTATTCATCTTGTAGACACGATGAAAACAATACACAGTACATAGAAGAATCTCTAAAGTTAATAGAATGTTCGCACCCTCTTCAACAAACTCATATTCAAAATTGTGATGCTGATGCTCTTTTTCCGGTTATTCAATGGATTAGTTCACGTCTAAAATCAACGCAAGAACAATGCGTTAGTGAGGTGTTGAATTGAACTCTCGCATTTTCAGTTTTGATTTTCATTTCTGTGAGTAGTTTCCTAAAATGCATGTTTTGTGAAGTGCTGATTTTTGGTATGCCATGGAACTGTAGGTATGTCGTGATGAAGAAACTGTTGAAGAAGAGGACGTGCTTAAAACTAGCTTGATAAACAAGTTGGATGAACTGGTCTGTGAGATGCATGAGATGTTTTGCAATTATCATTTCTACTTGATTTATTTGACTTTGGTGTTTAGCTTTTTATTTATTTATTTGGTTGTTCTACAGAATCACCGGAAAACGAATGTTGTGGAGCAGTTAGAAGAGTTAAGAGCGAGAAACAATAAGAAAGGTGTTGATTCTGCAGTTCAGAAGTTGTATCCTTTGATCATGTCTATGAAAGTGAATCATTATTATTATTGTTTTCATTAATTTTAAAATTCAATTTTTCGAGCCAATTGAAAATGAAGTGATTTAACTAATTTTTGTAGTTGATGTTTGACTAAAGCTGAATGTTATGTGTTGCTTATACTATCAACTTTTAGTTTAGGATCTCGAAAGAAAGGAAACTAGCTTTCTGTTCAACCGCGAAGCTAAGCATTCAGAACTTCAGGCCGATATTAGTGAATTAGAGAGGAAAGTAGCAAGTGACTATGATAGCAAGAGCCTTACTGATGAGCTTCATCAATCTTTTAGTGAATCGCTTGAAAGAGTCGATCGGATGAAAAAGGTAAGATAGTTTTAATAAATGGACTTGCTTTCTATTTTTTTCTATTATCATTTTTGGATGCACGACGGTTTTAAATTGTGGTTCAGTTACCTAAAATGCAGATAAATACAACTGCATAATTCTTTCAAATTGCACTATTGCAGTTATAGTTGAAATAAAAGAATTGATGTTAAAGGAAACATCTTTATTGAATTCGATCATTTCACAGGTATACATTGGAGAATTGCATCATGCTGAATTTTATTTTGACATTTTCCTTATGATTTTGTTTATTGTCAATCACTCCTCCATATTGCAGTTTCAAGAGGCCTTTAGTAGCGCTGATGGTCGTATAAAACTTGTTCATAGTTCAGTCATGTCATTCTATGGCAGAAACTCTGGTAATCCTCGATCACAAACTCTTGTGGTGTTGTAATTTTTTGGGCCAACTCTGTCGTTCTAATTTCTTCTTGCGTCATAGTTCAATCATGTAGATGTTATACATAATTAGTTGCAGAAACTCACATGTCGGTAACCATCTTTTTTTCTCTTATAATTGATATGTATGTTAGATGTTCGATTAAATGCCTCAGAGAAAACAATCTTTTAATAGTGTCTTCACCAATAAGCTTGATGTTGAGGAGCTTGAGATGCTTTTGGAAGCATACTTTGTTCAAATTGATGGAACTCTCAACAAGCTTTCCACGGTATCCTTGCTATGTTCCAGTTCCTTGTTCTATACTTAGCTTTATCTCTTTGTTTTGTTAACAAAATAACATATACAAATTCAATAGTTCAATTCAACAAGTTAAAACACAAATGCAAATGAAGTAGTTACATTTTTGTGCCTTTTGATCTAGTTGGGTAGAGTAGCTTAATGAATATGTCGTAAGCACACAATATTTGAGAAGCAAAGCACCATTTCCATCTCGAATAATGATTGGAATGACATGACTTTCTGGTTTGTATTTGAGGGCTTGGATTGATTGTAATTCATCTATTTTTGCTTGCAAAACATTAGTATTAGACAGTTATAAAATAGTTGCTATGACTCGGGGGATACTTATGAAGCCTCATAGCCATGTTATAATCTCCTCAAATGTACTCGCCCTAGTATCCTACATTCAGACTGATACGACTTGACACATGTCTTATAGCACCCAAAAGGCTATTGGGGCCAAATACTCCTTACCCTACCTTAGCTGAACAACCTAAAAATTCTGCTAAAATACAGTTGTATAGTTAGGGGAACAGAAGGGGGGCCTATAAGGAGAAAGAACCGAGGAGCTAAACCTAAGTCATTCATTCAGATTTTACCCTAAACACTTGACCTTGAGCATGACACATTGTTGGCAGAGGTCCTAAATATTCCACACAGGAATAAATTAATATTATGGGATTTAAGATACCTAGTTTATATAAATGCTACTGATTTTCTATCTTATATGGTTATCATATATGTTTGTTTGAAAGAATATAGTTTACTTTAGATATAGAATTGACTTTTCTGTTGCTGACACCTTGTTATTTGTCGGTTGTTGTGTTGAAGCTGACGGAGTATGTCGATGACACAGAGGATTACATCAATATTATGCTGGATGACAAACAAAACCATCTCCTCCAAATGGGAGTCATGTTGACCATGGCAACTCTGGTAGTGAGTGCCTTTGTTGTTGTGGCTGGTGTTTTTGGCATGAATATTCATATTGAACTGTTTGATAGTGACAAGTACGGGACAAGAGAGTTTATGTGGACTGTTGGTGGTGGTACTGCTGGAACCATATTCTTGTATGTGGTTGCCATTGCTTGGTGCAAGTATAAACGCTTGCTAGAATAAGCAACACTCTATTGTGTTCTAAAAAATAATGTAATTTAATTGGAAACACATATTCTTGTATGTTTATTTCTTGGCCAATTAATGTACATCGTTGTCATCGCACATAGCTTTCATTTACAAACAAATTCTCAATTCCCTGATATGCTCCATCATTCTGCAGGTGTTTGATAGTCCTAGATCTGGTGGCTTGATATTTATTGAATTCATCGTCAATGGTAACAAACTGTCCTTAGCCGTAAATATGTCTCGACATCACTAAGCTTCATACATCTCTGGTGAGCACAGGTACTACTGAAGGTTCTGGTTAAGCTGCAAATTCAACTTATAATGTACTCTAATGGTGTAAGATTGAACCATGCTTGCTCGTTATTACCGAGATCTTTTATTTCCGACACCAATGCACTTAATCTTTATATCCTGAGAGAACTTTAGATGCTCAGCTATAACTACCATCTATTAATGCTCAACTATAATTACCATCTATTAAGACGAGCTGAACTTTAGATGCTGAAAATTCTTTCTGACTCAGTTCGCTAGCAACTTTCCTAGCTTTCAAAGATTAAACTAATTTTCAAGCATGCTCCAAGTTTTAAATGTAATTCCTAGTACTTTTGTAAAATTTTCTTACTAACTTATTAGACGTGCAAGCCAAGTGAGAGTAATCAGGTTTGTGATTAATGGTTATATGTTTGTTTGTTCCCCTTCACATTAATGTTGCAGCCTGCTGTTGCACAACATTCAATGTGAAATAATCTCACCATATTCTCTGCTAACTTCAGTTCTCGTTTTGTTTTGACAATTACTTCAGTTCTAGTTGATAAATAATTATACTTGCAATTGAAGAATTGTTACGAGTTGATTCTGCTAGGTTGATTGTTAAGCATTCAAATTTATTGTGTATTTTTACTTGGAAAGCAGAGTAGACGTGCAGTTCTTTTGGAGTTCTTGTTGTTCCATTTCATGCAAGACAATGTTGTGGAGGCATATCAGCTTGCTCTATGGTATGTTATATTAAAATTTAATGCTTAGCCCTTTACCTGTAGGGAGCCTTGGCACAATAATTATAGTTACTTTCATCATCGGAAGTTGAACTCTGTTTTGTTGATGATGCTGCTGATGAAATCTCACAACAATCAAAAAGACGCAAGGGTGGCCGTATCACCATGCCTTTCATCATCGGTATCATTTCTATTTATTACTTTTTGAATGAGTTTGAATTTTTTTGGTATATACAGTATGGTATTGTTGTTTGTTGAAGCAAATGAGGCGTTTTCAAGTATGGCCAGCATGGGACTATCGCCAAACATGATTGTTTATTTGATGGGAAGTTACAAACTTCATCTTGGAAATGCTACTCAGATTCTTCTCTTATCTTCTGCAGCCAAAAATTTCACGCCTGTTATTGGCGCCTTTCTTGTAGATTCTTCTTTGGGTCGATTCTTGGGTGTTGGATTAGGTTCTGTTGTCACTTTCCTGGTATGTATAAACGTCGAAATTGCAATCACATAGTAACAACTCTAGCTCTGTATTACTACTTGGATGAGTTAAGATTTCCGTGGTTTATTTGATGCTTTGTTTTTGTTGTCTAAGGGATGACATTGCTGTGGTTAACAACCATGGTCCCACAGGAAAGGCCTCCAGCTTGTGTACATCCAACAAAAGGCTGTAAATCAGCAACGAAAGGTCAAATGGCAATGCTACTCTCTGCATTTGGTCTAATGTCAATTGGAAATGGTGGTCTTTCATGTTCCATGGCGTTTGGTGCTGACCAACTGAATAGGAAAGATAATCCAAATAGCTATAGAGTCTTGGAAACATTCTTCAGTTGGTATTATGCTTTCACAATTATTGGTGTCATAATAGCTATTACAGGAATTGTATACATTCAAGATCATCTCGGTTGGTTTTACCATTAATCAAATACTTTTTCAAATTTATTGTTCTAGCATTGTGTGTTATTAAGTTTTACTTCATGGAAAAGCTTGGGCATTCATCATCTGTATTTGTGATCCTATCTTGATTCAGGGATTTGAGGCATATGTTGGATTTGAGGGATTTGAGTTATAAAATTTCATTTTTTTAAAAGAATAAATAAAGGGCATTAATAGCGCTTTTCTGGAAAGTGCTATTAAAGATAGTGTATTATAATAGCGCTTTGTTAGAAAGTGCTATCAAAATTGAAGCAATTTACCGGTATTTTAATAGCGCTTTGTTTGAAAGTGCTATCGAAAATGTGGATTATAATAGTGCTTAATAGCGCTATTATTTGTTCATTTTTTTAAAAGAATAAATAAAGGGCATTAATAGCGCTTTTCTGGAAAGTGCTATTAAAGATAGTGTATTATAATAGCGCTTTGTTAGAAAGTGCTATCAAAATTGAAGCAATTTACCGGTATTTTAATAGCGCTTTGTTTGAAAGTGCTATCGAAAATGTGGATTATAATAGTGCTTTGTTTGAAAGTGCTATTAAATATGTGTCTTATAATAGCGTTTTATTTGAAAGCGCTATTAAATATGTGTTTTATAATAGAGCTTTGTTTGAAAGTACTATCAAAATTAAAGCAAATTACTGGTACTATAATAGCGCTTTGTTTGAAAGCGCTATCAAATATGTGTCTTATAATAGCGGTTTTGGAAAAACGCTATTAAATACAGGTACTATAATAGCGCTTTTGGAAAAGCGCTATTAATTAACAGTAATATAATAGCGCTTTTAAAGCGCTATTAAAAATTTTGTTTTACAATAGCGGTGTAATACCCCAAATTTTTCCCTAAGATTAGTCGTTTCATCTTGCATCCCATTTCATTGTGCATTGCATTTAAACTAACCACTAACGGGTGGTGCAGTTGTTTGATTGTTGCAAGAAAATATTATGTGGCGCGCTCTTTTAGTTTACAGGGTTTCTAGTGCCACTTTATTTTGAATGAATAAAATAGCACAAGTGGCAAGAGACCCTGTGTAAGGAGTTGTGAGTGTGAGAGGTTGAGAGTTCGAAAAAAAATAACAAAAATAGTTTTTTTTATTATTTAATTATTATTTTCATATTTCATTTAAATTATTTTTTTAAAAATATTATTTTTTCACTTTTTTCCATATTATTCAATAAAAATAAAAATTTCTTTTTAATAAAAACAATTACTTTTCAATAAAAAAAAAAACATTTGTTTCTCTAATTAAACTAAAAACACTCTTTTAAAATTTAAAACAGTTTTTTTTAAAAAGTTAAACCAAAACAGTTTTTTTAAAATAAGATTAAAACATTTCTTAAATAAAAACTAAAATGTTTCTTTAAAGTTTAAATTAAAAAACTAAATTTTTTTTTTAAAAATTAAAACTAAAAAACATTTTCAAAATTAAAGCTAGATCTAAATTAAATTTTTTTAAAAATATAATAATAATAATGTTAAATAAACGTCCAAATTCTTAATTTTTCTTTTTCACTATTTTATTATTTGCCATGAATTCCTGTCTAACCCTTTGCACTAATGTTCTCTGTTTCTCTCCTCAAATTATATTTAAATTATTTGTTCAATTTATTTTGTTCCATGGATGTAATTTACGCGAGGCCATGGTCGCGGTTTTATTTTATCTTTCTTTTTTTGGGATTTGTAATTTACGCGAGTGATCGTCGTACTCTGTTTAGGGTTTCCCGCCGTGGAATCCCTAATTTAACCCTAATTTCAATTCAACAAATTCAACGTAGAAATAGGAGTTTTAAGACTCCACATAAGCGTGTCCTTAAGATACGCTTACTCCCATTGAAACCTTGACCACAGTCAAGAAGTTTCTAACCTCCCTTTCGAGGGAAACTACAATTACTCTGATTCCATTCCCGTCAGGATATGTAGGCACAAGATGCGATGTCTTGCCGAGTAAACTTAGGACTAACCCTTAGGTCTTTAGGTCACTCTATCCCTTAGCTCAATATATATATTAAAGCATATAATGAATAAAAATAAAAAAGCATACAATAAACAAAAGGTTCCTGTAGAGTACTACAGAAGTTTAGGGTGCTAGTACCTTCCCTAAGCTTAACCAACCCCTTACCTAGGTCCCTCCCCGCATTGTGTTTACGATGCAAAAATAGGTTTTCCCTCTTTTGACCTTTTCCTTCGGATAAATCAAAGAGCGGTTGTGAATCAAAAATTGTGATTCAAACTAATTAATAGTTTGATATCCTATTTCCACCGCAACAGAAAATGGCGACTTCACTGGGGACCGCCATAACTTTTAAGGGTTATCCCTATTTTGTTTATTGTATGATATTTTTTATTATTTATTCTCTTGTATATATTATTATTGTGCTTTGCTTGGGGGGTACCTTGCTATTGTGAGATAAGTCCTAACCCGGACTTGAGCGACCTTATTATAGGAAGGTGAGATATTCGACGAGGCTTGCCGGGAGTGAGTCCCGACCAAGTTGACTCGAGAATCACCGCTAAGTTGAGACCCTTTCGAAAATGGTTCGGTTGATCGAGTGTAATCGTGAAAAATTTTACTATTTTCGATTGGAGTCTGTGATATTGAGGACCGTAGTTACCTTAACACCACTTTGGCCTTATATAGGACGTAGTGCGGGAACTATGTGGGAGTAGTCCTACAATGGTTGCTACGCAATGCTACACTCAAAAGAGGTTCTCTTGAGAATATTATCGACCCCCGAGTTAGTTGGAAAGTTGATAATATCCGAAGGATGGACTAATGACTTTGGGCACTTCTTAGAACCTTGTTTTGCAGGTACAACTAACCTTAGTACATACCTTATTGGGATGGGTAGACCCTAACTCCTTGCATATACCTTTAACCTAGGACTTTGTATATATGCATTGCATCCATAAGACATCACATGTCATGGAATTCAAATTTTATTTATGAATACTGTCGGATACCATGGATTACAAAAAAAAAAAACTTTGAGATATTCTTTTAAAGGACTTAAGCTAGATGACCTAAGGAAGTTAGGATCTTTGGTTCAAGATCAATAAAGGATCCATAAACAAGTATGGAAGGCCGTTATTTTTGTTGAAACCTCAAGTAGACCAAGGTTTCCTTTCGACTTTGTTACAGTTCTAGGATCCAGATTATCTTTTCCTTACATCCCTCGAGTACCAGCTCTTGCCTACCCTAGAAGAGTACTCTCAATTGGTGGGGTTACCTATTCTAAAGGAATCTTTGTTCCCTTTCTTGGAGAAAGACCCTAAAGGATAAGACCGTGGCTAAAGCCATATGCTCGAAGTCATCCGACATCAAGGACACTAATCACCAACAATTGTGAAGACTTTTCCAACGTACCCTTGTTTGGTTTTGATGAAGGATTTATGTTTCTCTAACTCTCAATATACCTTTTGAAGATAGGCTCATCCTAAAAAAGGCCCAGCTAGAAGAGCAGATCAAGGGGCAGAACAAGAAGCTTCCTTAGGGTCATTATTAGCTTTTATGTTATGCCAAGATTTTTCTAGGAATATTATTTGTAATCCATTTTCAATTAATAAATAAAATTTCTTTGTTATTCTGCAATATTCGTAAATTTGTGAATTCCATGAAATCATTTTGCATTTTAGCATCATATTTTTGCATTCCATGTGTCTCCCGGTTTCTCATACTCGGTTCTCTCACCTTCCAGTTTCGTCACCCTGGGTCCTCCGCATCAGTACAACACTAGAGCCAAAGCTCGAAAAAGGATGGAAGAACAAGCTCAAGCGATCGACCGTGTCAGCCATGAACTCGAAGATCTTCGAGGAAGTGTGGGGCAGATTATGGAGATGTTGCAAGCCCTTAAGGTGAAGATAGATAATCAACCTACCATTGTTTCTGAAATTACCGATACTGTTGTGGATCCTCAACTAGCTGTTACTGTCGAGAACATACCTCCTCAGAATCGTCAATCCAGTTCAGTGAATCCTACTGTTGCTCAACCAGTTCGAAGAGTTACTCCTCCAAAGTGCAAAACTCTGACCGTTGACCACCATAAAGGACCTACACGTTCGAGGAATCGCTCGATGGCTACTCATCAACCTTGGCAACCTCAACAGAATTATGTTCAAAGTTATCCAGTTCAGTATGCTCCACAACCCTATGTAGCTACTGTTGCACCTCCTTTCAGTCAGCAATTTCCTACATATCAGCTCGGGCCACCGGCTCCAGTTTATCAACAACCTCCTATTTATCAGCCTGCACAAGCTCCTGTCAACTGTCAACGAGTGCCCAACGCTCCCGTGCGCCAACCATCAGAGGAGACGATACCTCGTCAAAATAGGAGACCATACAAGCCTTGTCCTCCGATCCCAATGATGTTCATTGAGTTGTATCCTTTCTTAGTGCAACGAGGTCTGGTTGTTACCCGAACTTTGGGTCCACCTCCCAATCCGGTACCTGTCAATTACAACGCTGCCGCTCATTGTTTATTTCATGAGGGTGCGCCTGGTCACGATTTGGAAGGGTGTTACGCGCTTAAGAACATTGTCAGAGATTTGCTAGAAAAGAAGGTCCTGTCTTTTGATGATCCTCAGCCGAAAATCAAGACTCCTCTCAGAGCTCTCCATGGGCCAGGATCAAGCTCTGTAAAGCTTGTTTTCAACATATCTCAGCCAGTGACGCATACGGTGAATCAGTCGAAGCCGGTAGTTCTTCAGATGCTTAGTCCTTTTCATTTCAGCAATCCTCAAGATGATGCGACCCCGATCAACAGAGAATCTGGGAGAGTTATTCTGAGTGAAAATTTGAAGACCGATAATGAATTAATGACAGACGTAGCTGGGGCAAGCAAGACGACTCCTTCCCGTGAGGCTCCGCTAGAGGAAACCACTACCATGCCAGTCTCAGACGCAAAAACTTCATAAACACATCTTGAAGGACTTTGAGACATTACATTTTGATTATTTATATGTTTATTTTCTTTGATTAAGCATAATTATCATGTACGAACTTGTTTATTTTGGAATAATTAATGCAATGCATATTTGTCTGGAGTAAATCCATTCGTTTCACTCATTCAAAATATTTTTTTCATAAACTTGTAATGCCAACGTTACCCGATCTCTTGTTTTATAGAGAATTGGGAGGAGGATGATGAACCAAAACATCAAATCTCTTGTCGTATGCTTCTGATTGAAACCTGCTGATGATGTAAGGCATTGTTTCAAATCCTAAACACCGAAGATATAAGGCAGATAATCCCTCTTTAACCCCCTTTGAGCCTTGAAGTAGGAGTTTTCTTCTTTTCCAAATTAAAAACCTTATTTTAACTTGGGGCAGGGTAGTTTTTCAGTACAACCAATCGAGCGCTCAAACCCTCAAAAAGGAGGAGCGAACCGTCGAGAATATATCCTTAGCATCTTAAGAAGTCAAAATGCAACGACTATTCCTCTACTACCTAAAGAGCGGGGCAGTCACAAACCTTCAAAAGAGTCACACGACTCATTCACAAAAATAAAAAAAATATAGCCCGCTAAGTCAAAACCTATGAAGGAGACTTAGGCAAAACTGGGGCATCCCGCTGGACTCCAAAATCAAATCAAAAGACGTCGTCCAGGAAAAAGTTAAGGAATGAAAAAATATAACAAAAACAAGGGATTACCATAAAGAATTCCCGATAAAGAACAAAGTCGTGTGATTCATCGCCAAAAGAAACTAGGTGAGTGACGGCCATGTCCAAAGCCTTGGTAAGTCCTCGACCATATCAAATCCGATTGAGATATGAGTGCTCGCATCCGGTTAACTGAATAGGATTGCAGAATATCACGAATAGGGGTGGGTACAAATAACTTTGAGCCTTTATCCCTTGTTTCTTAAACCGTGAACCAAGCCACGATACAACCATTAAAAGACCTAATTGAAGTAGGAATTCATTTGAAAGCATACTCGACGAGATAACGTTTCCTGACTCCTACGAGCTAGGCTCAATTTACCGTTGGCATTACAATTTAAATTCATATCCTAGCTACGCGACTTCGGTCGCGAGTTATAGCGATATCTTTTTTCAAGACAAATATATCGTTGCATTGATAGTTTCAGGATAACATTTCACGCGTGTCGATTTTGCCTAACATATCAGAAACTTACTTGAAAATACTGCTAAACAGGGGCAGTTGGTTTCCAATTCACTTACTGATGCAAGCCTGACATTCTTAAGAGATATTATTGTAGACTCAGTCGTAACACGGTTAATTCGTGCTAGTTACATCGAGATCTGACAAATCTCTCCAAGAGTTTGAAAACAGTTGGGCAATCGAACCCTATGTTCTCTGTAAAATCCTCTCGAGATAACTCTCTCATACAGCAGGTAATCTAGGGCATATTGTTTTTCAAAATGGCGACTATCCCGAAGTCCATTAAGATCAAAACTAGCTTGTTTCACGACATTTTCATGCACCCGATGGATCTTACTCCCGAAGGTCTTCATTCCCCAGTAAATCTCATCAACCATTGCCTCAGAGCAGTCCCTAGAGAGACTTTAAGCCGACGTAGTCCCCAGCGAGACTATAAGCTGACAACACTTTGGGCTGAGCCGGTAATCTCCAAGACAGTAGAGATCATACCAGCATCTTCCCAGTAACATTCCCCAGCAAGACTTTAAGCTGACAACACTTTTGGGATCCATCCGATAAATCCCCAGTGACTCTCAAGACTGCAGAGATATCCCCGGTATCCTCCAAGTGATATATGTTCTTGAACCCTATTCTCAGCGGAATTATCTGTTCCTCAGTGAAATTGCCTTACTTTCCTCAGGAAATACTTCCCAGGAGACTGCCATATTCTCCCCAAGAGGTCAAGATACCTTCCCCAGGAATGTCTGTTGATTTCTCCCCAGTAAGTCTGATGAACTCTCCCCAGGGAAGTTTGATATATCTTATCCCCAGTCGGATATACCTTTTCCCCAAGAAGCCGAGGTACTTTTCCCAGGAAGTTGCTACACTATCTCCATGAAGTTGTCTAGCTCCACACCTTTCCCATACAGATTTTATCCCCGGAAGTCTATGATCCAAGAGTTCTTGAGCTGATTATGGTTCATGATAGCAATCCCTCACGTGAAGTCATGACATCTTATCCCCATGTGGAGGTCATGAATCCCCAGTTGAAGTCAGGGCATCATACTCTCCGGTGAAGTCGTATAGCATCCCCATGTGGAAGTCATGAGATTTTCTCCCCAGGGAAATTTTAACTTTGAAGCCAGATTCGGTCTTACCATCAACTATTCATATCCTCTAATAGATGTACTGTTGCAGAGGTCACTGGGTATTCCTGTCGAGATGTTTACTTCATCTCGTGTCTCCTCTCTCATCTGTTTTGTCAGTATAAGCATAAGCATGAGCATTATATACTCATTTTCATTTCATTTTCATACACATGAACATACACATTCGTATACACTTTGGCATACGCATTAGCATTTGCATGCTTGCGATTTATCGTCATCCTTGTCGTTACCGCCGAGTAACTGGGTTTGTTCGCTCTCTCCAAGTAGATCGTCAGCCCTAAGCATAAAATACCTACTTGTTTCCAGTTTCCCCACAGAGTTCAACCCTCGTGGATGATGGTTATTTCCGTTACTTTTCCGCGTTAGGATAAGGTAGTCCCCATTCGAGTTCGTTTCCTCAATGGAGTCTTGTTTGACAGTTCTTTCTATCCAAATTCTAGATCGAACTTCAGTCTCGTCGGTCACTGAACCTACCTGGACGTGCATTTATTTTGCGCTATCTTTCAAGAAAAGCATTTACAATCCTTTGCAGATATGCGACAGTTCTTGCCCGAGAAGCTTATCACTACATTGCACAATAGACAAGCAACAGTTCCTAGCCGAGGAGCTTATCACCTACCTTACACTTTACAATACACTCTACAATTGATCTTCTCATACAAGGAGCTCATTATTACATTACAGTGATCTAGATGTTTGCCATCATCACAACATTCTTGACAATTTACATTACAGTGATCTAGATGTTTGCCATCATCACGACCTTCTTTACAATTTATGTTACCTGCTATCACTAAGTGATCTAGATGTTTGCCATCATCACAACTTTCTTTACAATTTACATTACCTGTTACCACCTCTACAAGCAGTTCTCATCCGAGAAGCTTATTATTTCCACTCTTGCAAATAAGCGGCATTTCTCGCCCGAGAAGCTTATCCTATCTTCGTTATGACTTGCAGCAAATGGCCATCTCCAGCGAGCAGTTTGGTTTCCATTTCCCGTATCATTTTGAAGAAAGGGGAGGTTTGAGAGGAATCATATTCAGGAGAGTATCAATCTTGAAGTATGAGGAAGTTCAGTTTACCCTTTAATAAAAGAAGGAGCAGAATCATATTCAGGAGAGTGTGAATCTTGAAGTATGAGAAAGTTCAGTTTACCCTTTAGTAAAAGAAGGAGCAGAATCATATTCAGGAGAGTGTGAATCTTGAAGTATGAGGAAGTTCAGTTTACCCTTTAGTAAAAGAAGAATCTGAATCATATGTCCAAGGCGTCGACCTTAGATATGAGGAGGTTTATTAATTAGATAAGCAACAACCTCTTTATTTGAGAGCTTATCCAGTTTGGCATATAAGTCCCTTCCAACGATAAGTGGCTATTCTCTCTCGAGAGGCTTATCAGGGCATTTCCCATTAAAGTCCATTTATTTTGGCATACAGTCGGTTTTACCCTGTATATTTTCTACGGATTTCTAAATTCCGTTTGATCCTGTCACGAGGGAGAGTTTCCAGAAGCTCGGATGTTATTCTTTGCTCAATGCTCCAGCATCTTGTTAATCGATCCTACAGTCGTGCAGATCCAGTTTTATTTTCTTACTCTAGAGTATCCGCCGGTCACGCCTGAACCTGTTGATGATTACTCTTAAATTCCCCCAGTGGAGGCCGTCTCATCGGTGCCATCTCCATTGAGGATCCCGCTCTTACCATTCCTTTTCCTAAAGTGATAATTGGTCGTACTCGCACCAGTTGACTATCACTTTAGAATTCCCCAGTGTCGTGCTGTCACCCAGTGCGTCGTATTCCCAGTGTGGTTCGTTCGTCGCGTCTGTCCCCTATGTCGTCGTGTCATCTGCATCTCTGCATTTACCATTCCATCATACGCACCATACTAAATTCATGGCATTGTCAGCATTATAATTTATTTCCGTTTTGTCCATAGCATTGCATATCACTGCATCTAAGGGCAAAATTTTCGGTTATCTATATTTAAATCCCTCCACCATGATTTCTCGAGCCTTCGTCGCTCAAATCATCCGATGAAGCTATTTAAATAGGGGCAACTGTAATACCCCAAATTTTGCCCTAAGATTAGTCGTTTCATCTTGCATCCCATTTCATTGTGCATTGCATTTAAACTAACCACTAACGGGTGGTGCAGTTGTTTGATTGTTGCAAGAAAATATTATATGGCGCGCTCTTTTAGTTTACAGGGTTTCTAGTGCCACTTTATTTTGAATGAATAAAATAGCACAAGTGGCAAGAGATCCTGTGTAAGGAGTTGTGAGTGTGAGAGGTTGAGAGTTCGAATCCTACCTTCTTCATTTTTTGTTTTTCTTTTATTTTTAATCTGACTTTTCTATTTTTATAAAAAAAATAACAAAAATAGTTTTTTTTATTATTTAATTATTATTTTCGTATTTCATTTAAATTATTTTTTTAAAAATATAATTTTTTCACTTTTTTCCATATTATTCATAAAAACATCCAAAAATCATAAAATTAAAAATATTAGAAAAGATTTTATTCTTTTAAGTTTGTTTTAGTTTTTTTTTTTAGCTTTGACTAATTATTTAAGTTGGGTTTTAAAGTGGGCATTAGGTTAGAGTTAACCCTAATTTGTTACCTATATAAACATAAGTTATGTTTGAGAAAGGGAAGAGGAGAAAAAAGAGAAAAACGGCGGCCGTTCTCACGACTTATCAAAAGAGGGGGGATTTTTGACAAAACCTTCAAAGCTTCATCACCGGCAGAATCACCAACAAAATCGTAACTCGTAAGATTTCATCAATATCACATTTGGTTTCTGTTATTCTTTTTTTTTTTACAGGAAAAAGAGAAGATTATGGCGGCGCAATGAAGAAGAAGAAGAAGTTGGGTCTTTGGAAAGACAAAGTTTGAAATGAAATGTCAAACCTACCTCTTTTCGTTTATGCCTCAGTTTTATTTTCTTGTCATTTTCTATTTTTTATATCTTTTGTTTTTTTCTCTTATTTCTTTTTTTCTTTTTCCATTTTTATTATCATTAATTGGTTTGAGTTTTATAGATTCTATCGTAAGGTTTTGTTAATTAAGTAACTAACGTAATGTTTTGCTAATTAAATAACTAACGTAATGTTTTGTTAATTAAGTAACTAACGTAATGTTTTTGCAATTTTTTTTTTTGTATTTCTAGAATAAGAGCATTTGGTAATATAAAAATAATTTCTTTTTAATAAAAACAATTACTTTTCAATCAAAACAATTTCTTTTCAATAAAAAAAAAAAAACATTTGTTTCTCTAATTAAACTAAAAACACTCTTTTAAAATTTAAAACAGTTTTTTTTAAAAAGTTAAACCAAAACAGTTTTTTTAAAATAAGATTAAAACATTTCTTAAATAAACACTAAAATGTTTCTTTAAATTTTAAATTAAAAAACTAAATTTTTTTTTTAAAAATTAAAACTAAAAAACATTTTCAAAATTAAAGCTAGATCTTTTTCAAAATCAACCCAAAACATTTTCAAAATCAAATTAATTTTCTTTTTAAATTAAATTTTTTTTAAAAATATAATAATAATAATGTTAAATAAACGTCCAAATTCTTAATTTTTCTTTTTGACTATTTTATTATTTTCCATGAATTTCTGTCTAACCCTTTGCACTAATGTTCTCTGTTTCTCTCCTCAAATTATATTTAAATTATTTGTTCAATTTATTTTGTTCCATGGATGTAATTTACGCGAGGCCATGGTCGCGGTTTTATTTTATCTTTCTTTTTTTGGGATTTGTAATTTACGCGAGTGATCGTCGCGACGCTTTCTTTATTTTCCGCATTTTAATTTCTGCAATATAATATTTTGCCATGTTTGCATGTTTTACCGTTATATTTCCCTTCGAAGGAATTAGGATTAACAATTTGACCGCCGAGTCAATAACCCTAGTTTCAACCATTTCAAAACCCTAATTAGCTTAGGTGTCCCGCCGTGGACGAAAATACCCTTTACCCTAGCATTAGGTCAAAAAGTCGCCGTACTCTGTTTAGGGATTCCCGCCGTGGAATCCCTAATTTAACCCTAATTTCAATTCAACAAATTCAACGTAGAAATAGGAGTTTTAAGACTCCACGTAAGCGTGTCCTTAAGATACGCTTACTCCCATTGAAACCTTGACCACAGTCAAGAAGTTTCTAACCTCCCTTTCGAGGGGAACTACAATTACTCTGATTCCATTCCCGTCAGGATATGTAGGCACAAGATGCGATGTCTTGCCGAGTAAACTTAGGATTAACCCTTAGGTCTTTAGGTCACTCTATCCCTTAGCTCAATATATATTAAAGCATATAATGAATAAAAATAAAAAAAACATACAATAAACGAAAGGTTCCTGTAGAGTACTACAGAAGTTTAGGGTGCTAGTACCTTCCCTAAGCTTAACCAACCCCTTACCTAGGTCTCTCCCCGCATTGTGTTTACGATGCAAAAATAGGTTTTCCCTCTTTTGACCTTTTCCTTCGGATAAATCAAAGAGCGGTTGTGAATCAAGAATTGCGATTCAAACTAATTAATAGTTTGATATCCTATTTCCACCGCAACAAGCGGCTTGATTAATAGCGCTTTAAAACGCTATTAAAAAGCAAAAAAGCGCTATTATAAAGCTTTTTTTGTAGTAGTGTTATATTCAAATGTAAGGAAAAAAGAGAAACTTTTGGTTGATGTGAGCAGCTGCAGTCCCCTACACCCTAAAGCTCATCTCAGTCACTTCATGTCCACCTCTCCACTTGATTTTTTGATCTTCTTTGGTCCATGGAACTGATGTATAGAGATCTTGGCAAGATATTGAAGGAAAATTGCGATCTAAACGCAGCGGAAAACAAAAATTTTCCTTTAGTGATCCTCACGAATGAGCATGGTCAGTGATAGAATCGTTACCTCTTTGTGGCGATTCAGATCTTTGATGCAGCGATCACAAGCGTTGATAAGGTGCAACGCCTCTACTCAGTCCACACGAACAGCTTCCGGTCACAGTGCTAGCTGCTTACGAACGGAATTATTTGAGTGAGAAAAGAGAATCAAAAACGAAATTGCATCAAGTGAAAGCTTCATCACAAGGGTTCCTTTTATAGACTCTCTTGTGGGCTGCGGGCTAAAACCCTAATTCACATGATCCATAATAATATTATATATTATTATAATAACTATTATTATAATAAATATATTTATTTTATTATTATTTTATAACCATTATAAAATAACAATAATTATTATTATATTATCCGAATTTCTATTTTCACTTAAGTGCACCGTACCTTACGGTGTTCCTTTGATTTCTCTATCTCTCATCAAACTGTCCTTATGTGTGTGACCCTGTAGGATTTCGTAACGTTGGTATGTCAAATCCTTCAGGTTGTGTCATGTACACATCCTCAAGAAGATTCCCATTAAGGAAATCAGTTTTGACATCCATCTGCCATATTTCATAATCATGATATGCAGCGATGGCAAGTAAAATCCGAACAGATTTAAGCATCGCAACTGGTGAAAAGGTTTCATCATAGTCAACCCCATGAATTTGTTTATAGCCTTTTGCAACCAGTCTTGCTTTATAGGTATGTACGTTACCATCCATGTCAGTCTTCTTCTTGAAGACCCACTTGCATCCTATAGGGTTAACTCCTATAGGAGGTTCTACCAAGGTCCAAACCTGGTTTGTGTACATGGAATCCATTTCAGATTTCATGGCTTCTAGCCACTTCTCAGACTCAGGACCAGTTATGGCCTCTTTGTAGGTCACAGGCTCATCTTGATCCATGAGTAATACATCACCCTGATCACTTATGAGATATCCATATCTCTCAGGTTGGTGACGTATCCTGCTTGACCTACGCTGGTCTTGTTCTTCTTGAGCAGGTTGCTCTTCCACAACTACTTGTGTTTCCCGCTCTAGTTCCTCCATAGGTGTTTCAATGTTTTGTGATTCTTGAATTTCTTCAAGCTCTATTTTCCTCCCACTGTTTCCTTTGGAAATAAAATCCCTTTCCAGAAAGACTCCAGTTCGAGCGACAAACACTTTGCCCTCAGAAGGATTGTAGAAGTAATATCCTCTTGTTTCTTTAGGATACCCCACAAATAAGCATTTGTCAGATTTGGGCTCAAGCTTGGTTGAAATTTGTCGTTTGACGTAAACCTCGCAACCCCAAATCTTCATGTAAGACATATGTGGTTTCTTACCACTCCATATCTCATATGGTGTCTTATCAACCTTTTTGGATGGAACACGGTTAAGTGTGTAAGCTGCTGTTAATAATGCATGTCCCCAAAAGGAGTTTGGAAGATCGACGTGACTCATCATGGATCGGACCATGTCTAACAAGGTTCGATTTCTTCTCTCAGATACACCATTCCATTGTGGTGTTCCAGGAGGAGTAAGTTGGGATAGAATCCCATACTCTTTTAGATGGTCATCAAATTCTAGGCTTAAATATTCACCGCCTCGATCTGATCGAAGAACTTTAATATTCTTACCTAGTTGGTTTTGTACTTCATTCTTGAATTCCTTGAACTTTTCAAAGGACTCAGATTTGTGTTTCATTAAATACACATATCCGTATCTACTGAAGTCATCAGTAAAAGTGATGAAGTACTGAAAACCTCCTCTGGCTGGTATGTTCAGTGGTCCACATACATCAGTATGTATGAGTGCCAAAAGATCATTAGCCCTTTCACCTTTTCCTGTGAATGGGGACTTTGTCATCTTTCCAATTAAACAAGATCTGCATGTCTCATATGATTCATAATCAAAAGAGTCCAAGAGTCCATCTTTATGGAGTTTGGAAATGCGTTTCTCATTTATGTGGCCTAATCGACAGTGCCAAAGGTAAGTTGGATTCAACTCATTAGGTTTCAACCTTTTAGTATTAATGTTATAAATTGGCATTTCAAGATCAAGGACATATAGTCCATTATTCATTTTTGCAGTAGCATAGAATATATCATTCAAATAAATGGAGCAACAATTGTTCCTTATTATGAATGAAAAACCAAATTTGTCCAAACAAGAAACGGAAATAATATTCCTGCTAATTGCAGGTACATAATAACAGTTCTCTAACTGAATTATTAAACCACTAGGTAAAGTTAAAACATAAGTTCCTACAGCTAAAGCAGCAACCTTTGCTCCATTGCCAACTCGTAGGTCAACTTCACCTTTTGCCAAATTTCTACTCCTTTTTAGCCCCTGAATTTGAAGTCTCTACTCCATTATTCTTATCTTCCAGGTACTTTGGGCAATTTCTCTTCCAATGTCCGGTCTTACCACAATGGAAGCAAGTGCCCTCCTTTGCTATTCCTCCACTAGGCTTCAAAACAGGAGGAGTGGGTTTGGGTTTGGCAACTTCCTTGCCTTTCCCTCTACCACCCTGTTTGATGGGCCTCTTGTTCTGTTTCTTTCCATTACTGACCATCAGAATGGATTTCCCTTTTGTCTTCATATTCTGCTCAGCAGTTCTCAACATGCCTAGCAGTTCTGGAAGACTTTTGTCCAAGTCATTCATATTGAAATTCAGGACAAACTGACTGAAGCTCTCTGGCAACGATTGCAAGATCAGATCAATCGCAAGTTCCTTTCCAAGGGGAAACTCTAATCTGTCAAGGTTCTCCACATACCCAATCATCTTGAGTACATGGGGACTTACAGGGGCTCCCTCAGCTAACTTGCTGTTAAAAAGGGACTTTGAAACCTGAAACCTCTCATTTCTTGCTTGCTCTTGGTAAAGCGTTTTCAGATGTCCGATCATATCAAACGCAGACATGTTCTCGTGTTGCTTTTGCAACTCAGAGTTCATGGTAGCAAGCATGAGGCAAGCGGTTTCATTGGCATCATCGAAATGCTTCTTATAAGCATCTCTTTCTGCCTTTGGTGCAGAACTAGGAGGTTCCTCCTCAGGAACTGGTGTCTCCAAGACATACAGCTTCTTATCGTGCTTGAGGACAATCCTCAGATTACGGTGCCAATCCAGGAAATTTGTCCCAGACAATTTTTCCTTATCTAGGATGGATCGCAAAATATTGTTCGATGTGTTTGTTGTCATGGTAATCTACAAGAGAAATATGAAAATATAAGTATCATTAAAACAACATATTTAATTAGGCCTTTAATCAAATATGCTCCCACTATTTTATTCAAAACAAATGACCCTCATCATTTGATTCGGAAAATCCCGTTGGAAGACTTTCTAGTGGGTCGAGATCCATGTTTCACTTTGTTTTAAGTCAGCGTTAGGCTGATTACACAAAACTAAGTTATTTAGGTAGGAACTCCTTCCAATTGTATCTCATACAACTCTCGAATATTTTCAATTGGGTGAATAACTCCTTATTCTGATCCATCACATGAATCATTCCCAATTCTTGCTTCTAAACATATATAATCTTATTATAATTTGTTTAGTTAAGTTTGACCCATTGTTTTAGCAATTGGATATTACAATTATCCCATCACACCTTACTAATATAGAACATGCACCTCGCGTAGGCGAAACCTACAATGCTCGATACTAGTCTTGATGAGTGCTAAAAATTGGAAAGCATAAACTTAATATTTAATTTTGAGGGAATTTGTTATTGGTTTGATCTCACCGGCTTAACATGCAAAACGTCTCTCACATGCATCAACATACAAGTACATGCATCAACATACATATAAAAAGATACAATTATGGCCCCTAACGCAATTGTTCTCTCAAGCCAATGAGAGAACCTAAGCTAACCTAATAACGATCTAAGCTTCTCCAAGCATGATCTCCAAGGTTATCCTCCTTTAATATTGAATACTTCCCCTTTTTTTTTCATAACATAATATTACATTACATATAAGAAAACTCGTTTTACATACGAGGGAGTGAGATGAGAAAAGAAGTTACATAAAGAGATTGAGAGAGAGGCACGACACGCAGGCCGTATTCAAAAAACCCAAAACAATAATAAAGGATAAACTAAGGCCATAACTGATCACCACAAATAAATAATAATAAACACACTTTTATTATTAGTTTAAAATTCCGATAATTAAATAAACTAAATTAAATTTCGGCTGATTGATCACACTTTGCAGACTTAGCCGGGGGTTCCGCTGCCCGGTCAGCGGACGGTGGTTCCGCTGACCGTTCAGCGGACGGGGGTCAAGGGGGCAGCGCCCCCTTGCGGGGTTGTTAGGGGCAGCGCCCCAGCGAAATTTTTTATGAACACTTCATTGTATTTCACGTCGTTTCCTGCACAACTTTTGTGCATTTACAACCCCAACCGGAAAAGTCTGCGGCAATACAACACTTGTACTGCCATTAATCCTAATGCAACAATTTCATGCCGTCAAACACAACTCGATTGATAACTTAATATGATATATCAACATGTCATTGCTTCACCATACTAACGTCGGATTCCGAAGCGAATGAAAATGATGATCTTTCAAAAAGAATTACAATCCTTATGTGATTGAATGGATGAAATCAAAACAGTATATCCCATATACCATCTTTGCATCAGAATTTCTTATATCTTATATAAAAGTGATCGATCTAATTGTGTAACCTATGGATGATCAATGTATCGCACAACTTCACCATACTAATGTCGGATTCCGAAGCATAATCAACATCAATCATCCAAATCGTACACAACAGATGCCAAATTTAATTAATCGTTTATTGTTAAATTCATTCTATTTTAATCGAATCAAATACAGAAAAGACGGAAATTTAACAGCTATCAGATCCATGGTTTCGTAAGTGGCTCTGATACCACTGAAGGAAAATTGCGATCTAAACGCAGCGGAAAACAAAAATTTTCCTTTAGTGATCCTCACGAATGAGCATGGTCAGTGATAGAATCGTTACCTCTTTGTGGCGATTCAGATCTTTGATGCAGCGATCACAAGCGTTGATGAGGTGCAACGCCTCTACTCAGTCCACACGAACAGCTTCCGGTCACAGTGCTAGCTGCTTACGAACGGAATTATTTGAGTGAGAAAAGAGAATCAAAAACGAAATTGCATCAAGTGAAAGCTTCATCACAAGGGTTCCTTTTATAGACTCTCTTGTGGGCTGCGGGCTAAAACCCTAATTCACATGATCCATAATAATATTATATATTATTATAATAACTATTATTATAATAAATATATTTATTTTATTATTATTTTATAACCATTATAAAATAACAATAATTATTATTATATTATCCGAATTTCTATTTTCACTTAAGTGCACCGTACCTTACGGTGTTCCTTTGATTTCTCTATCTCTCATCAAACTGTCCTTATGTGTGTGACCCTGTAGGATTTCGTAACGTTGGTAATTATATTAAATTATATATTTAACATAATAAACAGTAAGCGGTATCTAGCAACACATCACTGCTACCCAAGTCACGAAAATGTCATGTGATCTGACAAAACCTTTTTCGTGATAATATATGTTTGTACAATTACCCTTTTGCCCCTATGTCTATATTGAACACAAGGCATACTCTGTGTCATCCTTGTCCAGTTCAATATTGGGCCCTTAGACATTTCTCCTGTTATGCAGGATTGGCAAATTCCATCTAGGACACTCATGTCCCTCAGCATGCTTCGTGGAGTGCCCATCAACTGTCTTTATGATCATCCAGTTACGAATAATGTTTGATCAGCAATAAAGCACCCGACTCTACATCTAGGGTCCATAGTGGTTTCAGGTCGAAGGGTGGTAATACACCATTATCACCATGAGAATAACTTATGACACTTTGCATAACATACTATGTAGTATTCTCATAGCGGGTCAATCCGGTATAAATATTACTCCTAATATTTATACCTATGTCAAGACTTGATAACTCTTTATCCATGATCCATGAGATGTGATCATCAGTCTATCTTCATAATAGTCTCAATGCTTTTAATGTTATCCCACTTTGCAATAAAGCTTGACTACGGATATTTTAAGAATAATGTCTTTATGTTTAATGGGATCTCATGATTAAGTCACACTTAACATTTCATTAAACAGACTAACTATTCTAGGGACTTTATTATTCTGAAAGACAAACATAATAAAGAAATACCTTTTATTATTAAACGAATAATCCGATACAAGTACCAAAAAGTATTGGCCTCTAGGGCTTACACCAACAGATATTTCAAAAAACTTCACAAATCTCCCTCCAAAAGTGGTAAATGACCAAGGCTGCCCTCACTCTTGCTTGGCTATAAATAGAGGCCTCTTCTATGAGTCCAAAGACACCAGAGCAATCTCAGAAAACCACAACTCTCACTCTCCTCTCATTCCTCAAGAATTTCAAAACCACCAAAATTTCCATTTTTACCAAAAATTGTCTTGAGCAAAACTCTGCTCAAGACCAATTCCATCACTTCCAAACCTTTAACAATCATCCACACAATCCCTAAATATGATATAGAAGGTGTCCATGCCCTTACACCACTTAAAAACCTCACCATTCCAAAAGTCAACTTCCATACCAAGCAACTTTGGCCATAATGCACAAAATCTGCCAAAACTTGTTCTAGGCATTTGCTTGATGTTCTAATCACTCAAACACCTCACATATATCATATCTCAACTGTCCAAAGCATTGAGGATCATTGGTGTAGCTTATTTCTCTAACTGTCTTAAGGATTGCAATCTTGCTTCACAAAGAAGAAATCTCCAAAGCTAGGTGCATTTGAAGTTTTCTCTGGGTTTCTTGTTGTTTCAATCTGCTCAACATAGTCTACAAGAGGTATGTAGACAATCAACCTCCTCATTTATATCATAATCTCATGTTTGGCATTTTTGAGCTTGTGGTAGTGTTGAAAAAGTGTCATTTTCATGTCATGTGTCAAAACTGGTTCCACTTGAAGCATGCTTGGTTCTTGAGTTTATTCACACTTAATTTCACATTTATGACATGTATGTATGGATTGCGTAACCTGTTTTACATGATTTGATCTATTGCCCTCAAAGATGCATTTTTCAGCAAAGATAAGTCATCATCATAGCAGTCTTAGCTCCTCTGGATCTTTGATCAGTTTTGAAGTTTAAAACCCTCATTTACATGACTCATGATCTGTGTGAAATGATTGCTCAACATGAACATGTGTTTGGACCTGTTTTGCATTTCTTGATTGCTTTTCAAATGTCATTTCTGCCTTGAACATGCCACTTGCAGTACTACTGGTTTTAAGACTAGGTCACATGCTTATAATCACTTGAATACACAATTGTAGCTTGCTTGATGTGCTTGTTTGATGTGAATATACCTAGAACCTATTTTGAACATTTTCATGTATGCCTTAAAGCATCAAAATTTCAGCTTACTTGTCATTTTCCACACCAGCTGTTCCAGACTAATTTATGTGTTCAAAAATCACTTGTATATATATATGTGACTTGTGTGTATGATGTATTTAACCTATACGTGCATAGAACTGATTTGAGCATCATCATGCATCACATTCATGTCCAATATGCAACTTGAGCACCATTTCTCATAACAGTTTGTTTTTAACTTCAAATTGTGTTTGAACATCCTTAATAACATGTATTTGATGCGTGTATGTGATTGATTTGCCAAAATCATGCTCTGAAACTGAACTGCACTTCTTCATGTTGCATCAAAATGACATTTTGCAATTTGTATATCATCCTTCATGCCAAGTTGTCTTGAGCCATTTTTCCTGTATGGATTTACTTGACTACATGTATGTATGGTGTGTGTGTGCCTAATCTGACTTGTATGTACATAAAACATGAACTGCCTATCTTCATGCGCATCACATATATAAGCTTGCACTTTGAACACAATTTTTCACATCATTCTGTTTTAAGCCACACCTTGTGTTCAATCTCATCCACCAACATGTATGCAATGTGTGTAAATGATTAACTTGGTCAATTTGTGCATAGAAACTGAATTGGACATAAACTTGCATTTCATTCATGTCATATTGCAGCTTGCATACCATTCTCCATCACAGCTTGTTTTCAATTCTATTTTGTGCTCACACTTATTCAATAACATGTTTGTAGTATGTATGCATGATTACATTGATGTAAAACTGACTGGATTATGAACTTCATCTCAAAATGCATCTCACATGTTCACTTTGCACACACTATTGGGTTTTAAAATTGAGAATTGATCTTGAAAAACCAATGCCACCATCTTGTTCCTTGTAGAATTCTACTCAATTTAGGCTAAAATTTTGTGAAAATCCATTAAGAATTGAAGAAGTTACAATCAAAATGCAAATCCTGATTTTTGCTTGTCTTTGTGCCCAGCCTGCCATGAATGTATGCCTTGTATATTTATGGCGGTGGATTCATCAATGGATGTACAGCCACCCCAGTGGTAATCACCTTGTCACCTAAGTGCCTTTGACCATGTGAACCTGGGTTCGACCCCTGAGGAGGGCAACCCTTTTGTTATTTTTCACCATTTTTTATCCAAACTTCAAAAAATGATATCTCATTCATTTTTCATCCTTTTTTGCTCATTCTTTTTGCATTGTGTTTGTTATGATGCCTACTTTTATATGATGATAAAATATTACTTGTTGCCATAAATTGTGATATACTTTGACCATTTGGAAACTTGTTCATTTATTGTGATTAGTGATCCTACTTACAGTGAATTCCTCTTAGCATGATTGAATTTCTTGTGAGATCTTTATTCCCTTTGTTAGTTAACATGTTAGGGTACCCTCTTTGGTTGTCACCATAATATTGTCTCATTCATCCCTCCTAAATTATGAGGTTTAAACTGATTTAACTGTGTTTGATTATCATCTTGGCATTTTGTTGTTACATTTGCTATGTTTTGAACTTATGACATGCTTATCTTCAAATTATGATTTGTTCATATGGTTATTACCTTTATCATTCTTCAATCTTTGTTAAGATATGCCTCAAATTTTTGTTAGGATGTTTGACTATTGGTTGTAACCCTTGATATCATTTGAAGTATATGCTTATTGTAATATGCATGCTTACTTGTCTTAATCTCATTTCATCTTGCTCATTTGTTTATTGCTTTGTTAAGTACTTATTCCCCAAGTGATGGATTTTTTTAGTTCTCATCCAAGTTGTCTCTCTCTCTCTCTCCTTCCAAAGGAAAAGTCTCTCCCTTGACCCTTATGTCATTGGATAGCTCATTACCCTTCCTTGACTTTGTGAAGTCATCTTGAACATTAGTATAAGCCTTAGACTTTGCCTTAAGTCTAAAAGACCCACCTATACTAGGAGTGTTCTTAAACTAGAACCCTAGGATAGAGTTTGTAAACTCTATGTAAGAATCATATCAATGATTACTTACTCCCCTCTTGAGTGTTATAACGTAGATCTAGAGAGTTTTGTAAAACTCTATACAAACATTGTTATGTTTGTTCCCCTTTGAACTTTGATCATAATCAAGTGTTCTTCATCCCTTGTGAGGTGAACTATGATTGCTCTGATTCTATTCTAGTTAGGATACGTAGGCAGATGACGCGACGTCTTTGCGAGCAAACTTAGAAATTATCTTTAGGTTTTAACCTACACCTTTACCCTATCCCAAACCTTAGCAAATATTTACCAAACTTAGCATGCAAATAAACAAAAGGTTCCTGTAGAGTACTACAAATGTCTAGGATGTGAAATACCTACCCTATGCATAACCAACCCCCGATCTCCGAATCTCTTAGCGTTGTTGTTACATCGCGAAAAGGGTTTTTCTTTCTTTAGACCTTTCCTTTGGATAAATTAACGTCCGGTTGTAATTTAAGAATTAAGATTCAAGTCAATCAATAGCTTGGTATCACGATTCTCATTGCAACACTTTGCATATCTCGATAGAATGTCGAGGAACGGTCATGTCCCATGTGCTCGTGGACACGGGGTCATCTCTGAAATGTTATCCCTAAGAAAGCTCTGATGAGGCTAGATACAAGAGGGCTGATATGTACACCCAGTGATCTGGTGGTGAAAGCTTTTGATGGGACTAAGCGATCCGTCTTTGGAGAAGTATCTCTTCCCATTCAGGTTGGGCAAGAAACCTTTGACGCGATTTTCTATATCATAGATAGCATGCCTGCCTAAAGCTGTCTATTGGGCTGGCCTTGGATCCATTCTGTGGGCGCAATAACGTCCACATTGCACTAGAAACTGAAGTATGTTGTGGGTGGCAGCGTCGTGACCGTCTGTGGAGAAGAGGACATAATGGTGAGCCATTTGTCATCTTTTAAGTATGTTGAGGTGGATAGCGAGATCCACGAAACTTTATGCCAGGCGTTTGAGACCGTCAAAGTCAAGGATACGGTTCCGACGATGATCGAAAAACCTGAGGTGACCCTCTATTCCTTCAAGGAAGCTCAAGCTGGTTCTGCCCAAGGCTGGGGGCAAGTCCTGGACATCCCTAACAAGCAAGATAGGTTTAGGTTAGGGTATTCTTTTTCTTCTGCTGCCTCATCCTCTCGTGGTACGTCGTGCATCAAGGGGCCGATTCAGTTCACAAAAGGTGGAGTAATATTTGAGAATGTCAATGCCGTGTCTGAAGACGACGAGGATAGTGATTGTGACCTAGACTCCTGGATCTAACCGTGCAAGCCAGGCCAGAGCCTCAACAATTGGTCCATCCAGGATGTCATCCAAGTGACGCGTAAAGAGTAATGCTTTGTATTTTCCAATTATTGTACAACCTTATGCTCTACCCGGGGCATAACGATTTTATTGTCAGGGCCTTGATTGCTTATGCATGTACATATTATCAATAAATCAAAGGGCGTTTTCTTTGCATTCAAATTTTGTGATCTATGTTATTCTTGTTTTATTTTTGTTTTGAAAAATAATAAAATGGCAATATGGTTAGTGCTGACCTACGTATCCTCTTTTTAAGCTTAACCATTTTTATTGCAGGATTCACACTACAGATGACATCGACCCTGAACCTTCTATGACTCACTTCAACTTTGATTACCCGATATATCAAGCTGAAGAAGAGATTGATGAGGATGAAGACCTTCCAGAAGAGTTGGCTCGATTGTTGAAATAAGAAGATAAGATCATTCCGCCTCATGAGGAAGAAATTGAGATTATTAATCTGGGGTCCGAGGAAATTGTCAGAAATGTCAGGATAGGGGAAGCATTATAGAGCGACGTTAAGCAAAGACTGATCGAGATGTTTCGAGAGTATAGTGACATCTTTGCTTGGTCTTATGAAGATATTCCCGGGCTCGACACTGACATAGTGGTTCATCACTTACCATTGCGCGCAGATTGTCCTCCAGTTAAGCAGAAGCTTAGAAGGACACGACCAGACATGGCCGTCAAAATCAAAGAAGAGGTCCAAAAGCAGTTGGATGCTGGATTCTTGGCCATCACTACTTACCCTCCGTGGGTCGCCAACATAGTACCTATACCGAAGAAGGACGGTAGGTGCGTATGTGTGTTGATTATCGGGATTTGAATAAGGCGAGCCCTAAAGATGATTTCCCGTTCCCTCATATTGACGTATTGGTTGACAATACTGCTCAATTTTCCGTGTTTTCGTTCATGGATGGCTTCTCCGGCTATAACCAAATCAAAATGGCGCCAGAGGACATGGAGAAAACCACATTCATTACACCATGGGGGAAATTCTATTACAAGGTAATGCCTTTCGGTCTGAAGAACGCAGGGGCAACTTACCAGCGGGCGATGGTCACTTTGTTTCATGACATGATTCACCATGAGATCAAAGTCTATGTTGATGACATAATTGCGAAGTCCCAAACGGAGGAGGAACATCTGGTCAATTTGCTGAAGCTATTTGAGAGGCTTAGGAAGTTCAGGTTGAGGCTGAATCCTAACAAATGTGCTTTCGGAGTACGCTTCGGAAAACTACTAGGGTTTATTGTGAGGGAAAAAGGCATTGAGGTTGATCCTGCCAAGATAAAAGCAATATAAGATATGCCAGCGCCAAATATTGAAAAAGAAGTTCCTGGCTTTCTGGGGAGATTGAACTACATTGCTCGGTTCATATCTCAACTCACAGCCACAGGCGAACCAATGTTTAAGGTATTGAAAAAAGATCAGGAGATTATCTGGAACAAAGATTTCCAGAAGGCATTTGACAAGATAAAACAGTATCTGTAGGAACCTCCAATTTGGATACCCCCAGTGGCCGGAAGACCCCTAATCGTGTAGTTGATAGTTCTTGAGAATAGCATGGGTTGCGTTCTCGGTCAACACGACGAGACTGGGAGAAAGGAGCATGCCATTTATTATCTGAGTAAAAAGTTCACAGATTGTGAGTCCCGTTACTCAATGCTGGAGAAAACATGTTGCGCACTCGTGTGGGCTGCCAAACATTTAAGACAGTATATGCTCAATCACACGACCATGCTAATTTCAAATATGGATCCAATCAAGTACGTCTTTAAAAAGCAAGCGCTTTCAGGCAGGATTGCCAGGTGGCAAATGATACTGACGGAGTATGATATTCAATATGTTTCCCAGAAGGCCATCAAGGGAAGTGTTTTGTCTGAGTACCTTGCCGAACAACCTATCGAAGATTATCAACCGATGAGATTTGAATTCCCTGACGAGGATATCATGTTCCTTAAGATGAAGGACTGCGAAGAACCGCTAACCGACGAGGGGCCTGAGAGGAGTTCTTAGTGGAAATTGATATTCGACGGTGTAGTTAATTCAGATGGAAGTGGAATTGGGGCAATCATTATGACTCCCCAGGGATCCCACATCCCGTTCACTGCGAGATTAACATTTCCGGTCACCAACAATGAAGCGGAATATGAGGCATGCATCATGGGTTTAGAAGAAGCCATTGATTTGAGAATCAAGAACCTGGATGTATACGGTGACTCGGCACTCGTTGTTAACCAAATAAAAGGGGAGTGGGAGACTCTTCAATCGAATTTGGTCCCGTACATGAATTACGCTAGAAGGATGCTTCCTTTCTTCGATCGAGTGGAGCTCCATCATGTGCCTAGAGCTGAAAATCAGATGGCTGATGCCTTACCCACGTTGGCTTCAATGTACAAAGTCAATTTTTGGAATGAAGCCCCAAGAATTGTCATTTCCCACCTCGATAGGCCTGCATTCGTTTTTGCAATTGAGGAAGCCTCCGATGGCAAGCCATGGTTCCATGATATCCAGAACTTCCTTATGACTAAGGAGTATCCAGTGGGAGCGTCGACCCAGGATAAGAAGACTCTGAGGAGGCTATCTGGAAATTTCTACCTCAATCCTGATGGAGTTCTGTATAAGAGAAATCATGATCTAGTGCTACTCAGATGTGTGGACGAAAAAGAAGCTAGTTTGCTTATGGAGGAGGTCCACGAAGGCACATTTGGTACGCACGCCGGCGGACATGCTATGACGCAGAAGATATTACGAGCACGGTATTACTGGCTGACGATGGATTCGGATTGTTTCAAATTCACGAAGAGATGTAATAAATGCCAGATTTATGCTGATAAGATACATATGTCGCCGTGCCCGTTGAATGTCGTGTCATCCCCGTGGCCGTTCTCCATGTGGGGTATTGATATGATAGGCAAGATCGAGCCCACTGCATCTAATGGAGATTGCTTCATTTTGGTAGCCATCGACTACTTCACCAAGTGGGTAGAGGCAGCATCGTACGCTAATGTGACTAAACAAGTGGTAGCCAGATTCATAAAGAAGGACATCATCTGTCGATATGGAATTCCCGAGCGGATCATTACTGATAATGGTTCGAATCTGAATAACAAGATAATGAAGGAGTTATGCCAGAACTTCAAGATTGAACATCACAACTCATCGCCTTATCAATCGAAGATGAATGGTGCGGTTGAAGCGGCCAACAAGAACATCAAAAAGATAGTACAAAAGATGGTTGTGACCTACAAAGATTGACATGAGATGTTGCCATTTGCATTGCACGGTTATCGTACGATGATACGCACATCAACCGGGGAAACTCCTTTCTCACTAGTGTATGGTATGGAAGCTGTCCTACCATTAGAGGTCGAGATTCGTTCCTTGCGAGTTTTAGTTGACGTGAAAATCGATGAGGCAGAATGGATTAAGAACCGATTGAATAAACTCAGCCTGATGGACGAGAAGAGGTTAACATCGATTTCTTATGGTCGTCTGTACCAAAGCCAAATGAAGAAAGCTTATGATAAGAACCGATTGAATAAACTCAGCCTGATGGACGAGAAGAGGTTAACAATTGATGTTTTTGCAATTGAGGAAGCCTCCGATGGCAAGCCATGGTTCCATGATATCCAGAACTTCCTTATGACTAAGGGTATCTTGTCTGTTTGTTCACTTTGTTGCAGGGCCGTCACCCTCCAGGTAGTATGCCAAGATATATCCTAGGCAGGATCATCATTTCCCCAGCCGAGTCATGCGCAGAGGTGTGTACTCGTTCCCAGCTGTGAAGGACGTGCAGTTTTTCTTGTAGAAGACTATTCGTAAGTGTTCAGCTATTGGTAGTTCAGACTGAAGTGTCCAATAGAATGGAATTCCCCACAGAGATGTTTTCCCCGACAGGTAGGAGTTATTCCAGCGTCTAGTTGTCTATCCTCGACCGAGTTTGCAGTCCTCCAAGAGAGTCGAGTCCTTGGAAGCCGTTCAGGGTATTGTTTGTTTTCTCCAGCAGGAGAGAGTATTGAATAGCTGTTGCTATACTTCCCCATCGGAGTCCGTATCTCCAAGAAGATTCTAGTTGTGAAGGTCGTGCTGTTTATTTCTGCGATTGACATCGTTTCCTCAGCCGTTTGTGGTTCATATACCCAGCTGAGCAAGTACAGATTCTAGTAGAACTTTGTTTCCCAATGGAAAGTCGTCTGAGGTTCGTGTCCCCAGGATAGGTCAGTCGCTACCGCGAAAATAAGATGCCGGCAAAACAGAAGAGTCGCCACCTTTCGTTATTTATCCCACAGAAAGGGAAAGGAAACAATCAGAAAAACCTGACGAAAAGGTATAAGACAAGGTCATCGCAACCATGGTCTGGATTCGGGAGTCGGTTACGCAAGGGGAAGGTATTAGCACCCCTCACGTCCATCGTACGCGATGGGATCCATGCTTGTTGTGTTTATCTGACGGGTTGATTACATCTATCTACGCTAAAAGTCTGGTCTGAAAAGAAAAGAAAATGACTCGGCAGAACACATCATGTGAGGGCAAACCGCCATACACCATACGAGTTTGCATACATCACTTGATATAGGTTTCGATGATGACGAATTACAACCATGGATGAATTGGCAACAGTAAATTCCACCTCTACCAAACAAATGCAACATATCACCTACCGTATCCTTTTACATTTATCTAAAAACTGTTATAGTTAATACAACATGTGTGGATAAAATATGGTCGTGACAAAATGCATGAAAAACCACAAGAATCTCAGTTTTTTCCAGGTTTGCAGGGTATGAGTCGACCATAGGGTCAGCGCATACATCAGTGTATTTTTCCACGGGTCAGCGTATATCTCAGAATGCCTTCTCACATGTCAGCGCATGAAGGTTTGAGTTGACCGCAGGGTCGGTGCACGAAGAATTTACTCTCCAACGGGTCAGTGCACACCGACTGTATGGTTGACACATACTGATGCATTTTGCAGATTTCCAAAGGTGAAGGCTATGCGTCGACGCACAGACCTGCTGTGGTCGACCATTCGCGCGGAAATGCTGTGTTTAAATGATTCCCACTATTATTTGAAAAGGTGTTATGTCTTTGGTTGGTCTGGTACTATATATACAAGTCCAACTACTTATGTCAGACAACATTTGATAAGAATTGATTCATGTGTTCAAAGAATAAGAAAGAGTGAAATAGGTGTCCAAGATTCATCATCTTCATCTTAAACATCTCACAACACATCAATTACACACAGCCATTTTTGAAGTGCTTTGTGAGTGATTAAAGGTGATAAGGTTCAAAGTTGAGATTGGGTAATCTGGTTCGGGTTGAAGCTTGCGACAGGTTCTTTCTTGAATAAAACCGTTAGGGTTTTATCCTCCAAGATTGGTTTGATTTTTGGGGGTTTTTGGACGACTTTCTTCATCAAGGGTCAACTGAGCGAAGGTGATTGTGAAGAGGAAGTCTTCAACAGTCTAGTAGCGGATTCAGTGATATTGAGGGGAAGATCTCGGGTTCGATTCGTTGTAGTTGAGATCAGCCGGGTCGAAGGTTTGAAGAACTGAGTGTTATTCAATAAGGTGGCTGTAATCGGAGGTCTATCAACAACGATCGAAGGACTTGATTCATCTTGAATCAAGGGGCAAGGAGTGGAAGCAACATTCAACGTCTTGAGAATTCTGTTGTATTTTTACTGTTCAATCCTTGCATAAACTGTTACATTCAACAGGTGATATCTATTAAATGTATCTCAATTCTAGTTTTAGAATTGAGGACAGACGTACCCCGAAGCGAGGATGACGGGGGAACTGCCTCACCAAATATTGTCTTCTCTATTTTTCAGCATTTTTGTTTTAGCTTAAAAATAAGTGATTTTCGTATAAGCACTATTATCAAACTGTGATATCAATTTAGTAAGAGGTTGAAACTCTGTTTTTGAATCCAAAGTACAATAAGACATTGTACTAGGCTAGTTGGAATCACTTACTCAACATAAATATCACTTGGAGTGTTTTTGCACACCAAGTGTTCGACAAATTGCCTAAACCAAAATTGTCTTATTTGTGTATCTAGTTTTGGTTTTCTCTTTAAATCATTGGAACTAGGAATCCTAACAAGTGAATTAGATCATTGATAAGTTTGATTAGTGTTGTGATTCTCTTTTCCATATTGTCATTAATCCATAGGCTTAATGCATATCCGATTTTCGAATAACCGTTTGTTTTAGACTATATTTTCCTCGGCCGCTTCCGGACTTAAAACATATTTTCAAAACCAATTTTTAAATTGGTAGCGCCGACTCAAAATTTTAATTGGGATTTATTCAACCCCCCTTCTAGATCTGTGCTATAGTCTAACACAGCGGTTCTATGCCTACGTATTCCCGTCTGGAACGAGAAATCAGAGTCAACGTAGTTCGCCTAACTACGGGTTATGGGGGAAGGTTGCTCGCCGAGATATCGCATCTCGTGCCTACGTACTTTCATACAGCACGAAAGATCAGAGCAAACATAGTTCGGGACAACTAGAGACACAGGTTTGTCTTTTTTATCCGAGTAGGGTTAACAGACGGTTCCAGCAGTTGGTGTATGCAGCTCGCTCGACGGAGACTTAGGCGTTTACCGTTTGTGGTAGAACCGGGAGTTAACAGAACTCTCCTTCTGAAAAGGGTTTCCAGGGATTAAAGCTCCAAGAGGACAAAAAGATGTTTGATCTTTGTTTTCTGTTTTTTAAAGAATTATCTTTTATGGATGTTTGCAACCAATATCGCACTAGAGACTATGACCTGAGAGTGAATGCGCCGCATGTCACCCAAAGGGTACCATACTAAACATCCAAGTTGTTGAAAAGAAACTCTCCAACAACCCTTTCTCAAGTAGCTTAAGGCTCGTAGCGTACGACGTCAATTAACCTTTATTACTGTATTTTGATTTGTTTGAAGATGAGAAGAGAAAGGACGCACTAAAGGGGAACTAATCCAATCCTAAAGTTGTCATGCAAATTTGATCCTATGGTTGAGGTTAGGAGGGAACTACCTAATGTTATCATGCATGGGTAGAACCCTAATGTCTGTCATAACTTCTCTTGAACAAGAGAAGTCAGAGTTCCTAGGGGAACATGGCAAAGGAAAGCAACATCAAAAGAAATAACTGTAAAGAAACAACTGTAAATAAGATGCATGCAATGCAACAAACCAGCATAAGGAGACAAGCTCAACTTCTAGAGAAAGCAAGCCCAAAGGCAACACACATAGCACAGGCAAGGGAGACAGTCTCAACCTTAAGCCAGCAAGCAAAGCCAAGCAATAACAGTCAAGCAGTGGGAGATAGACTCAACCTCTAATGCAGACAAGCAAAGGGAGAAACTCAAACTTTAGAATGCTCTTAGGACTAGAATCATCTACATGAGGCCTAGTCTAATGCAACATACCAAACAGTCACACAAGCAACAATCAGGAAATCAGAAAATACAGCAGACAAAATAGCATACAAACAGCTCAACAGCAAAGCAGATAAACAACAAAACAACCAAACAGTCTGCAATCAACTTCAAGTCCAAGCTCTCTTCAAGAGAAGGAAATCTCCATCTTCAAGCTTCAAAGGATCCACCAAGGGAGATGATAATCAACATCCAGATGATAACATGATGATGGGAACCATGATGGAAACCAAGGGAATCCATCATGGCACTTAACCATACATATGAGATAGTCATCCTCAAAGGTTCTACCTCTTGTGATATGCCACACATCCTTCCAAAGGAAATATGAGGCTTCCACATAGGGACCTTGAATCATAAGATGGGAATAGAAATCAATCAAAGCAATCCATGTTTATTTGAAGAAAGAGAAATCAAACTAAGCTCTTCCTAAACCCTAATTAATCAAGCTACAAGAAATCTACTAAAAGAAGGTCTAAACAACAAAACCAAGCACTACAATCAATCAAACAGAAACTTCTATATGTCTAAAGCACCACCAAAGAAGATTAGCAAACCTATTATGACTAAAGGCCACCATTGGGGTTCAACTAGTGCAAGTGTTATATTGAAAGCATCTTAAAACTAGCCTAAGTATTAAATCTATTAAAAATACCAAATCATCTCCTAAAATTCTATAAAAGTTTCTAAGGGAACCTACATGTGTTAGGGACTTATAGTACAAAAACCAGGGATTGGAACTATGCTTAAGGGTACTAGAGAATTCCTAAACTTAAAGTTGTCAAAGGGAAACCCTAAAATGGAAGGTCATGGGAACCTAATCCAAAACAGAACCTATTGTCATCTAAAAATTGTGAAATAATTCCTTAGGGATCATGCATCTCTTTACTAGTAGTCAACAAAAAATCTCATTTAAAATCCATACCAAATGATCATACAAAAATCAACAAGAAAATGAAGAAATAGGCCAAAATTAAAGAATTAAACAAAATGCAAAAAATCAAATTAAATTGAAAATTGCATGAAAATAAAATGTAAAATCACTAGAAAATCAGAAATTAAATCTAGATTATCCACATATTTTTATTTTATTTTTCTGACCAATAATGGAATTACTAGGAATTCAAAATGACAAAGCAATTAAAATAAAAATCAAAAAATGAATTAAAAACAATAAAAGCCAAGATTAAATCAGGGGTGCAGGATCTAAAGACTTTGTATGCACATCTAAGGGCTCACGCGCTGCCAACACATAAATGAAACGCAGTGTTTCATTCAGTCAATGTTCAATTCTCAGGTTAGATCACAAGCGTTGGATGGAAGGACTTAGTCTTCGTTTTCCATTGATCCAAGGGTGGGGAGCTCATCTTCCTCATTTGAATTCTCAGGTGGAGGGAAACAATCAGGTGAACCAGACGGTGGCTCCGGTGGCTGAGCCACCGTCTTCTCCGGCGAGCCACAAATTACAGGTCAACAAAAACATCCAAACCTTACATCATTTCACTCAATTTTTCATGTTGATCTCAAATATCATGTCCATTTCTCCTAAATCTCCCTAGATTCTCAAACACGAACCCAAACAGAAAATGCTCCATAATTTTAATCATCACCAAAGCTCAATCTAAAGCCATGGATCAGTTCCTCATGCTTCATAGATTATCATAAGCTATCTAGATCATGCTAACTCTCAATAATCAGGCCAATTCGCATCCAAACAGAAAATTGCTCACACCTTAATTTGTCTCTAAACTCCACAATTTTGATCCAGAATCCATCTAATCATCTTCCTAAACCTTAACCTCATGCTAAAACATGATAAATCATCATGCATCTACAACAATTTTGAAAGTTGCATACCTGAGTTGCAGCTTCAAATTGGAGCAGTTAAGGCACGATCCTTGGCTTCAAACTGTGCAGATACACTCTATGATTGATGCTGAAGATGATTCAATCCTCAATTTGCCTTGAATCACTCTAGAATTGAAATCACGATTTGCACTTGGAGCTTGAAAATTCCCTTTGCAATCTCTGGCTCTGGCACGAAATAACCACCAACCTTGATCCAAATCACTTTCTGAACTTATATAGAGTGAGTTTGATGGTTTGGAGGCCCATTGGAGGCCCAATCAGTGAGATCCAATTTCCACTCTTTCTTCAAAATTACAACAATGGGAAACATGAATCTGAGCTCAAAACTACTCCAAGAAGCTTCAATTGCAATCCTTGTTGACAGTGGAGAGTGTATGGATCAATTTGACTCCTTAATTCCATCATAAGGCCAACCTTTGATGTGTTACTTATTTAAGAAGTAACAAAGTGAAATGCCATGAATTAGGCCTCAAATGAAATTTCTAATATTTCCATCGTGCTCTAAATGATTTTTCTAATTAAAATGAGCACTCACTTGGTCTTGTTTGAACACACATGAATTAATTTGGATTTTTTTCACTTAAATGCCTTTTAATTCCCCTTTTGTCAATCTCTTTCAAACTAAGTCTCATACTAAGCCAAATCAACGCATCATGAGTACATGGTTGACCTAAAAATGCCATTTTGAACAAGTTTCATGTTGAAAAAAACTTCATTTGAAGCTTGCAAGATAGAGAAAATGACCTATAATGCCAAATGACCTATAATCTCACTTTTTCAAAATACCCCTAACTTGTAAACCTCATAACTTGAGTTCTACAAATCAGATGGAAGACTTCTGGTACAATTTGGAAAGCTAAGATCAGGACCTACAACTTTCATGTTGGCCAAAAGTTGAGGAGAAAGACCCTTCTAGGTAAAAAGTTCCATGGAAGTTGGTTGATGTTTGCAGACAAATTTCACATTCATCTGATGACCTGTAACTTGTCTGGATCATAACTTTAGTTCTATAAATCAAATGGAGGACTTCTAGTACTAAAATTAAAGCTAAGATCATTCTATACAAGTTTCATGTTGGCCAAAAATGGAGATGAAACTTATATCTTGAGATAAGTGGTCTTGAAGTTAGGCACCAAATATGAGATTTTACCCTGAGAACCATAGTTTGGCAACTCCTCACACTTTGAACTTTTCTTGGATTGATATTGGAATATCACCTCATGTATCTCAACACAACTTTCCATGATCACAAAGACTTAGAAATAGGTTTTGACCCTCTTCAATTGCACAGTTGACTTAAGGTTAATCAGACAAAAACCCTAATTGCAATACCTTCAACTGTGGCTCTTCATACTTGGCATAAACACTTGACTGAGCTCTCTCATGACCCTCAAGGCACTCCATGAGCCCTATCCACACTCTATCCATGATCAAGGCTTCACAACCCACTGATGATCTTTATTTGGTCCTCAGGTTAGGAGATGAACCCTATACAAACATCTGAACTTCTCAAGAACCCAACCCTCTTCCTGATGACATTGGTGACTTCTCAAGCTTGAATAAGACCTCTAGATAGGCTCCTCTTGATATAAACCACACTTGATCCCCTGCTAAATGAATAATGCTATGTTATGCAAATGCTAGGACAATGCAATGCTAATGCAATGAAACATAAACCAAGTAAGAAAAGGTTAGGCAAATTTTGGGGTGCAACAAGGTCCAATTGAGATTTGTGTGATTTCTTCTCCTCGGTAGGATGATTCCTTTTCCCCATCAGAATGGTTCTTTCTCCTTGATAGGAGGGTTTTCTCTTCAGCATTTATTTTGATGATTTGGTCGTAGCATTTTGCATGAGTGCATAACATCTACCTTAAACGCGTAGCATTTCTAGCGTGTGGAGCATTATGCCATTGACAAACATATGCATGTGAAATATGAGCTAAGTCGTTACTGTTCTTGTGTGCAGGTGTTCCTCAGTAGAGTTGTTTGTCCAAGATGAATCTTGAATCCCTCGACAAAGTTTATTCGTCCAAGATGATTCCTGAATCCCCCAAAGCAGAGTTACTTGATAGTTCTCCAGAATCCCCAGCTGAGATGTGTCATCCCCAGCAGGTTTCAAACAGAGAAGTTGAAATTTCCCTTTGAAGACTTGATGATTGAAGTCCGGCAGCAGTGCCAAATCCCATGACTTACTGATGAAGTCTGACTGTGATGTCGAAGAATTCCTCTAGCTGACATGGAGTGCCTGACGGCAAAAGTTTAGATATCCCTATTGCTTCATGATTGACTAAGGATTCTATCCCCCTGACTTACTGATGAAGTCCGACTGCAATGTCGAAGAAGTCCCTCTAGCCGAAGCGGAGTGCCCAATGGCAAGATTAGATATCTTTATTTGTTCATGATTGACTAAGGATTCTATTTTCGACTTAATGACGATGTCCGGATGACGCCCGAGAATTTCCTTGGATGCCCGACGACATAATTGACTTACTGACGGAGTCCGACAAAGATTGTCGAACGTTCCTAGCGACCTGACGAGTCCAGAGGTGTCGTTAAGGAATTCTTCTGCCGTGACGCTGAATTCCCGACGACATAATCAACCATCCTTCACTAGTTACCCTGTAACCGGTGATCCCTTGATGATTTAAGGACGAAGTTCTACAGCGAAATTAGACGATCATCCTGACAGAGATTTGAGATTAATCATTCACCAGCAAGTTTCCGTGCAACTATCATTTCAGTTTCTGGAGTTTTCCAATCAGAGTATCGTTTACTTGTGCGGTTAGAAAATTTTCGGGTTTATTGGTATTCAACCGTCTTTCACCGTGATTGTCTGAGAGTCGTTCGCTTCTCACCTAGTCAGGTCCAAGCCATTAGAATAGGGGAAGCTGTTGCACCCCAAAATTTGCCTAACCTTTTTTCACCTGGCTTGTGTTTCATTGCATTCATTTTAGCATTATCATCTGCATTGCATTGACATGTGTGGAGGAGATCAAGAGGTATGACTACCAACAAAGGGCTACACAAGGTTTTGAAGCTATCTAAGAGGTTTATTCAAGGATTCAAGGATTGATATCCTCATCAGAAGAGCCACAAAATTCCTCAGAGAGAGGATTTGACATAAAAGTGTATGTGTTAGCTCCCAAATTTGACACTGCCTTGGGTTGCTAAACATTAAGACAAAATTAATGTCTAAGTAAAATGAAGCAAAGAGGTTTCGACAGCCTCTAAGGAATTTTCTAAGCTGAACAGTTGAAATAACTTAGAAAAACTAAGAAACCTAAAGTTATGAGCATTTCGACCGTGTCAGAGGTCGTTCGACCAAAATTCTGCAAATGGCATTGCTACGTCGTTTTGAAATTCAAAATTTGGAGGGAGGGCTTTTGTTCATAAGACACGTGGCGAGTTCTAGAGCAGGAAGTTACATGCAATTGACACTTGTTAGATCGAGGAGATACTAGGAAGTTTTTAGCAGTTAATTATTAGCATTATAAATAGGGATTTGTTTGGCAGATTTCTGTGTGTGTTTTACCATTTGTACAAAGTAACTCCAATCAAATTTACTCAAAGTACCCGAGTGTGAGAAAAGAGTATTTTCACGGAGAATGCACGTTATGTAAAATCACCAACTTTTCAATAAAGTCTTTTACAGTTTCAGCAACATTTACATTTCCTCTGTCGAACCACTTGTGCAAGTGTTACGTTTTGCCTTTACCTTTCCTGCATCCTTTACTCCAATTCCTTCTTCCCTTTAAACTTTTTACCTTTTTCGATCAGCCTTTTACAAATCTTTTACAGTGTTTCTTTAAGTTTATGCACTTTAAAATACCCAGTCAAAGTCTTTTTCATTACAAGCACATTTACCAATTCGTTATCACAAGTACTTTAAATTTAATTCTAAACATTGAATACTTTAGCACATGTCCTAGGATCAATCTGATCGATCCTATGAGTCACCAAAGTCAAAATTGGAAGATCAGCAGTTGTTTTCCGATTTTCAAGGGAAACAAAATGGCACGCCCAATGGGACGGTGCTAAATATCCCCGCGATTTAGAATTAAAAGATTCTCATTCACAAGTCTTAATAATCTTCGTAGAAAGTACATTATATGTTACTAAGAAGTGGTAGAATTACCGTTGCTAACGAAGAAAGACGAATAATCCTTAGGAATATGGCTACGGAAACGAACCAGCCAAACAATCCTAACCCACAAGTCCAAGGTTCTGGCGAAGGAACCAGTAACAACATGGTCCCACCGCCTATACCATCGACAGGAGAGCAAGTAGCGCCTCCCATAAGGTCAGAACAAACCGTCGCCCCAGTAGGATCTGGGACAACGATAGTTAGGCCTTACACACAACCCGTATTGGAGTATATTGGGCCACCAGTGTCGAATCCCCAAACTCCAATAGCAGGACCATCAGTGTCAAGGCAGTTTGACCCTCTTGGTCTTTCGCAGTTGCCAAGGAATCCCCCGTATGGGATGTCAACGACTGTAATGCAGGGGCTGCAAAATGCGCCCCCAATATTTTCTGAAAACACAATGGCGTCACCTTTGCAAGGATCAGGACCTGGTTCAAACATTGGCCGAAACCCTCAGAGTTTAAGTCTAGGATACTCGACTCAAGGTCCCAATCTAACCAATACGTTTGTTGCCTGTTTGAGGCAGCAGATGGATGAGAGTAACTTACAGATGGTTCAAACCCTCTCCCAGACTATGGGTGAGATCTTTCAGCCATTAATTCGAGACACAACTCACGCTAACCAACAACTGGCAACACAGTTAACACGCTTGACTGAATTTATAGGGGTACCTCCGTTAGAAAGAAACCAAGCCCCTGTGGAGAATACTCCACAACAAATTCCAAGAGTGGCGCCAGAAGCCAATTTAGAGAACCAAGGAGGAATAAACCCTTATGTTGTCGAAACTCCCAGAGTCCAGGTCGAGAGAAACCCAGAAATAGTTATGGTGAATCGAAACCAGGATGCAGACAATGTGGTCCAGCAAGTAAGACGCAACAACCTCGCGGTCGAAAACAACTTGGCTACGATGGTAGAAAGAATCATGACTCGAAATGGCCTAAACACTGGGTTTACTAGGCCAAATACTTCACCAATAGTCGACTACATCCTTCGAGCGGAATTACCCCCTAGGACTAAGGTGCCTAAGTTCACTAAGTTTTCAGGGGACATGACGAAGTCCACCGTCGAACATGTAGCACGCTACATAATTGAGGCTGGGGAGATAGCCAATGACGAAAGCCTTAGGATAAAATACTTCCCAAGTTCCCTTACAAAGAACGCCTTCACGTGGTTTACCACTTTACCACCAAGTACAATATGTAACTGGACGCAGTTAGAACGACTCTTCCATGAACAGTTTTACATGGGCCAAACGAAGATTAGTTTGAAAGAGTTGGCCAGTGTAAAGCGTAAGTTTTCAGAGCCAATCGAAGAATACCTCAATAGGTTTCGACTACTTAAGGCAAGGTGTTTTACACAGGTGCCTGAACATGAGTTGGTCGAAATGGCAGCAAGAGGTTTAGATTACTCTATTAGGAAGAAATTAGATACGCAATATCTGAGAGATATGGCCCAATTGGCCGACAGAGTCCGACAGCTAGAAAGGCTGAAAGACGAAAAGTCAAGATTTAACAAAGGCAAGAAAGTAGCTTTTGTCGAACTCAACGAAAGTAGGGAAGGGGCTTGCGAAGAGTCCCCCTACTTCGAGGAGAACGAAGTCGATCTTGCTGAGTTAAAACAGGGTCCCCCATATTCCTGTCGAGTACTGGCCCCTCCTCAAGGAAAGGGCTTTGTCGAATCAAAAAAGAAAAACAGGTTCCCTAAGAAAACTTACACCTTTGACATCACGAAATGTGATGAAATCTTCGATTTGCTAGTAAAAGATGGGCAGATGATAGTGCCGCCTGGTGCTAAAACACCGCCCTTAGAGCAGCGAAAAAAGAGAGGTTTTTGTAAGTACCATAATTTTCTAGGTCATAAAACATCTCAATGTTTTCTTTTCAGGGATATCGTCCAGAATGTAATACAAGAGGGACGCTTGAAGTTTGGAGATAAGGCGAAGGGCCAGATGAAGGTGGATTATGATCCGCTGCAATTGGCTGATGCTCTTTATGCTGAACCTATGGAAGCAAACATGATAGATGCTACTGAGGGCATCGAGTTTTCTGTTAACATGATGGAGGTTACTGAGGACCTCATTTCAGCACCAGTGATGGCGAAATGCGTCATGGGTTTTGGTTTGGACGATACGACAGTCACAGTCTAGGAGAATACTGGTCGAAACGATAACGATTCAAGTCTAAGGGTTCAAAGTCATCCATGTTACGCCATGGTAACCAAGGAAACAGCTGACCATTTCGTAAGAATGGACCAGGCCACTGAAGGCTTGGAAAGAATGGAGCTAGACGGGACAGTCGAAGTTAATATGGTCGACATTAACCCATCGAAGACCATGGAAGAGAAAGAATCAAAACACCATGAGGGATGTAGCAGGTTAGCATACCCAGAGACAAAAGAGTCAATCGTTGGTTTTTTACATCGGTGCAAAGACAATGGATCGAGCGTGATGCTGTGCCCTAGGTGCAGCGCCATTTTTGATAGAAAAGCAGCAGAGAAGCTAGAGGGAGAACGTCGACGTCGTCTGAACAGAGGTGGCCATGGTTTTGATCAATGAAAGAGCTACCACAGGAGGACAGAAGACAAACGGTCTGAACCTCGAATCAGGCCACCAAGTGCTAGGCCCGCTAGTTTCAAACCTGTTGTCGATTCCGCTGATGGAAAGTGGAGGAAGTCTAATGAAGAGAGGGTGCAAGGGCAGCAAAGGTGGAAGAGCTTCAAAGTGAATCGAGGATCTTTGGTCTCCTACAGCAAGGAGTATCAATCCTCAAAAATAGCGCACATATCTGAAAACTATAAAGGTAAGAATCCTATGACTAGATCTCAATGGAGGAGAGAGCAAAGAAGAAGAAAGGCTCTCAGAGAAGAGATGGAGAAAAATCAGTCAAAGAATAGTTCAAACCCCCCCGGAAAAGAAGAACAGCAGTCGAAGATAGCTGAAAAGTTACCAGTTGGGCGAAGGCTGTTTTCGCCTAAACAAGACAGACCAACGGAAGGGGACGAAGACATGACAGATAACTTTGACTCTGATGACTCTTCGGACCTGGTGGTCAACGTGGTGTCGGTGATGCCCCGGGAGTTCAATAGGGTTTCAGAGGTCGAAGAACCAGGCGCAGACGCTGAGTGGGAAATGGCAGCACATAAACCTGTATGCTATCACATGATGAACAACGGCTGTGTCGAAGAGCAAAACGCTTTCTTCGAACGGCCCACTGAAGAAATAAGGACCCACCTGAAACCGTTGTATATTAAAGCAAAAGTGGAGAACATCCCCATCAACAAAATACTGGTGGATTGTGGCGCTACGGTAAACCTGATGCCACATTCTTTGCTGACCAAAATAGGAAAGCATGACGCTGATACAAAGCCACATAATATGGTTTTGTCGAATTATAAAGGAAAAGTAGGAACCACCAGGGGTGTGATTCAGGTGGACGTAACCGTCAGAACAATTACAAGACCAACGATATTCATGGTGGTCGAAACCACGGCCAACTACAATTTATTGCTTGGCCGAGAATGGATACATGGCATTGGAGCAATGCCATCATCGATGCATCAAAGGATTGCCATCTGGAGGGCAGATGGCATAGTTGAAAATATTGAAGCTGATCAAGGATACTTCAGGGTGCCAAGAAGGCAAATAGATCAGTTCCAATTCGACAAGCACTTGGCCAGCATAGGCCCTTGTGCTCCAGCGGACTTTGAGTTCGCACCAAATGACGAGGTGTACTACTCATTATACCTCCACCTTGTCGATGGATTTCGTTGGGATAGGGAAATACCTGGGGAGAGACTCCCATACCTGGGGGCAACCCTAGTTGACCCCACTGGGTGGGGCAGTGAGTTTGATGACTGAAGCAGCGGTGTTGTAAAGAATTTCGGCCTATGTGGCTGAATCCAAATTACAAACAGCCGTAATGGCTGCCCATGACAAAATGGCTGAAGAAGCCACCAAAATGCAGCGGGAGAGCCAGAGGCTCGACGCCATCTATGATGACGAACCTCTGGGGTTCGAAAGAGATCCTTTGGAGAACGACATCAAAATGCTGACACAGGATCCGTTGAAGGAAATTGATTTAGGAGAGGGTCCAACCAGGAGGCCAACGTACATTAGTGCTAACCTCGACCCTCAACTGAAGATCGAAGTCATCCAGTTGCTCCGGGAGTATAAGGATTGTTTTGCCTGGGACTATGACGAAATGCCTGGGTTGCAAAGAGATTTGGTGGAACATAAACTACCAATAAAACCTGGAAAGAAGCCCGTCAAACAGGGCCCAAGGCGTTTTGCTCCAGAGGTCATGTCGAAGATCAAGGAGGAAATCGAAAGGCTCCTTCGTTGCAGATTCATTCACACAGCGAGGTATGTCGAATGGCTGGCCAACATTGTCCCAATCATCAAGAAGAACGGGTCCCTAAGAGTGTGCATTGATTTCAGAGATTTGAATTCAGCCACTCCCAAAGACGAATATTCGATGCCAGTGGCGGAAATGTTAGTTAATTCAGCCGCTGGCCATGAGTACCTTAGTATGTTGGATGGTTATTCTGGATATAACCAGATTTTTATCGCGGAAGATGACGTTCCCAAAACAGCGTTTCGTTGTCCAGAGGCCTTAGGCACTTACGAATGGGTAGTAATGCCATTTGGCCTAAAGAACGCTGGGGCAACGTATCAGCGAGCGATGAATTCTATATTCCATGATTTCATTGAATCTCTTATGCAAATATACATTGACGATATTGTGGTGAAATCTGTTTCAGGAAAAAGCCATCTGGATCATCTGCGACAATCGTTCGCCAGAATGAGGAGGTTCGGCCTCAAAATGAATCCGTTGAAGTGCGCGTTTTGTGTACAGGTGGGAGACTTCTTGGGTTTCATTGTCCATAAGAAGGGAATTGAAATCAACCAGAATAAGACGAAGGCTATCTTAGAAACAAAAGCACCGTCGAACAAAAAGGAGTTGCAATCGCTGCTGGGGAAAATTAACTTTCTAAGGAGGTTCATCTCTAACTTAAGCGGCAAGACGCAAGCCTTCTCACCTTTGCTTCGAATTACTAGGGACAAATTTGAGTGGGGCAAAGAGCAGCAGGAAGCCTTCGACAAAATCAAAGACTACTTGGCTCATCCCCCAGTCCTTTCGCCTCCGTGTAGAAGCAGGAGTATGCGATTGTACATAGCAGCGTCAGATAGAACTTTAGGGAGCATGTTGGCTCAGGAGGATGAGAATGGCGCCGAAAGGGCTATTTACTACCTTAGTAGAGTTTTAAATGATGCAGAAACTAGATATAGTGAAATCGAAAAGCTATGTCTATGTTTATATTTCTCATGTACAAAGTTAAAGCAATATATTAAACCAGTAGATGTTTGTGTTTCTTCGCACTTTGATGTTATTAAACACATGTTATCAAAACCTATTTTGCACAGTCGAATTGGAAAATGGGCACTAGCATTGACAAAATATTCTTTGACTTATAGACCGCTAAAAGTAGTCAAAGGGCAAATAGTGGCAGACTTTATCGTCGACCACTCTATAAACGAGAATGCCCTGAATATACTTGAAGTGGAACCATGGAAATTATACTTCGATGGCTCTAGCCACAAACATGGCACGGGTATTGGTCTGATGATTATTTCGCCAGATAAAATTCCAACAAAATTCAAGTATAAAGTCGAGAGGTTGTGTTCCAACAACGAGGCTGAATATGAAGCTTTAATAGCTGGAGTTGAAATTTTGTTAGAATTGGGGGCAACCCAGGTCGAAATAATGGGCGATTCGGAATTAGTGATAAAACAGTTGACAAACGAGTACAAATGTGTTAAAGAAAATCTCATCATGTACTTCGTAGTGGCCAATAGGTTGCTTAAAAAATTCAAAGCGTCAACTATTCGACATATACTGAGAATACAGAACCAAGTGGCCAACGATCTAGCACAGATTGCCTCGGGATATAGGGTCTCGAAGGAAGACTTGCAGGAAGTAATCGAAGCTAGAGGCAAGGTAGTGTCGGTTGGGTTGAAGCCATCAGACTTAGAGGCTACAAAGTTTGGATATATGGATGAAGAGACTTTCGAAGTCTTTACCATCGGAGAATTGTTGGACAATGACTGGAGAAAGCCTTTAGTCGAATATCTCCAGAATCCGTCAATAGTCTCGGATCGAAATATAAAATATCGAGCACTGAGCTACGTCTTGATGGGCAACGAATTGTTCAAAAAGACCCCTGAAGGAGTTTTGCTGAAATGCCTGAGTGAATCAGAGACATACTTGGCTTTGTCAACAGTCCATAGTGGGGCATGTGGTGCACACCAAGTTGGCCATAAAATGAAATGGTTGTTATTTCGACAAGGTTTGTATTGGCCTACGATGCTAAAGGATTGCATCGAGTTCGCCAAGGGGTGCTAGGAGTGTCAAGTTCATGCGGGCATACAACATGTCCCAGCAAGCGAATTACATTCCATAATTAAACCATGGCCGTTTAGAGGGTGGGCTTTGGACCTGATTGGAGAAATTCGACCAGCATCCTCAAAAAACCAAAAGTATATCTTAGTGGGGATAAATTACTTTACCAAGTGGGTGGAAGCAGTGCCTTTACCTAAAGTGGATCAGGAAGATGTGATTAAATTCATTCAGAAAAATATCATCTTTAGGTTTGGACTGCCAGAGACAATAACAACGGATCAAGGGTCGATCTTCACGGGTAGAAAGATGCAGGATTTCGCCAGAGAGATGGGGTTCAAACTCTTAACTTCGACCCCTTATCACGCGCAGGCTAACGGGCAAGTCGAGGCAGCAAATAAAGTGGTCATTGGCATGATAAAGAAGCAAGTAGGAACCAAGCCAAAGAATTGGCACAAAGTGTTGGATCAGGTTCTGTGGGCATATCGAACGTCACCCAAAGAGGCAACCAATGCCACCCCATATCGTTTGACCTTTGGTCACGATGCAGTGTTGCCAGTCGAAATCCACATACAGTCGATTAGGGTTCAAAGGCAACACGAAATTCCTAGAGAAGTCTATTGGGATATGATGCTTGATGAGGTCATAGACTTAGACGAAGAAAGATTGAAAGCTCTAGAATTGTTGAGAAGGCAGAAAAAGAGAGTGGAAAAGTCATACAATAAGAAGGTTAAAGAAAAAACGTTTTTAGTTAGAGACTTAGTTTGGAGAGTCATTTTGCCTATGGATCGAAAGGCCAAGACGCTGGGTAAATGGTCCCCAAAGTGGGAGGGACCCTTCCAAGTGTCGAGGGTTTTCTTTAATGGAGCCTATGAAGTGGAAGAATTGGGTGAAGATAAGAGGATATTAAAAGTAAATAGTAAGTACTTGAAAAAGTACAGGCCTATGCTGCAAGAAGTTAAAATAACAACAGAGTAACAGAAAGTATAAAGCAAAGCCACAAATGGTATTAATATTTACCAAAATGGCGCGATAAGTTACAATAACAAAGATGGCTTCAAAGGCCAGCAAAATATAGTCTGTTACAATATGTCAGTAAATTAGAAAGGAAGATTGGCCTTCATTTTAAGGTAGTTCGCCTTATGAGATTCGATACGTTGTTGGCACGAGGCCCTTTCATCAATTAATCTGGCAACTTCTTCTTCTATGCTTCGAGCCTCTTCTGCAAAAGTGGTAGCATGTTCGAGTTCAGCAGCAAGGGTCGAATCGTCTTTGGAAGACAGTTGAGAAATCTTCTTTTCTTCTTTCTTGATCTTGCCTTGAAGTTTCTTGATCTTGCGTTTCCAACAGACGATGTTTTCTTTACTGGAAGCAATCTCTAGTTAGTCTCTCTTTTTCTCTTCCTCTAGCTCTTCGATCCTTTGTTCTGATTCCGCTGCACTTGTCCAGGAAGCTGCTTCACAACCAGATTTCGTCGAAATGTCACCTTCGAGGCGGGGCAGCAACGTGAGGTCTTTGTAGACTTGATCTATCAAAATTCCCACCTCTCGAATGACGTTAGCAGCTTCAGGGGATATGGAGTCAAGTTTCACTTGTTGAAGAAGCGTTTTCAAAGATAGATGGGTGACAGAATCCATCTTCAGCAACATGAAAAGGTCTCCTTTAAATATTTTGGCTTTGATCTTCGCCAAAATGTCATCTGAAGGTTTGCTAGAGACCTGGCCCTCAGAAGTTGAAGTACTCCGAGTTTTGCTAGAAGAACTGCCTCGATTGCGCAGCAGTAATTGAACGTATCGACGAGGATCGCTTTCTTTTAGCGCAGCCATTTCTTCCTTAGAGAGGACCGTTTATCTCTGAAGAGGCATTGCCTGTGGCACCTCGACGGGAGTAACTTTGGTAGCATCAATACAAGCAGGATCATCAGATTTTCCCTTTGTAATTATTTCCCCTTCTACAGGGGCAGCTTTTGTGGAGTCTTGAGCCAAGGTAGTTTCTTTCTCCTCACCATCTGACTCACCTAGCTCAGACTGGTGCATGGCTTCTTCCTCACATGCGTTGGCTTCGTTCGCATCAACGTCGTCATTAGCGGGTTTTGTGTGATCAAGAGGGGAACTTGTTGTGGTGGCAGGGTTGGTGTCCTCAAGTTTGGGGTTTTCGTCTTTATCTACCACGACTATTGTCTCAGGAGCTCCCTCTTCCTCGTGGTCAGACCCATCAGTTTGTGATTGTTGGGTAGTAGTTTTTAGGGGCGAAGGGGCTGCATAAAATTCAGGTTTGTTAATTTCACCAAGAGAACTCACACCAGAACCCAAATCAGATGTAGGGATATAAGTGGGTTCACCTTGGCTGTTCAATGGATAAGTAGGCAAGGGAGACGGTTGCATCGAAGGTTTGGAGGCCTCGGTAGTAGTCTGCAGTTGGGAAAATAAACCTCATGAGACGCGAGATGAAAGAGACAATAGCTTGATATAGAAAGGTCAGAGATTCTTTCACAATACCTTCGTGGCTTCCTCAGTCGGACTAGAGTTATCACTCTCTATGGGAACGGCAGAAGGATTTGGATCATTTGTTGTGAGAGCTTTGACAGGAGATTCAGGAGGCGTGTTTTGTTTTTGTATCTTGGTGGGAGATGGAGGAGATTCGACGCTCTCTAGCCCATGAGTTACCCTTCGTTTTCTTTTTAGGGGAATATCTTCACGAGGGGATTCATCATCGTCGGAGTCTATGATGACTTGGGCTGCAACTTTTCTTCTTTTTTGAGGAGTTGGAGGTTTGCGGCCAACCTGGGAAGATCGAAGTGATCAGCAAAGGACAGAAAAGCTTCAGGTGAATAAGATCATGTAAGAATTTACCTTTGAACTTTCGATATTTCCTTCTGTTTTATTGGTCGGAGCGTTTCTTTTAGTAGCAGCTGTGAATAAATAAATATAGAAGATATAGGTTAGTAACGTTGAAGCTTCGTGAGAGGAAGCCAAATCGAAGGGAGATGACCTTCAAGGATTTCGGTCTCGATGTGAACATCTTCGATACTGACATGAAGGTGCCCTCTAAAGGTATCAAGTGTATGTTTAGTCGGAACCACCCGCTGCGCCTTAGGCTTCGACTGTTGTCGAAGTATTTTTATATTATCCTCACAGATAAATCAGTCTTGAAATGGAGGGGCAAGGGCCACGCCAAAATCAGCGGTTGGTAATCGAGGGGTCTTTGGGGGAAAGAGTTTAAAAGCAACCTCATATCGTCTATCGTAAGGGATAGATGAGGGGATTTTCAGTTTCTCCATTCGTTTAGAAAATTTTTCTTTTAAAGTGACAGCAGCCTCGCGGATGGTTCGACTAACATCATTTGGTCGATAGGCAGTTTCGAAGTACTTCTGGAAAGCTTGTATCTCTTTGATATGAGTAGACGTACCTTTCTTGACCTTTTCCTGTACATCAATAAATGTCTGGTCAATCAAGCGTGAAAAACTTGAAACATCAAGAAAGTTGTTGGAGTAATGATTGGTCCACCAGTTGTAAAAATCTGAGGTACAAAGGTGAGAGGGTTCAAAACAAATTGGAGTAAAATGGGACTTATGGGCATAATGGGCCATTTGAGTCGAACACTCAAGTGGGTTGAAGCTAGTGGAGAGAAGGATAACATGAGACTTCTTATCATACAAGCACCTAGGCAATGATTGAATTAACCCAAATTGCCTCGACACCAAGTTAGGTTGATAAGCGACTAATATTGCTTGTCCTCTGACAAGGTTGAGCTTATGAACAATCAAGCGTGGCATTAAGAATCTCTCCCATATCAGGTTTGATTCTGCTTCTTGTTTTTATGAAACTGGAGGAAATGACCTGGTGAACCATTCAGGGCCATACAGCCTATGAGCAAAAGGGGCCATCCTGGGAGTGAATTCATGCCTTTTTGCAAACAGGTGGATGAAGCTGGTAAGATTGGCACGAAGGCTTCGACCCTCTTCATTTGGTGTCAAATGAACCAAGCGTGGCCATTCGACCCGGCGTTCAGATACCTGGGATTCGTCGACCTCTCCTTTGAAGGGAAGGCTGTGCTCGAAGGTAGCGTTCAACCATAATTGAAGCAACCAAAATGGCCACGCCATTATAAGAGCCCCATGGGTTTTTGGACCCCTTAGTTTATCAGCGCCTTCTCCCAAAGCCTCATACAGGTTGGCTAGTATCATCTCACTAAGACATACGTCCCTTTTAAGGTGTAACTGATTCACCAGGGTAAGGTACTTCCTCGCCACCTGCAAGGACTTTGTGCAAAAAATACAACAAGACAACCACATGGCCAGAAAGGCTATGTGTTCCTCATCTTCGACTACGTCGGTGTCTTTCTTATGATAATGATTTATGAAGGGTGTGTAAGTATGTTTCGGACTACCAAAACCTATGGTGTCCCGTGCATCAATTTCAGGATTGTAAGCCAATCCACATGGTCTTAATCCGACAATGCAGCCATGTCGAAGAGCGTGGGAGTCACCATTCCGCTGGGAAGATGGAAGGTATGGTGAGTGTTGTCCCAGAAATACAAAGAGGAGGCCAGCATTAACGGACAGTAAGGTGGCCCAACCTTCGACAGCATGATTAGGTCATAAATACCTATTTCTTTCCAATGTTGTGCCTTTGCTTTCTCTATTTTTGCCAACCAGTTAAGGTAAAGTTCAAAATCTTTGAAGTACGACGTAGCTATAAAGAGTCTTGCTCCATCATGCAAATATTTGAGGTCCAGATTGAAGAGAGAAAGGTCATCTGGGTTATCAGAAGGGATTTTGCTAGCGTCTTTTTGCCCTAAGGGTTTGGTTTTCTGATAGGAAGGGAAAAAGTCACTCAAGGTGGAATAATCAAGGTCTGGGGGTGACAATGGGCCAGACATGGCTAAGGTTTTTCCAGCCACATCAACGGGGATGATTACCTGAGATTCGTAGATGTGTCGTTTTTCTTCTGCTAACGGTTCCCTGATAAGCTGTTGGTTCTTCTTGATTTTTGGTCCGCTCAAGGTAGCGAAAGGTGGCAATGCAGATGAAGAAGATGGTCTCCTAGTTTGAGTTTTCTTCTGTTGTTCAACTATGATTGAAGTTTTTCAGAGAAAAAGGAGATTTTTCTTGTGTTGGAAAAACAGGTTTCTTCAGCAAAGAGGAGAAGAGTAAAGGTTGGTAAAGAGTAGAAAGTCTTTATGGAAAAATTCTTGGTGATTTTATAAGGATTCAGAAAATTAAGAATTCTTACGTGGTTGAAGTTAGTGGGCCACGTGTGCCACCTAGTGGAATAAGTAAGGGGCGGTTGTAACCTATACCTCTAGGCGCTAAAAGGGTGATGATGTTTTCTGAATTTTTGTGAGTTCCAAGAAACCTGCCATGATGATGATGACGTCAGAAGCATGCAAAGTGGCGCGGTTTTTAATATAAACATTTCTATTTCTTCTGTTTTATCTTCCAAAGGATAAGAGGCAAACCAAAGGGTCTGATAGTATCGAAAAGATGGTTTCGAATGGGATACTATCAAAAAAAGGTCCTTTTCCTGCAATAAAGTCGAAAAGAACATTCTTTGGTGGCAATTTGTTAGCTCCCAAATTCGACACTGCCTTGGGTTGCTAAACATTAAGACATAATTAATGTCTATGTAAAATGAAGCAAAGAGGTTTCGACAGCCTCTAAGGAATTTTCTAAGCTGAACGGTTGAAATAACTTAGAAAACTTAAGAAACCTAAAGTTATGAGCATTTCGACCGTGTCAAAGGTCGTTCGACCAAAATTCTGCAAATGGCATTGCTACGTCATTTTGAAATTCAAAATTTGGAGGGAGGGGTTTTGTTCATAAGACACGTGGCGAGTTCTAGAGCAGGAAGTTACATGCAATTGACACTTGTTAGATCGAGGAGATACTAGGAAGTTATTAGCAGTTAATTATTAGCATTATAAATAGGGATTTAATAGGCAGATTTTTGTGTGTGTTTTACCATTTCTACAAAGTAACTCCAATCAAATTTACTCAAAGTACCCGAGTGTGAGAAAAGAGTATTTTCACGGAGAATGTACGTTATGTAAAATCACCAACTTTTCAATAAAGTCTTTTACAGTTTCAGCAACATTTACATTTCCTCTGTCGAACCACTTGTGCAAGTGTTACGTTTTGCCTTTACCTTTCCTGCATCCTTTACTCCAATTCCTTCTTCCCTTTAAACTTTTTACCTTTTTCGATCAGCCTTTTACAAATCTTTTACAGTGTTTCTTTAAGTTTATGCACTTTAAAATACCCAGTCAAAGTCTTTTTCATTACAAGCACTTTTACCAATTCGTTATCACAAGTACTTTAAATTTAATTCTAAATATTGAATACTTTAGCACATGTCCTAGGATCAATCTGATCGATCCTGTGAGTCACCAAAGTCAAAATTGGAAGATCAGCGGTTGTTTTCCGATTTTCAAGGGAAACAGTATGTCTCCTAACTTGAAGGTTGTGAGAGGTCATCAAATGATTCTGAATCCATGAAGTTGGACTTGACGCCTTGAGAGAGATCATGAGAAGTATTAAAAGTCATTTTGAAGCCTAGACAGGTCATCATGTGAAAGATATGAAGCTACTACCAAGATGGGTGCAACTAGGGTTTCATCTAGTCAACCCTAGGTCAACAGATGATTTGAAGAAGGTTGAGACGTGATTTCAAGGCCATGTGATCATGGATTGATGTATTAAGATGCACAAGGGACGACTCCAAGGTCAAATCATTATTAATCTAGAGTGTGAGGAGTTCCTAGGCTAGAGTTTCTAAGCTTGACAGTGTAAAATCCCCTAGTTTAGTTCCTAACTTCAAGACCACATAACTCAAGATGTGATTTTCATCTCACCTTGACCCCAACATGATTGTTGTAGAGCATGATAATAGCTTTAATTTGAGTACTAGAAGTCCTTGATAGGGTTTATAGAACTCAAGTTATGAAGCAGACAAGTTACAGGTCATCAGATGAATGTGATTTTGGTGCTTGAAAGTCAACCAACTTCCATGCCATTTTTGACCTAGAAGGAAGGTTCTCCTCAACTTTTGGCCAACATGAATGTTGTTCTTTATCTTCTTATATTTCCAAAAAGTACTAGAAGTCCATGATTGGATTTGTAGAACTCAAGATATGAGCTTTGCAAGGAAAGGGTATTTTGGGAAGTTGAGATTATAGGCCGTTTTTGATTATGGGTCAATTTCACCATCTTACACACCTCAAATGGAATTTTTTTAAACTTGAAAGTTGCTAAAAATGGGGTTATTTACTCCACCAAGCATCAAGAGTTCATTGATATGGATTAGAATGAGATTTGGTTGAAGAAATTTTGACAAAAAGAGATTTAAAGGCATTAAAATGAGAAAATTGCAAAATAAATCATATTGGTTCAAAATAGTGCATGTTTGTGCATTTCTTGAAGGTAAATGATATTTGGAATATATTGGCATTGGTAGAATTTCAGGTTGAAGTTTGTTTCATGGCCAAATCCAGGGTTTCTTAAGATTGAAGTAACATCAATTACACACATCATTGATTGGAATTAAGGAAGTAATCTCAGCCCTTCATCCTCACCATAATACAAGCAATGAATTTGTGCCAAATTGGAAGGAGAATGAGGATATATGCGTGCTCTGCCATGAAGGAAAAGTAAGGAAAAACTGAAAATTGAAATGGATTGAATGGGCCATGAATGGGCCTGAAAAGTATCCAAACATCATGTATATAAACTCTAGACCATGACTGGATGAAGTTAGATGCAATTTGGAGGGAAAATCAGTTAGAAATAGTTGAGAACTTGGAGCTTGCAAGTGAGAATCGATTTTGGAGTTTGATGCAATTTCAAGAACAATTGAGCATCAAGATTGATCTAGCATTGATCAGTGATTGATTCTGCACAGTTTGGAGCAAGGATTCACACTTGAGAGTGCCACATTCGAAGCTTCTGACCAGGTTTCTTCATCTCACGATTGCTCTTACTTTATGCACAATTAGGTTAGTTTAGATATGTGGTTAGGTTGCTGATGTCGCCTAGATTAATTTAGGATTAGAGCTGTAGAGTTTGGTGATGGTTCTTGTAAGTGTACCATTTTTGTTGGCCATCGTGTTTGCTTTTGTGTTGAGAAAAAATGAAAAATAAATAGAGCACGATGATCAGGGTGGAAAGACGAGTAAGTTAGTGTAATTTTGGTCGAGTTTGGTGAAGGTTGAGACCTTGGAACTGTTGGTGCCACCAGAGAAGATGACCGGAATCTTCTCCGGCCACCGTGAAACTCCCTCCCTTAGTTTCAGAATTCAAACGAGGAAGATAAGCCAGAGCCGTTGGATTTGCTTGACTGAGTGGACTTAGTAAACAGATCTAGCATGTGAGATTCGTTCTGAAGAATGTTGACCATTGACTGGTTACGTGGCATAGCTGTGAGGCATTAGATTAGAATACTTTTAACATGGACGAGGCTGATTAGAGACTAGTGTGTACCATAGTCAATTGTGATACGTTGGATTCACTATGAAACACGATGTTTCATTAAAACCCCTCAGCTGGTACGTGGCACCCGCCCCTCCCTTAGGATTGCTTGACTGGTATATTGATCTGATGGTCATGATATTTTCCAGCATATTGTATATTCTTTAATTCTTTTTCTATTTTTCTTTTATTCTTTAATTGTTTTTAATTCATTACAAATAGGAATATTTGTTAGAAAAATATGAGAAAAATCATGAATAATCTTTGGCATGTCCCTGATTTTTGTATGCAATTTAATTGAATTTTTGGTTGATTTTCCATTTATTTTCCATTTTTCCATTTTAATTAGATGATTAAAAATGTAAAAAATGAATGATTTTCTTTCTGATTTTTGTACTAGCTCATGGATTTGAATTTAGTTCTGAATTTTTGCATGTTTGCTTTAAACATCTTGATAGAGTTGTATGATTTTTCTTTGGTTTTTTAGAAACTTTTAGGTATAGGTTTGAGATAGATTTCTAGGACCTTCCCCTTGTGGATTCCCTTAAGCATTCCTTTAAGTGTAGAATTTGATTAGAACCTTTAGACTTAGGTCTTGGCTCTGGATTTTGTACCATAATTCCTTAACACACTTAGGAAGCCTTAGAATTTTTCCTAGCCATTTAGGATTGATTTTAGTATTTTTCTTAGATTTTACAAGTTGATTGTGTTTAGGGTGATCCTAAGTTAGCTTACCTCATAGTTTAGTCTCTAAAGCGAACTTTAGCTAACTTTAGGCTTCAAATTCCTTCTTGAAAGAATAGAGCATAGGTAGACACCTATGTAGAACAATTGTTAAGCCTTGATAGAGCTTCTAAATCCATTTAGTTAGGTGATCCTTGTAGCTAATCATTAGGGTTTCTTAGAAGTTTCTGTGATGGCTTCTTGTCGCTACCGCGAAAATAAGGTGTCGGCAAAACAAAAGAGTCACCACCTTTCGTTATTTATCCCTTAGAACAAGAAAGGAAACGATCGGAAAAACCTGACGAAAAGGTATAAGACAAGGTCATTGCAACCATTGTCTGGGTTCAGGAGTCGGTTACGCAAGGGGAAGTTATTAGCACCCCTCACGTCCATCGTACTCGATGGGATCCACGCTTGTTGTGTTTATATGACGGGTTGGTTTAACTATCTACCTATCAAGGCTGGTCTGAAAGGAAAAGAAAATGACTCGGCAAAGCATCACGCTTTATGCCTACGTATTCTCATCAGAGAATGAGAAATCAGAGTCAACGTAGTTCGGCTAACTACGGGTTACGGGGAAGGTGGCTCGCCAATACATCAGTATTATGCCTACATACTCTCAACAGGTATGAGAGATCAGAGCTTACGTAGTTCGGGCTAATATGGATTACGGGAATTCAGATTCATCTGTTTTTTTTCGAGTAGGGTTAACAAACAGTTCCAGCAGTTTGGCGTACGCAGCTCGACCCTTGGAGACTTAGGCGTCACCGTTTGCGGTAGAACTGGGAGTTAACGACAATCTTTTCTTCAGAAAAGCTTCCTTTGAATTATGGGCCCACGGGGGAAAAAGGTTTGAAGTTTGTTTTCTGTCTTTTACGGAAGAACTGTTTTTTATGTTTGTATGTAGTTCGTACAACACTAGAGACTATGACCTGGGAACGAATGCGTCGCATATCGTCCAAAGGACGTATACTAAACATTCTAGTCGATTGAGAGGAGGCCGCTAAATTATCATTACCCAAGTAGCTTAAGGCTCATAACGCGCTTATACTAACTTGCCTTTATTACGCTTTTTACTGTTGTTTGAGATGAGAAGAGAGAACAGGCTCAACTACAGGGAGACTATCGAGTCCTAATGTTGTCACGCCAAGGATTCATCATATGGTTGAAGTTTGAAACATGGGACTCCTAGAAGTTATCATGCATAGGTTTCAACCTAAAGTTCTAATCATCACTTCCTTATCAAAGGAAGTGAGATTCCTAGGGGATCATGTCAATGATAAACGGAAACAGGTAAAGCATCAGCTTAAACAGTAAACAGTAAATGACTGTAAAATGCATGCAATGCAAGTGAGGGAGGAAATGTGTATGGGGCATCATCCTCCACAAGCTCATCTCGACCTCAAGCCAGATATGAATAACTACAATCATGAAAGAAATAAAATGCCATCAAGCAAATCACAAACCACATAGGCAAGGGAGCAGGGCTCTACCGAATACCCGCAAGCAAAGCCATACAGTAAAAATACAAGCAGAGGGAGCAACTCAACCTCTAGTGCAATCATGCTCCTAGCTTAACACAATCTAAACATGAACTTATTCTAATGCATCAAGCAAATCAAACAAGCCACATCAATACAGTTGCACAGAAAGCAAACAGACAGGAAAGAAAGCAAATCAACAGCTTCCACAACTTCACAGCAAAGCAATCCTCTGACAGCAGCTCAGTCCTCAGTTTGCAACTGTTCTTCAAGTCCATCCTCTTCAATGGCAAATTTCAACTTACTTCTTCAAGCTCTCAATGCACCAATCAACTTGTTCTTCTTCTTATCCAAGCTTCAGCTCTTTCTTCATTCTCAATTTGATCTTCTTCACAAGTATCAACTTGTTCTTCTGGATCTTCAAGCCTCAGCTTCAAGGGAAGTCTTCAAACACATGGAAGTGCAACCTCTAGCATCTTCAATCTTATAACAAGGAACTCCATCCTCTAGCAAGGGAGAAAGTTTCATCTAACAAGAGCAAGGTGGGGATAGGGAGAAGCAAAGTGAAGACCAAAGGTCACCTCTAAGCACTCCACCATCAAAGAAAGGAACCCTCAAAGGTTCTACCAATTTGTGAGGAGCCACTCATCCTACCAAAGGAGGGATGGGGCCTCAACAATGGGACCTTTAATCATAGGGAGGAATGGAAGTGATCAACACCTTCCATGTTTCATGAAGGAAGAAAATCTATTCTATGAGATCTCCCTAACAACCCTAATCCTTAACCCTAAACAAACTACACCAAAGAGAGAGAAATCTTCAAGTCCAAGCTCCACCATGCATTCCACAGAAGCCCACACATGCCTTCATCATCATCCAAGAGCAAGAGAAGCAAAGCCCTAGTCTAAGGGAACTAATGAAGTCATTCTAGTTGAGTTAGCAAGTTAGGATCACCTAAAACCTAGTAATAAAGTTAATCCTAACTAAAATACTAAAACCAATTGTAAAATCCTACAAAAATAACTATGGGAACCTAAGTCAATCATGACTCTATCATGTTAATTCCAGAGATCAAATCATCCAATAAGTCCTAGAATTAAATCCTAAACTATGGGGTACTAAGGTTAAACCCTAAAACTAGAGCACCTAAAGTTCCAACACAAAAACATCCCTAAACTTCTTCACAAAAATGTGAGAAAATTACTAGAGGAGCATGCATGTCTAAAATGGCTACACACAAAAAATCAGTTCAAAAATCATTATCAAATGATCACACAAAAATTTACAAATCAAGGTATCAACCATAATGAAATTAATATCAATTAAAATACAAAAAATGCAATTAAAATAAAAAATGCATGAATTTCTAAACTCTTAATTTCCTAAAATTCTAAACTCATTCATGAGTCAGGGGAAAATAACCTAGATCAAAATGACCAATTTTTCTATTTATTATGAATTAATTCCTAAACTATATGAAATGAGTAAAATAAAAGAAAAAGAAAGAAAATAACATGATACGCGTGCTGAATAGCAATTATTTCCAGTTTATTTCAAGAACTTGGGCCAAGCGGGGGTGTGGGTAGCAGTTAGTACACTAAGCCCAAAGCTTCAATTAAATGAAACATTGCATTTCATCTCAATGTCTCTCTTCAGAGTTTGTCAGCGAATCGTGGCCTTCCATTGCTTGCCAGAGTCAAAGGTCAATAGGTCATCCAATGCCCATGGCTTGTCTTCCCCAAATTCAAATCAGATGGAGGGAATTTCCCAGACGGTGGCCTGAGCTGCAGCGCCACCATGTTCTCCGGTGAAGTGCTCATTACAGGTCATCAGAAATAACAAACCAATACCCAATCTCACTCAATTCTTTCTCCTGAACACGAATCCATCATCCAAATTGCCTAACTCTTGCTCTAACTTAAAACATGATAGGATTTTCAGAAATGCCCCAATTTTTGATCATCACGATTCTCAAAAATAATGGTACTAATGCAATCTACACTTCTCACTGATCAATTTCCACTATCCAAACATGAACATCTCTCAAAGAATCATGAGAAAGCAGCCTCAACAGAAAATGATCCATGACCTAAAGTGTCTCTATTCCTCAATTTCTTGTACCAAAATCAATCTATGTCCTACCAAGAACCTAACCACATGCAAGTTTCTATGTATCTCCCTATAGATTAAGCAAAATTTTAATTGGTACAAACCTGGTTTCAGATGAAGAACATGTACAATTTCTGCTTGATTCTTCCTCCAAGCTTGTCCAGAATCACTCCAAATTCACTCCTAAAGCTTTTTCACACCTTGATTTGCTCTGATTTCAACTCAATCCAAGAACACGATCTTGAGTTGCATCTCTGAGTTTTCAATTTCTCCTTCTGTTATCGGCATCAATCTTCTCCAAAAAAACTGGCTGAACACACTCCAAATCTTATATAGAACTCAATGGAATCCAAATTCACATACCTCAGATGACTTGTAACTTGTCAAAGCCATAACTTGAGGTCTAAAAATCCTATCAAGGACTTCTAGTACTCAAATTAAAGCTAAGATCATGCTCTACAACAATACTTTTGGGGTCAATATGAGATGACAATCATATCTTGAGTTAAATGGCCTGGAAGTCAGGGGTCAAGCTAGGGGATTTTACACTGTCAAGCTATGCAATCATGCAAAATGCTACGACCCCATCAGCAAAATAAATGCTGAAGGGAAAAGCCTCCTGTCAAGGAGAAAGAACCACTCTGGTGGAGGAAGGACTCATCCTGCCGAGGAGAAGAAGTCACACAAATCTCAATTGGAATCCGCCTGGGGAAACGAACTTCAGTCGACTGCTGTAGGGGAACAAAGTTCTACGAGAACCTGGACCTGCTCATCTAGGTGTACGAACCAAAAATGCTGAGGAAAACGGTGTCAATTGCAGAAATAAACTGCACGGCCTTTGCGGCAAAACTTTCCTGGAGATAACAACTCCGGTGGGGGAAAACAGCATCAGCTAATCAACACGCTATTGGGGAAAACCAATCAAGGCCCAAACGGCTTCCAAGGACTCGACTCTCTTGGGGATTTGCCAGCTCGGCCATGGTAGAAGGAATCATATTGCTTACAGGGGTAGAGTGCAACTCTGTGGGGAATATCAATTCTCCAGGAGACCTCAGTCTGGATTGCCGGAAGCTGCATACTTGCGAGTAGTCTTCTACGAAAACTGCCCTTTGACCCAGTGCTAGGGAATGAATGTACACTTCAGTGTATGACTCAGTTGGGGAAATGATGATCCTTCAGGATACATTTGATTAGGGAGAATCTTCTCTGCCTGGGGGATACATATCAATGATCTTGGTCCTATGTTCGGGCTCCGTGGGGAGATGCTGCTGAACTTGTCGGGGTAGTAGGAATCATCCTGCTTGGGGACGCATATGGCGTACTGTCTGGAATATGCTATACTTGCAACAACACAAACAAACAGACAAGATACCCTTATCAAAGGGACCTATCAAGGTTATCATCTTGTGACAATGTTCAAGTAATTCATTGTTTCAACAATCAATGGCCTAGGCCAGTAAGTTTATGTATGCGCATTTTATCAAAAACATCGTCGTTCTTTTTCGCAAACAAAACAGATAGATGCTAAACAAACAAATAGAATTGCTGAATAGTATATATTTTATTGATGACGAACCCCTGAATGGGTGAAAATGTTTTACAACAGATGCAAGCTCCTGGAATGAGGAAGCTGCGCAAATATGAAAACATAAATATACATCAGTATATACACAAATGTCGGTAATGCGGCGTAGACGAACACCATGAGTTGATCCCTCTATGACCCACTCGACTTCGATACTTCTCCGACACTTCAGCTTCAGAAGAGATTGATTCAGATAAACGGCCCTCATGTCTTCCAAACCACTAAATAATGAACGTCCATACGCGGAACGCAGTCATTTGCTTTTTCAAATCCCTAACTTTTGCCTGAATCGCCCTTCCGGGTTTTCGATTCACCGGGATACCCTTTTTTCCAAAGTCGCCCTTCCGGGTTTTCAACTTTGCGGGTGTATATTCTTTTCTTTCATATCCCTAATTTTTGCCCGAACCTTTTTCCTTTTTTATGGTTCGCCGGGATGCCCCATTTTTGCCTGGATATTCTTTTTCTTTCCAGCGGGTCATTCTTTAAGAAAAGTATTTTTTAACTGCGTCCGTGTTCACCGGGGATGCAAAATCTTCTCCATCCATCGTGGATAACAACAAGGCTCCTCCCGAGAAGACCTTGCTGACGATGTACGGACCTTTGTAAATGGGAGTCCACTTGCCCCAGTGATCGGAGTGTGGAGGAAGAATCTTCTTCAGGACGAGATCACCCGTCTGAAAGCTTCTAGGATGTACCTTCTTGTCATAGGCTTTCTTCATTCGGCTTTGGTATAGGCGACCATATACAATCGATGCTAACCTCTTCTCGTCCATCAGGCTGCGTTGGTTTAGTCGGTTCTTAATCCATTCTGCCTCATCGAGTTTCACGTCAACCAAAACTCGTAAAGAAGGGATCTCAACTTCTAACGGTAGGACAACTTTCATACCGTACACAAGTGAGAAAGGAGTTGCCCCGGTTGATGTACATACCGTTGTACGATAGCCGTGCAGTGCGAATGGCAACATCTCGTGCCAATCCTTGTATGTCACGACCATCTTCTCTACAATCTTCTTAATGTTTTTATTGGCCGCTTCAACGGCGCCATTCATCTTCGGCCGGTAAGGAGATGAGTTGTGGTGTTCAATCTTGAAACTCTGGCACAACTCCTTCATCATCTTGTTATTCAGATTCGAACCATTATCAGTAATGATCCGCTCGGGAATTCCGTATCGACAGATGATGTCCCTCTTTATGAATTTAGCCACCACCTGCTTGGTCACGTTAGCATACGAGGCTGCCTCCACCCACTTGGTGAAGTAGTCGATGGCTACTAAAATGAAGCGATAATCGTTAGATGCGGTGGGCTCGATCCTGCCTATCATGTCGATGCCCCACATGGAGAACGGCCACGGGGAGGACATGACATTCAACAGGCATGGCGGCACGTGAATCTTATCGGCATAAATCTGGCATTTATGACATCTCTTCGCGAATTTAAACCAATCTGATTCCATCGTCAACCAGTAATATCCTGCTCTCAGGATCTTTCTTGTCATAGCATGCCCGCCGGCGTGCGTACCAAATGTGCCTTCATGGACTTCTTCCATGAGCATACTCGCTTCTTTCTCATCTACACATCTGAGTAGCACGAGATCGTGGTTTCTTTTATACAAAACTCCATCAGGATTGAGATAAAAGTTTCCAGACAGCCTCCTCAGAGTCTTCTTATCCTGGGTTGACGCTCCCGCAGGATACTCCTTAGTCATAAGGAAGGTCTGGATATCATGGAACCATGGCTTGCCATCGGAGGCTTCCTCGATCGCAAAGACGAATGCAGGTCTATCAAGACAAGAGAGGACAATTCTTGGAGCTTCACTCCAAAAATTGACTTTATACATCGAAGCCAACGTGGCTAAGGCATCAGCCATCTGATTTTCAGCTCTGGGCACATGATGGAGTTCTACTCGATCAAAGAACAGAAGCAGCCTTCTGGCATAATTCATGTACGACACCAAATTCGATTGACGAGTCTCCCACTCCCCTTTAATCTGGTTGATCACAAGTGCCGAGTCACCATATACATCTAGGTTCTTAATTCTCAAATCAATTGCCTCTTCTAGACCCATGATGCATGCTTCGTATTCTGCTTCGTTGTTGGTGACTGGAAACGTCAGTCTCGCAGTAAACGGGATGTGTGATCCATGGGGAGTCGTGATGATTGCCCCAATGCCACTTCCATAAGAATTAACCGCCCCATGAAATATCAATTTCCACTGGGATTTCCTGTCTGGACCCTCGTCGGGCAACGGTTCATCACAATCCTTCGCTTTGAGAAACATGATATCCTCATCAGGGAATTCAAATTTCATCGGCTGATAGTCCTTGATCGGCTGTTCGGCAAGGTATTCAAACAATACGCTTCCCTTGATGGCCTTCTGGGAAACATACTGAATGTCATATTCTGTCAGCACCATTTGCCATCTGGCAATCCTGCCCGAAAGCGCTTGCTTTTCGAAGACGTACTTGATCAGATCCATCTTCAAAATCAGCAGGGTTGTGTGATTGAGCATGTATTGTCGTAAACGTTTGGCAGCCCAGGCTAGTGCACAACACATCTTCTCCAGCATCGAGTAACGAGATTCACAATCTGTGAACTTTTTACTAAAATAGTAAATGGCATGCTCCTTTCTGCCTGTCTCGTCGTGCTGACCGAGAACACACCCCATACTATTCTCAAGAACTGTCAAGTACATGATTAAGGGTCTTCCGGCCACTGGGGGTATCAAGATCGGAGGTTCCTGCAGATACTGTTTTATCTTATCAAATGCCTTCTGGCAATCCTCGTTCCAGATAATCGCCTGATCCTTTTTTAGTAGTTTGAACATCGGTTCACACGTGGCCGCGAGCTGAGAGATAAACCTTGCAATGTAGTTTATTCTGCCCAGGAAACCACGAACTTCTTTTTCGGTTTTTGGCGCTGGCATTTCTTGTATTGCTTTTATCTTCGCAGGATCAACCTGAATGCCTCTTTCACTCACGATAAACCCCAGTAGTTTTCCAGACCGTACTCCGAAAGTACACTTGTTAGGATTCAGCCTCAACCTGAACTTCCTAAGCCTCTCAAAAAGCTTCAGCAAATTGACCAGATGTCCCTCCTCTGTTTGGGACTTAACAATCATGTCATCAACATAGACTTCAATCTCATGATGAATCATGTCATGAAACAAAGTGACCATTGCTCGTTGGTAAGTGGCCCCCGCGTTCTTCAGACCGAAAGGCATTACCTTGTAGCAAAATGTTTCCCAAGGTGTAATAAACGTAGTTTTCTCCATGTCCTCCGGCGCCATCTTGATTTGATTGTAGCCGGAGAAGCCATCCATGAACGAAAACACGGAGAACTGAGTTGTATTGTCGACCAACACATCAATATGAGGGAGCGGGAAATCATCTTTAAGGCTCGCCCTATTCAAATCCCGATAATCGACGCACATTCGTACCTTACCGTCCTTCTTCGGTACAGGCACTATGTTGGCGACCCACGGAGGGTAAGTGGTGACCGCTAAGAAGCCATCATCAAGCTGTTTTTGCACTTCTCCTTTGATCTTAACGGCCATATCTGGTCGTGTCCTCCTAAGCTTCTGCTTAACGGGAGGGAAATCTTCTCGCAGCGGCAAGTGATGGACCACGATGTCAGTATCAAGTCCGGGCATATCTTCGTATGAACAAGCAAAAATGTCACTATACTCTCTCAGCATCTCGACCAATCTCTGCTTGACATCACACTGCAACGCAGCCCCTATCCTGATGTTCCTAACAAGTTCCTCAGAACCCAGATTCACAATCTCAATCTCTTCCTCGTGAGGCAGAATAACTTTCTCTTCTTATTTCAACAAGCGGGCCAACTCTTCGGGAAGGTCTTCGTATTCATCAATCTCTTCTTCGGCTTGATAGATCAGGCAATCGAAGTCGAAGTGAGTCGTAAAAGGTCCAAAGTCGATGTCATCTGCAATGTGGATCCTGCAATAACTAGGGTTAAGCTTAAAACAAGGATATGCAGGTTAGTACAAACCCTATTTCCATTTTATTGTTTTTCAAAACAAATATAAAACATGAATAACAGAGATCACAACATTTGAATGCGAAGAAAAACTCCTTTTGATTTATTGTAAAATGCATGTACATAACCAAACAAGGCCCTGACAATAAAACCACTATGCCCCGGGTAGGACATAGGGTTGTACAATAATTGGAGAAATAAATCATTACTCTTTGCCTGTCACTTGGATGGTATCCCTGATGGACCAGTTGTTGAGGCTCTGGCCTGGTTTGCTTGGCTGGATCCAAGAGTCTAGGTCGCAATCGCTGTCTTCGCCGTCTTCAGACGCTGCGTTGACACTTTCAAATATTACGCCGCCACTGGTAAACTGGATCGGCCCTTTACCTCGCGACGCGCTGTGAGAAGAGGAGGCTTCAGCCGTAGGAGAGTATCCTAACCCAAACTTGTCCTGTTTGTTAGGTATTTCCAGAATCTGCCCTCAGCCTGGGGTGGATCCGGCTTGAACAACGGCCCGGGGTTCTTTGAAGGAAGATAGTCATTTCTGGTTTCTCAGTCATTACTGGCGCCACGTCCTTGAATTTAACAGCTTCGAACGCCTGACATAGGGTTTCGTGGATTTCCCCATCCACCTCAACATATTTGAATGACGACAAATGGCTCACCATTATGTCTTCCTCGCCACATACAGTTACAATGCTGCCCCCTACAACATACTCGAGTTTTTGGTGCAACGTGGAGGTCACGGCGCCAGCAGAATGGATCCATGGCCGGCCTAAGAGACAACTGTAGGCTGGCATGATGTCCATGATGTAGAAGACTGCGTCGAACGTTTCCGGCCCAACTTGGATTGGCAGAGTTACCTCTCCAAAGACATGACGCTTGGTTCCATCGGAAGCCTTCACAACCAGATCACTGGGTGTGCAAATCAATCCGCGAGTATCTAACTTCATCAATGCCTTCTTCGGAAGAACGTTGAGCGATGACCCAGTGTCCATCAACACGTGAGATATAACTGTTCCCCTACACTCTATCGAGATGTGCAGGGCACTGTTGTGGTTTCTTCCCTTTGGCGTCAGCTCTAGGTCGGTGAACCCTAACCCGTTTCCAGCATTTACGTGGGCTACTACCCCTTCCAATTGGTTGACCGAGATTTCCTGTGGTACATACGTGGCATTCAAAACCTTTAATAGCGCATTGCGATGTGACTCCGAACACAGCAACAAATTCAGGATGGAAATTTTCGAGGGTGTTTGATGGAGATGGTCAATGATCTTATAGTCACTCTTCTTGATCAACCTCATGAACTCTTCAGCGTCCTTTACAAGTAAGTCCTTCTCTACCCCACGAGGGGTTTCCTCAACGACTTTACTCTTTCCCTTATCAGTTTCCTCAGCTTTATCTGCTTTGTCCCCCATAATCTCAGGTGGAGGAAATACTCTTCCCCTGCACGTGATTCCGCCAATCCCTACTAGGTTATCCATAGACTGCCCAGCTGGTTCTAGTTCCAATTTCTGTCCGTTACAGTAGACGTCTGCCCCATAGTGCCATGGGACAGCATTGGTGCTTTCAAAAGGTATCGGCCCGGCCTTCGTGATGGTAATTGTGGGCGGTCTGGGTGCAGAAATGGTTATCGTCTGGCGAGGGATGGTGATGGTGGCAACCTTATCATCCTGCTTAAGCATTACCTCTCCAGATCCACATTCGGCCCTTCGGCTAAACTGCAAGATTCCTTCGGTCATCAGACTCTGAATCCCCACTATCAACTGTTCACATCCATCAGGACGAGTGGCACATCCCATACACAATTCTCCACAGCCCGGAAAGAAGCCTCTCTTTATCAGCTTGGCTTTAACGAAACTAAGCGGTGTCCTCAGATCCTTGACATCAGTCAGCACATCTAAATCCTCTTCTTCAATAATGGCATTCACTCCACCTCCCCTATGGTTCGGCATAGGGTTCTTCGTGACATTCGGCACATTATCTGAGAAAACGATGATCTTAGCATCCATCATATCTTGCACCTTGTGCTTGAAGGCTTTGCAGTTTTCTATCGTGTGGCCGGGTTCCCCTGAGTGAAACTCACACGTTGCATTTGCATCATAACCCTACGGAGGTGCCCCTATCAAGGGAGCCAGGGTTCTCTTCTGGACTAGCTGTAACTGAAGCAGAGTTTGTAACAACTGAGCATAAGACATGGGCGGTGTCTCAAGGTGACGGCTCGACAGAGGCGCCCTGTTCTGATACTTTCTGTACCCTTGCTGATTTGGCTGCTGCTGTGGCTGGGGTTGTTGGACAGCAGGGATGGTTATGCTAGCCACCTGCTGGCGCTGGCCCTTACCTTTCCTTCGAGTGTTAGACACGGCGCTCGTCTCTCCTTCACGCCTTTTGTTACCATAGGGTTTCTTTCCTCCTCCAGCTGAGGATAGATCAACACCTTGAATTTTCCCCAATTTGATCCCATTTTCAACGTGTTCGCCAGTAATGATGAGATCTAAGAAACTCCCTGACATACCGCTGACCAATTTCTCGTAATAGACCCCCGGGAGAGTGGCTACAAAAATTTCAACAAGCTCTCGTTCAACCATCGGCGGATGAACTCTAGCTGCTAATTCACGCCATCGCTGGGCGTATTCTTTGAACCCTTCGTTGTTCCTCTGTGACAAGTTCTGCAGTTGAACCCGGTTCGGAACCAAGTCACTGTTATACTGATAATGGTGCACAAAGGCCTCAGCAAGTTCCTTCCACGTGCGCACACTGGTGGGTTCCAAACTCATGTACCATTCCAAGGATGGACCGGACAAGCTATCCTGAAAGAAGTGCATCAGCAGCTTCTTGTCTTCAGAGTGAGCGGACATCTTTCGGTAGTATGACCTTAAGTGGACGCGAGGGCAAGTGGTGCCCTTGTACTTCTCAAAGTAGGGTACCTTGAATTTAGGAGGCACCTTGAAATCAGAAATCAATCCCAATTTAGACATGTCGACATCCATAGTGTTCAGGTTCTCGAAATTCCTCATTTTGTCTTTGAGTGCCTTAAACCTCAGACGTGCTTCAACAGTCAGCTCTCCTTCAGCACTTCTCTGTGAGAACAAATCTTCTTGACGATCTTCTAGCCATGGCTGAGGCCCATACATATTTCCAGCGCCTGTGTTGCCATTGCCTAGTCCAGCGTTGCCATTAGCTTCAAAATTTTCATTACCGACGCCAGTCGTATTACCATTGGGCCCGATGTTATTGATTACATTGCCATTACCACTTCCATTCCCCCCGGTCATGGGGATGCCACCCTGAGGAGTTTCAACAGGAGGAGGGGTTGGCACACTCCCACCATGGAGTACATCGTTGCTGTCAACCCTTGAGATCAGAGGCTGGACCAATGTTCTGAGCTGGTATTGGACGTTGGCAACCACTTGCATGAGCTCCATGAAGCGGTCCATCCTCTCTCGGAGTTCCTAAACATCAGTCTGCACTTGTTCCATTGCTCTAGCTTGATTTTCTCTGGTCGGATAGCGGTGGATCGATTTTTGATAAATACTGGAACAACCTGCATACACAAAGGGTTTGAAAAACGGCAAAGTGCTCGTTATGCAAATGCTTCATGCAAATGCAAACGTGTGTCTGTGCCTTGGGAAGGTCCCCCTGATCCTAGTTTCCGAGACAAATAAAGTCTATGATCCAATCATGGAAAAGAAATCCTCATATATTCATCTGAAAAGCCCGCTCGGGTAGCGTACAACTGTAATCACATACAATTGAAGCAATAAGGCATGACCCCAACCAACAGACCTGGCTGTGATCAGCAAATCAATGCATAAAAATGTTAAAAGAAAGATACAAAAGATCAGGCGCGGCCATGGGCACAAAAATCTTCTATCAACTTCTTTGTAGTGGAGTGACCTGACTGAGTAAGCAAACCCTGGGTCAGCAGGTCCTTCTGACTGATGGACTTTGGAAGGTTCTTGGCAATGCTCCTAGAAATACCTTCTTCGGAATGGTTCTCGACTCTTCTTCTCTTAGCATCAGCCAGGAGTTGAGAATCTTGCAGAATCGCCTCGGCCTCAGCCAATCTATACTGGACGTCATGTCGCAGGGAGGCTTCAGCCTCTGTACTCTCGTCTTTCACCATAATCTGAGCTTCCAGCTCGACTACTCGCTGCTTCAGCTTTTCTTCCCGTTCTTTGTACTTGGCTATGGTGCTGCTCCAAACCCTCTCGTATTGGGTTAGCTTCCGGTACACTCTGTCCAGATCCTGTTTCTTGGTTGTCAACACGCCATGTACTGACTTCAGATCCAGCCCCAAACGTTCCCTAGCATCAGTTTCTTTGGTCAGGTTGGAGCCTAGATGGTTGATCATCTCAGTCTGCTTCTTGCAGGTATAGACGGCTTCACTTTTCTATTTCCGAAGTTGAGCGATCTCTTTCTCTAACTCTTCGTTGGCTTTTCGTAGCTCTTCCTTCTCTCGGAGTACCTGGTTGAATTTCTGAATATCAACTGTAGTAGGATCTTTGTACACAGGAGCACATAATGGTTCCACAGCAGGAAACGACATTAGAATCTTGGCGGCCCTTTCTCGAATCCACGTCACGTACGGATCAAAGGCCTTGTTGTTGCTTTTTCCTAGCAAGACTTTCCCCTTTCGGTGAATTTTGCTCCAAGCATTCTGTACCTTGATCAAAGTGTCCCCTTCAAGCAACCCTGTGAGATACAGAGATTCCCGTATCTCTTCCTCTTCAGGGGGACCTCGTAATGCATACCCAAATTGTCGTACCAGCAGAGATGGATTGTAGTTGATACACCCATTCCTTCCGACCAGGGGGACGTTTGGAAAGCCACAGCAGCTATGCACAATATCCTAGCCCAGCAGATCTCTATCAAACCAGATGATATCGTCAGCAGTCAAACCCATCAAGCGTGCAGACCAAGGTGAAGACTCAGCAGAATCAATGAACGGCCCCGACTTAGGAAGATGGCTAGCAAACCACTTATACAGTAAAAGAGCACAACATGCCACGTTCTTCCCCTTTCTGTTTTCATTCTTGCTGTGAACCGAATGATAGACGTCTCCGAGGAGAGTGGGCACTGGATTCCTGGAGGCAAATATGTGGCAAGCATCCATGCTTATGAAGTCCGGGTGACTTGGGAATAACACGATCCCATAGATACAGAGGGCTAAGAAGGCATTGAATACATCCCAGCGACCCTTCTCTGCAAACTTTCGGGCTTTTCCCATCAGGAAAGTCAAAAGGAAATCATGAACTCCGATCTTTCTGGATACCATCCCTTCCAATTCAGACTCATCTACATGAAGAGCGTCAGTCAGTTTGTCCAATTTGGGTTCACCCTCAACACGGTAATAAGGCATTTGATTCATCAAAGGCAACCCCAATAGGTCAGAGTACTCTTCCAAGGTCGGAGCTAGGACATAGTCTGGAAACACAAAGCATCTGAGCTGTGGGTCGTAAAACTGTAGCAGGGCGTAGAGGCCATTCAACTCGTATGTAGGAAGCTTATACACAATACTCAGAAGTCTCCCATGACTCTTTCTGAAACTCTCCATCACTGTCTTATCAGCCAAAGAAATCAAATCTCGTAACTCTCGGATGTCAGGTGTTGGTAGCTTGTAACCCACAATCTTCTTCAGAGATGCCATATCTGCCATGAGGATCAAGATCACTAGAACCAGGGGAGGAATATGCACCTGCAACACAGACACACGTTAATGACATGCAAATGAGGATGCAAATAATGCAAAATGCAATTATGCAGCAGGAGATCAAGATGATTGTGCTGTTGAGGAGATGAAGGCTCTGTATCAACAAAACCACAATACTGCTCTATCAAGAAAAAACATATCTCTGAGGAGACGAAACCCCTGATACCAGACCAAAAATCTGCTCTGTCAAGAACACACATATCTAATGATGAGAACCTCTGATACCAACAAAATTGATTCACTATCAAGAAAACCAGGTAATTTGAAGGTTAAGGTTCCCTGCAATAAACCCGACCCTGCTTACAGGTATGGACCTAATCACGGAAAAGGTTCGGCATCCTATGTGGTCATCAGCGTCACAGACTTTCAAGAAACGATGATGAGATACCCAGGAGGTGTGGCATCATTATCTCTTGAAGCGGCCTCACTTAGCTGAATTCCAAATAATCGGTTCCTAGAGTCGACAATCCTCAGATCCAACAACCCCTCGAGTCCAAAGGACCGATAGAAAGCCATCAAAGAGAACCTCGTCTGAGTGTGGATTACATGGGAACAGCTGCAAGCAAAGCAAGCACGTCCTCCACTAACCCACTCTAATACTATGTAGCTCTCAAGCCTGGGTCTGGCTTCTCACTCATCAGAATGCCCCTCCCGCAATAACACAGATAATCATATCATACTGAAAATAAAGTGCGGGAAATAAAATGCGATAAAGAAACACAACCCAACAAGTAATCATACAAGCGCTAGGATTGACTCTCGCGGGGGACGTTAGATCCCCAGATTGACTCGCATAAGAGACGTTGGATCCCTAGGAAACTATCAAATCCCCAGCAGAGTCACCAGCTGTCGCTACCGCGAAAATAAGGTGCCGTCAAAACAGAAGAGTCGCCACCTTTCGTTATTTATCCCTCAGAACGGGAAAGGAAACGATCGAAAAAACCTGACGAAAAGGTATAAGACAAGGTCATCGCAACCATTGTCTGGGTTTGGGAGTCGGTTACGCAAGGGGAAGGTATTAGCACCCTTCACGTCCATCGTACTCGATGCGATCCACGCTTGTTGTGTTTATCTGACGGGTTGGCTTAACTATCTACCTATCAAGGCTGGTCTGAAAAGAAAAGAAAATGACTCGGCAAAGCATCGCACTTTATGCCTACGTATTCTCATCAGAGAATGAGAAATCATAGTCAACGTAGTTCGGCTAACTACGGGTTACGGGGAAGGTGGCTCGCCAATACATTAGTATTGTGCCTACGTACTCTCAACAGGTATGAGAGATCAGAGCTTACGTAGTTCGGGCTAATACGGATTACGGGAATTCAGATTCATCAGTTTTTTTCCGAGTAGGGTTAATAAATAGTTCCAGCAGTTTGGCGTACGCAGCTCGACTCTTGGAGACTTAAGCGTTACCGTTTGCGGTAGAACTGGGAGTTAACGACAGTATTTTCTTCAGAAAAGCTTCCTTTGAATTATGGGCCCACGGGGCAAAAAGGTTTGAAGTTTGTTTTCTGTCTTTTACGGAAGAATTGTTTTTTATGTTTGTCTGTAGTTCATACAGCACTAGAGACTATGACCTGGGAATGAATGCGTTGCATATCGTCCAAAGGACGTATACTAAACATTCTAGACGATTGAGAGGAGGCTGCTCAATTATCATTACCCAAGTAGCTTAAGGCTCGTAACGCGCTTATACTAACTTGCCTTTATTATGCTTTTTACTGTTGTTTGAGATGAGAAGAGAGAACAGGCTCAACTACGGGGAGACTATCGAGTCCTAATGTTGTCATGTCAAGTGAGATTCCTAGGGATTCATGTCAATGATAAACAGAAATAGGTAAAGCATCAGCTTAAACAGTAAACAGTAAACGACTGTAAAATGCATGCAATGCAAGTGAGGGAGGAAATGTGTGTGAGGCATCAGCCTCCACAAGCTCATCTCGACCTCAATCCAGATATGAATAACTGCAATCATGAAAGAAATAAAATGCCATCAAGCAAATCACAAACCACATAGGCAAGGGAGCAGGGCTCTACCGAATACCCGCAAGCAAAGCCATACAGTAAAAATACAAGCAGAGGGAGCAACTCAACCTCTAGTGCAATCATGCTCCTAGCTTAACACAATCTAAACATGAACTTATTCTAATGCATCAACCAAATCAAACAAGCCACATCAATACAGTTGCACAGAAAGTAAACAGACAGGAAAGAAAGCAAATCAACAGCTTCCACAACTTCACAGCAAAGCAATCCTCTGACAGCAGCTCAGTCCTCAGTCCGCAACTGTTCTTCAAGTCCATCCTCTTCAATGGCAAGTTTCAACTTGCTTCTTCAAGCTCTCAATGCACCAATCAACTTGTTCTTCTTCTTATCCAAGCTTCAGCACTTTCTTCATTCTCAATTTGATCTTCTTCACAAGTATCAACTTGTTCTTCTGGATCTTCAAGCCTCAGCTTCAAGGGAAGTCTTCAAACACATGGAAGTGCAACCTCTAGCATCTTCAATCTTCTAACAAGTAACTCCATCCTCTAACAAGGGAGAAAGATTCATCTAACAAGAGCAAGGTGGGGATAGGGAGAAGCAAAGTGAAGACCAAAGGTCACCTCTAAGCACTCCACCATCAAAGAAAGGAACCCTCAAAGGTTCTACCAATTTGTGAGGAGCCACTCATCCTACCAAAGGAGGGATGGGGCCTTCACAGTGGGACCTTTCATCATAGGGAGGAATGGAAGTGATCAACACCTTCCATGTTTCATGAAGGAAGAAAATCTATTCTAAGAGATCTCCCTAAAAACCCTAATCCTTAACCCTAAATAAACTACACCAAAGGGAGAGAAATCTTCAAGTACAAGCTCCACCATGCATTCCACAGCATCCCACACATGCCTTCATCATCATCCAAGAGCAAGAGAAGCAAAGCCCTAGTCTAAGGGAACTAATAAAGTCATTCTAGTTGAGTTAGCAAGTTAGGATCACCTAAAACCTAGTACTAAATTTAATCCTAACTAAAATACTAAAACCAATTGTAAAATCCTACAAAAATAACTATGGAAACCTAAGTCAATCATGACTCTATCATGTTAATTCCAGAGATCAAATCATCCAATAAGTCCTAGAATTAAATCCTAAACTATGGGGTACTAATGTTAAACCCTAAAACTAGAGCACCTAAAGTTCCAACACAAAAACAGCCCTAAACTTCGTCACAAAAATGTGATAAAATTACTAGAGGAGCATACATGTCTAAACTAGCTACACACAAAAAATCAGTTCAAAAATCATCATCAAATGATCACACAAAAATTTACAAATCAAGGTATCAACCATAATGAAATTAATATCAATTAAAATACAAAAAATGCAATTAAAATAAAGTATGCATGAATTCCTAAACTCTTAATTTCCTAAAATTCTAGACTCATTCATGAGTCAGGGAAAAAAACCTGGATCAAAATGACCAATTTTTCTATTTATTATGAATTAATTCCTAAACTATATGAAATGAGTAAAATAAAAGAAAAAGAAAGAAAATAACATGATACGCGTGCTGAATAGCAATTATTTCCAGTTTATTTCAAGAACTTGGGCCAAACGGGGGTGTGGGTAGCAGTTAGTACACTAAGCCCAAAGCTTCAATTAAATGAAACATTGCGTTTCATCTCAATGTCTCTCTTCAGAGTTTGTCAGCGAATCGTGGTCTTCCATTGCTTGCCTGAGTCAAAGGTCAATAGGTCATCCAACGGCCATGGCTTGTCTTCCCCAAATTCAAATCAAATGGAGGGAATTTCCCAGACGGTGGCCTGAGCTGCAGCGCCACCATCTTCTCCAGTGAAGTGCTCATCACAGGTCATCAGAAATAACAAACCAATACCCAATCTCACTCAATTCTTTCTCCTGAACACGAATCGATCATCCAAATTGCCTAACTCTTGCTCTAACTTAAAACACGATAGGATTTTCAGAAATGCCCCAATTCTTGATCATCACGATTCTCAACAATAATGGTACTAATGCAATCTACACTTCTCACTGATCAATTTGCACTATCCAAACATGAACATCTCTCCAAGAATTATGAGAAAGCAGCCTCAACAGAAAATGATCCATGACCTAAAGTGTCTCTATTCCTCAATTTCTTGTACCAAAATCCATCTATGTCCTACCAAGAACCTAACCACATGCAAGTTTCTATGTGTCTCCCTATAGATTAAGCAAAATTTTGATTGGTACAAACCTGGTTTCAGATGAAGAACAGGTACAATTTCTGCTTGATTCTTCCTCCAAGCTTGTCCAGAATCACTCCAAGTTCACTCCTAAAGCTTTTGCACACCTTGATTTGCTCTAATTTCAACTCAATCCAAGAACACGATCTTGAGTTGCAGCTCTGAGTTTTCAATTGCTCCTTCTGTTATCGGCATCAATCTTCTCCAAAAAACTGGCTGAACACACTCCAAATCTTATATAGAACTCAATGGAATCATCCAGAAAGTTCTGTAAGCTTCCAAATGCACAGTCACGAATCCAGCTCTGTTTGGGCATGAAAACACTTGGAATCTTCATCTCATGAGATATTGAATTGATTGGTTATGATCATTTCCTTGTTTCAGTCCAATGGTGTGAATTTGATATGTTACTTCATCATGAAGCAACAAAATGAAATGGCATGAATTTGACCTCAAACCAAAAATGTAATATTTCCATTGTTTCTAAAATGATTTTCCCAATCAATTTGACCTATAACATTGCCTTGTTTGGACACGAATCAATTCATTTCAATTTTTGGTCATTAAATGCCTTTAATCCTTCCTTTTTCACAACTCCTTGAACCAAGTCCTTCTTTGAGCCATTTCAATGTCTCCTTCACACATGGTCAAGGTTAAAACCCTATTTTGAGAAACTTTCAAGTTGAACAAAATTTCATTTGAGGTGTCTAAGTTGGTGAAAATGACCTATAACCAAAAATGACTCATAATCATAACTTCCCAAAATACCCTTGACTTGTCAAAGCCATAACTTGAGTTCTACAAATCCTATCAAGGACTTCTAGTATTTTCCAGAAATCTAAGATAATGAGGAAAAACATTCATGTTGACCAAAAGTTCATAGGAATCATCCTTCATGGGTAAACGTTTCATTCAAATTGGGTAACTTTGAAGCTCCAAATTCACATACCTCAGATGACTTGTAACTTGTCAAAGCCATAACTTGAGGTCTACAAATCCTATAAAGCACTTCTAGTACTCAAATTAAAGCTAAGATCATGCTCTACAACAATAATGTTGGGGTCAAGATGAGATGACAATCATATCTTGAGTTAAATTGCCTGGAAGTCAGGGGTCAAGCTAGGGGATTTTACACTGTCAAGCCTTAGAAACCCTAGCCTGAAACTTCTCAAACTCTTCAATAATGATGAGTTAACCTTGGAATCATCCTTATAACATCTTAATGTATCAATCCATGATCACATGGCTCTTGAATTATGTCTCAACCTTCTTCAAATCATCAGTTGACTTAGGGTTGACCTAGTCAACCCTAGCTGCACCACTCATTGCTGAGCCTTCTTAATCTTGCATAATGACCTGTCTAGGCTTCAAAGTGATCTTCAACACTTCTCATGAGCTCTCTCAAGACCTCCAGTCTAACTTCATGGCTTTAGAATCATCTGATGCCTTTCCACAAGTCTCAAGTTAGGAGACACACCTTGGTTTCAATCACTCTCTCTAAGGCTCTTTCAACTTCTCTGACAAGGATATCAACCCTTGAATATCTGAATAACCTTCTTAGCTAGCTTCAAAGTCTTGTCTAGCCCTTGATTGGTAATCATACCTCTTGATCTCCTGCATACATGTCAATGAAATGCAAATGATACTGCTAATGTGCATGAAATGAAACATAAGCTAGGTAAAGAAATGTTGGGCAAATTTTGGGGTGCAAAACTTCTTTCCCCTGTGTGGTTTCTTTCTTAGGCTTTGCCCTATCTTCCTCCTCCAAGTCTTGATGAGGATCCTTCTTGGGAGAGCCTAATCCTTCCTTTGGTTGGATTCTGTGCATTCCTCAAGAGGTTGAGCCTTAGATTGACATTCATTAGCATAGTACATTCCTTTGGTTTGCACTATCCTCCTCCTCCAAGTCTTGATGAGGATCCCTCTTGGGAGAGCCTAATCCTTACTTTGGTTAGATTCTATGCATTCCTCAAGAGGTTGAGCCTTGGATAGACATTCAATGGCATAGTATATTCCTTTGGTTTATACTATCTTCTTTCTCCATGTCCCTTTCTTAGGATCCCTCTTGGGAGAGCCTAATCCTTCCCTTGGTTGGATTATGTGCATTCCTCAACAGGTTGAGCCTTAGATGGACATTCTATGTTGATACACTTTAACCAGATACCTTAGATTAACATCTAGGACCAACACCCAGTTTCTCTGTCCTATTGACATATGATCCCTCTTGGGAGAGCCTAATCCTTCCTTTGGTTGGATTCTGTGCATTCTTCAAGAGGTTGAGCCCATGATGGACTCTTGTGTTGATAGACATCCAGCCTGATGCAGCCTGGGATGATTTCCCTGTTGCTTATCTTGGTTACACTTCTCCTCCCTGTTTGATTGATTTTCTTGTTGTATTAGGGTAGATTTGCATGATTAGAAACTTTTGTTTAGGTGCATGAATGCATTGAAAGGTTGAGCCAGTCTCCCTTTGCTTGGTTGCTTATTTGCTTGGTTGCTTATTTGCTTGTTTGCATTGAAGGTTGAGGTGACCCTCCCTTGCTTGTCTGTTCTTTTTCTTTTATGTTTGCATTAGAAGTTGAGGTTTCCTCCTTCTGCTTGTGATGATGCATTGCATATCCATTCATGTTCTTATTTCAGTAGCTTGATAGTTGTATTCATCTGCTTAATGATTTTTGCTTTGTTTCTATTTCCCCTTTAACATGTTCCCTTAGGATAGGTTATGATAGACTTCAGGATGAATCCATGCATGATAACATTAGGGTAGATTCCCTTTTCAAACTCAACAATAGGATGAATCCATTGCATGACAACAGTTGGATGCTTGATAGTTTCCCCTGTAGAGTTCTTTCTCCTTCTCATCTCCAAAACAACAGTAAAATACGTAATAAAGGCAAATTCATACCGTACGTTACGAGCCTTAAGCCACTTGGGAAATGATAATTGAGCGGTCTCCTCTCAATCATTTAGAGTGTTTAGTATACGTCCTTTGGACGATATGCGACACATTCACTTTTAAGTCATAGTCTCTAGTGCAATATGAATTACAAACATTCATAAAAAACACTTCTTTCGTAAAAGACAAAAACAAGCATTCAAACCTTTTTGCCATGTGGGCTCTTAATCCGAGGAAAACTTTTCTGATGAAAAGAGTGCTATTAAACTTCAGTTCTACTGCAAACAGGCATTGTCCCTAATTGCTGGAACTGTTGTTTAACTTTACTCGGGAAAAACAAATGAATCAAAACCTGTGTTTCGTTAACCCGAACTACGTTCGCTCTGATTTCTCTAATGAGAATACGTAGGCGCAAGACGCGATGTCTTAGCGAGCAACCTTCCCCCTTCACCCGTAGTTAGCCGAACTACGTTGACTCTGATTTCTCGTTCTAGACAGAAAATACGTAGGCACAAAGCTACGAGGGTTTGCCGAGTCAATTTTCTTTTCTTTTGAACAAACCTTGATAGGTAGATAGATAACCAACCCGTCAGATAAACACAACAAGCATGGATCCCGTTGAGTACAACGGATGTGAGGGGTGCTAATACCTTCCCCTTGCGTAACCGACTCCCGAACCTAGACTTGGTTGCGAAGACCTCGTCTTTTCCTTTTCGCTAGGTTTGTTCTGATCGTTTCCTTTCCCTCTCTTGGGAAAAATAACACACGGTGGTGACTCTTCTGTCTTTGCCGACACCTTTTTTCGCAGTAGCGACAATTACCAACTATCAACTAAATGATAGCTATAACAAGACAACCAACTCGAATGGAAAGATTACAAACTATCAACCAAGTGATAGCTACAACGAGGCAACCAACCAAAAAGATACGAGGACTATTACCTACTTCCAACCAACGGCATGAAGGAAAATTGCGATCTAAACGCAGCGGAAAACAAAAATTTTCCTTTAGTGATCCTCACGAATGAGCATGGTCAGTGATAGAATCGTTACCTCTTTGTGGCGATTCAGATCTTTGATGCAGCGATCACAAGCGTTGATGAAGTGCAACGCCTCTACTCAGTCCACACGAACAGCTTCCGGTCACAGTGCTAGCTGCTTACGAACGGAATTATTTGAGTGAGAAAAGAGAATCAAAACGAAATTGCATCAAGTGAAAGCTTCATCACAAGGGTTCCTTTTATAGACTCTCTTGTGGGCTGCGGGCTAAAACCCTAATTCACATGATCCATAATAATATTATATATTATTATAATAACTATTATTATAATAAATATATTTATTTTATTATTATTTTATAACCATTATAAAATAACAATAATTATTATTATATTATCCGAATTTCTATTTTCACTTAAGTGCACCGTACCTTACGGTGTTCCTTGGATTTCTCTATCTCTCATCAAACTGTCCTTATGTGTGTGACCCTGTAGGATTTCGTAACGTTGGTAATTATATTAAATTATATATTTAACATAATAAACAGTAAGCGGTATCTAGCAACACATCACTGCTACCCAAGTCACGAAAATGTCATGTGATCTGACAAAACCTTTTTCGTGATAATATATGTTTGTACAATTACCCTTTTGCCCCTATGTCTATATTGAACACAAGGCATACTCTGTGTCATCCTTGTCCAGTTCAATATTGGGCCCTTAGACATTTCTCCTGTTATGCAGGATTGGCAAATTCCATCTAGGACACTCATGTCCCTCAGCATGCTTCGTGGAGTGCCCATCAACTGTCTTTATGATCATCCAGTTACGAATAATGTTTGATCAGCAATAAAGCACCCGACTCTACATCTAGGGTCCATAGTGGTTTCAGGTCGAAGGGTGGTAATACACCATTATCACCATGAGAATAACTTATGACACTTTGCATAACATACTATGTAGTATTCTCATAGCGGGTCAATCCGGTATAAATATTACTCCTAATATTTATACCTATGTCAAGACTTGATAACTCTTTATCCATGATCCATGAGATGTGATCATCAGTCTATCTTCATAATAGTCTCAATGCTTTTAATGTTATCCCACTTTGCAATAAAGCTTGACTACGGATATTTTAAGAATAATGTCTTTATGTTTAATGGGATCTCATGATTAAGTCACACTTAACATTTCATTAAACAAACTAACTATTCTAGGGACTTTATTATTCTGAAAGACAAACATAATAAAGAAATGCCTTTTATTATTAAACGAATAATCCGATACAAGTACCAAAAAAGTATTGGCCTCTAGGGCTTACACCAACACGGCAGTACCACAAAGGTAATAAACTTCAAAAAGAGGAGATTACCAACTATCAACTAAGTGATAGCTACAACAAGGAAACCGACTTGAATGGAAATATTACCAACTATCAACCAAGTGATAGCTACAACGAGGAAACCAACCAAAAAGATACGAGAAATATTACCTACTACCAACCAACGAGCAGTACTACAAAGGTAATAAACTCGAAAAGAAGAGATTACCAACTATCAACTAAGTGATAGCTACAAAAAGGTAACTAACTCGGATGGGAAAATTACCAACTATCAACCAAGTGATAGCTACGACAAGGTAACCAACCAAAGAGATACGAGAAATATTACCCACTACCAACCAACGGGCAGTACGACAAAGGTAATGAACTCAAAAAAATGAGAGATTACCAATTATTTACTTAGTGATAGCTACGACAAGGTAACCAAACCAAGTTGTAACAAGCTTCTGTTGTCGGAGCAAGGGACCAAAGTTCAATCTAGGAATAAACCAGAGAGAAGCGGTCAAACAAGACTCTACCCGGGGAGGGAATAACTGGGGAAGGTTCCACCTAGATAATGAATTGGAAAGGAAATTGAATCAAAATCTTCCACGAGAAATGAACTCAGTGGGGAATTAGAATGGAATAAGCTCTTTCTGCTTAATGGTCGACACTGTATATTGGAGAGAGGACACCCACACACTCTGTGGAGAAAACAACAACAAAGAGTGGGGAAACACCAGCGGTGGAAAATTCATAATGATGAAACAACAATGATGCTATGCTCGAACACAAATGCATGAATATGTGTATGAATATGCTGAAAAAACCAGCAAAAGGATAAACACAAGGCGATAAAACACCACGGCTCAACCGAATACTCGGCTAATCTAAAAAAAGATGGGTATATCATCAGAAATCCTGCTAAGGATACTCTGCAGGGGAATGAACCGGAACAATCAGGCAGGGAATCCACTAGGGAGGATAAAAACCATCAAAGGAAAATAAATCCTACTACAAGGCTTAGATGTTACTGGGGAGAGAAGATACTACTTGGGGAAAACCCAAAAGATTCAATCTTCTAACATTAATAATCCACAAAAGGGATAACAATATCAACCCTGCTTCGAGGATGGAAGAAAAAACCATTGGGGAAACAATAACAACCCAAATCTTCTCGGCTCTTTTTGGGGATAAGGAATATTCATATGAAATATGCTTCAAAGGGATGAAGAGATCTGCTGTATAAAATAAGGGATCTGCTGGGGATTGTAATCATGTAAATGATTATACAAACTCCAATGCGAAACAATGTTGATCTTCTAGGGATACAAGAAAAGATCTTCGAGGGCTAGCCAACCCCAATAAAAAAAACATCCTGGACTTGCCGGGAGAAATAAGAAATTAACATCATAGCAAAAAGTCAATTCGTGGGGGGTTTTAAATTAATACCTAACATAATGTGAGAGAAAACCCGACAGGTGACTGTTATATCAACACTTCTTATAAGGCGACAACATTGCTCTCTGTTTGTGGAATATCCAAAGTGATGATCTACAACCTCCGCTGGAAATCAACAAGGATAAATCTCCGTGATGGGATTAGCAACAAGGAGAGGTGGAACTCAAAAGCTGCATAATTGCCTGATTAAAAATTGGCTGGAGGAAAGAAATATACTCAGCTGGAAAAAAATCTAAATCAAGACTTAACTAGGGAAAAATCCAAACATCACTCGTCTGGAGAAAACCCAAACTGGTATGCAACTGAGGAATATTAGATTTCATGACTCCAATACATCTTAACAAATTAAGGAAACCCATCATCTGGTTAACAACTATAGGGGAAATCTGGTTACAAATTCTGCTGAGGGATTATCAACAAACTCTACTAGGAAGAATAAGAACGAACTCTATTGAGGAGAACACTAAACTTTGTGCTTTGCAATTTTATTGTTCTTGGAATAACCATTGACATTCCTTTTTTTTTTATTATTACTCACAAATTAAAGGAAAATGTTTTTATAATTTTTCAAAATTTAAATTAATTATTCATATTTTATTTCAAAAATCATCATCAAAAATAAATGAAAATTGGAAAACAGAAACAAAATAAGAATTACAAATAAGGGAACAAAGGCCCAAATTTTATTGATAGAATGGAAGTCCGCAAATGGCATAACTCCATGGATCATTAGAAAGTTAGAGAAATAGTTAATAGATGGAAATGGTTACATTGAAATACAATAACCACTATTCTCCCTAACAACTCTGAATTCCATTGTGTTCAAAACTTCCGTTGAGAATGCTTGAAAGATAATCATTGACAGACAATGTTGCTTCAAGTGGTCAAAACTGGCCGAATGCTTGTACTTGCCATAATCCCTAACTTTTGCCTAGATTTCCCTTTCTGGTTTTCAATCTACCAGGGTGATTATTTTTGTTTTTGTCTCTAATTTTTTCCTAGACCGTTGTTGTACCCCAAAATTTGACCAACCCTTTTTGTTAGCTTGGCTTATGTCTCTTTCCATTTTTAGCCTTTGTATTTGCATATCATTGTTTCTTACAAGGGATCAAGAGGTGTTGTGTTTTCCATTCAAGAAGAGAGTTTAATGTGCAAGCTCAAGCAAGGGTATCATTTGTAAGACATCAAGGGTTCATTGCCATCAGATTGGATTTCAAAGCTCCTTGAGGGGAGAGGTTTGTGTATGGGTGTCACCTCTTATCTTGAGGATCATTAGAGGATCATCAGAGGGTCATAATGTTACCTATTTGGATAAGGTATAATTCAAAAGCTCAATGTGTATCTTTAGAGGTCTTTATGGAGTTTTTATGGTCATTCAATTCATCTGTAAGAGCTTTAGTCAAAGGATATGGAGTTAGGGCTTCATTTGGTCAACCCAAAGTCAACTGTGGACATGAGAGGGTTCAAGACTTGGTTCTCGGTTATTGAGACATGGGAAGTCATACCAAGTCATCTAGAATGTCATTATGATATCAAATCAAGGAGATTCAAAGAGTTCAAGGAGTTACTAAACTAGGGTTTCAGATGATTTCAGTGTAAAATCCCCTTCTTTGGTGCGTAACTTCAAGGACAATTTTCATTATGATAAAAGTTCAATCTCATTTTCCCATAAACATGAGACTTGTTCATCATCTTTAAAGATTTCTTTTTAGTACAAGATCTCATCCATTGAGTTTGTACATCTCAAGTTATGGTGTCAACCAGTTGATGTCATCAGATAAAAAGAATTTTGGTCAACTCAAAATCAACTCACTTCCAAGGAATTTTTCACTTAGAATCAAGCTTCTCCTCACTTTCAAGTGAACATGGAAGTTTTTACTCATTCTCCTAGCTTTCCAAGAATTCCTATAAGTAATCATTCTCATGAGTGAAGCTCAATTTACGAACTCCACAAGGCAGGCATATTTTCGGAAACTTCATTATAAGCCATTCATTTCAATGGTCTGTTTCATGAACTTCAAGGCCTCTAATCCATTTTCAACCAACATGAAACTTGTGTCTAATTTCCTTAACTCCATAATTAATTCAAAATTTATGAGGATTGATGGTTTATGTGATCTTTTGAGCCATTTTGAAGGTAAAAAGTGGACTTTTGGTCATGATTTGGATTTCTTACATTACAAGTCATAAGATGAATTGATTTTTGAAGTCTTGGCATCTTTTTAGTGTCATATTGTAGTATTTCTATTTTTTACCTCTTTTGGACCACCAATGGTACACATTTCATACCACTGTTTCACATTTTACACCATAAAAAGTCATGCACCAAAACCTTACACAAAGACATTATACATGACTCAAACCAATCCTATTGTTTTCTACACACTCCAAATGCAAAATTGCTGACCTAAAAAGAGTGAAAAGATGCCATACCCGTATGTGTAATAAAGTGGAAGTTTTTTGGCAAAAATTTAAATCACACAATTGAACCATTATGGGCCTGCATGGAGTGTGAAAATCCACCATATAAAAGCTCTAAAGTTTGCCCTAATGCTCATAGTTGTTGTTGCTGCATAAGAGAGAGCTCTTCCATTCCAAAATTTCATCAAACTTCCATTCTGCGAATCTTGCTTTTCACTGGGTTTTGCTTCAAGTCTTGGGTCAAATCATCTTCATAGAAGTGCAAGGACGAGTTTAGCATCATTAAACAGAAGCTTGCATCCATTTTCAAGAGCCAACGAAGCAACCCAAATCTCTCATCTTAGGCATTGTTTAGGTTTCATTCTGGGTGCATCTGAAGTCCTATGCAATGTAGTCAATGATTGTGTTGTTTTCATGGCTGCTTAATGCATTTTCAGTTTGAGCATTCAACAATCGTGGCTTGTTTTCACCCTTGTTTAAGGACCTTTTTAAAAAATGATTGTTGGATTCATGATCCTTGTTGAAAGGGCTTTCCATCGTTACTAGATTTCACCATTTTTATTGAGATTTGATGACTGGTCTCCGATGAGCTGGCCGGAGAAGACGACCGGAGCCCTAGCTCCGGCATCTGGTTCATCTCACGTAGGCATAGGGCGGCGATATCCTATCGAGTTAGTTCTTTCTCTTCACCCATGTTTAGCCTTTAGATTAGATAGTTTTCACCCATAGATTAGACAACAAGCATGGATTCTGTTGAGTACAACAGATGTGAGGGGTACTCATAGCTTCCCCTTGCGTAACCGACTCCCGAACCCAAGATTTGGTTGCGATGACCTTGTCTTTCCCTTTTCGTAGGTTTTCTTCTATTGTTTCCTTTCCCTCTCTTTGGGATAAATAACGAATGATGGCGACTCTTCTGTCTAGTTTGCCGGCCCCTTTTTCGCAGTATACGACAACCGCCCTTTCGAGTTTTTAGCCCACCAAGACGCTCATTTTTTTCTAAGTTGCCCTTTTAGATATTTAACTTAGCGGGATGTTCTTTTTCTCTTTAGGCAAAGTATTTCTTGACTGCATCCGCATTCACAAGACGAGTGAAATCTTCACCATCTATAAATGTAAGGATTAATGCACCTCCAGATATGGCTCTTTTAACAACATATGGGCCTTCATAATTAGGAGTCCACTTGCCTCTAGAATCAGTAGTAAAAGTCGAGATCTTATTGAGCACGAGGTCGCCTTTTCTAAACACACGAGGTCGAACCTTCTTGTCAAATGCTTTCTTCATTCTATGTTGATACAATTGGCCATGACACAAGGCCTTCATTCTTTTCTCTTTAATCAAATTCAACTGGTAGTATCTACTCTGACACCATTCAGCCTGCACCAAAACTATCATAGAAGGGATTTCAATTTCTATTAGGAGCACTGCTTCCATACCATACACAAGATAGAAAGGGGTTACCCTTGTTGAAGAGCGGATGAATGTACGATACCTGTGCAAAGAAAAATGAGCATATCATGCCAGTCCTTATACGTGACAACCATCTTCTGAATGATCTTCTTAATGTTCTTATTAGCAGCTTCAACAACTCCATTCATCGTAGGTATGTAAGGAGAAGAATTATAATGCTCAGTCTTAAACTCATCACTTAATTCCTTCATCATTATTTTATTCATATTTGACCCATTATCAGTGATAATCTTCCTCAGAACGCCATACCGACATATGATTTAGTTCTTGATAAACAGGATCACTACTTGCTTGGTCACATTGGTATATGATTCCGCTTCAACCCACTTGGTAAAATAATCAATAGCCACTAAAATGTGATGGTTTTCATTTGACGCTTTAGGCTCAATCATTCCAATCATATCAATGCCCCACGTTGAGAAAAGCCAAGGAGAAGAGATAAATTTGAGAGGAGTTAGAGAGACATGAATTTTGTCAACACAAATCTGGAACTTATGGCACTTCTTCACATATTTGCAACAGTCAGATTCCATTGTCAGCCAATACTAACCTGCCCTTGACATTTTCTTAGCCATTGCATGCCCATCAGTATGGGTATTGAAAGATCCTTCATGACTTTCTTTCATGAACATGTCTGCTTCGTGTCTATCCACACATCTGAGCAAGACCATGTCATAATTTGTTTTATACAACACATCATCATTCGAGAAGAAATTACCAGTCAATCTTCTCAAAGTCTTCTTATCTTTCTTAGATGCCCCAAGTTAGTACTCTTGATTCCTAAGAAAGCATTTAATATCATAATACCAAGGCTTATCATCAACGACCTCTTCAACAGAAAACACATGAGCTGGTATATGAAGACGCATAACATTTATTTTCGGCATATCATTCCACCGATTTACCACAATCATGGAGGATAAAGTTGCTAAAGCATCTGCCATTTGATTCTCTTCTCTGGGTATATGCTAAAACTCAACCTTATAGAAGAAAGTTAACAACTTTCTTGCATAATCGCGATAAGGAATCAAATAAGGTTGATGTGTCTCCCATTCCCTTTTAATTTAATTAATCACCAGGGTTGAATCTCCGTATACATCAAGAATCTTGATTCTTAAATTAACGACTTCTTTCAAGCCCATAATACATGCTTCATATTCTGTCGCATTATCCGTGCAAGTGAACATCAACCTTGCAGTGAAAGGAATATGATAACCATGAGGAGTAACAATTATTTCCCCAATACCATTGACATTTGCATTAATAGCTCCATCAAAAATTAAACCCCCGACGGGATCCAAGATTAGGTCCTTCTTCATGTAATGGTTCCTCACAATCTTTAACCTTTAGGTACATCACATCTCATCAGAAAGTCAAACCTGATAGGTTGATAATCATCAATTGGCTGGTGTGCCAAATGGTCAGCCAAAACACTTCTATTTATTGCTTTTTTAGTTTGATACTCGATATCATATTCTGATAACAACATTTGCCACCAAGCAACCCTCCCAATTAAAGCAGGTTTTTTAAAGATATACTTGATTGGATCCATTTTGGATTTCAACCAAGTGATATGATTCAACATATACTGGCAAAGATGTTTGGCAGCCCAAACTAAAGCACAACATATCTTTTCAAGCGTGGAGTACTGAGACTCGCAATCAGTAAACTTCTTACTCAAGTAATAAATGGCATACTCATTTCTGCCAGATTCATCCATCTGACCGAGAACGCAGCCAATGGAATCCTCTGACACAGTCAAATACATAATCAATGGTCTTCCTTCCACGGGAGGAGACAAAATCTGAGGTTCAAGCAGATACTCTTTAATACTATTAAAAGCTTTCTGAGAATCCTCTGTCCAGACACAACCCTGATCTTTACAGAGAGGCTTGAATATCGGCACACAAGTGGTAGTCATCTTGGATATAAATCAAGAGATATAATTCAAACGTCCATAGAATCCTCTTAATTGTTTTTCTATTTTGGGCACAAACATTTCCTGAATAGCTTTAAATTTACCAAGATCAACTTCAATGTCTTTTTGGCTGACAATAAAGCCCAACAAAATTTCACCAAAAATGCACTTATTAGGATTCAACAGGAGCTTAAACTTCCTCAATTGCTGAAACAACCTCAACAAATACTCAATATGATCTTCCTCAGTCTTTGACTTACAAATCATATCATCTACATAGACCTCAATTTCCTTATGCATGATACCATGGAACGGAGTGGTCATAGCTCTCTGGTACGTTGCACCAGCATTTTTCAAACCGAAGGGCATCGCCCTGTAATAGAATGTTCCCTAGGGTGTAATGAATGTTGTTTTTTATCCATATCCTCGGGTACCATCTTTATCTAATTATAACCAAAAAATCCATCCATAAAGGAAAATATATTGAACTTGGCAGTATTATCTACCAACATATCAATGTGTGGTAATGGAAAGTCATCTTTTAGACTTGCTTCATTCAAACCTCTATAGTCAACGCACATTCAGACTTTTCCATCTTTATTTGGAACATGCACAATATTGGCCACCCATTAAGGATACTCAACAGTCACAAGAAAACCAACATCAATCTGCTTTTGAACCTCCTCTTTAATCTTAACATCCATATCGAGATGCGTTCTTCTCAATTTCTATTTCACAGGCGGACATTCAGGCTTCAATGGCAAACAGTGCTCCATAATATCAGTATCAAGGCCAGGCATGTCTTGATAGGACCAAGCAAATACATCAACATATTCTCTGAGAAGCTCTAATATTCGCTTTTTAACATCTGACTGAAGTAGTTCCCCAATCTTGACTTCTTTCTTATCATCCTCTAAACCCAAATTAACCAATTCCACTGGCTCTTCGTGAGGCTGAATGTGTATATACCCTTTTCTATTCCACAAATATAATGGCAAATTAATCATATTTATCAGAGTAAAATATTGAATGCAATAAAATTATCTCAAAAGGGCGCACATATCTCAATAATTCAAATATAGTCAATGCTCCATAAACAAAGAGTTTTTCCTAAAATTACTCAAAAGGCATCGAAACTCAAAAGGCAATAACCCAAAGTTTTCTTTGCGCCGCAAGGCAATCAACATAAGAAAACTCAATAAAATATAGTTTGACTCAAAGACCCCAACCGGATGTTACACTATCAGAGCAAGACCCTCTAAGTCAACCACAATGGTCAACGACCCAAAAGATTCAAAAGTCCTTGACGACATCCACGACTAAACCTGGTCATCTGCACGTTACCCACGTGCAGGCAACATTCAAACAGGCAGGGTGAGTACAATGATTCATAATAATCAGTACAGGAATCAATATATAAAATGGCGTCTTTTCATATTCAACATCATCAAAATCATCAAGGAGCATCAAAGGCCACAAAATTATAAATTACACCAAAATATCACATAAATGCAAATGCAACAAGACTCTTGCATATGGTACCAATCAATAAAATTCGATGGAAACTGGGCCATAAACCCTCCGTAGATCCACAACAGTAGGATCGATTCTACACGAGAACCGGAGCACAACAAAATACCTCACATCCACACAATGGGACTGAATCCACAAGTGAAATTCTGGTATCAGATATGAGATGTCGAAGGCGATGTCACGACACTAATACCTGAACTATCAGCAATATATGAACAGGATAAAAAAAACTATTAACAATATTAAATAGACACAATCAATTGTTAACCCAGTTTAGTGAAAACACACCTATGTCTGGGGGCTACAAAGGCAGGAAGGAAATTCACTAAGTAGAATTAGTTTGAAGATATACAATAGACTCTCTCTAGTTCACCATCTTCACACCTAATCTCTACCCTTGCAGTTTCTACCTAGGACACTCCTAGATATAAGATACCTCTGACTTCCCCTCAATCACAGCAGTGATAACAACAGATGAATAAACTATAGAAGGCACTCTTCAAAGACAATACTTGATCTTGCTTAGAAGCTTCAATCATGAACAATACATTCTTGCTTACAAGCTTTGAGTGAACAACTTACAACACAAAAACTTAATCCAATTCACACATCAATGTGATGAGTGAATGGCTCACAAATAACAAAAACACATGAAGCTAAAAGCTTTATTCCTTACGCAATGCACTAACTTAACCCTAGCTTCTCTAACCTTCAAAAATAGGATTGTGAAAACTATATATAGTAACACTTTGAACGGGCTTGGGCTTTAGCCAAAAACAACTTCTAATTTGATAAAATCAATTCAGCTAATTCTTCAAATCTTCTCATAATAACCATCAAGGAAATAGAGCCAAAACAAATTTGATCAAATCAAATCAAATCACTCTTCAAATCTTCAAGATTTTCTTCAGAAAATAGCACAAAATATTTCATAATTACTCCACAAATTATGCATAAAAACTCTTTTGAATAAGGACTATTTGCATACATATTTGAACCACTAAAACTCTAAATAAAACAGCACAAAGAGTTGCACAATAATGCAACAGTCAAACCTACACATTCTCACTGAATGTTCTGTTCATAAATGTCAGGAAATCATACTTGACATCATGAACTAAACCCTGCAACAATAAACATAACCACATGAAGAATGTTAAGAACATATGTCAAGACATCCTGTAGGACATCTTGTGATGTCACCAAGTTTTACAAAAATTCCTGCCAATCAAGAACTAACAAACTCTCCCTTTGGCAAAATTTGCCTAAAACATCCAATAGATCACAAGAGCTCCTATATTAGAGAGCATAACAGCATATACAAAGATCACAAAAAAAACTTCAAAACACAGAGTAAACAACAGACAAAACTCCCCCTCAACATCATAAACAGAAACTCCTCAATTCACAGTAGCAGCAACACTAGAAACTCAACATCCAACAAGATTAACAACACCTTCTCCCCCTTTTTAGCCATAAATTAGGAACTCATACTAAGGGTAACATAATATCATAGATCAATTAAACAGATCCAAATAAAGTTAAGGGTACAAAAAAAACCCAAGTAAAGTACAAGACAAAAGCACATTATGTGCAGTGAAAATAAAATTCTGAAACAACAGACAAAATAATCCAAAAGCCAAAGAACACCATAGTCAAGCACTATCAATCTTCTTCCTCAGACCCAGAACTCTCATCTTCACTAGTAGTTATAGACCCAGAATCATTATCACCAGTCTTCTCCCCTGAACTAGAAACATCCTCATCTTCCTCTTCCTGATCATCAACATCTTTCATTGCATGTTCTTCATTCTGTTCTAGACATTTTATCAGAGCTTCCAGCTTAAGCTTCCTTGCTGTAGCCACACTAATCACTTCTCCTAACTCCCTGTAGATCTCCTTTAAATCTGATATAACCTCAGCCTTTGAAGTGAATGTCTTCTCAGAAGATGTTAAGACAATGTCTGGACATGTCTTCCTGCAAATAGCTTATAGTGAAGAGGGAGAACATAGTTTCTTTTTCAGGCCACATCATTGCTTGAGAAAATCCCAGGGTATTGGCTCAAAATAATCCCACAGATCAGAGAGCGGAAAGCAGTGGGTAGCTTAACAACATTAGTGGTGGCATGTTTCACAACTTGATCAAAGATGTACCTTTCAAACTTAACCTTGGTCCCAACAACAAAAATGAATCTTCCTAGACCAACAACAGTGGTTGAAGTGCGATTTGTAGGTACCCAGTTGGAAGCACCAATCCTATGCAGGATGGCATACTTCACACTTAGTTGGCCAGCAGAAAGTTTACCTTTTGAGGACCATGCATTGATTTGATTTGCAGTTATCACCTTGCAAATCTGATTGTCAGTAGTTTCCAATTCTCCACCCCTTCCTCATCCCTACCTAAAAAATTGTTAATCACATCAACAGAGAATTCAACACACCTTCCTCTCACAAACACCTTAATAAATTCATTGCTCTTTTTATTAGTAATGTCTTCAGGAGTATTCACAACGAATTCCTTCACAACCACATCATAGAATTTTGAGAACCCAATCACAGTTTTTATCAGCCCAGCATCAGAGATCAACTTCATGACTTCCTTGATTTCAAGCGCATCCTTCCTTAATTCTCTCTCTAAAGCAATCCTTCTTTGATACACAAATTTCCACTTTGCCACATTGTTAATGGAGTGGAAAGATACATTGTCCAGAGGGGCATCAAGTACATTATCAGTTGTCTTCTTTGTAGCAGATTTCTTAACAGGAGTGATGTCTTGGACATCATCCTCAACATCTTCAGAATCAGTTTCTGACCTAACCTTTCGTTTCTGAGGCAGGAGTGACTTTGCTCCAAGCTTTAGGGGGACTAACAACAATTTTCTTCATATTCCTCTTGGAGGGAGATTGATCAACCACAAATTTTCCCTTTCTAGTCTTCAGGCTTTTTGCAATACCAGGAGCCACATTCTTTATTAACTCATCATCAGATGGAACACTCTTAAGGTCCACCACATTATCAGAAATATTTACCTTCTCCTTCCCTTGAACCAAACTATTTATTTTGTCTTCCATACTAGGGGTACCAGCATCTTTATTAGCAACATCTTCAACTCTTCCTTCTTTGAGCACAGAGCTAGCAAGCTTGTGCAGATTATCTGTGTTAGGGTTCTGTTCAAAAAACAGAGTCATCAACATCTTTTTCGTCTTTACCTTGGCTAGTAGCAGTACTTAGAGTAGCATCTATACAAGACAGAAGGGTAGAGATCCCAAGGACATTATGGCCACCATATAGAACCTTAGTCACTAACTTCCTAATGGCTCTATCTACATAAGCACTACCCTCTTTATTCTTCACTTTAGTTGTAGAATCAACAAAGGTATCATAAGATTTACCTTGAGGGGCCTGTTTTGAGTCGCTTGCATGTGTGGGTGTAAACTTGGACGCTTCAGTATTTTGGCATGGAACCATGGCAAGACGGACAACATCAAGAACATCCTCAAACAAGATGCTCATATGTTTAGCCTTTGTTTCAGAATCAGACCTAAAAGATTTGGATGAAGTTGAAACATGTTTATGAGACATTTTGAGGTTTTCACGAGTGGGAGAATAGGTTTCAATCAGACGTTCAAGCAAAGAGTGGGAATCAAGAAGAAACTCTATGAGGGTATGGGTGCTGAACGGGTATATGGAGAGAAAAAATGATTAGGATAGCGTGTGGTAGTGTCCTTAAACATGTTTTGAAATAATGAGTGATGTTGAGACATCTTTATTTTTGGAAAATACCAACCATCTTGAATGATATTCCCATTAAGTAATAATTTCTATAAATCTTCATAAATGCAAATCCCTAATTTCCCTCTTAAAGTTTCAAACTGACTGGCATCCAATGCCTTAGTGAAGATATCAGCCAGTTGTTTTTCTGTAGTAACATGTTCTAGGGTAATGATTTTATCTTCAACAAGCTCCCTTATAAGGTTTTTGGATATGTTTATAGCACTTAGGTTGTCACAATATAATGTTATGACATCTTGTGTGACATTATACTCAGTAAGCATTTGCTTCAGTCACACAAGTTGAGAACATCTACTCCCAGCAGCTATATATTTAGCTTCTGCAGTAGATAGAGAGACACAATTTTGCTTCTTGCTGAACCAAGACATGAGATTGTTCCCCAAAAAGAAGCAACCTCCTGATATGCTCTTCCTATCATCGACACTTCCAGCCCAATCAGGATCACAATAGCCGGATAGCACACAACCAGATCCATGAGTGTACAACATCCCATACTCACTTGTCCCATAAATATATTTCAAAATCCTCTTGACTTGATTGATATGACTCACTTTGGGTTCAGCTTGATATCTAGCACAAACACCCACAACAAAGGTAATGTCATGCCTACTTGCTGTAAGATATAACAAGCTTCCTATCATGCTTCTATAAAGATTTTGATCCATATTAACACCTTTTTCATCTTTAGACAACTTAAGATGGGTAGGTGTAGATGTTCTCTTGTGGATGGCATTTTCCATTCCAAACTTCTTAACTATATTACTGCATAATTACTCTGAGATAGAAATATAGACTCTTCCATCTGCTTGACTTGCAACCCAAGAAACTAAGTTAATTCCCGAACAAGGCTCATTTCAAATTCAAACTGCATTTACTAGACAAAATGTTGAACCATCTCATCAGACATCCCACCGAACACAATATCATCAACATATATTTGAGCAATCATGAGCTTTCCTCCTTCTTCCTTGATAAACAATGTCTTATCTATGCCATCTTTTCTGTATCCATTATCAACTAGAAACTATGTTAGTCTTTCATACCGTGCTCTAGGAGCTTGCTTCAGTCCATACAAGGGTTTCTTCAATTTAAAAACATGATTAGGAAAAGTTGGATCAATGAACCCCTTAGGTTGTTCCACAAAGACTTCCTCATTTAGGTAACCATTTAAAAAGGCACTCTTAACATCCATCTTAAGCAACTTGATTTTTAGAATGCAAGAAACTCCCATAAGCAATCTGATAGATTCAAGGCGAGCTACAGGAGCAAAAGTTTCATCAAAGTCAACCCCTTAAATCTGAGAGTATCCCTGTGCAACCAGTTTGGCTTTGTTCAAGGTGACCACTGCCTTTTTATCAGACTTATTCTTGTAAACCCATTTAGTTCCAATCACATTTATTCCTTCAGGCCTTGGCACAAGATCCCACACTTTATTTCTCTTAAATTGCCCTAGCTCTTCCTGCATGGCACTTATCCAGAATTCATCGGTTAATGCTTCCTTGATATTTTTTGGCTCAATCTTAGACACAAAACAAGAGCTTGAAATGACTTCTCTGGATCTAGTAGTAACGCCCTTGTTTAGATCACATATGATGAGATCCATAGGATGGTCTTTCTGAATTCTAATAGAGGGTCATTTGTTAATTGGTTCAAGTTCAGTATTGGCAGGATTGGGATCAATATCTTTGTTTGCAGACTCTGCTGAGATATCAAGGGATGTTCCAAAATCTTCTAGGACATCAGTCTCCTTATGCACATCATCAATAACAACATTGATGGACTCCATCATGGTTTTAGGTTTGGAGTTAAATACTTTATAGGCTCTGCTGTTAGTAGAATAGCCTAAGAATATTCCTTCATCACTCTTTGGATCCATCTTTCTTCTTTGGTCACGGTCTACAAGTATGTAGCATTTGCTTCCAAACACATGGAAGTATTTGACAATAGGTTTTCTTCCCTTCCATATTTCATACAAGGTGGTCATGGTTCCTGTTCTCAAAGTCACTCTGTTATGGATATAGCAGGAAGTGTTCATAGCTTCATCCCAGAAGTTGTAGGGCAACTTCTTTGCATGGATCATTGCTCTAGCAAATTCTTGGATAGTTCTATGTTTTCTTTCCACAACTACATTTTGTTGTGGAGTAATGGGAGAAGAGAATTCATGGCTAATCCCCTTAGAAGAACAATTCAGCAAATTTTTGATTTTCAAATTCCTTCCCATGATCACTCCTGATTTTAACAACCTTGCTTTCCTTTTCTCATTGAATCTTTTGATAGAGATCTTGGAACACATCAAACACTTCATATTTTTCTCTTATAAAATTCACCTAAGTGTATCTTGAAACATCATCCACCACCACATAGGCATACTTCTTTCTACCGAGACTCTCCACCTGCATAGGTCCCATTAAGTCCATGTGGAGAAGTTCCTATACTTTTGAAGTAGTGAGATGTTGGATCTTCTGGTGTGACATCCTCGTTTGCTTTCCTATTTGGCATTCACCACAGACTTTTCCTTCTTCAATCTTTAGCTTAGGAATTCCTCTGGCAGCTTCCATAGAGATGACTTTCTTCATTCCTTTTAGATGTAGATGACCAAGTTTTTGGTGCCATAATTTCACTTTATCGTCCTTGGCTAGAGCATATTTAGAGTCCTGAGAAACCCATAGGTAGCAATTATCCTTAGATATGACTCCCTTCATGATCACTTATCCTTTTTCATTTGTAACCAAGCATTCAAATTTAGGTCCTTGATCACACAGTTGACGGATGCTAATTAAGTTAGCAGTTAATCCTTTAACTAGCAGCACCTTGTCAAGGTCAGGAGCTCTTGAGAAATTCAATTTTTCAACTCCCTTGATTTCACCCTTGGCTTCATCACTAAAAGTCACATAGCTAGTAGAGTGGGGTTCGATATCTACTAAGAGATTTTTAATCCCTGTCATGTGTCTGGAGCACCCACTGTCAACGTACCAATCTTCCTTAGCAGAGACTTTGAGGGACATATGAGCTATCAAGCTTGTAGTAGCAACTTTAGGAACCCATTTCTTTGTAGCAGGAGTACCAGGAACCCACTGCTTCCTAGTAGAACGAGTGTTGTGATTTGGTCTAGTTTGAGGAATAGGTTTAGGATATCCATGCAGTCTGAAGCAGAAAGGCTTTATATGACCAAAACAGCCATAATAATGACATTTCCATCTTTGGAATCTTCTTCTACGGTGGTTGTGTTGACCTTTGTCATGATGTTGAGACATCGGATGACACATCTTTTTCTTAGATCCAGAAGGATTATGGTGTGAAGATGGATTATAGTCTGAAGGTGGTTTCTTTTCTTCATCAAACCCTAACCCTGTATTGTCTCCTGCCCTTATTCTAGATTGAAGGCTCTTATCCAGGGTGTTAGTACCACTGTTCATCATTCTAACAGACTTGCCCATTTGATCAAGTTGGGAAGTCAGCTGAGCAACTTCATCATTCAATTCAGTGATAGTTTTAAGGGGTTCTTCCTTTTTAGCCTTTAGTGTGATTATGAGTTTCTTCTGCTTTTCTCCTTGATGACATGCTTCTTCACTTCTAAGACACAACTCTTTGTAGGAAGCTGCAAGTTCTTCAAATGTTAATTCATCTTCACTGGAGTCTTCATTAGAATAGTATCTTCTAGTCAAAGCAGCCAAATGTTTAGCAGACTCTTCTTCAAGGTCACTGTCAGAATCCTCATCAGTTCAAGAGACAACAAGACTTTTCTTTTGTTTCTTGAGATAGGTAGGGCATTCAGCTCTAATGCTACCAAATCCTTCACATCCATGGCACTGAATCCCTTTGCTTTGGCTGGATTTTTCTTCAGTCCTGGTTCTTCTACCTGCATCATTAGACCTGCTGATGTCATGAGAGTTTTTCTTGACATTTGGTCTTGACTTCATATCCATCCTCTTCATCACCTTGTTAAACTGTCTTCCAAGAAGCACTATGGCATTGAATAAGCTTATATTAGTATCCCCATCAGATTCATCCTCTCCATCTTTAGTATTTGACATAAAGGCTATGCTCTTTTTCTTATCAGATTTGTCAATTATTCCCACATCAAAGGTAAAAATAAATCCAATAAGTTCATCAACCCTCTTCTTGAAAATGTCTTTAGCTTCTTCTATGGCAGTTACTTTCATGTCAAATCTCTTGGGAAGAGACCTGAGAATATTTCTTACCAGCTTTTCTATTGACATCTTTTCACCTAGGGCACTTGAAGCATTGGCTATTTCAAGAATATTCAAATGAAAATCATGTATGCTTTCATCATCTTTCATCCTTAGGTTTTCAAATTTTGTAGTTAGCAGTTGAAGTCTTGACATTTTTACCTTAGAAGTGAAGGTGAGAAAAATACTTAGAAGGGGGGGTTGAATAAGTATGACAAATAATCAAAGATTCAAACACAGTTATTTTTATCCTGGTTCGTTGAACTCAACTACTCCAGTCCACCCTCTCAAGAGTGATTTGCCTTTCTCAGTCAAGGACTTAATCCACTATTTAATCAAACAGATTACAATAGTAACACCTAAGAACAACTGTTCTTAGTCTTCTCAAGAGCTACTGATCCCAACTGGATCCTCTTAAGGAAACCTTTTACAATCAATGTAAAACTATTACAAGAGTAAGAATGCTTCTAAAAAGCTATTATCACAACTGTGATATTTCTCTTAAGTTTAAGAACAATGTTACAGCAAATAAAATATAAGAGCTTTTGAGAGTTTTGCTTTGATTAGTGATTTTTGCAAGTGGTTTCTTCTTGAAGAAGATGGAGTGGAATTATTTATATAGGCACTTAGATCCATGAAGTCTTCTCAACGTTGGAGGCTGTGCTGAAAAAGCCTGATGCCTTTTGTCTTTACGTTGGAGGCTGTGCTGAAAAAGCCTGGTGCCTTTTGTCTTTTCATTGCAGAAACTTTCCTTAGAATGGAATGCACAGATAAAACCTTTTTGTTCTGTGTTCTTGTGTCTAGCACAAAAGAGGAAAGAGCTGTTGAGATATGCCAACAGACATATTCAAAGCTTCTTCACTAAGTAAGTTCAGCTATCAACATCAGAGTCTGGATCTTCAGAATCTCCAGAGTAGAGATCTTCTGGATCTTCAGAGTCTTGGGATGTTCTTCAGATTATGCTGAATCAGAGTATATGCAGCTTGTGTGCTTGAGCGTGTAGTTCTGTCAGAATAGAGTCTTCTATATCAGATTCTCTATACTTATGCAGCGCAATATCTTCAGAGTCTTCTGATGACTAAGCTTCTGAACTCTCAGAGTCTTCTATTCTTTAGAGGCTTCTGCTTCAGAATCTTCAGTAGATAGCACTCAGATTCTTCTGGAGACAGCATTCAGATCTTCATTTTAAGATGCTCTTGAACCTTTGAAGCCTTTCATAATATCATTGTTCAGATCCAAATTTGCTCTTTAAGAATATTTTCTTTAGTACCTGTAGCAAACAGTCTAGAACAAATTTAGAGTATATAATTCTTGAATACAAAATTCATAAGTGTTATCATCAAAACATAGAGATATTACTAAGAAACAATCTGTGTTCTTACAATCTCCCCCTTTTTTATGATGACAAAACATGAGAAATTTTTTTCAATAAAAAGTATGAATTATAACTCCCCCTGAGATTAATAATCTCCCCCTGAAATGAATACTCTAATAGAAGAAAACACTTCCCTTTTTGATTGAGTATATTTCAGATTCAGAGCCTGATGCAAGAGGTTTGACTTTCAGAATCAGATCTTGATGCCAGATAATTATGACTTCCTTCAGTCAGAGCGCCTGGTTATCATCTTGCTTGAATTATCTTTCAGAGTAAAGGTATCAAAGTAAGATATCAGAGTTGATTGAATACTCAGATTTGCTTTGGAAGATCAGGTTCTGGTTGGAAAAGTCTCAGGGTAACTTCAATGAATTATGTCAGAAATATCAATGTAATCTGAAAGACTTAAATTCAAAGTAAGTTAATAAAATGTCTAAATTTCAGTTTTAGTAATTGCTTATAGGTTGAACAATCAGATTCTCTTTTTCTCCCCCTTTTTGTCATAATCAAAAAGATTTTTAAAGACATAAAGATACAGAAGAAAAGAGGCATATAGAAGCAAGAACATCAACTGTCATTTAATCATATCAGAGTTGACAATCAAACAAAGTCACACAAAAGAACAGATAGATGTCAAAAAGCATAATAAAACACTAAGAAAACAACAGAAGCAATAACATATGCTAAAAACATCAAATAAAACTAAGTCTGGCATGAGGCAATAAGGGTCAGAAGCTCTGTCATTTTGGCTGTTGACTCTTCTTGCTTAGACATCCAGGTCTTGATCACATCAGTTGTCTTCTCTTGCTTTACCATCCAATTTTTTATTTCCTTGACATCATTCACAAGCTCTGTGACCACAGATGAAGAAGAAGAAGATGCAGTAGCAGCAGTGTTCTCTTCAGACTGGTTCTCTTCAGAAGCTTGTTCAATTAATTCAGATGCAGGAGCCTCTGGAGGAGCAGCTTCCAGAAGCAACACAGGAGGAGGAAGAGGAATGTTCATCAGAGTTATCTTGATTAACTCTGCAAACTGAGTCTTTGCAAGCCTAGAACATTTAGCTCTAACTTTTAAAGCAGCTTTGTTGAACATCCAGATGAAACGTTTCCAAGCAGCATTTGAAACAGTCGGATCCAAACTTGACAAGCACACTTCCTTAACACGAGCATACTCAGAATCTATCTCCTTTTTGAATATTTCAAACATAGTATTAACACATGATCCTAGATCTGACTGTTCCGACTGTTCAGAGGGTTTAGGATAAGGAGTGTTAACAGGAGTAGGTTCAGATGGTTGTGGTTGAGGTGGTGTTGGTTGAGATGTTTGGGTGTCAGACTGAGGGAGTTCAGATGGTTGAGGAATGGTTTGTGTTTCAGATAGATTGGTTTCAGATGGTTGAGGGATGGTTTGATTTTCAGATGGTTGAGGGATGGTTATCTGAGGTGGGGAGTTGGGTGGAGTATGAAACATAGAAATGTTAACATGTTCCTTCATAGCAATGTCAGAACGAGGTTGTTTAAGAGACTCTGGTTCAAAATCAGATGATTCAAAATCAGATGACTCACTATCATAAGAATCTTCTGAGCGAACAGATGTTGAAGAAATGGTAATGGATTGATTCAGGGGTTGGATATCCAGAATATCTTCAGAAAGATTTGAATCTTCTGGTGGAGCTGGTTGTTCAGAGTGTTCAGATTGAACAGTCTCTGGTTGGTTTGGTTCTGAGATAATTACATCTGGTTGAGGAATTTCTGGTTGTGGATTTTCTAGTTGTTGAATTTCTGGTGAAGTAGGTTGAGGGGGTTCAGATGTAGTATGAGGTTGTGGGATAGAGGTTGTTGGTATAGAAGATGGTTGTGAATGTACTAGGGGAGATGAAGGTGGTTCAGATGAATGGTTTGCAGATGGTTGCGGTTTAGAAGTTCTATGTCTAAGGCTTGGAGAGAGTTGAGGTGATGAAAGGGGTGAATGAACAGTAGGGGTAGGATCAAATGTTAATACCTGATGAATAGTGTCTCTTATCTCTTCCAGAGTAGCATCCCTAGAATTGATTCTGGCTTTCTTTACTCCTGTCTTCTTCTTCCTTGGAACTTCAGATTCTTTCCTTTTCTTCTGAACAGAGCCTTCTTCAGCTTTTCTCTTACTACGCCTTTCCTTCATCAGATTGGGCAATTCATCTCCTTGTTTCTGAACAAGGTTAGCAGGTAGAGGAATTCCATTCTTCAGACAATCTGCAATGTAAGCCCAGACAATACCTTTTGGTTAATCTGCGCTGAACATTGGAAAATCTGCTACTGGTATCCTTCTTCCATTGACTCCTCAAAGTTTATCTTCCTTAGTTTATCATTCAGCTCTGAAATGATCTTCATTCTTTTCAGAGTGAGTCCGTTTATCTCAGATCCAATGATGTAGGACAGATCCTCTATTATTTTTGCATCTGTCAGATGCTTCACCAACTGATTTTTTGTAAGGATGTCTGAAATAAGTCTTCCCAGAGGTATCCAAGTTCTGACTTTCCCAGCTTTAGCTCTGACCTCTTCTCTAGTCTCTTTGACATGAGTCAGAAGATGACTGAAAACCAGATAGGGCATATCCACCTTAATATTCTTGCTGATACAGTACATGAAGTACAGATGCTCTGTACTCACATAGTCTGGTGACTTGGTTGACTTTCTGTGAAAGATTGTACTCATGAATATTTTTGCCCAGATCCTATAGATAGGTTTCAGATCTTTAACCTTGCTTGTTGGTGTTCCAGATACAGTAATCTCTTCATACATCTTAGCCATATCAAAGCGTGAAGAGGCTAGGTTTGTAACACCATCAGATTCTTTATAACTGAACAATTGCCTGATCAGTTTCTCAGTGATCACTATCTCCTTCCCAAGGACAGATGAGTGAATGAACTTAGGACCAGCACTAGCGTAAATCCAGAACTCCTTCACAAGAGTTGGGTACACAGGACCCATCAGTCTCTCAAAATACTTCTCCCAGCCTTGAGCTTTAATGGAAGTTGTTAGGTCAAACCCATTTTCTTCTATTGATTCAAGATCAATGAAACTCTCACACAGAACCTCAAGATCCACAACTGGAGTAAATAGAGTGCATTCTGGTTTCTTGTACATGGTATTTTTGTTAGAGATTTCAGCAGCATTTGATGAAGAAGCCATTGATGAAGATGAAGATTTTGATTTGGGTTTAGGGTTTTGGTAGAGGTTGAAGAGTAAGCAAAAACGCATAAGTGTAGTGAGTGTGAAAAGTGTGAAAATGTTGTGATAGGTGGTATTTATAGAAAACCAAAAAATCAAACATTGGGCACATCAATAGACACATATGCACGTTTACACATAGCATTTAATGAAAATAATCATTGCAAATTTAAAGATATGACAAATGGGGGAAATCCAAGAAAAATGAGATTTTCAAAGCAATACCTCACACGTCAATTCAGTAGAGAACTCCATCTTTTCAGATTCTGAGTGACATGTGTTTGCTTTTTATGTGCATCTGATGTCTCTCAAGAAATGAAACGTTTCTAACATTCAGATCTTCTGAGTTTGTTAGTTCAGAGTTTCACACAAAAAAATCAATCAAAGATAAATGAACAAATAATCAGATGAAATACTTCAGATCTTTAAACATTTTGCCTCTGAGAAGTTGCCTCTGATAAATATCACTCTGGACAAAAATCCATACAAATATTTTTCAGAATGAACTTAAACCTATCTTCAGCAAGGGGTTTTATGAAAATATCAGCCCATTGATGATCTGTATCAACAAAAGCTAGATTTATTACACCCTTCTGAACATAGTCTCTGATGAAGTGATGTTTAATTTCTATATGTTTAGCCTTAGAATGTAAGATTGTATTTTTTGACAAACATATAGCAGAAGTATTATCACAGAAGATAGAAAGATTACTCTCATAGATCTGATAATCTTCTAACTGACTCTTCATCCAGAGCATCTACGTACAACATCCAGCAGTAGCAATGTAGTCTGCCTCTGTAGTTGATAGTGCAATAGTGGGTTGCTTCTTGCTGTACCATGAGATCAGATGACTTCCAAGAAACTGACAGCTTCCAGAAGTGCTTTTACGTTCAACTCTGTCTCCAGCATAATCAGCATCACATAATCCAACTAATGAAAATTCATCAGATCTTCTGTAACACAGACCCATGTTAGTAGTACCTTTCAGATACCTTAGAATCCTCTTAATAGCTGTTAAGTGTGATTCTCTAGGATCTGATTGGAATCTTGCACATAAGCAGACACTAAACAGAATATCAGGTCTAGAAGCAGTCAAGTATAGAAGATATCCTATCATACCTCTGTAGAGTTTCTGATCTACCTTCTTACTTACCTCTTCCTTACCTAGAGTGCTTGTAGGGTGCATTGGAGTCTTTGCCATCTTACTATCAACCATGTTGAACTTCTTCAGAAGCTCTTTAACATATTTGGTCTGATGTATGTAGGTGCACTCTGGAGTCTGGTTAACTTGGATTCCCAAAAAGAATCTAAATTCTCCCATCATGCTCATCTCAAACTCTGCCTGCATACATTTAGCAAACTCCTTTCCAAGCATAATATTTGTTGATCCAAAAATAATATCATCTACATATATTTGACAAATCAACAGATCTTTCTTAAGAGTTTTACAGAATAAAGTTGTATCCACTTTTCCTCTGATAAAATTTTTCTTCAGAAGGAAATTGCTCAACCTCTCATACCAAGCTCTGGGAGCTTGTTTTAAGCCATAAAGAGATTTCTTTAGTTTAAAAACATGATCTGGAAAGTTTTCAGTTTCAAAACTAGGAGGTTGGTGGACATATACTTCCTCTTCTATAATACCATTAAGAAAGGCACTTTTAACATCCATCTGATATAGAGTGATGTTATTCTGTGCAGCAAATGAAATAAGAAGGCGTATAGATTCTAACCTTTCCACTGGAGCATAAGTTTCAGTGTAATCAATACCTTCTTGTTGACTGTAACCTTGAGCAACCAGCCTTGCCTTATTCCTTTCAACTTCTCCCTTTTCATTCAACTTATTCCTGAAGACCCATTTTGTTCCAATAACATTGAATCCTTTAGGTCTAGGAACCAGATCCCAAACTTCATTTTTGGTGAATTGATTTAGCTCTTCTTGCATGGCAATAATCCATTCATTATCTTTCATAGCCTCATCCACAGATGTTGGTTCAATTATTGACACTAAGCCAAACAATGAAGATTCAGATGTTCTGAGATAGGATCTTGTCCTGATTGGATCATCTTTCTTTCCAATAATCACATCTTTTTGGGTGAGATGCCTTGATTCTGGAAGAAGATCCTCTGACATTTGATCTTTCAGAAATGTGTAAGTTGTCCAATTGAGAAGATAAGGGAATAGCATCTGGAGTTGCTTCAGATTCCTTCTCTTTAGCCTTTTCTGCCTCTGATCCTTCAGAGTCTGTGAGAATCACTTATCTATCTGCAGAATTTTCAAACTGCTTTGGCTTTTCAGATCCAAGCTTATCATCAAATCTTACATGAATAGATTCTTCCACAATCTGTGTTTCAGTATTGAATACTCTGTAGCCTTTAGAGCGTTCAGAATAACCAAGCATGAAACACTTCTGTGCTTTGGAATCAAACTTGTTAAGATTCTCTTTAGTGTTAAGTATATAACAAGTGCATCCAAAAGGATGAAAATATGAAATGTTGGGCTTTCTGTTCCTCCACAATTCATAGGGACTCTTTTTCAGAAGAGGTCTTACAGACACTCTGTTCTGAATGTAACAGGCTGTGTTGATTGCTTCTTCCCAAAAGTGTTTTGCCAGATTTGTCTCATTGATCATGGTTCTGGCCATTTCTTGCAGAGTTCTGTTTTTCCTCTCTACAACTCCATTTTCTTGTGGAGTTCTAGGACAGGAAAAATCATGAGCAATGCCATTTTCAGAAAAATATTTTTCAAAATGTTTATTTTCAAATTCGCCACCATGATCACTTCTGACTTTTATAATTTTGAAATCTTTTTCATTCTGGACTTGCTTGCAGAAGTCAAAGAACACAGAATGTGACTCATACTTGTGTTTTAAGAACTTTACCCATGTCCATCTACTATAGTCATCAACAATTACTAATCCATACTTCTTGCCTCTAATGGATGCAGTTTTCACTGGTCCAAACAGATCAATATGAAGTAATTCTAGTGGTTTGGAAGTAGAAACAACATTTTTTGATTTAAAATATGATTTTGAAAACTTCCCTTTTTGGCATGCTTCACAAAGAGCATCTGAGGTGAACTTCAGATTAGGAAGTCCTCTGACAAGATTAAGTTTATTAATCTGAGATATACGTCTCATATTGATATGGCCCAATCTTCTGTGCCAGACCCATTGCTTTTCATTAACAGACAAGAGGCATTTAACATTCTGAACTTTAAGTTCTGAAAGATTTATTTTATAAATGTTGTTTTTCCTCTTACCACTAAATAGGATAGAGCCATCCTTTTGACTAATAGCTTTACAACATTTTTGATTAAAGATAATATCATAACCATTGTCACTTAATTGACTTATGGACAATAAGTTATGCTTTAAGCCTTCAACAAGTAAAACATTAGTTATAGAGGGAAGTTTACCATTTCCAATAGTGCCAGATCCAATGATCTTGCCTTTCTGGTTCCCTCCAAACTTCACGTCACCTCAAGATCTAAGTTCCAGGCTTTGGAACATAGACTTTTCTCCTGTCATGTGTCGTGAGCATCCAGAGTCCAGGTACCATGACTGGCGTCCTGACCTTGCTGCTAAGAACATCTGCAACATGGATTATTTTGCTCTTAGGTACCAAGATCTTCTTGGGTCCTTTAGGGTTAGTTGGTTTGTAGGTTTGTCTAAACTTCTGTTTTTCAGCATAATGTTTATTCTGACTTGCCTTGGGTTTAAACACATAAGTATTCTTCTCAGAGCTTGTGTGTTTAATGTCATTTAAGTGATCAAACTTAAATTGAGAGTACAGAGGTGTCTTCTTGATGAAGAGTTTGTCAACAGATTTTGGATTACTTCTAGAGGAAGATTCATATCCAATACCTCTTCTGTTGTTCCCACTAACACCATAGATCATAAAAGCCATCTTGCTTCTGTCTATGCTCTTAGTAAGGAATCTCTGAAAGCTAGAGTCATATTTTTCTAAAATGTTTTCACATGACTTAGTCTCAGATTCAGATTCTTGTTGAGCTATTTCAAAGTCATTTTTTATTTTCAGATTAATTTCTTTTTGCTCAACAAGTTCTGTCTTCAGAAGATCAATCTCAGATTCAAGACTGCTTTTCAGCTTCTTGTATTTGAGTTTGATATTGTTATAGCTTTTCAGAACTTCTGATAACACTTTGATAAGTTCTTCTTTAGAATGTTTAGCCATTACCTCTTCAGCGTCATCGTCAGATTCAGAATCAGATTCAGATCCTGAAGTTCCTTCCTCCTGATCTTCTATGTTGACCATCAGTGCAACATTAGCACATTCTTCTTCTGATTCAGAAGATGATTCAGATTCATCTGAGTCATCCCATGTTACCATCAGAACCTTCTTCTTTTTGTCAAACTTCTTCTTGGGTTTTTCTCTTTGAAGTTTGGGGCAATGATTCTTGTAATGCCCAGGTTCTTTGCACTCATAGCATACAACTTCTTTCTTGCCATATCTTCTGTGCCTAGAAGATTCCTTTCTATGATCACATTTTCTAAAGTTGTTGAACTTCTTTCCCTTGTGCTTCCAGAGTCTGTTGATCCTTCTGGACAACATGGATAATTCATCTTCTTCTTCAGAAGAAGATCCTTCAGAGCTTTCTTCAATAACCTGCAAAGCTTTAGCAGATTTATTAGATTTTAAAGCAATGGATTTACCTTTCTCTTTCTTCTGAGGTTCATCTTCCTCAAGCTCAATTTCATGGCTCCTCAGTGAGCTGATGAGTTCTTCTAAAGAGATCTTGTTCAGATCTTTAGCCATCTTCAAGGCAGTCACCATTGGTCTCCATCTGGTAGGTTGACTACTGATGATTTTCTTTACATGATCTGATGTGGAGTATCCCTTGTCTATAACCTTTAGACCAGTTGTGAGGATCTGAAATCTAGAAAACATAGTTTCTATATTTTCAGATTCTTCCATTTTGAACGTTTCATACTTCTGTATAAGCGCCAGAGCCTTGGTCTCCTTCACTTGAGAATTTCCCTCATGAGTCATTTTAAGTGACTCAAACATTCCATGAGTTGTTTCTCTGTTTTTAATCTTTTCATACTCAGTATGAGAGATTGCATTAAGCAATATTGTCCTAGCCTTATGGTGATTTTTGAAATCCTTCTTCCGGTCTTCTGTCATTGATTTTCTATCAATTTTCTTGCCATCCTCATTTGTAGGATGTTCATAGCCATCAATGACCAAGTCCCACAAATCAGCATCATACCCAAGGAAGAAACTTTCTATCCTGTCCTTCCAGTAATCAAATTTCTCTCCATCAAACATGGGAGGCTTTGTGCTGATTCTATCCCCTTCATATTTGTTACAGTTGGATGTAGAAGCATCACCCATAATGACAAACAGATATATATCAAAGTAACTTTTCTCACTGGATCTTTACTGACACGGTTAAGTGGTAGCACACGCAGAACCGGAGCTCTGATGCCAACTGAAGGTGAGAAAAATACTTAGAAGGGGGGGTTGAATAAGTATGACAAATAATCAAAGATTCAAACACAATTATTTTTATCCTGGTTCGTTGAACTCAACTACTCCTGTCCTCCCTCTCAAGAGTGATTTGCCTTTCTCAGTCAAGGACTTAATCCACTATTTAATCAAATAGATTACAATAGTAACTGCTAATAACAATTGTTCTTAGTCTTCTCAAGAGCTACTAATCCCAACTGGATCCTCTTAAAGAAACCCTTTACAATCAATGTAAAACTATTACAAGAGTAAGAATGTTTCTAAAAAGCTATTATCACAACTGTGATATTTCTCTTAAGTTTAAGAACAATGTTACATCAAATAAAATATAAGAGCTTTTGAGAGTTTTGCTTTAATTAGTGATTTTTGCAAGTGGTTTCTTCTTGAAGAAGATGGAGTGGACTTCTTTATATAGGCACTTAGATCCATGAAGTCTTCTCAATGTTGGAGGCAGTGCTAAAAAAGCTTGATGCCTTTTGTCTTTACGTTGGAGGCTGTGCTGAAAAAGCCTAGTGCCTTTTGTCTTCTAATTGTAGAAACTTTCCTTAGAATGGAATGCACAGATAAAACCTTTTTGTTCTATGTTCTTGTGTCTAGCACAAAAGAGGAAAGAGCTGTTGAGATATGCCAACAGACATATTCAAATCTTCTTCACTAAGTAAGTTCAGCTATCAACATCAGAGTCTGGATCTTCAGAATCTCCAGAGTAGAGATCTTCTGGATCTTCAGAGTCTTGGGATGTTCTTCAGATTATGCTGAATCAGAGTATATGCAGCTTGTGTGCTTGAGCGTGTAGTTCTGTTAGAACAGAGTCTTCTATATCAGATTCTCTATACTTATGCAGCGCAATATCTTTAGAGTCTTCTGATGACTAAGCTTCTGAACTCTCAGAGTCTTCTATTCTTTAGAGGCTTCTGCTTCAGAACCTTCAGTAGACAGCACTCAGATTCTTCTGGAGATAGCATTCAGATCTTCATTTTAAGACGCTCTTGAACCTTTGAAGCCTTTCATAATATCATTGTTCAGATCCAAATTTGCTCTTTAAGAATATTTTCTTTACTACCTGTAGCAAACAGTCTAGAACAAATTTAGAGTATATAATTCTTGAATACAAAATTCATAAGTGTTATCATCAAAACATAGAGATATTACTAAGAAACAATCTGTGTTCTTACAAGAAGTACCTTCATGAGTAGTTTTAAGTATCTCCCAGGCATCTTTGGCAACTTCACAGTTTTTCACCAATCTGAATATATTTTTGTCAATACCATTGAAAAAAGGCATTCAAGGCTTTGGAGTTACCAAGAGCCAGTTCATCCTCTTCCTTTGTCCATTCTTCCTCACGCTTTAGTCAGATAAAGCCTTTCCATCTTTCCCAACAGTCACAAGATGTTCCCATCCTTTTATAACACTTTACAGGCCTTACTATCCAATGATTTTAAGAAGGCAACCATGCAAGGTTTCCAATAATCATAATTACTCCCATCCAGAACAGGTGGTTTGCTCACAAATCCGCCTTCTTTGTCCATAGTATCAGAAAGTATCATCCCTAGATCTCACCCAGAACTAGAGCAGAATTCCTGCTCTAATACCATATGAAATTTTGGTATCAGATATGAGATGTCGAAGGCGATGTCACGAAACTAATATCTGAACTATCACCAATATATGAATAGGATAAAAAACTGTTAATAATAGTAAATAGACACAATCAATTGTTAACCCAGTTCGGTGCAAACACACCTATGTCTAGGGGCTACCAAGCTAGGAAGGAAATTCACTAAGTAGAATTAGTTTGAAGATACACAGTAGACTCTCTCTAGTTCACCATCTTCACACCTAATCTCTACCTTTGCAATTTCTACATAAGACACTCCTAGATATGAGATACCTCTCACTCCCCCTCAATCGTAGCAGTGATAACAACATATGAATAAACTGTAGAAGTCACTCTTCAAAGACAATACTTGATCTTTCTTAAAAGCTTTAGTCAAGAACAATACACTCTTACTTACAAGCTTTGAGTGAACAACTTACAACACAAAACTTAGTCCAATTCACACATCAATGTGATGAGTCAATGGCTCACAAAAAACACAAACACAAGAAGCTAAAAACATTATTCCTTACGTAATGCACTAACTTAACCCTATCTTCTCTAATCTTAAAAAATAGGATTGTGAAGACTATATATAGTAACACTTCGAACGGGATTGGGCTTCAGCCAAAAACAGCTTCTGATTTGATAAAATCAATTCAGATAATTCTTCAAATCTTCTCATAATAACCATCAAGGAAATAAAGCCAAAATAGATTTGATCAAATCAAATCAAATCACTCTTCATATCTTCAAGATTTTCTTCAGAAAATAGCACAAAAGATTTCATAATTACTCCACGAATTATGCATAAAAACTCTTTTGAATGAGGACTATTTCCATGCATATTTGAACCACTAAAATTGTAAATAAAACAGCATAAAGAGTTTCACAACAATGCAACAGTCAAACCAACACATTCTCACTGAATGTTCTGTTCACAAATGTCAAGACATCAAACTTGACATCCTGAACTAAACCCTACAACAATAAACATAACCACCTGAAGAATGTTAAGAACATATGTCAAGACATCCGGTAGGACATCTTGTGATGTCACCAAGTTTTACCAAAACTCCTGCTAATCAATAACTAACAACAAGAATTAAGGTCTTGAACCGAAGTCCGGAACGCATATGAATGCATGACGCACACGTAAATATCATCCTCATAATAAACTCATTAGGTGTGTTGCACCCTAAAAATTTGCTCAACCTATTTGACCTGGGTTATGTTTCAATTGCCTTGTCATTTGCATAATAAGTCATGTACATAGTCTAATCATTTGCATAACATAGCATAACAAGTCATCTAACAGGTGATCAAGTGCCATTCTTATCAGAAAGAGGCCCATCATGGGGTTTTATTCAAGTTCAAGACCATCCAAGTAATCAAGAAAAGGTTTGAGGCTTTGAGAAGTTTGAAGGTCAACCAGTGGATTTCTCTCATAGCTTGAGGGGTTGAATATCATCAATGAGTGTGTAAGCCATGACTGAGGGTATGAAAAAGCTCATGGAGGACCTAGGGGGTCATTTTTAAGATAAGTCAAGTCATTGGTGTGATTACAAGAGCTACAGTTGAATGCAGTCAACTAGGGTCATCTGGGTCAACCCTAGGTCAACCCTAGGTCACCTGAGTGATTGAAGGGCACCAAGGCTTACTTGGAGGATGTGGAATTCATGATTTGAGATGTGGATATATGTTTGGTGTTGTGCCAAGGAGAAATCAAAGAGAATCAAGAAGAAGAGGAGTTACTAAATTAGGGTTTTAGTGTAAAAAAATCCTAATTTAGGCCTAATTTCCAAGCAAGATAGTTCAAAATGAAAGTTTCAAATGAATTCTTGGTCAACATGAAACTTGTAGAGATTCTAAATAGGTTTAATTTGAGTACTAGAAGTCTTCAAGTAGATTTATAGAACTCAAGTTATGGATCTTGCAAGTTATGGGTCATCAGAGGACACTGAAATTTATCTGTGAAAGTCACTTGACTTCCAAGCAACTTGTTCCTATAAAGGAATTTTCAAATGGATTATTGGCCAACATAAGAGTTGTAGATCTTGATCTTAGCTTTAAGTTTAGTACTAGAAGTCCTCAAGATGATTTGTGGAACTCAAGTTATGGTCTTGGCAACCCAGGGGTATTTTGGGAGAGTTGAATTACAGGTCATTTTTCAACATAGGTCCAAAACTCCATCTTCCACTCTTCAAATGAAAAAATGTTCAACATGAGATGTGTTCAAAATGATGTTTTTAGGCTAGATAAGAGGTCATGAGAAGTTGGAATGGCTAGCTTCACAAAATCATAAAAATGACCTAAAATGAAGGTATATTTTAAATGAACCAAAGTTGAAAATTGGGGTTTTTGATCTACACATCCAAACCAAGCCATATGACATACCAATTTGATTGTAAAAAGCATTTTGAGAACATTGACATTGCCACAATTTTGAATTGAGGGTTATTTCAAGGACTTGCTTTGTAAATTGGTTACTTGAACCATAAGGCACAATTGCAAAACCTCATTTCCAAGCAAATGCAAGGCTCCTTTCCATCCATACACCTCCAATATCTCATTTGGAGAGAATTCAAACTCAGAACAAGTGCAATTGCAAGCCAAATCATGAGATGGTATGTGCATAGCATAAGAAGAGAATTTCATGACATGAGATGATGAGTTTCTCATTGGATCAACCTAGAACTTTCTAGAGTCTTCATTCACACTCTATATATGCATATGAAGTGATCCCAAGCAAGAGTTGGAGAGAATTGAAGGAGAGAAGAGAGATTAAGATTGAAATTTTTCTGTTGCAACTCAGATTCGGTTACAAGCATTTCATCCTTTTCCATCCAATTTCTTGATCCCATTGGCTTCCATTGGTACTAGTGAGTGTTTCCAGATCAAGTTCCAAGCAAATTGGTGGAGAAATCGTGTTCTTGCTCTTGGATTTTCTCACCTGCAACTCAGAATCGGTTTCCATAATCCAAGCCTCCTCAACCAATTCTTTTGCATACAGAAGCAAGATTGTGACTCATTGAAGGTGTATTGAAGTTCTCAAAGCTTGATTTGAAGATTTCATACCTCTGTTCATCTCAAATTTGCAGGTATGTAAACTTCACTCCATGGCATAATTTAGGTAGTTTCAATTGGTTTTGATTAGTTAGATTCATTGTAGATGATCATGTGGAGCTTTCTGGTAGCTTTAGGATTGATTTAGATACAATTAGTGTGATGACACAAAATCTGTTCATGATGATATCTTGATGAATCTTGTGTTAGAATCATAGATTGATATTTAGAATTGATCAGTGAAACATGATGAAGAGATTAGGCTAGTCAATTTCAAGATTGGTGAGTTTTGATCATGGACCAAATTCTGAAGTTTGATTCGTGTTTTGAGTTAGGTTGTGTTTCAATATATTTGGTTACCATAGATGAAATCCTGGTGAAATGTCAAGCATGTTAGGGTTTTTAATTGTGAATTTTGATGGAGATTTGGTAGAATCCGATTGGGAAGAAGATGAGCTTCAAGCTCTGTTTCCATGGATTCCATCTCCCTCCAGAATTTGAATTGGAGAAGACGATGCCACCACCATTAGATCCTCACGAAGACTTTGACCAAGAACCAATCCAACGACCGTGAGTTGCGCTCAATTTGTGAAGGAGAAGGCTGAGATTGAAAGGCATCGTTTTATTAAAGTACCAGTTTGGGCTTAAGTGAGAAACATCCTATCCACACCCCTATTCCAAGGCCCCAACGAGAAATACACTATTATTTGTTGCTATTTGCCACACGTTTTTTTCATTTTCCTTTCCATTTTCATTTTAATTTTCGGAATGACATTGGGCCTAACACGCTTTCCTCTTGACACCCCCCTTCTGGGCCCAGTTACTGAAATGAACCATTTATAATTGCTATTTGACACACATATTTTCGATTTTTCCATATTTTCTTATATTTTCACACTTTATTGTAATTTCTTTGAAAATTCATAATAAATTGGAAAATTAACAGTTTTGTATGGGAGTTTTTTTTTCCATTCTCATAATTGTCTCAAGAAAATAATAGGAAAATAAAATTAGAATTTTAGTCATTTTTCTATTTTTGGTGAATTTTTACATTTAGTTTCTTTTATTGCATTTTATTTTGTATATCCATTTTGGTGAATTTTGTTTAGCCATTTTATTTCACATTTTGGTGTGATTCTTTTTGCCATGGTTAGATTAGAGCATTAGGTCCACCTTGGAATTATTTCACATTTTTGTGATTTACTTTTAATTAGTTTTGAATAAGGAACTTTAGGGTGCTAGAATTAGGGTTTCAACTTGACATAGGTGCATTTCCACACATAGTTCTTGGGTTTTTAGTTTGATTTAGGCCTTGGGACTTATGTGGGGTATAGGGTACATAGCTAGGGTCACTTAGAAATTAATCTAGGATTTTATGATGAATATTTACATTTTATTTGATTTTTGCAAGTTGGGTACTGTGGATGTGTTTCCCTCTAGGGATATTGTTTTGTTTGTTGAGTTTTGGGCCTCTTCTTTGGGTGTTGAGGCTTGTGCTTGGCTTGAGGATTGTGTGAAGACATGGAAGATGATTGTAGAAAAATAATGATGCTTGGAGATTGAAGTTGCTTGTGCTTGAAGATTGCTTGATGAAGACTTAGGAGATAGGAGATATAGGGAGAACTCTAGGAGTAGACTGATTTCTTCTATCAAACATAGAGAGCTTCTTGTGCCTCTATTCCATCCTATGACACAAGGTCCCATAAAAGAGTTCCATATCTCCTTAGGAGGGATGTAGAGCATGCTTTGATTGGGTAGAACCTTGAGGATAACTTTCACTAGCTGTGTTAAGATCTTGGTGATTTCCCTGGGTTATCATTAAGCCTCTTAACATTCCAACTTCCTCTATCAGTTGATTCTCTCCTGTGAGTGTTTGCCTTGAAGATGGAAGTTTATTGAAGATGACTGTGAATTAGGGTTTCATTGTTGACTGAAGCTGTCTGCTTATTAGAGTTCAGTGCTTACCAAAGCTGAAGATTATTGGAGGTAAGAGCTTATATGAAGCTTGGGTATCATTGGAAGGTGAAGATGGGATCTTGCTTGAAGTTGTTACTGTCAACCTTTTGTTGTTAATCAACTGTGGCTGCCAGAGCTAGTGCTGTCTGAACTGCTTGCTATAGGAGCTGGTGTTGCTGTCTAAGCTGGAGTTGGGTGTGGTTTTCTCTTTTCTGTATTGTTTGTGGGCTTGTTTAGATTACCCCTAGGTTTAAGGTGGGGCTTGTCCCCTCATGCCTATTGTTTTCTCCCTTGCTTCGCTTGTATTGCTGCATCTCATGCATTTTACTGTTTACTGTATCTGCTGTTTCTTTTCCGTTTATCCCCTAGGATCTCTGATTTCCTCTGTGCAGGAGGGAATTATGACAGACATTAGGTTGTAATCAATGCATGATAACATTAGGGTAGTTTTGATTCCCCTTTCAAACCCTAGGTTTTTAGACTTCTCTTCTATCTCAGAACAATTCAAAACACAGTAATAAGGATTATCAATGTCGTACGCTACGAGCCTTAAGCTATTTGAGAAAGATTGCTGGAGGGTCACCCTTCAGTAATCTGACTGCCTAGTATGTTACCCTTAGGGTGACGTACGACGTAGTCACCCTCAAATCATAGTATCTAGTGTGTCGGAGATTGCAAACATCATAAAAGACAGTTCTTGCGTAAAAGACTGAAAACAAACATCGAAGTGTCATTTTTGTCCGCTTGGACTCTTAAATCAGTAAAAAACCTTTCATAAGGAGATAAAAAACCGTCAGACAAGCTTGTGTATTCCGCATCCCGAACTACGTTTGCTCTGATCTTTCATGCTGTATGAAAGTACGTAGGCATAGGATGCGATATCCTAGCGAGCAACCTTTCCCTCCTTTCCCGTAGGTAGGCGAACTACGTTGACTCTGATTTCTCGCTCTAGACAGGAATACGTAGGCATAAAGTGTGATACTTTGTCGAGTCATTTTCTTTTCTTTTAACCCTTGACCTTTAGAGTAGATAGAATCACAACCCTTACTAGAAAACAAGCGTGGATCCCGTCGAATACGACGGACGTGAGGGGTGCTAATACCTTCCCCTTGCGTAACCGACTCCCGAATCCAGGATTTGGTTGCGATGACCATTCCTTTCCCGTCTTTGCGTTAGGTTTACTTCGAGCGTTTCCTTTCCCTCCTTTGGGATAAATAACGCACTGTGGCGACTCTTCTGTTCAGCCGGCGCTGATTTTCGCAGTAGCGACAGCTGGCGACTCTGCTGGGGACTGCGATGGTTCCCTATGCGAGTCTCGCCTTGGGTTTTCCTCCTAGCTGTCTGGGCCTGTCCCCAGCAACTGGCGACTCTGCTGGGGACAGGAATATCCCCTATGCGAGTCAATCCTAGCGCTTGTTTTCCCGTCGGGGTGTTGTATAGATTTACTTTTCTGTCTTTACTTTCCGCATTTTATTTATCAGCTTTATACTGTTATTGCTGCTGTGGGAAGGGGATAATCTGTTGAGAGATAAGCCGGACCTGGGCTTGAGGTTACACATAGACTTAGAAGTAGAGAGTAGTGGTTAGCCTGCTTGCTTAGCTCGCACCAGCTAGCCAAGAAATTTACGCTCGGACGAGATTCTCTTTGATGCTTCTTGCCTGGCCCTTAGGGCTCGCCAAGTTGTCTGACCCGAGGATTGTCGACTCTGGGAACCTATCAATTGGGATTCAACTAAGTGAGGCCGTTTCAAGGGATGATGATGCCACACCTTCTGGGTATCGTATCATCGCTCTTGAAAGTATGTGACGTTGAACCCGCATAGGATGACATACCTCGTCTGCGAGTTAAGTACATACCTGTGAGGGGTAGGTGGGTCTGTTTGCCGGAAACCTTTGACCTTAGAATACCTGGTTTATCTCTGTCAGTGAGATGTGGTTACAAGGTTCATCTGAGTGGTTGGTTTGAGATAAAGATTGGATGGTTCTCAGGCTTCAGTACAGAGCAGCTCAGTCTATCAGCATTGCACTTGGTCCCTTGTTTGCATATACATGTGCATTTTCATGATTGCATTTCATTAACATGTATTTATGTTGCAGGTGATCATTCCCCTATGATTCTAGTATATCTTCTAGCCAGACATGGAGTCCCTGAAGAAGACGGTTGCTTACCGGTTGCATTCACCAGATATCAGTTCATTGCTGGGTTTAGTTGCTCTGGCAGATGAGAGTGTGAGGGCTGAGTTTAGAGTATCTTATGGGAGATTGCTTAGCTTGTTGTATAGACCTTCTGCATTTGAGACGACTGAGGTGTATACTTTGATGCAATTTTATGAGCCGCAGCTGAGATGTTTCTTATTTCCAGACTATATTCTGGCACCCACTTTGGAGGAGTATTCTGCGATGTTGGGAGTTCCTCTATTAGACCAGATGCCCTTCATACATATTGATGTTGAGCCTGAGTTGGCTACGCTCGCTGAGATTGTCAGTTTGGACGCTTCTGAGTTTCCGGGAGGCTTGGTCAAGCTGAACGGAGCTTATGGTTTTCCATTGTCTGTCTTAGTTGAGAAGGCTACACATTGCGCAAAGAGTGGATGTTGGGTTGCCTTCAGTGCCATTCTAGCTGTTTGCATCTACGGGATTGTCCTGTTTCTTAATGTGCTAGACTTTGTCGATTCAGACGCCTTCCTGATTCTTGCCTCGAAGAATCCAGTTCCTACTCTCTTGGGCGATGTTTATCATTCCATTCACTACAAGAATGAAAAATGTCGTGGCAAGAATGTTTCCTGCTGTCTTCCTCTCCTGTACAGGTGGTTCCAGGGGCACCTTCCGAAGACAGGACCTTTTGTGGATACCGTCGATACTTTGGATTGGTCTTCCCGGTTGATGGGGCTGTCTGCTGAAAACATCATTTGGTTTAATCGGAGTATGCTGGGCTCTAACATTATATATAGTTGCAGTGGCTTTCCGAATGTTCCTCTGATTGGACGGAAAGGCTGTATCAACTATAACCCTTCATTGCTGGTACGGCAGTTCGGTTACGCTCTGAGGGACGCTCCAATTGAGAAGGAGATACAAGAATCTCTGTATCTCATGGGCTTATTGGACACAGCTATTTTGATCAGATTGAGACATGCATGGGCTAACATCCATAGGAGAGGGAAAGCTTTGCTCGGTAAGAGCAACAACAGAGCTTATGATCCCTATTTGGCTTGGGTCCGCGAGAGAGTTGGTACTTCTTTGATGCCTTATCCTGCTGTGGAACCCCTGTATCTTCCATTGCTTGAGGTACCTCCTTCGGAAGAGAGTGAGAAGTATAACAAATTGTTGGCTGAAAATGAGAAACTGAAGAAAGCCAATGAGGAGTTAGAGAAGGAAATCTTCCAATTACGCCGTCAGAAAAAGGAAGCCACCTTCACTGTGAAGGAACAGACTGAATTGATTAACAGGTTGGGATCGGAGCTGACAGAAGCAACCAACAAGAAAGAAAAAGTGGGAATAGCCTTAAACGATGTTAGCAAGGTGCTTACTTCCAAGAAGGAACTCCTAAGCAAAGCTTATGCCCGTATCAGCAAGTGGGAAGCATTATGGAGTACTATGCTTGCCAAGCGAAGGAGCGGGAAGACGAACTGAAGATGCAGATTGCCACGCTAGAGGCACAGGTTAGAGCCCAAGACGCAAAGATTGCTGAAGAGACATCACTTAGGAGCGCTGCTGAGCTCAGAGTAAGTGACATTAACGAGAAGCCGAGAGGTTATGAAGGGAAGGTCGGTTCCAAGAGGTTTAGATTTGACGAGAGTTCTGGCAAAGGAACCTACCAGGATGATGCCAAAAAGCTGAGATCCACTACCGAGCGGCATGCTTTATTGATATAGGAGCTGATCTCCAGACTAGGGCACTCGGAGACGATGAGTATATTGGAGGACGTCAGGGCACGCCATTTGGCCTGATTTACCTTGTCTTTGTTATTTGTACTTGAATTTTGACCATCGCCAGGCTTGTTGGCCGAGGTCTCTTCAGTTGTATTCAGTTGTACTCTTGAACTCAACCTCTTGGCATTGTTATATATGAGGGTTTTCTGATTACTTGCTTGCTGGATAGGGACTCCATTGTCGTAATGGCTTTCTCTCCAAAACTAGAATCAGGGGGGATATAACCTGTAGCACATTTACGCATTTGCATCTGCATTCATATTGCATAACCAGTATTCGTGAATCTGTATCTTATTTCCTGCGTCTGCAGGTTTCCAGGATTGGCGAACAAAGAGTTCACCGCTACTCAACCCGAAACAACTACAAGAGAATCATGGATCAAGTCCAGGTGGAGATGCAGGAGATTCGCGAGAAGTTGAACCTGTTCAAGTAGGCAATGGAGAGTATTGCTAAAGGCCAGGAGAATCTCCAAACATTGGTGCAGCCTCTGCTGACGTGGGCTAATGGGAACGGCAACAATGACCACAACTCTGTGCATGTAGAAACTCTTCATGAGGATGGTCCCCCTACGCCTGTGGTTCCACCTGTGGTGACCCCACCTGTTGTGGTTGCGAACAATGACGCTGGCGCTGGCGATGGTAATACAGGGAATGGAAATGAGACTGTTGTTAACAATGTTGGATTCGGAGACGCCAATCTGGGCGGCGGTAACTACAATGGCGGCAATGGTTTTGGTAACAATGGATTTGGCTATAACGACCAGGGTTTTGAGTACGGCAATCAGGGCAGAAAGTTCGGCTTCAACACTCAGGGTTTTGGCTACGACGGTTTTGGTAACGCTAACCAGGGTTATGGTGGAAATAGTGCTGGATTGATTCCTGTCAACACTGGTTTCAGGCAGGGTTATGGTAATGGGGGACGAGGTCCCATGACTAATCAGCAAGGGTTCGGTCGCAACACTGGTTATAACGGGTACGAAAATGAAAATGTGAACTGGGGCGAAGATTGTCAAGAGGACGCCTTTTCTGGAAGAGGCATGGGATTTGAGGGACCCGTTTACAATACTCAGAGGATTAAAATGCTCAAAGAACAGGTGAAGGGTATGGCTAATCAGAATTCTGCCAGACTAAATATGACTACTATGGGCTTGGTTCCTGGGCTGAAGGTACCGCTGAGGTTCAAAGCGCCCACATTCGACAAGTATAATGGGGACACTTGCCCGAAGGTGCATGTTCGCTCTTATTACAGAAGGATGTCCGCGTATTTGGATGACGAAAGGATTCTTATGCATTTCTTTCAAGACAGCCTATCAGGACCGTCACTCGAGTGGTACATGGGGTTGGAGCCCGCTCAAATCAAAACCTGGAAGCAATTGGTGGATGCTTTCGTCCTGCATTATAAATATAATAGTGATCTGGCACCGAACCGAGTTCAATTGCAAGGTTTGTTGCAGAAGAAAGAGGAAAGCTTTAAAGAGTATGCACAGAGATGACGCGATATGGCAGCAAGAGTACATCCTCCGTTGGCGGAAAGAGAAATGAATAGCATGTTCATTGGGACATTTACGGGGATATATTACGAAAAATTGTTTAATGTTTCGTTGAGAAATTTTTCAGATTTGATTCTTATGGGTGAGATGGTCGAAGACAGTATTAAGGTTGGAAGATTCCAAGCAGGTGAGTCTGCCCCCGCAGGAGGTACAAGAAAGACATTCGGCGGTAGACGTCAAGGTGATTCTAGTGCTGTGTTTGGCGGCAGAGGACGGGGCAGAGGACGAAGTCAGTATGCTCAGTATCAATAGGTCGCTAGTGTCACCATCCCCTTTCAACAACAGCAGCAACAACAACAACAAAGGCAACACCACGCCCAACGCAGAATCCTAGAGGGCAAGCCCAGGCGAGTATTTGAAACGCCTCCTTCAACATATGCCGAACTGCTCCAAACATTGTTAGGGTTAAAGTTGGTTGAGAAAAGGACCATGGCACTGTTAACGGGTAATCCTCCGTTTGGCTATGATGCTAGTAAACACTGCGAGTTTCACTCTGGGGCGCCCGGACATGATATTGAAGGCTGTCATGCATTTAAACATAAAGTCCAAGACTTGTTGGACAGCAAAGCTATCAACTTTGGGAAGGCGGGTCCAAACATAGTACAACAGGCTATGCCCAATCACGGGGCAAACGCCATCCTAACCGAGGAAAATCTGAATCTAGTGACGGATATCAATGAGCTGAAGACACCGTTGGGTGAGATTAAGAGCAGGTTGTTAAAAGGGGGTGTATTCCCAGGGTGCGACGAATTTTGCTTGGATTGTTGGATACAGCCAGAGGGTTGTAATGAGTTGAAACAGGGTATTCAGGCTTTGATGAATGAAGGAACATTGCAGTTTGATAGAACCGCAGTTGAAGAGCCGGTAGAGGCATTGTGTGATAAGCGGAACGACGTTGCTACGGTAACGATTCCAAGAAAAACAATAACGATAACGACGCCTGCCAGGCGGCCAACAATCACTATTACTAAAGCAGGACCGATCCCTTTTGAAAGTACTAAAGCAGTGCCATGGACTTACGGGTTGGAGGTATATTGCGATGGTGAGAAAATTGAAGTAAATAAACAACCAGCTGAGGTCGTAGACAATGTTGTTGGAACAGGAGGTATGACCAGAAGTGGGAGAATCTTCACATCGCCTGAGGTAGAGGCAGAAAGATGGGCAAAGGAGAAAGCCAAGGTAGACGAGAGTGGCCCCTCGCAGATAAAGGAAAAGGAAACATCGCATAAGGATATGGAAGAATTTATGAGACTCATCTGTAAAAGTGATTACAAAATCGTTGAGCATCTCCAGCAAACGCCATCAAAGATCTCGATCTTGTCACTGCTATTATGTTCCGAGGCCCATCGGAACGCTTTGCTGAAGATCCTAGATGCGTCATTCGTTCCTCAAGATGTTTCGATTAATCAATTAGAAGGGGTGGTGGCGCATGTTAATGCAGGGCATAGTTTGGGATTTACAGATTTTGATTTGACCCCGAGGGGGAGAGAGCATAATATGGCGCTGCACGTCTCAGTTGAATGCAGGGTCACGGTCATGTCCCGTGTGTTGGTGGATACAGGGTCTTCCTTGAATGTGCTTCCGAAGAAGGCCATGATGAAGTTGGATATCAGGGGGATTCTCTGCACGCCCAGTGACTTAGTGGTGAGGGCGTTCGATGGTACGCGGAGGTCAGTTTTCGGATCCATAACGTTGCCATTGCAGGTGGGGCCGGAAATTTTTGAAACTGAATTCTATATAATGGACATCCAGCCAGCGTATAGTTGCCTTCTTGGACGACCATGGATCCATGCTGCTGGGGCAGTCACATCCATGTTGCACCAAAAATTGAAGTATATGGTGGGGGATAGTGTCGTCACTGTTTGCGGAGAAGAAGATATTCTGGTTAGCCATCTGTGTTCATTCAGATATGTGGAGGTCAACGGCGAAATCCATGAGACGCCCTGTCAGGAATTTGAAGGGCTAAAGATTAAAGACAAAGCTCCAATACCCAAAGTATTAGATGTGGCAGTGTCATCTTATAAGGAGGCTCAGGCTCTAGTACGGGCAGGCGAAACAAAGGGCTGGGGTCAGGTGTTGGAGATTCCCGTGAAGAACGACAGGTTCGGGCTTGGATATCATCCTTCGTCATCAGCATCCTCTTCCGGAGCACCTAAATTCAGAGGGCCAATAACCATTACACCAAGTGGAGTGAGCTTTGAGACCATCAATGCTGTTTCCGATTCAGAGGAAGGAGATAACGACTGTGATATGGACGCGTGGATCAAGCCAGGCGTGCCAGGACAAGGGCTTTGCAATTGGTCTATTCAGGAGATTGTTCCTGTGACAACTAAACAGTAATGATTTGTTTTTTTAATTGTTGAATAATCATGTGCCCTACTTGGGGCACAATGATTTTGCTTAGGGCCATTTTGGTTATGTACAGTACATTGTTTAATCATGAATAAAGGCGTTTTTCATATACAAATATTGTGATCCTTGTTTTTCCTGTTTTTATTTTTACAATAAAATGGCAACGTGGTTATTTGCTTCGTCTGCGCTTTGAAGCATTTAACCATTTCCTTTGCAGGATTACTATTTCAGATGACATCTATGAACCGCCTATGACTCATTTCGACTTCGAGCACCCGGTATTTCAGGTTGAAGAAGAGATTATGGAAGATGGCGACGTACCAGAAGAGCTGATCTGGTTATTGAAACAAGAAGAAAGAATCATTCTGCCTCATGAGGAAGTCATTGAGATCGTCAATTTGGGGTCGGAAGGGGTCGAAAGAAACATCCGTATAGGGGCTGCGCTGCAAGGCGACGTCAAGTAGAGGTTGGTTGAAATGCTCAAGGAGTACAGTGATATTTTTTCTTGGTCGTACGAGGACATGCCTGGGTTGGATACGGATATGGTTGTTCACCGTCTGCCATTAGAAGAAGAATGCCCGCCGGTTAAGCAGAAGCTCTGAAGAACTAGACCGGACATGGCTGTGAAGATTAAGGAGGAAGTTCAAAAACAGCGGGATGCTGGTTTCCTAGCTGTTACAAAATATCCCTCATGGGTCGCTAATATTGTACCAGTACCGAAGAAAGACGGTAAGGTGCGAATATGCGTAGACTATCGTGACTTGAACAAAGCGAGCCCGAAAGATGACTTTCCACTTCCTCACATCGATGTGCTGGTTGATAACACTGCTCAATTCTCCGTATTCTCCTTCATGGATGGCTTATCGGGCTATAATCAGATCAAAATGGCGCCAGAAGACATGGAGAAGACTACTTTCATTACTCCCTGGGGAACATTTTGTTACAAAGTGATGCCCTTCGGATTGAAGAATGTTGGGGCAACATATCAACGTGCTATGACGACTCTCTTTCATGACATGATGCATAAAGAGATCGAGGTTTATGTTGATGATATGATTGCCAAGTCCCAGACGGAGGAGGAGCATTTGGTTAATCTGCTGAAATTATTCAAGAGGCTTAGGAAGTTCAGGCTGAGGCTGAACCCTAACAAGTGCACCTTCGGGGTGAGATCGCGTAAACTACTGGGGTTTATCGTGAGCAAAAAAGGAATAGAGGTTGATCCTGCGAAAATAAAAGCAATACAAGAAATGCCGACGCCTAAAACAGAAAAAGAGGTGCGCGGATTTTTAGGGAGATTGAACTACATTGCTCGGTTCATATCTCACCTAACGGCCACGTGTGAGCCGTTATTCAAGCTGTTGAAGAAGGACCAGGTTGTGGCCTGGAATGAAAATTGTCAAAAGGCATTCGACAAAATAAAACAATACTCGCAGGAACCTCCTGTTTTGATACCCTCAGTGGCGGGGAGACCATTGATTATGTATTTGACAGTTCTTGAGGAAAGTATGGGTTGTGTTCTTAGTCAACACGACGAGATTGGGTGTAAAGAGCATGCGATCTACTATTTGAGTAAGAAGTTCATAGACTGTGAGTCTAGATACTCAATGCTCGAGAAAACGTGTTGTGCGCTAGCCTGGGCTGCCAAACGTTTGAGGCAATACATGCTAAATCATACAACCCTGCTAATTTCAAAGATGGATCCAATCAAATATGTGTTTGAGAAGCAGGCACTCTCCGGAAGAATTGCTCGATGGCAGATGGTGTTAACCGAATATGATATTCAATATGTCTCGCAAAAGGCTATTAAAGGTAACGTCTTGTCGGAGTACCTTGCGGAGCAGCCTGTTGAGGACTACCAATCGATGAGGTTTGATTTTCCTGACGAGGATATCATGTACCTAAAGCTGAAAGATTGTGAAGAACCGTTGCCGGACGAAGGACCAGAATTGGGTTCTAAATGGCAGTTAATATTTGATGGAGCTGTGAATTCCTATGGTAGCAGAATAGGGGCAATTATTACTACTCCTCAGGGGTCGCACATCCCCTTTACTGCCCGATTGACCTTTCCTGTTACCAATAATGAGGCAGAGTACGAGGCTTGCATCATGGGGATGGAAGAAGCTATTGATTTGCGAATCAAACATCTGGATGTATACGGAGATTCAGCTCTAGTGGTGAATCAGATAAAAGGAGAATGGGAGACACGTCAGCCCAATTGGATACCATACATGAATTATGCGAGGAGATTGTTGCCTTTCTTCGACAAGGTGGAATTACATCATGTGCCGCGAGCGGAAAATCAAATGGCTGACGCCTTGGCAACATTGTCTTCAATGTATAAAATTAACTTCTGGAACGAGGCTCCCCGGATCGTTATCTCTCGGCTTGATAGGCCTGCCTTCATATTTGCTATTGACGAAGCATCTGATGATAAACCTTGGTACTTTGACATCCAGAATTTCCTGAAGAACAAGGAGTACCCGGCTGGGCATCCAGTCGAGATCAGAAGACTCTCAGGAGATTGGCGGGTAATTTCTATTTGAACCCGGACAGTATCCTATACAAGAGAAACCACGACTTGGTGTTGCTACGCTGTGTAGACGAGAAAGAGGCGAAGTTGCTCATGGAAGAGATACATGAGGGTACGTTTTGTACACATGCTGGTGGGCATGCTATGACGAGAAAACTGCTGCGGGCAGGTTATTACTGGCTAACTATGGAAACAAACTGTTTCAAGTTGGCAAAGAGGTGTCATAAATGCCAAATTTATGCGGACAAGGTCCATGTACTCCAGAGTCCTCTGAATGTGATGACATCACCATGGCCATTCTCGACGTGGGGAATTGATATGATTGGAAAGATTGAGCCTACAGCATCAAACGGACACCGGTTCATCTTGGTGGCAATCGATTACTTCACCAAGTGGGTGGAAGCAGCGTCATATGCCAATGTCACCAAGCAAATGGTCGCCAGATTTATCAAACGAGATATTATCTGCAGATATGGAATCCCGGAGCGGATTATCACCGACAACGGTTCAAATTTGAATAACAAGATGATGAAAGAGCTGTGCCAGAATTTTAAGATTGAACATCACAACTCTTCTCCTTACCGACCCAAGATGAATGACGCTGTTGAAGCAGCCAATAAGAACATAAAGAAGATTGTTCAGAAGATGGTTGTGACGTATAAGGACTGGCACGAGATGCTACCTTTTGCTTTGCACGGTTATCGTACGACGGTACGCACATCAACCGGGGCAACCCCTTTTTCATTGGTATATGGAATGGAGGCAGTGTTACCATTGGAGGTTGAGATTCCTTCCCTGAGGGTATTACGAGATGTCCAACTTGACGAGGCAGAATGGGTTAAAGACAGGTTGAATCAGCTGAGCTTAATGGATGAGAAGAGGCTAGCTTCTCTCGCATACGGTCGGTTGTACCAGAGCCAGATGAAGAAAGCATACGATAAGAAGATATGTCCGCGAAGCTTTCAGACGGGCGACCTTGTGCTGAAAAGGATTCTCCCGCCACAAACAGATCACAGGGGCAAGTGGACCCCTAATTACGAAGGTCCATACGTTGTCAGAAAATTATTCTCAGGGGGAGCCTTGCTACTATCTACCATGGATGGTGAAGACTTTACGTCTCCTGTGAATTCGAACGCAGTTAAAAAATACTTTGCTTGAAAGTGACCCGCTGGACAGTAAAAAGAGAGTCCAGGAAAAAATGGGGCATCCCGGCGAACCTAAAACAGAATAAAAGGTTCGGGAAAAAGTTAGGGATAAAATTGAAAAGATGTACACCCGCGAAGTCGAAAACCTGCATTGGGCGGCTTCGGCAAAAAAGGGTATCCCGGTGAATTGAAAACCCGCAAAGGGCGATTCACGCAAAATTTAGGGATTGAAAAAGCAAATGACTGTGGTCCGAATTCGATGCCTGCATTCCTTAGTGGTTTGGGAGCACCTAAGGGTTCGTTTATCCAACACAATCTCTTCCGAAAACTGAATACCGGGAAAGCGCCAGAGTCAGGCGAGTCATAGGAGGATCAGTTCACGATGTTTGTCTGCACCATGTTGTCGACATGTGTACAAGTTTGAGTTGTCTTTGTATTTTTATGTTTCTTGTGCATATATGTATGTGTGCGTACGTAACTTCCTCTTTTCAGGAGTTGCATCCGATGTACAAAACTTTGCCTATTTAGAGGCCTGTTATTAATAAAACATGTTATTTAGTATTTGATGTTTGTTCTTTACTGTTTTGTATGTGGATAACGCCGATGTTTGATAAACTTGCGCTTGCATAACTTTGCTGGCCCTTGCCAATAATTGCTAAAACTTCGAATTGACTGAAGTAAGGTCACGGACACTAACCCGAATAGATTTGGTTGTATAGATTTGTCTTGTTTCGTTTGTGTTTTGCAGGGTTCTCGCCCTTAAAGCGGACAATCAAAAAATTGTGGCCACCATCCGGAGGTTCATGGTGAAAGACTTGACTTGGTGCGACACCAATCCCCATGCAGGTCGCACATTGTCTTCCAAAGTTAGGATGATTGTTGTCCCTTACCGAAGAGATCAATTTCCCCAGCTAGTAGCAATTTATCCCTAGAGGATATTCCCAGCCAGGCAAGATCAGTATCCCTTGCAAAGGTTGCACTCCTAGAGAGTCGAGTATGTGAACGATCAATCCCCAACTTGGAGGATTCCCGTAGAGTTTAGCCAAGTCATAGTTGGTTCATAAGGATTATTCCCATCGAAGATGGTTTTCTTCCCGCAGGTCGTCATGCCTTCATCAGGATGATTATCCCCAGCGGAGTGGTAACTCCGAGTTGTAAGCTGTGCCCAGACAGCATCGTTTCCTCCAGAAGGATTTCCTCGTTCCCCAGCTGAGTCGTTTCTTGCTCCGTGAGTCTACTTTCCCCAAGAGAGTCGATTCTTCCCCAGCGGAGTTACTCTCCCCAGCAGGTGTTATTTTTTCCTCCCGGTGGAAATCGAAGTTTAATCTCTCCTCAGGGAGGTTGTATGTTCGACATTTATTTTGCCGGAGGACTTTATGATACTCGTTCATCCCCGACATGGTGGTATTTGCTCTCAACAGCCGTGCTGAAGCGAGCTTATCAAAGTTTCCCCAGCAGCTCGAGCCTGCATTTGCATTTGCATATAGTGTCATGGTTGCATCTACCCGAAAAGCGTAGCATTTCCATGCTGTACGGAGCATTACGCCATTGTCAAACATGCACATTTTGAAACATAAGCCAGGTTGGTTAACCTTCGATTTTCAAGTGTTGTTCCCTTGCAGGTGGAGAGAGCTCTTGCTCAGATCAATTACCAAATATTAAAAATCTTAGCATGTGATGATAATGTTCGCCTTGTCGTTATTCCCCATAGAGTTGCTTGGTTAAGTTTCTCTTACCCCTCCAGCGGAGTAGTTCTTCAAGATTGTTGTTATGTCGTTATCAAAAAATCTCGTGAATCAGTTTTTGGAAAAGGCCACCTATGTCGAAGTAGGTGTCTGGCAGTTTGGGTTCAGAAAATTCCCAGTAGAGTCCTTTTCAGATTTATTATCGTGTCAGCATTAAAGATTGAAAGATTGGACCATTGTGTGTTACCCATTTGACTGATGGAGTTAGCTACTGCAAAGATAGGCAGAGGAGCTGTATTCAAGAGTCATTACCCGTATCGGTGGCGGTGTTATTTTCCTGTAGTGGTGGCAGAGAGTATTACCCGTAGCGATGGCGGAGTTTGTTTTCCTGTAGTGATGGCAGAGTATTACCCGTAGCAATGGGGGTGTTATGTTCCTGTAGTGGTGGCAGAGTATTACTCGTAGCGATGGCGGTGTTATGTTCCTGTAGTGGTGGCAGAGAGTATTACCCGTAGCGATGGCGGTGTTTGTTTTCCTGTAGCGATGGCAGAGTATTACCCGTAGCGATGGCGGTGTTATGTTCCTGTAGTGGTGGCAGAGAGTATTACCCGTAGCGATGGCAGTGTTATGTTCCTGTAGTGGTGGCAGAGAGTATTACCCGTAGCAATGGCGGTGTTTGTTTTCCTGTAGCGATGGCAGAGTATTACCCGTAGCGATGGTGGTGTTATGTTCCTGTAGCGATGGCAGAGTATTACCTGTAGCAATGGTGGTGTTATCTTCCCGTAGTGGTGACGAAGTTATTACCCGTAGCGATGGCGGTGTTATTACCCGTAGCGATGGCGGTGTTATTACCCGTAGCGATGGCGGTGTTATCTTCCCGTAGTGGTGACGGAGTTATTACCCATAGCGATGGCGGTGTTATTACCCGTAGCGATGGCGGTGTTATCTTCCCGTAGTGGTGACGGAGTTATTACCCGTAGCGATGGCGGTGTTATTACCCGTAGTGGTGGCGATGGTATTTCCCGTAGTGGTGGCGGAGCTCTTTTCGTGTATCGTTGGCAGAGTTATGTTTGTTGACAGAAGTACTTCCCCAGTGAAGTCGTCCAGATTATTCCTGTATTGACAAGTTTAGTGCCACACAGGCAGTTAGTGTTGAAATCAAATCCGTATCAGGCGGTTGATCAGTTGTCACCGTAACAATCAGGTTCAATCGACGAATGTTGTTCCCCAAGCAGTGATGCAGTTTATCTCTACGGTTGGCAAATTTCCGGGTTCTTGGTATTCAACCGTCTCGTACCTCGAATGTTTGAAGGCCATTCGCTCTTCACCCAGTCGGGTCCAAGCCGCTTGAATAGGGGCGGCTGTTGCACCCTAAAAATTTGCTCAACCTATTTCACCTGGGTTATGTTTCAATTGCATTGTCATTTGCATAATAAGTCATTTACATAGTCTAATCATTTGCATAGCATAGCATAACAAGTCATCTAACAGGGGATCAAGTGCCATTTTTATCAGAAAGAGGCCCATCATGGGGTTTTATTCAAGTTCAAGACCATCCAAGTAATCAAGAAAAGGTTTGAGGCTTTGAGAAGTTTGAAGGTCAACCAGTGGATTTCTCTCCTATCTTGAGGGGTTGAATATCATCAATGAGTGTGTAAGCCATGACTGAGGGTATGAAAAAGATCATGAAGGACCTAGAGGGTCATTTTGAAGATGAGTCAAGTTATTGGTGTGATTACAAGAGCTACAGTTGAATGCAGTCAACAAGGGTCATCTGGGTCAACCCTAGGTCAACTGAGTGATTGAAGGGCATCAAGGCTTACTTGGAGGATGTGGAATTCATGATTTGAGATGTGGATATATGTTTGGTGTTGTGCCAAGGAGAAATCAAAGAGAATCAAGAAGAAGAGGAGTTACTAAATTAGGGTTTTAGTGTAAAAAAATCCTAATTTAGGCCTAATTTCCAAGCAAGATAGTTCAAAATGCAAGTTTCAAATGAATTCTTGGTCAACATGAAACTTGTAGAGCTTTTCAATAGCTTTAATTTGAGTACTAGAAGTCATGAGAACATTGAGATGTGTTCAAAATGAAAAAATGTTCAACATGCGATGTGTTCAAAATGATGTTTTTAGGCTAGATAAGAGGTCATGAGAACTTGGAATGGCTTGCTTCACAAAATCATAAAAATGACCTAAAATGAAGGTATATTTAAAATGAACCAAAGTTGAAAATTGGGGTTTTTGATCTACACATCCAAACCAAGCCATATGACATACCAATTTGATTGTAAAAAGCATTTTGAGAACATTGACATTGCCACAATTTTGAATTGAGGGTTATTTCAAGGACTTGCTTTGTAAATTGGTTACTTGAACCATAAGGCACAATTGCAAAACCTCATTTCCAAGCAAATGCAAGACTCCTTTCCATCCATACACCTCCAATATCTCATTTGGAGAGAATTCAAACTCAGAACAAGTGCAATTGCAAGCCAAATCATGAGATGGTATGTGCATAGCATAAGAAGAGAATTTCATGACATGAGATGATGAGTTTCTCATTGGATCAACCTAGAACATTCTAGAGTCTTCATTCACACTCTATATATGCATATGAAGTGATCCTAAGCAAGAGTTGGAGAGAATTGAAGGAGAGAAGAGAGATTAAGATTGAAATTTTTCTGTTGCAACTCAGATTCGGTTACAAGCATTTCATCCCTTTCCATCCAATTTCTTGATCCCATTGGCTTCCATTGGTACTAGTGAGTGTTTCCAGATCAAAATCCAAGCAAATTGGTGGAGAAATCGTGTTCTTGCTCTTGGATTTTCTCACCTGCAACTCAGAATCGGTTTCCATAATCCAAGCCTCCTCAACCAATTCTTTTGCATACAGAAGCAAGATTGTGACTCATTGAAGGTGTATTGAAGTTCTCGAAGCTTGATTTGAAGATTTCATACCTCTGTTCATCTCAAATTTTCAGGTATGTAAACTTCACTCCATGGCATAATTTAGGTAGTTTCAATTGGTTTTGATTAGCTAGATTCATTGTAGATGATCATGTGGAGCTTTCTGGTTGCTTTAGGATTGATTTAGATACAATTAGTGTGATGACACAAAATCTGTTCATGATGATATCTTGATGAATCTTGTGTTAGAATCTTAGATTGATATTTAGAATTGATCAGTGAAACATGGTGAAGAGATTAGGCTAGTCAATTTCAAGATTGGTGAGTTTTGATCATGGACCAAATTTTGAAGTTTGATTCGTGTTTTGAGTTAGGTTGTGTTTCAATATATTTGATTACCATAGATGAATTCCTGGTGAAATTTCAAGCATGTTAGGGTTTTTAATTGTGAGTTTTGATGGAGATTTGGTAGAATCCGATTGGGAAGAAGATGAGCTTCAAGCTCTGTTTCCATGGATTCCCTCTCCCTCCAGAATTTGAATTGGAGAAGAAGATGCCACCACCATTAGATCCTCACGAAGACTTTGACCAAGAACCAATCCAACGGGCGTGAGTTGCGCTCAATTTGTGAAGGAGAAGGCTAAGAGTGAAACGCATCGTTTCATTAAAGTACCAGTTTGGGCTTAAGTGAGAAACATCCTATCCACACCCCTATTCCAAGGCCCAGCGAGAAATAAACTATTATTTGTTGCTATTTGCCACACGTTTTTTTCATTTTCCTTTCCATTTTCATTTTAATTTTCTGAATGACATTGGGCCTAGCACGCTTTCCTCTTGACACCCCCCTTCTGGGCCCAGTTACTGAAATGAACCATTTATAATTGCTATTTGACACACATATTTTCCATTTTTCCATATTTTCTTATATTTTCACATTTTATTGTAATTTCTTTGAAAATTCATAATAAATTGGAAAATTAACATTTTTGTATGGGTGTTTTTTCTCCATTCTCATAATTGTCTCAAGAAAATTATAGGAAAAGAAAATTAGCATTTTAGTCATTTTTCTATTTCTGGTGAATTTTTACATTTAGTTGCTTTTATTGCATTTTATTTTGTATATCCATTTTGGTGAATTTTGTTTAGCCATTTTATTTCACATTTTGGTGTGATTCTTTTTAACATGGTTATATATGAGCATTAGGTCCACCTTGGAATTATTTCACATTTTTGTGATTTACTTTTAATTAGTTTTGAATAAGGAACTTTAGGGTGCTAGAATTAGGGTTTCAACTTGACATAGGTGCATTTCCACACATAGTTCTTGGGTTTTTAGTTTGATTTTGGCCTTGGGACTTAGGTGGGGTATATGGTACATAGCTAGGGTCCCTTAGAAATTAATATAGGATTTTATGATGAGTATTTCCATTTTATTTGATTTTTGCAAGTTGGTTGTTGTGGATGTGTTTCCCTCTGGGGATATTGTTTTGTTTGTTGAGTTTTGGGCCTCTTCTTTGGGGTGTTGAAGCTTTTGCTTGGCTTGAGGATTGTGTGAAGACATGGAAGATGATTGTAGACAAATAATGATGCTTGGAGCTTGAAGTTGCTTGTGCTTGAAGATTGCTTGATGAAGACTTAGGAGATAGGAGATATAGGGAGAACTCTAGGAGTAGACTGATTTCTTCTGTCAAACATAGAGAGCTTCTTGTGCCTCTATTCCATCCTATGACACAAGGTCCCCTAAAATATCTCTCCTTATGAGGGATGTAGATCATGCTTTGATTGGGTAGAACCTTGAGGATAACTTTCACTAGCTGTGTTAAGATCTTGGTGATTTCCCTGGGTTATCATTAAGCCTCTTAACATTCCAACTTCCTCTATCAGTTGATTCTCTCCTGTGAGTGTTTGCCTTGAAGATGGAAGTTTATTGAAGATGAAGTGCATTAAAGATTGGAGAAGATGAAGCTTGTGCCTGCCAAAGATGGTTAACTGTGAATTAGGGTTTCACTGTTGACTGAAGCTGTCTGCTTATTAGAGTTCAGTGCTTACCAAAGCTGAAGATTATTGGAGGTAAGAGCTTATCTGAAGCTTGGGTATCATTGGAAGGTGAAGATGGGATCTTGCTTGAAGTTGTTACTGTCAACCTTTTGCTGTTAATCAACTGTGGCTGCCAAAGCTAGTGCTGTCTGAACTGCTTGCTGTAGGAGCTGGTGTTGCTGTCTAAGCTGGAGTTGGGTGTGGTTTTCTCTTTTTTGTATTGTTTGTGGGCTTGTTCAGATTACCCCTCTTACCTATTGCTTTATCCCTTGCTTCGCCTGTATTGCTGCATCTCATGCATTTTACTGTTTACTGTATCTGCTGTTTCTTTTCCGTTTATCCCCTAGGATCTCAGATTTCCTCTGTGCAGGAGGGAATTATGACAGACATTAGGTTGTAATCCATGCATGATAACATTAGGGTAGTTTTGATTCCCCTTTCAAACCCTAGGTTTTTAGACTTCTCTTCTATCTCAGAACAATTCAAAACACAGTAATAAGGATTATCGATGTCGTACGCTACCAGCCTTAAGCTATTTGAGAAAGCTACCACCCTTCCGTAATCTGACTGCCTAGTATGTTACCCTTAGAGTGACGTACGACGTAGTCACCCTCAAATCATAGTCTCTAGTGTGTCGGAGATTGCAAACATCATAAAAGACAGTTCTTGCATAAAAGACTGAAAACAAACATCGAAGTGTCATTTTTGTCCGCTTGGACTCTTAAATCAGTAAAAACCCTTTCATAAGGAGATAAAAAACCGTCTGATAACCTTGTGTCTTCCGCAGCCCGAACTACGTTTTCTATGATCTTTCATGCTGTATGAAAGTACGTAGGCATAGGATGCGATATCCTAGCGAGCAATCTTTCCCTCCTTTCCCGTAGGTAGGCGAACTACGTTGACTCTGATTTCTCGCTCTAGACGGGAATACGTAGGCATAAAGTGCGATACTTTGCCGAGTCATTTTATTTTCTTTTAACCCTTGACCTTTAGAGTAGATAGAATCACAATCCGTACTAGAAAACAAGCTTGGATCCCGTCGAATACGACGGACGTGAGGGGTGCTAATACCTTCCCCTTGCGTAACCGACTCCCGAATCCAGGATTTGGTTGCGATGACCATTCCTTTCCCGTCTTTGCGTTAGGTTTACTTCGAGCGTTTCTTTTCCCTCCTTTGGGATAAATAACGCACGGTGGCGACTCTTCTGTTCAGCCGGCGCCGATTTTCGTAGTAGTGACAAGGTGCATCATCATTCATCAAAATCATCATAATAATCATGTTGTCATATAATCATCAAAACTCATGGAATCAACATCATAACTCATCATCACTACTCATAGGAATCATCATATAATCATGTAGTAATCTTATAAAAATCACAATTATACTCATGGCAATTCATCAGAGAAATCACAACATCAAAATATGAAGACATCACTATACAAGATCAGAATTCATGAAACTCTGCTACATTCGCTAGCAAGTCCGCAGTACGAGTCTGGGGTGAATGTTCGTCGTGCGAACTCGTGATTACATCAAATTACTGTTATGCACCAGCACCAAAACCAGACCAAAAACCTCTACAATTTCCTTCCCTGATGCCCTAAAAACATCCTTAAATCATTCCTAAGGTATTACGGTGATAAAGGCACAAAATCTACGACTTATTAGGCCAATCCCATATCATATTTATGCCTTTAATTCCTACAATTTTCTTACAACTACACCACGATCATTAGAGTTCTCACGATCCAATTACCCTATATGGCTAAAACCTCAACCACAAATTTGGCCACGAAGGCCTAATTTCCCTTAAACCCAAATCAACTCAGACCTATCAAACCATCAGTTCAAATCCCTCAAACTCATTAAACTCACCATCAGAAGGCAACAACAATTCAATTAAAAATCCCTAAACCCTTAAATCAACTTTAAACACATTGAATCACATATTAAAAACAATGAAGGCAATACTCCCCATACCTTAATTGCCGACTCTAACCTTTACTCCTTGATTCACGGAAACCTTGCGAAGCTTTTGCCTCAATCTTCTTCCTCAGAGCTATGGCCTCTATTTATTCCCTCTTCACGGTCTAACAAGAATGAATCCTAATTTCCTCAAAATTCCTTTTTGTTAAACCTTACTTTGGGCCTTAAAATTGGGCTTTCCAACTTCACCCTCACTAACTCCTCCTCAAATGTTCATTTTGCCCTTAATTCACTTTGTTGCGGTGAAATTTGGATGTCAAGCTATTGATTAACTTGAATCTTAATTCATTTACAACCGGTCTTTGATTTATCCGAAGGAAAGGTTAAAGAAAGGAAAAACCTAAAAGGGAGAGATCTAAGGTTCGGGGGTTGGTTAAATTTAGGGAAGGTATTAGCACCCTAAACTTCCGTAGTACTCTACGGGAACCTTTTGTTTATTTTTTTTTATTTATTTCATTAATTATTTTGCTTTAGGGTATATACAAAGGATTGAAAATTAAAAAAGACCTAGGGGTTAATTCTAAGTTTACTCGGCAAGACATCGCATCTTGTGCCTACATATCCTTACGGGAATGGAATCAGAGTAACTGTAGTTCCCCTCAAAAGGGAGGTTAGAAACGTCTTGACTGTGGCCAAGGTTTCAATGGGGAAGTAAGCACATCTTAAGGATATGCTTAGTGGAGTTCAAAGACTCCAATCTCTATGTTAAAAAAATGTTAATTAAAATTAAAATAGGGTTAAATTAGGGATTCCACGGCGGGAAACCTTAAAACAGAGTACGACGACTATTTTGGCCTAACACTAGGATAAAAGCAATTTTGCCCGCGGCGGGACACCTAGGCTAAACAGGGTTCGATCCATTAAAGGGGTAAGGCTATTGACTCGGCGGCCAAAAGGCTGGACCTAATCCTTCCGAAGGATAAAACTATAAAAAAATGTGAAAATATGACAAATCATTATATGGAGGAATAATTAAGGTACAGAAATAAGAAAAGTAATAAAGGCAGAGGGTATAAAGAAACAAAGAAACATTTCTGAAAACATGAAGAATATGAAAATATGTAATGACACTTAGAATGAAGTGAGGGAGGAAAATAGTGTGGGGCTGTGGCCACCACAAGCACATCTCAACCTCGAGCATGCACATGAAATGCCAAAAGAAAGAAAAGTAATAAAAGGGTACATAAAATGACACGACAAACATCAAATATCAGGAGTTCCTTACGAAAATGTTTTAATTTTTTTATATTTTAATTATAAAAAAAAAGGTTTTAATTTTTTAATAAAAAAATATTTAAGTTAAAATTAGAAAAAATTAAGTTTAAATTATAAAAAAAAAGTTTTTGGGGGAAAAGTCTTTTCAGTTTTTTTTTTAGAACAAAAAAGGCTTTTCATCCCAAAAAAAGGCTTTTCAGTTTTTTGGGAAAAGGCTTTTCAGTTTTTTTTGGGAAAAGGTTTTTTTTGGGAACAAAAAGGCTTTTCAGTTCTTAAAAAAGGTCTTACTAAAAAAAAGGTTTTAATAATAAATAGAAAAAAGGGTTTTGATTTTAAAAAAAGGTTTTGATAAAAAAGAGTTTTGATATTAAAATCTACGGACCTAAACACACATGGAGATTAACATGGCAAAATATGCACATAAACATGAAAAAGCAAAAGGTTTAATAATTTAACGGACCTAAACACATTAACATGGCAAAATATGCACATAAACATGAAAAGGCAAAAGATTTAGTAATTTAACCTACGAAGCGGAGGTTTGATTCGGTAAATGTGAAAAAGGTTTGAATAAGGGAACACTGGAGAGCTCCAATCCTTCTGACGAGTTGTGGGAACGACCGCCTTTCTTCTCTGGGGATCTCCTTTGTTTCTCCCTTTCTCTCTCCTCTTTTCTGAAGAAAACCTTCTGACCCCCTTTTCAACAAGGCAACACATGTATATATAGGGAACAAATTAGGGTTAACACCAAATTGTCAATAATGTCCCTAAAGCCCATTTTAAAGCCCAAACTAAATAATTAGTTAAGAAAAAATAAAATTTAAATAATTTAAAATAATTAAAATAAACTTAAAATAAAAACTAATAATCCTATTGATTCCTAAAATCAAAAATATTATAAAAAGAACAAAATTTTTTCTAATATTTTTTATTTTATGATTTTTTGGATATTTTTATGAATAATTTAGAAAAAAGTGAAAAAAAATAATATTTTAAAAAATGATTTAATTAAAATACGAAAATAATAATTAAATAATAATAAAAAACTATTTTTGTTATTTTTTAATGAGAGATAGAAACATTTAGAGTAAAAATAATAAAAAACAAAAAGTGACTAAGGTGAGATTCAAACTCTCAACCTCTCACACTCACAACTCCTTACACATGTCCTCTTGCCAATTGTGCCATTTTTACTTTTTTTAAATAAAAAACATGCCATATGATATTTACCTGCAAAAAGTCAAACGACTACACAAATTTGTTAGTAATTGATTAAATGCAATAAAAATGCAATGAAATGCGACGACAAATCTTAGGGCAAAATTTGGGGTATTACAGTTGCCCCTATTTAAATAACTTCACCGGGTGATTCGAGCAACGGAGACTCGAGAAATCGTGGTGGAGGGATTTAAATACAGATAACCGAAAATTTTGCCTTTAGACGCAGTGCTATGTAATGATATGGACAAAACAAAACGAACTATAATGCTAAATATAATATGAATCTGATATGATGCGTATGATGAAAATGACAAATGCACGGATACAGACGAAACAACGTCACAGGGGACGACCCATCGAGGAATTGCACTAGGGAAGAAGACATGTCATATCTGGAAGAACGTCGGGTAGACACGACACAGAATTGTTGATAGGTGCCAAGTAAATTAGAAATTGTCCGCAAGGTAAGACGCGGGTAAAACACGAGCTCAGGAGAAAAACGCAAATGGGGATAAAACACCCATGATGCCAAGTAAATAAATTTTGCCCACAAGGTAAGACGCGAGTAAAACACGACCTCAGGGAGAGAAAAAAAAAAGCAAATGGGGGTAAAACACCATGATGTTAGGTAAACCCAGGAATATCTGGTAAACGGGGAATAAAACACCCGGGATAAAGGTATATGGGGGATAAAACACCCAAGGATAGAAGGTAAGTGGGGAGTAAAGCACCCAAGATAGACATGTAAATGGGGAGTAAAGCACCCAGGATAGAAATGTAAATGGGGAGTAAAACACCCAAGATAAAAATGTAAATGGGGAGTAAAGCACCCAAGATAAAAATGTAAATGGGGAGTAAAGCACCCAAGATAAAAATGTAAATGGGGAGTAAAGCACCCAAGATAGAAATGTAAATGGGGAGTAAAGTACCCAAGCTAGAAATGTAAATGGGGAGTAAAGCACCCAAGATAGAAATGTAAAGGAATTATGCTATGACATATGATCAAATGCAAATGCAGAAGTCCACGACAAGACTTGACTCTTTTTGTGAGATGACAAAACTGGAGGACTGATTCCTCAACACGGAGATCACTGTCATTCTGTTAAACTGTATCAAGTTGATAGTCACTGTAGGAATGATGAATAACTGCTTGGAGATTATGCAAGTAAACTACCCCAGGTCAAATGAATTGATAATTGCTTCAGCTGTCTGATTCGTGGAATCGACTGTTTTGCTGTATCCTCGGAGGGCTTGCCCCAGTCTGAGTCTTGAACAATTCTCTGGATAAACCAAATCTGAGAAGATATTGCCTTGAACAAATCTTGAACTAATTCTATGACAGGATGTAAAAGGAACTTGCCCCTGATAAGATCACTTGACCAAGTTTCTCATTGTTTGAAAATTCCTTAGAGGAAAGCCAGTTTGCAAACAAAAATATTCATACAAACAGGGTAATGCAAAGTTCATGCGATTTTTGAAAAATTATTTTTGAAAGATGGAAAATACATGAGTCGTTAGTCAGAACAAGGCGGTTCAAGACACTCAAAGTTTAAAATAAAAGTGTATTGCCAAAATAAATGATTTGGAAGGATCTTTTGGAGTCAGGTTACACAACCTTGTTGTAGTATACTTTCAAAATAACCCTGTTTCAGTTAGGTCTTTTGAGGGTTGTAACGTGGCCTGGTTCACGGTTTATGAAACAAAAGATAAAGGCTCAAAATTTATTTGTACCCACCCAATCTACGTGATGATCTTCAGTCCTATGCTCAGTTAACTCATACTATGCATTCAGGTTCCCATAAGTTAGGGATTTCATTGATCGTAGCAGTGATGATTCAGAAGTCAAAGGGACCTATGAAAAGGCAACCACTACTCCCCTATAACATTTGATTGTTTTGACATTAAGGATTTTCAAGATAAGGATTTAAAAATCTCTTTGTATTATCCCTAAATTTTGCCTAAACTGTTTATTTTAGAGTTTACAGTCAGCGGGATGCCCCAGTTTTGCCTAAGTCTCCTTCATAGGTTTTGACTTAGCGGGCTTCTTTTGCTTTTTTTTATATTATTTTTTTTTGTGAAGGAAAGTGACTGTTTGATTTTAATGATTACGGTGAACCATCATGGAACTTTTGATTAGAAAACATCTTCGACACTTGTTTGACGTGTGCGAAGGAAAATTTGTTAATGAAAGGTGTATCGTATGAACACACAACCAAGTTAACTGAGAACTACCCATCCCAAGGTTAAAATTGTGGGTTTTTTGTAACGAAAGAAACTCCAACTTCTAGGCTCGAAGGGGGTAACGAGGGATTAACTTCCTTATTTCTCCAGTGTTTGGGAATTGAAACAATGCCTTACATCGTCAACAAGGTTTGATTGAAAGCATACTGACAGCAATTATGGGTATAACATTTTTGTCATCCTCCCTCCGATCTTAGCATATCAAAATTTTGGATAAGAAGTAAACATTTGAAAAATAAAGCATAAAGATGCAAATAAATGGACGGAAATGAATTGAATCAAAAGTCGCAATGCTTATTTCATTAATGAAAGTACAAACATAATTGAAAGCAAACAACTTAAACAAAATAAGGAAAATGCAAACAACGAGAAAAAAAAAGCCCAATGACAAAGCTTCAATTCTGATGTGTTGGTAAGGGATCTGTCTGGACGCTCGGACGACTATCCGTAAAATCAAGTATTCCGGCTCTAATCAGTTCACACACCCTAGCATTCAATGCAAAACAATGCTCCAAGTCGTGGCCTAAGGCACCCTCATGAAAAGCACACTTTAGATCAACCCTAAATCCAACTGGAGGATTAAGAGGAGGTGGTAAAGCCTTTGTAGTGATCAGCCCTTGTCGAACTAAGTCAGGATACAGCTCTGTGTAAGTCATGAGAATAGGATCAAAGTGACTCCTGTTCCGTTTCTAGTCTGATATCTGTGTCGAGGAATCAGCTTGACGACTCAAAGGTACACTAGAAGACGATAGGACCAAGAAGGAGAAACTGGGGGATAAATGCAATGCAAAAATGTGATGCTAATGCCATGCAATGGTCTCAAGAATTTCAACGGTCGATTGCAAACATTCCCTTTTAGGAAAGCGAGAAAAGCTGTTAGACTTTAAAATGTAGGACTTCTTGAATTTGCAAAGGACTTTTGAATTCCTTGAAACTAGAAATGATATGATGCTTTATGGATGCAAAGCACAAACGCACATAAGCAAACAAAGGTCCTAATTTTAGAGGAACAATGAATGGAGTCAAGGTCTACCCTTCCCAAAGAGGTATGTACTATAGGTTGATTGTACCTGCAGAATAAGGGTTCTAAATCAGTGCCCAAAGTCATCAGTCCATCTTTCGGATATTATCGACTTCCCGACTGACTCGAGGGTCAATAATATTCTCAAGAGAACCTCTTTTAAGTGTAGCATCGCGTAGCAACCATTGTAGGACTACTCCCACATAGTTCCCGCACTACATCCTATATAAGGCCAAGATGGTGTAAAGGTACTACGGTTCCCAGTATCACAGACTCCAATCGATAATGGTAAAAGTTTTCACGATTACACTCGATCAACCGAACCATTTTCGAAAGTGTCTCAACTGAGCGGTGATTCTCGAGTCAACTTAGTCGGGACTCACTCCCTATAAGCCTCGTCGAATATATCACCATCCTATAATAATGTCACTCAAGTCCGGGTGTAGGACTTATCTCACAACACAGTAACTCCAAAGCAGGTACCCTGAACAACGTATATACAAATGAGTAAAAATATTAATGAAACAAATATATGAAGAAAAATAAATAAGATAGGGATAACCCTCAATAATTAGGACTCCCCAATGAAGTCGCCATTTTCTGTTGCGGTGAAATTTGGATGTCAAGCTATTGATTAACTTGAATCTTAATTCATTTACAACCGGTCTTTGATTTATCCGAAGGAAAGGTTAAAGAAAGGAAAAACCTAAAAGGGAGAGATCTAAGGTTCGGGGGTTGGTTAAATTTAGGGAAGGTATTAGCACCCTAAACTTCCGTAGTACTCTACGGGAACCTTTTGTTTATTTATTTTTATTTATTTCATTAATTATTTTGCTTTAGGGTATATACAAAGGATTGAAAATTAAAAAAGACCTAGGGGTTAATTCTAAGTTTACTCGGCAAGACATCGCATCTTGTGCCTACATATCCTTACGGGAATGGAATCAGAGTAACTGTAGTTCCCCTCAAAAGGGAGGTTAGAAACGTCTTGACGGTGGCCAAGGTTTCAATGGGGAAGTAAGCACATCTTAAGGATATGCTTAGTGGAGTTCAGAGACTCCAATCTCTATGTTAAAAAAATGTTAATTAAAATTAAAATAGGGTTAAATTAGGGATTCCACGGCGGGAAATCTTAAAACAGAGTACGACGACTATTTTGGCCTAACACTAGGATAAAAGCAATTTTGCCCGCGGCGGGACACCTAGGCTAAACAGGGTTCGATCCATTAAAGGGGTAAGGCTATTGACTCGGCGGCCAAAAGGCTGGACCTAATCCTTCGGAAGGATAAAACTATAAAAAAATGTGAAAATATGACAAATCATTATATGGAGGAATAATTAAGGTACAGAAATAAGAAAAGTAATAAAGGCAGAGGGTATAAAGAAACAAAGAAACATTTCTGAAAACATGAAGAATATGAAAATATGTAATGACACTTAGAATGAAGTGAGGGAGGAAAATAGTGTGGGGCTGTGGCCACCACAAGCACATCTCAACCTCGAGCATGCACATGAAATGCCAAAAGAAAGAAAAGTAATAAAAGGGTACGTAAAATGACACGACAAACATCAAATATCAGGAGTTCCTTACGAAAATGTTTTAATTTTTTTATATTTTAATTATAAAAAAAAAAGATTTTAATTTTTTAATAAAAAAATATTTAAGTTAAAATTAGAAAAAATTAAGTTTAAATTATAAAAAAAAAGTTTTTGGGGGAAAAGTCTTTTCAGTTTTTTTTTTAGAACAAAAAAGGCTTTTCATCCCAAAAAAAGGCTTTTCAGTTTTTTGGGAAAAGGCTTTTCAGTTTTTTTTGGGAAAAGGTTTTTTTTGGAACAAAAAGGCTTTTCAGTTTTTAAAAAAGGTCTTACTAAAAAAAAGGTTTTAATAATAAATAGAAAAAAGGGTTTTGATTTTAAAAAAAGGTTTTGATAAAAAAGGGTTTTGATATTAAAATCTACGGACCTAAACACACATGGAGATTAACATGGCAAAATATGCACATAAACATGAAAAAACAAAAGGTTTAATAATTTAACGGACCTAAACACATTAACATGGCAAAATATGCACATAAACATGGAAAGGCAAAAGGTTTAGTAATTTAACCTACGAAGCGGAGGTTTGCTTCGGTAAATGTGAAAAAGGTTTGAATAAGGGAACACTGGAGAGCTCCAATCCTTCTGACGAGTTGTGGGAACGACCGCCTTTCTTCTCTGGGGATCTCCTTTGTTTCTCCCTTTCTCTCTCCTCTTTTCTAAAGAAAACCTTCTGACCCCCTTTTCAACAAGGCAACACATGTATATATAGGGAACAAATTAGGGTTAACACCAAATTGTCAATAATGTCCCTAAAGCCCATTTTAAAGCCCAAACTAAATAATTAGTTAAGAAAAAATAAAATTTAAATAATTTAAAATAATTAAAATAAACTTAAAATAAAAACTAATAATCCTATTGATTCCTAAAATCAAAAATATTATAAAAAGAACAAAATTTTTTTTAATATTTTTTATTTTATGATTTTTTGGATATTTTTATGAATAATTTAGAAAAAAGTGAAAAAAAATAATATTTTAAAAAATGATTTAATTAAAATACGAAAATAATAATTAAATAATAATAAAAAACTATTTTTGTTATTTTTTAATGAGAGATAGAAACATTTAGAGTAAAAATAATAAAAAACAAAAAGTGACTAAGGTGAGATTCGAACTCTCAACCTCTCACACTCACAACTCCTTACACATGTCCTCTTGCCAATTGTGCCATTTTTACTTTTTTTTAAAAAAACATGTCATATGATATTTACCTGCAAAAAGTCAAGCGACTACACAAATTTGTTAGTAATTGATTAAATGCAATAAAAATGCAATGAAATGCGACGACAAATCTTAGGGCAAAATTTGGGGTATTACAGTTGCCCCTATTTAAATAACTTCACCGGGTGATTCGAGCAACGGAGACTCGAGAAATCGTGGTGGAGGGATTTAAATACAGATAACCGAAAATTTTGCCTCTAGACGCAGTGCTATGCAATGATATGGACAAAACAAAACGAACTATAATGCTAAATATAATATGAATCTGATATGATGCGTATGATGAAAATGACAAATGCACGGATACAGACGAAACAACGTCACAGGGTACGACCCATCGAGGAATTGCACTAGGGAAGAAGACATGTCATATCTGGAAGAACGTCAGGTAGACACGACACAGAATTGTTGATAGGTGCCAAGTAAATTAGAAATTGTCCGCAAGGTAAGACGCGGGTAAAACACGAGCTCAGGAGAAAAACGCAAATGGGGATAAAACACCTATGATGCCAAGTAAATAAATTTTGCCCACAAGGTAAGACGCGAGTAAAACACGACCTCAGGGAGAGAAAAAAAAAAAGCAAATGGGGGTAAAACACCATGATGTTAGGTAAACCCAGGAATATCTCGTAAACGGGGAATAAAACACCCGGGATAAAGGTATATGGGGGATAAAACACCCAAGGATAGAAGGTAAGTGGGGAGTAAAGCACCCAAGATAGACATGTAAATGGGGAGTAAAGCACCCAGGATAAAAATGTAAATGGGGAGTAAAACACCCAAGATAAAAATGTAAATGGGGAGTAAAGCACCCAAGATAAAAATGTAAATGGGGAGTAAAGCACCCAAGATAAAAATGTAAATGGGGAGTAAAGCACCCAAGATAGAAATGTAAATGGGGAGTAAAGCACCCAAGCTAGAAATGTAAATGGGGAGTAAAGCACCCAAGATAGAAATGTAAAGGAATTATGCTATGACATATGATCAAATGCAAATGCAGACGTCGACGACAAGACTTGACTCTTTCTGTGAGATGACAAAACTGGAGGACTGATTCCTCAACACGGAGATCAATGTCATTCTGTTAAACTGTATCAAGTTGATAGTCACTGTAGGAATGTTGAATAACTGCTTGGAGATTATGCAAGTAAACTGCCCCAGGTCAAATGAATTGATAATTGCTTCAGCTGTCTGATTCGTGGAATCGACTGTTTTGCTGTATCCTCGGAGGGCTTGCCCCAGTCTGAGTCTTGAACAATTCTCTGGATAAACCAAATCTGAGAAGATATTGCCTTGAACAAATCTTGAACTGATTCTATGACAGGATGTAAAAAGAACTTGCCCCTGATAAGATCACTTGACCAAGTTTCTCATTGTTTGAAAATTCCTTAGAGGAAAGCCAGTTTGCAAACAAAAATATTCATACAAACAGGGTAATGCAAAGTTCATGCGATTTTTGAAAAATTATTTTTGAAAGATGGAAAATACATGAGTCGTTAGTCAGAACAAGGCGGTTCAAGACACTCAAAGTTTAAAATAAAAGTGTATTGCCAAAATAAATGATTCGGAAGGATCTTTTGGAGTCAGGTTACACAACCTTGTTGTAGTATACTTTCAAAATAACCCTATTTCAGTTAGGTCTTTTGAGGGTTGTAACGTGGCCTGGTTCACGGTTTATGAAACAAAAGATAAAGGCTCAAAATTTATTTGTACCCACCCAATCTACGTGATGATCTTCAGTCCTATGCTCAGTTAACTCATACTATGCATTCAGGTTCCCATAAGTTAGGGATTTCATTGATCATAGCAGTGATGATTCAGAAGTCAAAGGGACCTATGAAAAGGCAACCACTACTCCCCTATAACATTTGATTGTTTTGACATTAAGGATTTTCAAGATAAGGATTTAAAAATCTCTTTATATTATCCCTAAATTTTGCCTAAACTGTTTATTTTAGAGTTTACAGTCAGCGGGATGCCCCAGTTTTGCCTAAGTCTCCTTCATAGGTTTTGACTTAGCGGGCTTCTTTTGCTTTTTTTTATATTATTTTTTTTTGTGAAGGAAAGTGACTGTTTGATTTTAATGATTACGGTGAACCATCATGGAACTTTTGATTAGAAAACATCTTCGACACTTGTTTGACGTGTGCGAAGGAAAATTTGTTAATGAAAGGTGTATCGTATGAACACACAACCAAGTTAACTGAGAACTACCCATCCCAAGGTTAAAATTGTGGGTTTTTTGTAACGAAAGAAACTCCAACTTCTAGGCTCGAAGGGGGTAACGAGGGATTAACTTCCTTATTTCTCCAGTGTTTGGGAATTGAAACAATGCCTTACATCGTCAACAAGGTTTGATTGAAAGCATACTGACAGCAATTATGGGTATAACATTTTCGTCATCCTCCCTCCGATCTTAGCATATCAAAATTTTGGATAAGAAGTAAACATTTGAAAAATAAAGCATAAAGATGCAAATAAATGGACGGAAATGAATTGAATCAAAAGTCGCAATGCTTATTTCATTAATGAAAGTACAAACATAATTGAAAGCAAACAACTTAAACAAAATAAGGAAAATGCAAACAACGAGAAAAAAAAAGCCCAATGACAAAGCTTCAATTCTGATGTGTTGGTAAGGGATCTGTCTGGACGCTCGGACGACTATCCGTAAAATCAAGTATTCCGGCTCTAATCAGTTCACACACCTTAGCATTCAATGCAAAACAATGCTCCAAGTCGTGGCCTAAGGCACCCTCATGAAAAGCACACTTTAGATCAACCCTAAATCCAACTGGAGGATTAAGAGGAGGTGGTAAAGCCTTTGTAGTGATCATCCCTTGTCGAACTAAGTCAGGATACAGCTCTGTGTAAGTCATGATAATAGGATCAAAGTGACTTCTGTTCCGTTTCTGGTCTGATATCTGTGTCGAGGAATCAGCTTGACGACTCAAAGGTACACTAGAAGACGATAGGACCAAGAAGGAGAAACTGGGGGATAAATGCAATGCAAAAATGTGATGCTAATGCCATGCAATGGTCTCAAGAATTTCAACGGTCGATTGCAAACATTCCCTTTTAGGAAAGCGAGAAAAGCTGTTAGACTTTAAAATGTAGGACTTCTTGAATTTGCAAAGGACTTTTGAATTCCTTGAAACTAGAAATGATATGATGCTTTATGGATGCAAAGCACAAACGCACATAAGCAAACAAAGGTCCTAATTTTAGAGGAACAATGAATGGAGTCAAGGTCTACCCTTCCCAAAGAGGTATGTACTATAGGTTGATTGTACCTGCAGAATAAGGGTTCTAAATCAGTGCCCAAAGTCATCAGTCCATCTTTCGGATATTATCGACTTCCCGACTGACTCGAGGGTCAATAATATTCTCAAGAGAACCTCTTTTAAGTGTAGCATCGCGTAGCAACCATTGTAGGACTACTCCCACATAGTTCCCGCACTACATCCTATATAAGGCCAAGATGGTGTAAAGGTACTACGGTTCCCAGTATCACAGACTCCAATCGATAATGGTAAAAGTTTTCACGATTACACTCGATCAACCGAACCATTTTCGAAAGTGTCTCAACTGAGCGGTGATTCTCGAGTCAACTTAGTCGGGACTCACTCCCTATAAGCCTCGTCGAATATATCACCATCCTATAATAATGTCACTCAAGTCCGGGTGTAGGACTTATCTCACAACACAGTAACTCCCAAGCAGGTCCCCTGAACAACGTATATACAAATGAGTAAAAATATTAATGAAACAAATATATGAAGAAAAATAAACAAGATAGGGATAACCCTCAAAAATTAGGACTCCCCAATGAAGTCGCCATTTTCTGTTGCGGTGAAATTTGGATGTCAAGCTATTGATTAACTTGAATATTAATTCATTTACAACCGGTCTTTGATTTATCCGAAGGAAAGGTTAAAGAAAGGAAAAACCTAAAAGGGAGAGATCTAAGGTTCGGGGGTTGGTTAAATTTAGGGAAGGTATTAGCACCCTAAACTTCCGTAGTACTCTACGGGAACCTTTTGTTTATTTTTTTTTATTTATTTCATTAATTATTTTGCTTTAGGGTATATACAAAGGATTGAAAATTAAAAAAGACCTAGGGGTTAATTCTAAGTTTACTCGGCAAGATATCGCATCTTGTGCCTACATATCCTTACGGGAATGGAATCAGAGTAACTGTAGTTCCCCTCAAAAGGGAGGTTAGAAACGTCTTGACTGTGGCCAAGGTTTCAATGGGGAAGTAAGCACATCTTAAGGATATGCTTAGTGGAGTTCAGAGACTCCAATCTCTATGTTAAAAAAATGTTAATTAAAATTAAAATAGGGTTAAATTAGGGATTCCACAGCGGGAAACCTTAAAACAGAGTACGGCGACTATTTTGGCCTAACACTAGGATAAAAGCAATTTTTCCCGCGGCGAGACACCTAGGCTAAACAGGGTTCGATCCATTAAAGGGGTAAGGCTATTGACTCGGCGGCCAAAAGGCTGGACCTAATCCTTCGGAAGGATAAAACTATAAAAAAATGTGAAAATATGACAAATCATTATATGGAGGAATAATTAAGGTACAGGAATAAGAAAAGTAATAAAGGCAGAGGGTATAAAGAAACAAAGAAACATTTCTGAAAACATGAAGAATATGAAAATATGTAATGACACTTAGAATGAAGTGAGGGAGGAAAATAGTGTGGGGCTGTGGCCACCACAAGCACATCTCAACCTCGAGCATGCACATGAAATGCCAAAAGAAAGAAAAGTAATAAAAGGGTACATAAAATGACACGACAAACATCAAATATCAGGAGTTCCTTACGAAAAGGTTTTAATTATTTTATATTTTAATTATAAAAAAAAAAGGTTTTAATTTTTTAATAAAAAAATATTTAAGTTAAAATTAGAAAAAATTAAGTTTAAATTATAAAAAAAAAGTTTTTGGGGGAAAAGTCTTTTCAGTTTTTTTTTAGAACAAAAAAGGCTTTTCATCCCAAAAAAAGGCTTTTCAGTTTTTTGGGAAAAGGCTTTTCAGTTTTTTTTGGGAAAAGGTTTTTTTTTGGGAACAAAAAGGCTTTTCAGTTTTTAAAAAAGGTCTTACTAAAAAAAAGGTTTTAATAATAAATAGAAAAAAGGGTTTTGATTTTAAAAAAAGGTTTTGATAAAAAAGGGTTTTGATATTAAAATCTACGGACCTAAACACACATGGAGATTAACATGGCAAAATATGCACATAAACATGAAAAAGCAAAAGGTTTAATAACTTAACGGACCTAAACACATTAACATGGCAAAATATGCACATAAACATGAAAAGGCAAAAGGTTTAGTAATTTAACCTACGAAGCGGAGGTTTGCTTCGGTAAATGTGAAAAAGGTTTGAATAAGGGAACACTGGAGAGCTCCAATCCTTCTGACGAGTTGTGGGAACGACCGCCTTTCTTCTCTGGGGATCTCCTTTGTTTCTCCCTTTCTCTCTCCTCTTTTCTGAAGAAAACCTTCTGACCCCCTTTTCAACAAGGCAACACATGTGTATATAGGCAACACATGCACATAAACATGAAAAGGCAAAAGGTTTAGTAATTTAACCTACGAAGCGGAGGTTTGCTTCGGTAAATGTGAAAAAGGTTTGAATAAGGGAACACTGGAGAGCTCCAATCCTTCTGACGAGTTGTGGGAACGACCGCCTTTCTTCTCTGGGGATCTCCTTTGTTTCTCCCTTTCTCTCTCCTCTTTTCTGAAGAAAACCTTCTGACCCCCTTTTCAACAAGGCAACACATGTATATATAGGGAACAAATTAGGGTTAACACCAAATTGTCAATAATGTCCCTAAAGCCCATTTTAAAGCCTAAACTAAATAATTAGTTAAGAAAAAATAAAATTTAATAATTTAAAATAATTAAAATAAACTTAAAATAAAAACTAATAATCCTATTGATTCCTAAAATCAAAAATATTATAAAAAGAACAAAATTTTTTCTAATATTTTTTATTTTATGATTTTTTGGATATTTTTATGAATAATTTAGAAAAAAGTGAAAAAAAATAATATTTTAAAAAATGATTTAATTAAAATACGAAAATAATAATTAAATAATAATAAAAAACTATTTTTGTTATTTTTTAATGAGAGATAGAAACATTTAGAGTAAAAATAATAAAAAACAAAAAGTGACTAAGGTGAGATTCGAACTCTCAACCTCTCACACTCACAACTCCTTACACATGTCCTCTTGCCAATTGTGCCATTTTTACTTTTTTAGAAAAAAAACATGCCATATGATATTTACCTGCAAAAAGTCAAACGACTACACAAATTTGTTAGTAATTGATTAAATGCAATAAAAATGCAATGAAATGCGACGACAAATCTTAGGGCAAAATTTGGGGTATTACACACTTATATTTATTTAAATTAATTATAATACCAATATATTCATATTATATACTATTATTTAAATAAATAAATCAAAATCCATGATTCCTAATATTCACACCAACCACCAAATATCACCGGAAATGCGAATATTCTTATTTAAATAAATTAAATAAATATTCCAAGAATTTTGGGGTGTTACAACTCTCCCCCACTTAAAAAAAAATTTTCCCTAAAAAATTACCTCAAGGAAACAGAGTCAGATACGACTCCCTCATCTGATCCTCACGTTCCTAAGTCATACTTCCTCCAGCTGGTCCTCCCCAAATTACCTTTACCAAGGAAATATCTTTACCTCGCAGTTGCTTCACTTCTCGTTCATCAATTCGAACTAGAAATTCCTCAACAATCAAATTATCTCTCACTTGTACATCATCCATCTGAATCACAGGTGACAGATCTGGAATATAATTCCTCAACTGAGACACACGAAACACATCATGCAATTTCGTAAGCGACGGCGGTAAAGTAATCCAATATGCTACTTCTCCCACCCTCTGTGAAATCTGATACAGACCAACAAAATGCAGTGTGAGCTTTCTGGACTTCAAAGCTAGGCCAACACCAGTTATTGGTGTAACTCTCAAAAACATCTGATCTCCTTCATGGAACTCAAGTGTTTTCCTTACCTTATCATGGTAACTCTTTTCACGACTCTGCGACGCTTTCATCTTTTCTTGGATCATCTTGATCTTTTCAGTAGTCTCTTGCATAATCTCAGGTCTGAGTACAACACTCTCGACTGATTTGTACCAACACAAAGGAATCCTACATCCCCTACCATACAATGCCTCATACGGTGCCATTCCGGTACTAGAATGGTAATTTTTGTTGTCGGTAAACTCAATCAACGAAAAATGACTATCCCATGATCCACCTTGATCCAACACACAAGCTCTCAGCAAATCCTCTAAAGACTGGATAGTTCTCTTTGCCTGTCCATCCGTCTACGGATGATAAGCAGAACTTAACCTCAGCTTAGTACCCAAAGCTATCTGCAAGCTCTCCCAGAACCTCGATGTAAATCTCGGATCTCTATCAGACACAATACTTGAAAGAAGACCATGCAGTTTCACAATCTCATCGATATATAATTCGGCCAGCTTCTGCAATGAATAATTGATCCTCATCAGTATAAAATGAGTCGATTTAGTCAATTTATCAATGATCACCCAAATTGAATCATATCGCTTCAAAGTCTTTGGTAGACCTGTCATAAAATCCATAGAGATGCTATCCCATTTCCACTATGGAATATTCAACGGTCGCATCAGACCCAACGTTCTTGGATGTTCAATCTTCGACTTCTGATAAGTCAAACAAGCATACCCAAACTCTAAATCTTCCTTCTTCATCCCTGGCCACCAAAACAATTTCTTCAAGTCTTGGTACATCTTTGTAGCACCCGGATGAATACTTAACCCACTTATGTGACCTTCCTCAAGAATACTCTTCTTAATTTCTGGCACATCTGGAACACACACTGTATCTCTGAACCTCATCACACCATTCTCATCGACCCGAAAATCATCCCCGTTACCTTGGTTGATTAACGTGAGACAATCCGTCAAACTCAAATAAGATTTTTGACCTTCTCTAATTTCTTGGAGAATACCACTAGTTAGCTTTAGCACACCCAACTTCACGCTGTTAGGAGTCTTTTCACACACTAGACTCATATCTCTGAATTATTCAATCAGTCCTAACTCTCGAACCATAAACATCGACATATGCAAGGACTTCCTACTTAATGCATCAGCTACAACATTAGCCTTACCAGGGTGGTAACTCAATTCAAAATCATAATCCTTTAGAAATTCAAGCCATCTCCTCTACCTCATATTCAACTCTTTTTGATCAAACAAATACTTTAGGCTCTTGTGATCACTGAACACTTCGAACCTGGACCCAAAAAGATAATGTCTCCAAACTTTCAACACAAACACCACTGCAGCCAACTCTAAGTCATGTGTAGGATAATTCCTTTCATGAACCTTTAGTTGTCTAGAAGCATAAGCAACGACTTGACCATTCTGTATAAGTACGCCACCAAGACCCATCTTCGATGCATCACAATACACTACAAAAGACTCACTCGAATTTGGCAAGATCAACACTGGAGCACTTGTCAACTTTTTCTTGAGTTCTACAAAACTCTTCTCACATGCAATATCCCACACATAAGCTAGACCCTTCCGAGTCAACTGAGTCAATGGTAGTGCCAACTTTGAAAAGCCTTCTATAAACCTACGATAATAACCAGCCAACCCAAGGAAACTTCGAATCTCAGTGGCAGACGTCAGAGTGTCCCACTGCAACACAACATCAACTTTTGAAGGATCAACAACAATTCCTCCACTAGAAATCACATGGACAAGGAAACTCACTTCCTTTAACCAAAACTCACACTTGGACAACTTGGCATAAAGCTTCTTGTCCCTCAAAACCTGCAATACAACTCTTAGATGTTATGCATGTTCTTCTTTGGACTTCGAATATATCAAGATATCATCGATGAATACTACCACAAATTGATCCAAAAAAGGATGAAAAATCCTATTCATATACTCCATGAATACACCATGTGCATTAGATACACCAAACGACATCACCGTATATTTATAATGACCATACCTTGTCTTGAATGTTGTCTTCAGAATATCATTAGGCTTAACGCGAATCTGATGATAAATAGACCTCAAATGAATCTTACTAAACAGACAAGCGCCCACCAATTGATCCATCAGATCATAAATCCTCGGAAGTGGATACTTATTATTGATCGTCACTTTATTCAACTGTCGATAATCCACACACAATCTCATAATACCGTCTTTCTTCTTCACCAACAACATAAGAGCACCCCACGGAGAAACACTCAGTCGAATAAACTTCTTCTCAAACAGCTCTTCCAACTGTTGCTTCAATTCTCCTAACTCAGATGCAAACATCCGATAAGGAGCTATCGACACAGGACTAGTGCCCGATATCACATCAATAACAAACTCTACCTCACGCTCAAAAGGTAAGTCACTCACGTCGTTTGGAAACACTTCTAGAAATTCTTGAACAAATGGTAGCTCCACGTTCACTGCTTCATGATCAACTTAAAGTGATGTAAACAATGCAAACATCTGAGCCTCATCTTCTAAGAGTTCTCCTACTTGCTTAGCAGATACAACATCAGCTACCCACAATCACCAAACTCTGGGAACCTCACAGTCTTGCTGTAGCAATCGATATGAACATAGTTGAACTCCAACCAGTTCATTCCAAGAATAACATCAATTCGATGCAAAGGTAGACAGACCAAGTCCATCACAAAATTCTTATCATATATAGTCAAAGGGCAGCTTAAATAGACTAACACAATAGTCACATTACCATTAGCCAGGGTATCGATAACCATACTCCCAACCATAGAAGATAATTTCAAATTCAATCTCGCAGCACATTCTAGCGAATAAATGAATGGGTAACACCAGTATCAATCATAGCAATCAATTCAACATCATTAATAAAGCAAGTACCTCTGATCAAGTTATTCGTCTTGGGTTCTTCTGCACCACTCAAAGCAAACACTCTGCCGTTCGTTTGAGCAGCAGTAGTCGTCTTCTTCGGCTGCTAGCATTGGGTACTAATATAAACCTTCTCTCCATAGTTGAAGCAAGTCGGAGTTTCATCTTTACAGTTAGTAACTCAATGGCCTCTCTTGCCACAATGATGATATCTCAGCACCTTACAAACCTCAGCATTAGGGACCTTGCTTGCCACACTTATGGCACTTGCTTGGAGCAATAGCCGCTCCCCAACTTGACTTTTTCCCATCTAAAGCCTTCTGCTTCCCTTTATCACCAGAAGTCACATACGGTTTCCCTCTATACTGTATTTTCTCTTTCTTATCACTCAGCTACTTGTAGTGAGTAGATCGAGCCCGACTATCCTCATCATAAATTCTACTATTGTCCACCAGTTTAGCAAACTGACGAATCTGCGGGTACCCAATTCCCTGCTTAATCTCTGGTCTCAATCCATTCTCAAACTTGAGACACTTCAACATCTCTGCGTTAGCACGATTATAGTGCAAACAAAACATCACTAAAGCCTTGAAATTTGCCCCATACTCAGCCACAGTCATATTCCCTTGCTTCAGCTTAAGAAATTCCACCTCTTTCTTGCCTCGAACATATTCAGGAAAATACTTCGTCAAAATTTTTTCCTTAAGTACAGTCAAAGTTATTGCAATGCCAACACCTCCCAATCTCTGAAGAGTTTTATCCCACCAGTCCTCAGCTTCCTCAGCTAGCATATGCATACCAAGTTGCACCTGCTGAGCATCAGTGCACGCCACAACTTGGAAAATCTTCTCAATCACTTTCACCCACTTCTGCGCATCATTAGGATCGTGTGTGCCCACAAAAGTCGGCAGATTGTTCCTATGGAACTTCCCTAAAGCACGAAACTCATCTGGATGTCCACCATTCTGGGCCATCACTTGGGCAAGCGATTACAGCGCCTACGCAATAGCACGATCATTTCTTCCAGCCATCTGCAACCACCAACAGGGTTAGAAGAAAACAACTTATCCAACGGTGTTCTCACACTATTGACTGAAAGGGGATTAACGGCATAAAAACTTTCCCGGACGGACCGACCTACACTGATACCACTAATGTTACACCCTTTTCTACCCCATAAATATAATGGCAAACATATTTATCAGAGTAAAATATTAAACGCAATAAAATTATCTCAAAAGGACGCACATTTCTCAATAATTCAAATATAGTTAATGCTCCGTAAACAACGGATTTTACCCAAAATTTCTCAAAATATTACTCAAAAGGCAGTGGAACTCAAAAAGCCAATAATCCAAAGTTTTCCTTGTGTCGTAAGGAAATCAACATAACAAAACTCAATAAAATATAGTTTGACTCAAAGACCCCAAACCGATGTTACATTATCAGAGCAAGACCCTCTAAGTCAACCACAATGGCCAACGACCCAAAAACTTCAAAAGTCCTCGACGGCATCCACGACTAAACCTGGTCATTTGCATGTTACCCACGTGGTGCAACATTCAAATACACAGGGTGACTAAAATGATTCATAATAATTAATATAGGAATCAATATATAAAATGGTATCATTTTCATATTCAACATCATTAAAATCATCAAGGAACATCAAAGGCTACAACATTACAAATTACACCAAAAAGTCACATAAATGCAAATGTAACAAGACTCATGCATGTGGTACCAATCAACAAAATTCGATGGACAATGGGCCATCAACCCTCCATAGATCCATAACAATAGGACCGATTCTACATGAGAACCGGAGCACAACAAAATACCTCACATCCGTACAATGGGACTAAAGCCACAAGAATCAAGGTCCTGAACCAAAGTCTGGAATGCATATGAATGCATGATACACACGTCAATATTATCCTCATAATAAACTCATTAGGTGCATCATCATTCATCAAAATCATTATAATAATCATGTCGTCATATAATCATCAAAACTCATGGAATCAACATCATAACTCATCATCATTACTCATAGGAATCATCATTCAATCATGTATTAATCTCATAAAAATCAAAATTATCCTCATGGTAATTCATCGGAAAAATCACAGCATCTAAACATCAAGACATCATTGCACAAGATCAGAATTCGCAAAACTCTGCTACGTTTGCTAGCAAGTTCGCAGTATGAGTCTGAGGCGAATGTTTACCGTGCAAACTCACGATTATAGCAAATCGCTGTTATGCACCAACACCAAAACTATACCTAAAACCTCTAGAATTTCCTTCCCCAATGCCCTAAAAACATCTATAAATCATTCTTAAGGTATTACTGCGATAAAGGCACAAAATCTACGACTTATTAGGCCAATCCCGTATCATATTTAAGCCTCCAATTCCCACAATATCCTTACAACTACACCACGGTCATTAGAGTTCTCATGATTCAATTACCCTATACGGCTAAAACCTTAACCACAAATTTTGGCCACGAAGGCCTAATTTCCCTTAAACCTAAATCAACTCAGACCATCAGTTCAAATCCCTCAAACTCATTGAACTCACCATCAGAAAGACAACAACAATTCAATTAAAAATCCTTAAACCCTTAAATCAGCTTTAAACACATTGAATCATATATTGAAAACAATGAAGGCAGTACTCCCCATACCTTAATTGCCGACTATATGCCTTTCTCCTTTATTCTCATAAACCTTGCAAAGCTTTTGCCTCAATCCTCTTCCTCAGAGCTCTGGCCTCTATTTCTTCCCTATTCACGGTCTAACAAGAATGAATCCTAATTTCCTCAAAATTCCTTTTTGTTAAACCTAACTTTGGGCCTTAAAATTGGGCTTTCCAACTTCACCCTCACTAACTCCTCATCAAATGTCCATTTTGCCCTTAATTCACTTATATTTATTTAAATTAATAGTAATACCAATATATTCATATTATATACTATTATTTAAATAAATAACTCAAAATCCATGATTCCCAATATTCACACCAACCACTTAAAATCACCGAAAATGCAAATATTCGTATTTAAATAAATTAAATAAATATTCTAAGAATTTTGGGGTGTTACAGAATGGTCTTTTCCTCGTGCTCAAGAAACCGAGAAATTTCATCTGGAATATCTTTGAAATCCTCTTCTTTAGCTTCAAACATAGGGAACGCAAAGATGGGAGAGGGCATATGGTCATTATTTTCAATGGGTTTAATAATCAATCTGCAGAAAGATTTATGTTTGATTTTAGAATATGAACAAAAGTGCAAGTATCAAGCAGATAAAAGTGATTATCAAATATTTAGGTTTTTATGTTACCATTTTTTAGAATAAAGCAAAAAGAGAAAATATAACATGGATAAGCAAAATAAAATTTTATTGATGATGATAATATTTGAAACAAAGCCCTCATAAGTTCACTTTCACCTTGGGCAGAGTGAAAGGATTTTTGAAAATACAATAAAAACAAATTACTTTGAATAGTGAATAACAGTGGGAACATCAACGACTATCCAATTCTGGCAAATCTGTCCATGCGTCACAAAATTGGGAAGTTCTTCCTCTTCACATCTTCAATGACGACATTGACTTCATATTCAGATTCTTTAGGCCTCGGTTGAGAGGTATAAAAGGCTACATATGCATCTTCTATCTCAAAAACGTATCCAAGATCATCAAGGTATGGTTGCTATTCTTGAGGATCAATTTCATACTCTTGGTCGACTTCAAAGATTGCAGCAGTAGAGTGATATTTGTTGATGAATCCGACACTGTGAAAGGCCTCATTAATACACTTTAAATCTATTTTAACTGTAGCAGGCGCAAAGCCTAAACCATTTATGTCTTTATTATCAACCACATTAAAAGCTCGAACCCAACTGTCAGACCGACCAGTCTGTAATACATGCAAAGCATCTTTCAAAGAAGACATGGGAAGCCCATTCTTCTTAAAAACTTTATCATCAACAGAGAGAGCTTGGAACAGAGTTCCAACTGCTTCGTCGGCATTAACATATGAAAAGGATGAAAGATGGCTCACCAATAGCGCTTGTTCGCCTCTAACAATTACCAACTTGTCATTCTTAACGAATTTCAATTTCTGATGAAGAGTCGAGGTCACTGCCCCAGCTTTATGAATCCAAGGTCCGCCAAGCAGACAACTATAAGTAGGAAGAATATCCATTACTTGAAAAGTAATTTGGATAAAGCATGGTCCTATTTTGATTGGAAGATCAACCTCTCCAATCATAGTTTTTCTAGATCCCTCAAAAGCTTTAACTACAACCCCACTATACCTTATGGAAGCACCTCGGTACGAAAGCTTCGACAAAGTTGACTTTGGCAACACATTCAAGCAAGAGCCTGTATCAACCAACACATTGGAAAGTTCATAGAAATATGTAAAGACAAATTGTGATTTCTCTCCTTCTCGGGTAACTCTTCATCATAGAAACTCAAATTATTTCATGCTTTGAGGTTGGCAATAATGCCATCAAACTTATTAACAATCACATCATGCTCAACATACGCTTGTTCCAACACCTTCTGCAAAGACTCCCTATGACCCTCAGAACTTATCAATAGGGACGATACTGAAATCTTAGAAGGGGTATGCAAGAGTTAATCTACCACTTTGTACTCACTCTTCTTGATCAATTTCAATACCTCATCCTCATCAGTTTTCTAATTAAAACCACTTGAATGGCCAGAAATATCAACAACATTCTCACTTTGAAGTTGTTTCCCAACAACAGCATTCTCCACCCTCTTTGGAGGCACAAAAGCATATACACGATCACTCCTGGTCACTCTAGTAACATCAGCAATACTTACCACAGAAGATAAAGAAGGAATGGACATTTTCTTACCATCTTCGACCATGGTACCACTTTATTTATACAAAATAGCCTTGTCAGATTCATACGGTACTGGATTGGGTAATTGAATAACCAAAGGTGTAACAGTGGACTTTCGACTATCATAAGAGACAACAACTCATTCAAGATTATTAAAGTATGGCACAATAACATTCACATCTTTCTAATATTCATCCCTCTTTGCAGCTACCTCAACCAAATTTTGATCTATCATCTCTTGAATGTCCCTTTTCACTATCACATAACCACTCGGGTTTACAGAACAGATGCAACAAGCTGCATAATCATGATCAATATCATGGTATTCACTCAAAAGTGCATGCATTTCCACAAGAAATATTTGAATCCAATGGATATCATAAATCTGGAATGTATCAGGACAACCTTAAACCATATTCATAGACGCCTTACCATGATTGGGAAACGAGTTCGATTGCACATTAGGATTGGTGTCTTTGAAAGTCAAAATATCACTTCTAACCAACCTCTATGCTTTCATCTTCAATGGATAAAAATTCTCAGTGTCACGCCCAGCTCTTCCCTGATGGAAAACACAATGAGCCTCAGGTTTATACCACCATGACGGGTCTTTTGGAGCAGCAGGTGGTGTACCAATTTGAACAAGGTTCTTTTGATTCAAAACAGGAAGCAAAGAGTATTGGGGAACACTAGCAGGCGTCATAATATGGGCTTAGAAATAATCTCAGAAGTGATTGTCCTTTGCACAGGAGTTGAAGACAGAGGAGAAGGGGGTGGCTGATTCTGAGCAGTTGCCAATGCTTCCATCATAGCAGTGAGTCTTTCCAAACTGTGCTTCAGAGTTGTTACTTTCTCACGAAGCTCACGGTTCTCTTGTTTCAATTGATCCATCTTTTTCCTTCAATTAGCTTGAGTATTATATTTGTGCATCAACTTGGCTTAATGAAGACCAAGAGAAACATAATACACCTGGAAAAGGAAAGAAACAATGCAAGAGATGATGCTTGATGTGCAATATGCAAACGCAAAGCCTTCAAGGAACTTGAAAGATACAAAGTAAATCGCAAAAATTATATTTTAAATAACACATTTGAAGTACTGAAATTCTCATTTTATTGATAATGGAAAAGGACTATAACTTTTGAAGTACAATTTTAAGGACTCTAATCGAAACAAGCTAGAACTAGAAATCCTAAGAAATCGCATGAGAAGAATATCCTCCTTGCAACTTCTTATAGAGCTCTTTGATCTGGTCCTCCATCTGCGTCTTCTTAACTATGAGCTTGTTGACAACCAGCTTTCAAGAAACTGAGGTAGAGGGAGTGTTTGAACTCTGAGTGCTAGAGGAAAATAAATCCTCTTGGGCTTTTCTCTTCTTGTTAGCCATTTCTTCTTTATTCCTTTGCTTCAAATGCTTTTGAAGTTCTGCATTCTCCATATAAAAAACCCGGTACTTGTTACTCCAAGCATCTCTCTCTTATCGCATCCCGTTCAAAGCAATCTGAAGTTTCTCTACATCATTCATGAAAATAAGAATAGGTGTCCTAATAGCTAAAGGTAAAGGCTCTTGCCGTGGATAAGGCATCTTCAATGGGATAGCTCTAGCTTGTACCCATTGGAGATAAGGCTCTAAAGAAACACAATTTGGCTTTCCCAAAGCTTCCCTTCCTTTTTAATGGATGTGACACTAAGCCTGCATAATCTTCACCTTGAATGCTTTGTTGTCTTCACCCTCTATGAAGAAGAAACCCTCCAAATGGATGTTGCTTGGTTTGTCTTTCATAGGATACCCCAGCTGACGACGGGAAAAACTGGGTTGTAGCTAATGCCTCCCTTTGTACAAAGAAGAGGTACGTTAGGAAACTTGCCATAACTATCAATGATCATCATATTATCATAATCAAAACTGTACCAAACAATGTCTGAATGAGTAAGCGACATGATTTTTTGTAAACATAATAGACCATCCTTGAGGTCCCAAAAAGCAAAAGACCGAGGTAAGTGAGAAATAAACCACTTGTATAGCAACGATACATAATAAGTAATCATCCCTCCACCATAAGAATTCCTAAGATGAACGAAGTGATAGGCATCCGCGAGTAGGGAGGGGACTGAGTTTCCAATCAAGAAGGTCTTAATAGCACTAATGTCGACAAAGTTGTCAACATTAGGAAAGAGGAACAATCCATAAATAAGCAAGGTGAAAATAGCTTCAAAAGCGTCCACACTCATTATGCTAGCGAAGTAACAGGCCCTATCCATTAGAAACTTAACAGGTAACTCAAGAATACATCCTTTGGTAGCCACACAAGCTTTAACCTCAGATACCTTCAAATGGGTAGCTTTAGCAATATCTTGACACTTAGGAGTCTCTTCCAAACTAAAAAATGGGATTCGATTAGAAATAGGCAATCCAAGTAGACAAGAATACTCCTCAAGTGTGTGCATGAGTTGGTAATTGGGGAACGTAAAATAGTGGTACACCGAATCATAGAACTGAATCAAAGTAGCTAGAATCCCATTTACCATATCGATCTTCAAAAGAGATAGAAGACTTCCATATCTATCTTTGAAAGCATCAGGATTAGCAACCAAAAACCCTAGTTATCGTAGACCTTCTAACTTAGGACTCTTGAGAGTGTACTTTTGAGTTTTCCTTCTTCCAAAATCCATGGTGAAAAATTTCTACAGTGTTTGCAACAAACATCTTTAAGTTCCTTGAATACTTGGTCAAAATGATGTTTATGAATGCATGAATGCATGGATGCAACATCCACAAGTAAGATCATACAAAGCACACTGGTTCAAAGTTTCGGCGCGAGCATGGAGCCAAGGGACAAGAACCAACCTCCAATGGTGTGCACTAAATTTTTTTGTACCTGTAGAATGGGTTCTAAAAAGTACCCAAAGTCCTCAATTATCTTTCGGATATTACTAGCACGCCAATTACTCGAGAATCAGTAATATTCTCAAGAGAACCTCGTCTGAGTGTAGTATCGTGTATCAACTATTTCAAGTTTACACCTTCATAGCCACCACACTACGTCCTAATAGGCCAAGTGGGGTAAAAGGAATACTAAGGTCCTCAACTTCTCAGACTTCTAGGTCGAAAATAACATTGTTTTCACGATTACTCGATCAACAAATACCATCCTCAAAGGGGTATCCACTGAGTGGTGGAGTCCACTTGTTTGGGATTACTCCCTAGAAGCTTTCTTAACTATACGACCGCCTATCATAAGAGCTCTCAGATCCAGGTATATGATCTATCTCACCTGTCAAGATCACCCAAACAGACAAAGCATAAATAAATCAAAGTAGGCTAAACCCACTAGGAACCAGGATCCTCAACAGAGGCACCAATTTTCTGTAGCAGGGAAATTTGTATGTAAGCTATTAATTAACTTAACTAAAAAAATGCAAGAGTCGCCATCGCACTTTTATTTTATCCAAAAGGAAAGGAAAAAGAGAGAACAAAATCTAAATTGTTCTAAAATAATAACAAACAGAAAATAAGTAAGAGGGTTGGTTATGCTAAGGGAAGGTGTTAGCACCCAAAATGTCTATAGTACTCTATAAGAGCCATTTGAAATACCTAAGTTTTTTGGTTTTAAAAGGTTTGTTTGAAATGAGATTTGGGAGATGAGGAAAGAAGTATTTTTTTTAATATTTTCGTGTTTGGAGAGACTTATCGCCTCATGCCTACGTACCCAAAAAGTGAAACATAGGATCAAAACCTCATATTTCATGGTACAAATGACAAAAATGGTTTGTTATGGTTCAATTTAAATATAAAGACAAGTCCTCATTTTGAGAAGAAAACTACGACTAGTCGCCCACAAGTATAATACAACATTTGCATCACCAAAAGATGGAGGATTTTGGCTTGGATTAAAATCAACAAGGCTATCACTGAACATCTAAGTGGAAAATGTAAAAATCTTAAATACTATGGGGAATAGGAGAATTACATCTCAACTCTGAAAATGACTCATGTTTAAACTTTATGAAAAGTTTTAAATGAAAAAGTGCACAAAGGCACAAAAAGTTTGGATGCGTTTTTATGTTTTTTTATGTCTTTTTGAAATTAGTCAAAGTATGATTAGCATTGATTGACATTTATTAAGGAAAACAAAGTTTGAAAATCACTTGACCAAAGTCAAGGTTTTTTGTGAAAGAGGTTTAACTTTGGAAATAAAAGGTTTTGAAAAAGGGAGAAGATTTTGAAAATTAAAGGGTGCAGAATAAGTGACTACCCTAGAAAGCAAAATAAGAGTTAGATATAAGAAAGATCTAACCAAAAGATAGCAAACTCCAAAGCAATCCAAATAAGAATTCCTTCCACCTTGAGCATAAGCCAATAAGAAAAGCCAAATAAAGTATAAGATCTCAAATCCATAATAGTCTAAGCATATGGAAGGAGTCCTAACTCTAAGTCCAAGTCCAAGAATAATCCAAGAAGTCCAAGGTTTAAGTTCGTCCACAAGCATAACGACAAGAATTAAGAGAACCGGGTTTTTAGACGTTTAATCCTTTATTAATGGTTTTTGAACAAAATATAGTCCATGGAAAGGAAAAAAAGAGCGAAAGCATAAACAATAATATAATATGATATGATAATAATGAAGCATAAAAATAAAGAGATAGGAAGCGAGAAGTAAGCATAAATAAAATTAGTATAATAATATGGTTAGTATAATATACATAATAGTATTTATAATATAAATGCAGGACAAACTGTCAAATTATGGAGAATACTCAAGTAATCTTCCATAAGAATGACAACATGGTCTCATACATTACCATGGGATTGGCTCTAACTCGGATAAAATCAACGAGTATGTCAACTAACCGTCACGGATAACAAAAGATCCAATTATTTCAAACTACGCTGTGGAGAATAGGAGAATAAAATCTCGTTTACTAAATTGACTTAGTTCCAATTTAGGGACAATTTAGCCCTATGTTAAGCAATCGTAATCGAACTTACGTACAAGCCATGACTATCTGAGGCAGGTCAATAATAATGTTTGTGCTAAAGTATGCTAGAGAGACGATATGTAGATCATCTTCCAAAAGCAATACCGCATGAAAAGAAAATAGGTAACGATCCCATCTTCATCAAAAACTTGAAAAAAGTTCCAATGAATTACAATATTTGGATTAAAACAAAAAGAAAAGAAGGGAGAAGGGAAGCCAAATTGAATTATAATATTTGGATCATTCCATCTTTAAGTTCCATCACTCTTCTTGGTGTATTAAGGCACTAAATCTATCACTAATTCAAAGCACCTAAAATAAATCCAATGATCCACTTAAAGATAGATTTGAACTAATGAAGGTTTATCCAACCTCATCAACACCCAAAACCCATAGAACTTAAAGTGAAATTTGATCAACAAACATCTAAATTCAAGGAAAAATAAAAGGAAATGGATGGAGGAAGAGAAGGAACCGAAACAGTCCCAAAATACCCAAAAAACACAATTCTGACTCTGGTTAATCGATTAACCATTTTGTGTACAAATTTGGTTAATCGATTAACCCTGGTAGGACAGCAAAAAAATTTGAAAAATAAATCAGCATTCATGATTCAATCAATTCTTCAAACATCTCATGATCATGAATGCAATTGAGCACAGAAATTCAAGTAAAACAACAAAGAGTAACACCAATAAAACATAATTTGCAAGATCCAAAGATCAAGTAATAAGAATCAACCATAAATCACATTTTGGAAGATGGATCAAGCCCAACAATGGTGAAACAAGGGTTTACCACTTCAAAATATGAAAATGCTTCAAATCAACTTCAAGAACCACACTCCAAAGCAAATCTTGCCCAAATTGCTTTGAAACAAGGTGCTATGGCCATGGTTCTGATTTTTTACTCTTTGCTTTGATGAATAAGCATCTAAACCCTTGTATTTTTCCCGTATTGATAATGTGATGACTTTGTGAAGATGTGATTAATCGAGTTTCAAAAACCTGAATATTCCTGCAACAAAACCCCCAGAGAAAGAATGTTAATGCGTATGCCGACGATGCGAATGCACGCGCTTATACAAAAAGGCAAAAGAGGAGGTAATATTTTAGGTTACAACAGCTACCCCTATTTAATCCTCTTGGATCTGAATGCTCGAATTGCGCCAGCTTTTTGATTAATTGAGGAGGAAGGGGATTAAATAAAAAAGTAGCTCAAAAATTTAGTCGATGGCAAAAAAAAGATGACAAGGTGAGAGTGTAATGATTTTGATTAAGGTGAGAAGTTGGCTAAGTATCTGCTGAGGAGATGAATCAGTGAACATGGAAGTATGCTCGATGCTCATGCTATGTATGGTTGATCTTACATGATGCTTGATATCATGCTATGTAAAGATATAGGTTGAGATACTGTGTGAAAATTAGGCAGGGACCGTAGCAAAACGAACTCGGCATCCTCAGCTGGGGAGAGAAAACCATAAGCGATGACCACTTTGTTGGGAAACACACCTAGAATCTCATATTTCCAAGACACTACCATTACTGCTGCTGGAGATGAAGGATTTTTCCAACCGTAGCTGACCCTGTCTAGGGAATACCATGGTCCAGCCGAACCCTACTGCTTAGGTGCTTGGGCGTGGGGGGGATGGATAACAGTCACATTAACGCTGTTGGGGAATGATAGTTTTAATCTGTTGGGATGTTGCGAGGATCCCGCTTATGCTAGGAAAGAGCAAGCTAGTCTCTGCTTGGGGAAGTTATGGCTCTGCTGTGGAAATGAAAGGGACACGACCCTCCCAAAGAACTATAATGGTGCTTGCCAGGGATCAAGCTTGCAATGGAGACTACCGACCATCCCTTAGGGATTTCCAATAAAGCATGTAATGCATAATGCTTTCTTGGTGGATTTAGCTTTCTATTATTCTCAATACTTTATATTATTATGTGATCACAAATAACCATTCATTTTGAAAACAAAATACTAAAAAGAGACAAATGAGAAATCAAAGGATGAATTTTATTGAATACAAAAATATTTGTACATAAGGTGTGTACAAGGATTCAAAAATCCCTGATGAGCAAATTTACAATAAATTGAAAAAAAATTAATGGCAATAGGAAATTAGATTTGACATTGATTATAACAATGGCCACCATCCACTGTAAGTCTTGGTTCCAACACTTCGCGTTTGTTGATGATGATTTTGATTGATAATTTACCGTATGAGGTCCATCTATGATGAAGATAGGCTCAAGTGTTCACAATAAAATGCCTTTATCCCTAATTTTTTCTTGGACATTTTTTCTTATATTTTTTCGTTCACCGGGATACCTATTTTTGCTTAAGTCGCCCTTTTGGATTTTCAACTTAGCAGACTTTTATTATTTTTGTTTGTTTTGTCCTTAACTATTGCATGGACATTTTTTTGGGTCTATCGGGACACCCCTTTTTACCTAGATTCCCCTTGTGGATGCCAATCTAGTGGACTCTTTATTCATCATTTTTTTTAGGCATAATATTTTTTGACTGCGTCGAAGTTCACAGGTAGTGGCAACTCTTCCCCATCCATGGTGGTGAGGATCAGGGCTTTTCCTGAGAAAGCCTTCTTGACAACAAAGGGTCCTTCATAATTAGGAGCCCACTTGTCGTGCGGATTCGAGTGAACAGTAGAATACCTCTTGAGCATGAGTTGCCTGCGTGGAATGCTCGAGAGAGAGCTTTCTTGTCAAAAACTCGCTTGAGGCGTCTTTGATATAATTGAATGTGACAAACGACTGTCAAGCGTTTTTCTTCAATAAAATTCAGCTGGTTGTATCTGGATTGGACCCATTCAACTTCATTGGGATATGCTTCCATGATGAATCTGAGCGAAGGAATTTCAACTTCAACGGGTAGAATAGCATCCATACCATATACAAGCGAATACAGAGTTGCCCCAGTGGAAGTACAAACTGAAGTTCTGTAGCCATGTAGTGCGAAGGGAAGCACTTTGTACCAATGTTTGTAAGTCTTGACCATTTTCTGGACAATCCTCTTGATGTTTTTGTTTGCTTTTTCGACGGAACCATTCATCTTTGGCCGATATGGTGAAGAGTTTTGGTTCTAGATCTTAAATTCTTGGCACAACTCCTTCATCATCTTGTTGTTAAGGTTGCTTGTGTTGTCAGTGATAATACTGCTAGGAAGGCCATATCAACAAATTATCTCTTTTTTGATAAATTTGGAAACCACTTGTCGTGTAACGTTTGTGTAAGAAGCAACTTCAGCCCACTTGGTGAAGTATTCGATAGCAACTAGAATGAAGCGATGACTGTTGGAAGCCTTCGGCTCGATCATTCCAATCATATCAATACCCCACATAGAGAAGAGCCAAGGATAAGTCAAAACATTCAATGGAGTTGGTGGAACATGGATATTGTCACTGTAGATTTGGCATTTGTGACATCTTTTGGCAAAGTTTTAACAATCTACCTCCATTGTCGTCTAGTAATAACCAGCTCCAAGGATCTTCTTAAGCATGGCAGGCCCTTTCGTATGTACACCCTCGCAGCCTTCATGTATGGACCTTATGATTGAGTCTGCTTCATGTGTATCCACACATCTGAGCAACACAGAATCATAATTCCTTTTATATAGTATACCACCACTTAAGAAGAACTTGGCGCAGAGCCGTTTGAGAGATTTCTTGTCAGTGATAGTGATACCCTCAGGATATTCTTGTTTTTCCAAATATCCTTTGATGTCGTAGAACCAAGGCTTATCTTCAGACTCGTCTTTGATTACTAGACAATGTGCCGGTTCGTTCAAATTATCAATGCGGATAGAAGGAGCTTCGTTCTTTCACTTGACTTTGAACATAGATGCCAGGGTGGCAAGAGCATCAATTAGTTGATTTTCTTCCCTAAGAATATGATGAAAAGAGATTTCATCAAAATAGGGAATCAATTTTGGGATGTGCTTTTGGTACGGAACCAGCTTGGAATCCGAAGTCACAAAGTTTCCTCTCACTTGGCCAATCACCAGGGCAAAATCTCCTTAGACTTCAAAAATCTTGATTCTCATGTCAATGGCCACTTCAATTTCATAGAAGCATGTTTCGTATTCATCCATTATTTTGGTGCATTCAAACCATAATCTGGTGGTGAAAGGAAGATGAAAACTTGTCGAAGAGATGAGGATAACACCAATTCCACGACCTTTAGCATTTGAGGCACCATCGAACACGAGCGTGCATCGTGCCCCTGGTTCGGGTCCTATGTTAGGGTCTGGAATCTCATAATCTATGATGAACTGGACATCCTCATCGGGAAAGTCAAACTTCATTTGTTTATAACCCTCTACAGGTTGATGAGCAAGGTAGTCAAACAAGACGCTCCCTTTTATTGCTTTCTGGGTAACATGTTGGATGTCATACTTTGTTAACATCATTTGCCACTGAGCAATTTGTCCAGAGAGAGCAGGCTTTTCGAAAATGTACTTTATTGGATTTATTTTGGATATCAATAAAGTAGTATGGAAAATCATATATTGTCTTAGGCTTCGAGCAGCCTAGACCAGAGCACACCGAGTTTTATCCAATGATGAGTATCTGACCTCACAATCACTGAACTTCTTGCTCAAATAGTAAATTACATGCTCTTTTCTGCCAGTTTCGTCATGTTGACCCAATACACATCCCATAGATTCATCGAGAACAGTGAGATACATGATTAAAGGCCTACTAGGAACCAGAGATACTAAGATCAGTGGTTCTTGCAAATGTTTTTTATTTTGTCAAATGCTTCTTGACAATCATTGTTCCATTCAACTGATTGATTTTTTCTTAGCAATTTGAGTATTGGTTCCCAAGTAGCCGTCAAATAAGAAATGAATCTGGATATGTAATTAAGTCGGCCCAGAAAGCCACGAACTTCTTTTTCTGTTTTGGGAGGCGGCATATTCTGAATTTCTCGAACCTTGTGATGATCAACTTAAATGCCCTTATGACTCACAATAAAGCCCAACAATTTACCAGTTCGAACTCCAAAAGTGCACTTTCCAAGATTCAAATGCAGTCTGAACTTTTGGAGTCTATCAAACAGTTTCCTCAGATGGCCCTGATGATCATCTTCAGTTCTAGATTTGACAATCATATCATCCACATAAACCTGAATCTCTTTATGGATCCTATCATGAAAGAGGGTTGTCATAGCATATTGGTATGTTGCCCCTGCGTTTTTCAAACCGAATGGCATGACTTTGTAGCAATATGCACCTCATGGCACGATGAAGGCGGTCTTCTCAATATCAGATATGGACATCTTGATCTGATAATACCCTGAGAAACTGTCCATGAATGAAAATACAGAGAACTACATAGTATTGTCAACCACGACGTCAATATGAGGTAGAGGAAAATCATCTTTCGGGCTTGCCTTATTGGGATCTCAATAATCCCCACACATTCTGACCTTCCCATCTTTCTTAGGAACCGGGACGATATTAGCAACCCATTCAGGATATTCGTAAGTGGCTAGGAACCCAACGTCAAACTGTTTCTTTACCTGTTCTCTGATTTTAAGTTCCATGTCGGGTCTAGTCCTTCTGAGCTTCTGCTTGACAGGAGGACATTCGAGCTTGAGTGGCAATTGATGTTCAACGATGTTGGTATCAAACCCAGGCATATGTTGATAAGACCAGGTGAAAATATCAACATACTCTTTTAATAACTTGACCAACTCGAGTTGTACATGCTTAGCAAGGGATGTGTAGCGGGAAAATTTGTGAGTATAAGTTATTGATTAACTTAACTAAAAGATGCAAAAGTCACCACTGCACTTTTATTTAATCCAAAAGGAAAGGAAAGAGAGCGAACAAAACCTAAACAAGTTATAAAACAAGAACAAACAGAGAATGGGTAAGGGGGTTGGTTACGCGATGAGAAGGTGTTAGCACCCAAAACGTCTATAGTACTCTATAGGAGCCCTTTGAAATATCTAAGCTTTTTGGTTTGGAAATGTTTGTTAGAAAGGAGATTGGGGAGATGAGAAGAGAATTATTTTTTAATATTTTTATGTTTGGAAAGACTTATCGCCTCATGCCTACACACCCACGAAGTGTAACATAGGATCAAAACCTCGTAGTTCATGGTACAAATAACTAAAAAAAATTTGTTTTGATTGATTTTTAAATGTAAAGACAAGTCGTCATTTTAAGGAGATAACTACGCCTAGTCGCCCACAGGTATAACACAACATTTGTATCACCTAAAAATGAAGGATTTTGCTTGGATTAAAATCAACAAGTCTATCACTCAACATCTAAGTGAAAAATGTCAACATCTTAAATACTATGGGGAATAGGAGAATTATATCTCAACTATGGAAATGACTCATGTCTAAACTTTATGAAAAGTTTTTTAAAGGAAAAAGTGCACAAAGGCACAAAAAGATTTGAATGAGTTTTTGTATTTTTTAAGTCTTTTTAAAATTGGTCAAAATATTATTAACATTGATCGACATATATTAAAGAAATTTTTTTTTAAAAATCACTTGACAAAAGTTAAGGTTTTATTGTGAAAGTGGTTTGAAGTTTGAAAACAAGAAGGTTTTGAAAAAGGGAGAAGATTTTGAAAATTTAAGAAAGGGAGGAGATGAAGTGACTACCCTAGAAAGAAAAATAAAAGCTAGAGATAAGAAGGATCTAACTAAATTGTAGCACACTTGTCGTACCTCGAAAAATACGGTCTTCGTGATACGCAAAACTAGGGTTAATACGATCACGTATGGGCATATAAGAGTCTTCACCGAACTTTATTTATTCCACGAAGGGCAAGGGAGAATATCGAGAAAACCCATATAGGAAAAAGGATAGGGTATGTTCATCATAACCATGTTGGGTTTGGAAGTCGGTTAGGTAAGGAAAAGGTACTAGCACTCCCTACACCATCAAATAGAAATTGTGGTCAGAGTTTGAGAACATCATCCAATGGTACAGAATTGGCCATTGTCTTTGTGCTTGGTGCACGGCTGTTGAATATGAGATTGAAAATTTAGCAGCCTATCGATCCCTCCTTTGGTTAAATATTTCCTCTGTTAATGCTGCTGCTTATAAAGAATTTATCTCCTGATCAAAACACAACATAAAATCCACTTGATTCCATCAGAAGATTTGAAATTAAAAACTTATAAGCCATATTTGAATGTTTTGATGTGTTATTAGTTCCACTGATGGGAACCATCATAAAAAACGTTAAGAGTTCTAGGATAGCAGCAACACTTATTTGTTATTTTTTAGCTCTTGGATTGTAATGTGCCAACACCGCTTCCTTTTGGTTCTGTAAAATACGATTTTCTTAAATTGTGTAAATTTTCTTGTAATAACCCCCTGACAATATTAATAATATAATTGTTTGCCCCAAAAAAGATAAATAAGAATTTCGTTGAACATTTCCAATATTCACTTCTCAAATTAAGAATTAAAATAGAATGAGTATTGAAACTGATAAGAAGAAAGTGTCTTAGATGCTTGGAAAATGATTTTTGAAAATGTTCCGAGTAACCTGCACTTAAACAATTGGGTCATGCCTTGAACTTGTATCTGAAGAAAACCTTAACTTGAATCCAATTCTTGACTAATTATAAGATTTAAGTTTAAACCAGTCTATTTAAACAATTTGAACTCCAGCCGTCAAATGGACATTCCACCCATGTTCTTGATTCCCAATGAAAACCCACTTGCATAACCTAACTTGCATCACGAGAAATGAATATTTGAAAAGAAAACAACACCTTGAATATCATGAATCTTTTTTTCCATCTCGTTCTTTAATCCACAAACTTGACTTGATGAGGAACATAATAGAAATGCCTTGAAGATCCCTGAAGATAAATATGGAAAGAAACCCTGGCATTTTTTATCTTCAATTTCCCAAGCTCAAACGCCATGCATAAGAAACCTTGATCTTCTTGAGATGTACACTGAGGCCTTTGAACAATCTGAAGAAAAATGACCAATATAAAATCCTAGGACCCTTTGCATTAGAATCCATTGATCGCGTCCTGGAGTACTTGGTGAGAGAAGAGTACTCTCTCCATTTGAAATTAATGTATCTGCACCAATTAGTTAATCATAATAAATGCACACAAGACCCTATAACCTAATTCTCAGAAGATCATGGGCAAAGGTCAGATGATCTTACCGAGAGAAAATTGAGAAAGGTTGGACAAATTTGGGGTATGACAGATGCCCCTATCTAATTGCCTTGGACCCATGAAATGAACTGCTGCATGGAGTTCGTTTCTTAAGGTAAAAGTCAATTAGATACAAGAAAACCCCGAAATTTGTTTACAAATGGAAAAAAATGCAAAAGTAACCGAAAAAGGTAAGAGGAAACAACATGATGCAAGAAGGATAAAACGAAATGAGATTCTTTGGATTGCCAAAGCATTATCCCAGACACAAATGAAATATTTGGGCCGCACGAAGTAGTAACTTATGGATTAAGGCTCTTCGGGTACCTTTAGAGTAACTTAATAAAGATAAGAATGTTCTCTTTTATCGCATGAAGCGGTACCTCATTGAATTAAGGCTCTCTAGGGATATTTGGATTAGATTTCTACAAGGGTATAAGATTTCCTAGACCGTATGAGGCAGTACCTTATTAATTAAGGCTATCCAAGGATTCTAGGACAATATCTCGACAAAAGGTATGAGATTCCCTGGGCCATGCGAAGCCGTACTTTATGAATTAAGGCTCTTCGAGGAAAACCAAAGTAGTGTCTAAACAAATGAGATTTCTCTACGCAAAGCAACATCTTATAGAATAACGCTTTTTCGAAATAATATAGCAATATCTCGGCGGAGGTATGAGACTTTCCAATCATGTGAAGTAGTACCTTATTGATTAAGGCTCTCCAGGGATACAAGAACAATATCTCAACCAAAACATGAGATTCTTTGGGCCAAATGAAGCAGTACCTTATGGATTAAGGCCTCTCCAAGGGCGCCAAAGTAGTATCCCGATAAAATGAGAGTAATTTTTTTAACGAAGCAGTGTCTCAATGGTACAAAACTTTCTAGATTATGTGAAGCAGTACCTAGTGATGGCTCTTCGGGAATACTAGAATAGTATCCTTACAAAAAACATGAGTTTGTTTGGGGTCGAACCAGTACCTTATAAATTAAGGCTCTCAAAAAATGCCAAAGTACTATCTCAAAGACATATGAGATTCTACGAACCATGCAAAGTAGTGGCTCATAGAATAAGGCTCTTTGGGAATAACAAAGCAGTACCTCAAATGCTAAGCGTGAGACTTTCTAATTCTTATGAAGTAGTACCTTGTATATTAAGGATCTTCTAGAATATTAGAATAATATCTCAACAAAAGGCATGAGACTTCCTAGACCAAGCAAAGCAGCACCTTATGAATTAAGGTTCTCCTGAGGACATTAAGACAGTATCTCAGCAACACAATATGAGACTCTCTGGATTGCATAAAGCAGTACCTTATGGATTAAGGCTCTCTCTATGGGTCTCTTAGAGAAGTTTCTAAAACAAATGAGACTCTTCGGTTTGATGAAGTAGTGTCTCAAATCAATGGTATAAGACTTTCTAGGTCATGCGATGTAGTACTTGGTGAAGGCTCTTCGGTAATACTAGAACACTATCTTTACCATAAAATGAAATTCTTTGGGCCAAATGAAGGAGTACTTTATGGATTAAGGCTCTTCAAGAATGCCAAAGCAGTATCTCAAAGGCCTATGAGATTATCTAAATCACACAAAGAGTACCTTATGGATTAAGGCTCTTTGGGAATAACATAGCAGTACCACAAATGTTATATGTGACTCTCTCTAAACATATGAGATTCTCTGAACCACATAAAGCAGTACCTTATAGAATAAGGCTCTTCGGGAATAACAGAGCAGTACCTCAAATGTTACGTGAGACTTTCTAATTCTTATGAAGCAGTACCTTGTCGGCTAAGGCTCATCAAGAATATTAGAATAGTATCTCAATAAAAGTTATGACACTTCCTAGAACCTGTGAAGCAGTACCTTATTAGTTAAGGCTCTTCTGAGGGAATTAGGACATCATCTCAGCAACAAAATATGAGACACTCTGGATCATACAAAGCAGTACCTTATGAATTAAGGCTCTCTGGGGATCTTTAGAGCAGTATCTTAAACAAATGAGACTTTTCGATTTGACGAAGCAGTGTCTCAAACAATGGTAAAAGACTTTCTAGGTCATGTGAATCAGTACCTGGTGAAGGCTTTTCGGGAACACTAGAATAGTATTTCTACATGGATACTAGAGTAGTTTCTCAAACACGAAATCTATCGGGGAAAACAATTTTAAGCAATATTCCTTTTGGAGGTCAAAGTGCACTTAAAAAAATCTACAGGGGAAAGTTCACAAGAACTTTCAGGATAATCTCTGCTTGGGGAGCGTCAGAAGCAAGAATGATGGAGACTATCATTATCAAATGCATGGTTGAAGAATGAGTTGTTGGAGAACATAAATCCCATGAGCATGCGAGAGATATCAACTCTTTACAGCCAACTTTGAAGGAGGACTGGCCGGGATTTTTGCTGATCTATCCTGGATCCTGTTATGTTATGTTGTTCCACTTTGGGTGGAAATGCCATGTGTATATGCTTTTGGTTGGCTGTATTTTATGGAAAAACATTGGAGTATGTATGAATTTCATAACTGATGTTATGACATACATGAAGAGTGTTCTGCAGGGAGAGCTAAGAGTAAGTGAAGCTGGATGTCATGACTGAATGTCATGACTTCAAGCGTGTGACATCAGAGCGCGCAATTTTAGTTTTTCTGTTATTAGCTCCGGCTACACTTCAGGAAACGTTTTAGGAAGTCTAGTTATCTTAGGCGACATAACATGCACTTCTAAGGATAACCTGGAATGCCCCTGACTCAATTGGATGTGCGCAGCTTCATGAAGAGAGGTTTATCTTGGGTAAACCTAATTTCTCCATCAAGGCCCAAAGCAAGTCTGCTGCTATAAATAACAGAAGGATCATTCCTAATAGAGCAGAGCTTTTGGAGAGAGATTGGAGAGTGTGGTTTGTGAGTGAAGAAGTCTGATTGTATCAGTTGTTCTTCACGTGTGTATTGTGTCTTAGGATACTTGTATGCCAAGCAATTGTCTGCTGCATGATTGCTTTGGTTTAGTGTTTGTGAACTGTTTGTTCAGTGTGTCACTCTAAGCTTTTAAGCAAGAGAGTTATGTCACTTGATCAAAGATGTGAAGCAAGATCAAGGGGTGTTTGAAGTGTGACTTCATTACCTTTTGTAACTTTGAATTGGTTAATATCACTGATGTGATTGAGGGGGAGTGAGTGGGAAACTCTGGTCTAGTATTAGGCTGAAGTGTCATTGGGTAGGTCTTAAGTGAAGACTACAAACTAGTTGTTTAACTCTAAATTAATTCTACTAATAGTGAATTTCCTCCCGGGCTTGGTAGCCCCCAAATGTAGGTGTGGTTGACACTGAACTGGGTGAACAATTACTTGTGTGATTTACTGCTTATTATTAAGTCCAGTAGTCTATGTTACAGTGGATGTCATAACATCTATGATAACATCCACTGTGTTGCTGCCAAAATATCAATTGGCATCAGAGCAGGCACCCTGCCTGTTATTTCTGGGTGAGATCTAGGGAAGATAAATTCTGGTACTATGGACAAGGATATAGGATTCACAAATAGACCACCAATTCTAGATGGATCCAATTATGACTACTAGAAACCTAGGATGATAGCCTTTTTGAGGTCGTTAGACAGCAAGGCATGGAGAGCTGCAAAGTCAGGATGGGAACATCCGGTGAAGACTGACAAGGATGGATTATCTGTGTCAATACCTGAGGAAGAATGGACCAAAGAACAAGAGGCCTTGGCTCTTGGGAATTCTAAGGCTTTGAATGCATTATTTAATGGCATAGACAAGAACATTTTCAGGTTAGTACATCATTGTGAACTGGCTAAAGAGGTGTGGGATACTCTCAAAACAACTCATGAGGGAACCTCTAAAGTCAAGATGTCAAGATTACAAATGCTGACCACTAAGTTTGAAAATTTGAGAATGAAGGAGGATGAGACTATTCATGACTTCTACATGAACATTCTTGAGATTTCCAATATCTCAGGTGCTTTAGGAGAAAATATGTCCGAAGAAAAGCTGGTGAGGAAGATTCTAAGATCTTTGCCTAAAAGATTTGCCATGAAAGTCACTGCTATTGAAGAAGCTCAGGATATATGCAACATGAAAGTGGAGGAGCTCATTTGTTCACTCCAAACTTTTGAGATGGGATTATGTGATCAGGTTGAGAAGAAGAACAAAAGCATAGCCCTTGTCACAAGTTCAGAAGAAGACTCTGATGAAGACAATGATGGAAGCAAGGAGAATCTCTCAGAAGATGTAGCTATGCTTGGAAGACAATTCAACATACTCATGAAAAGGGTAAATAAAAAGGGTAGATTTAATGTCAATAACATCTCATCTGACATTAACAAAAGAGCAAAGTCTGAAGAAAAGTCCAACCAAGATAAAGGAGCTCAGTGTTATGAATGTGAAGGATATGGTCACATTAGAGCAGAATATCCCACCTATCTCAAGAGGCAAAAGAAGGGCCTAACATTTACTTGGTCTGATGGAGACTCAGAGAGTGGATCAGATGAAGAATTAGCCAAACATGTCACTGTTCTGAATAGTGTATGCATATCTGATGGTGACTCAAGTGAAGATGAGCTGACCTTTGATGAACTTGTAGCCTAATATAAACAACTATACATCAGAAGTGCTGAAGTATGTCAACTAGAGGAGAAGCATAAGAAAATCATCAAGAAGTTGGAAGCAGAGAAGAAGGAGAATCTTGCAACCATTGAATCACTCAACAGTGAGGTCAAAATGTTAAACTCCAAACTTGATCAGATGACAAAATCTGTCAGGATGCTAAACTTTAGGACTGACACTCTAGAAAAAATCCTACAGAGTGGTCAGCAAGCGGGAAACATGTCTGGTCTAGGATTTGTTGGTGAACAGGAACCCACCTTGGGATTTAAGAAACCAAAGGCTGAAAATCATCAACCAAAACGGATGTCACGATCGATGTCACAACATCAGAAGAACAAAAACATGAATCAGACAAGGAGAAAGTCCCAAAGGTGGAGGTGTCACTACTGTGGTAAATTTGGACACATAAAACCATTCTCCTTCAATCTACATGGATTTCCTAGTAAGTCTCATCAAGATGCTCCAGTCAAGAAGAAACAATGGGTGACAAAGGAGGTTTGTTGGATAGCTCATACTTCTCTGAGAGTGTCAGCTAAAGAAGACTGGTATTTTAATAGTGGCTGCTCTAAGCACATGACTGGAATAAAGAATCTATTGGTGGACATCAAACCATATTCCACTAGGTATGTGACCTTTGGTGATGGAGAAAAAGGGGAAATCAAAAGTGTTGGGAAACTAGACTGTCTTGGAGTCCCTAACCTAGACAATGTATTGCCGGTGAAAGGACTGACTGCCAACTTAATCAGTATCAGTCAGCTTTGTGACTAAGGACTCAATGTCAACTTCACAAAGGGAGAATGTGTTGTCACAAATAGAGATAAAAAGGAATTCATGATGGGAGCTAGGTCTAAAGATAACTACTGCTTGTCGGAGCCTCAAATCTCAAGTAACTCCACTGTTTGTTCTATGGCCAAAGAAGAAAAGGAAGTCAAACTATGGCATCAAAAAGTTGGACACCTTCATCTTAGAGGGATGAAAAAGATCATATCCAAGGAAGTTGTGAGAGGAATTCCAAAGCTGACTATTGATGAAGGTAAGGTCTGTGGTGAATTTAAAGTTGGCAAGCAAACCAAGATGTCACATCCAAGAATTGTCTATCTTGCAACATCCAAGGTTCTTGAACTGCTGTACATGGACTTGATGGGACCAATGCAGGTAGAGAGTCTTGGTGGAAAAAGGTATGCTTATGTAGTTGTTGATGATTACTCCAGATTCACCTAGATTAGGTTCATCAGAGAAAAATCAGATGTATTTGAAGTCTTCAGAGAGCTGTGTATCAGACTTCAAAGAGAAAAAGAATATGGTGTGGTCAAGATCAAAAGTGATCATGGTAAGGAGTTTGAAAATTCTAAGTTTGCTGAATTCTGCTCATCTGAAGGAATCAGTCATGAATTCTCCTCCCCTATTACTCCTCAAAAAAATGGAATAGTGGAAAGGAAAAACAAGACTATCCAAGAATCTGCTAGAGCCATGACTCATGCAAATAAATTACCTATGCATTTATGGGCTGAGGCAATGAACACAACCTGCTATGTTCACAACAGAGTCACCTTGAGAAAAGGAACTTCCTCCACTCTGTATGAACTATGGAGAGGAAGGAAACCAACTGTAAGGTACTTTCATGTTTTTGGAAGCAAGTGTTACATCTTGACAGATCGTGAACAAAGGAGAAAAATGGATCCCAAAAGTGATGAAGGGATATTCCTGGGATACTCTACCAACAACAGAGCATATAGAGTATTCAACTCCATAACACAAGTCTTGATGGAATCCATCAATGTGATTATTGATGATCAACATGAAGAGACCAATGTCATGGACGATGTTGAAACATTCCTTGAGAAACCTGCAAATAGTATGGTCAATATTGAAGATACTCAAGATGTAACTCCTGATTCTGAATCAAAAACTCCCAACAGAGAACCTTCTATCAGGATCCTGAAAGATTATCCCAAAGATCTTATCACTGGAGACCCCAACAGTGGTGTAAGAACCAGAACCAGAGAAATTGTCTCAAATTCTTGCTTTGTATCCCAGTTTGAGCCCAAAAATGTGAAGGAGGCATTAACTGATGAATATTGGATCAAGGCCATGCAAGATGAATTGGAACAATTTAAACAGAATGAAGTATGGGAATTAGTTCCAAGACCTGGAGGAACAAGCACCATTGGAACCAAGTGGATTTACAAGAACAAGTCTGATGAATAAGGAGTTGTAACCAGAAACAAGGCTAGATTAGTAGCACAAGGTTATACTCAAGTTGAAGGAATTGACTTTGATGAAACTTTTGCACCACTTGCAAGACTTGAGTTAATCAGGCTGCTGTTAGGAATTGCCTGCATTCTAAAATTTAAATTATTCCAGATGGATGTGAAGAGTGCTTTTATGAATGGATATCTGAATGAGGAAGTATATGTGGCGCAACCCAAGGGATTTGAGGATTCTAACCTGATAGACCATGTATACAAGTTGAGGAAGGCACTGTATGGATTGAAGCAAGCTCCTAGAGTTTGGTATGATAGACTGACTGAATTCCTTACCACCAATGGATACAAAAAAGGAGGGATAGACAAGACCCTATTTGTAAAGGATGAATGTTGAAAAATCATGATTGCACAAACTTATGTGGATGACATAGTGTTTGGAGGGATGTCAGGCAAAATGGTGAAATAATTTGTCAATCACATGCAATCTGAGTTTGAAATGAGCATGTGTGGTGAATTAACTTACTTCCTTGGATTTCAAGTCAAGCAAATGGAAGATTCCATATTTATCTCCCAAAGTAAATATACGAAAAACATAGTCAAAAAGTTTGGGATGGACAATGCTGGTCACAAGAGAACGCCTGCACCCACTCATCTGAAGTTATCAAAAGATGAAAGTGGTACTAGTGTTGATCAAAGCCTGTACATAAGCATGATTGGAAGCATGATGTATCTAACAGCTAGCAGACCTGATATTGCCTTTGTAGTGGGTGTGTGTGTGTTAGATATCAAGCAGATCCTAAGGTAAGTCACATAAATCAAGTCAAAAGGATTCTCAAATATGTGAATGGAACTTGTGATTATGGTATACTTTACTCTCATGGGTGTGATCCTACTTTATCTGGGTATTGTGATGTTGATTGGGCTAGAAGTGCTGATGACAGAAAGAGCACCTCTGGCGATGCTTTTTCTTAGAAGACAACCTCATATCATGGTTCAGCAAAAAGCAAAATTGTATCTCAGTATCCACTGCTGAATCTAAATACATAGCAGCTGGTGGCAGTTGTTCTCAACTGGTCTGGATGAAGCAAAAGTTGACTGAATACAATTTCACTCAAGATGTCGTGACATTGTACTGTGACAATCTAAGTGCTATCAACATTTCAAAGAATCCAATTCAGCATAGCAGAACCAAGCATATTGATATCAGGCATCACTTTATAAGAGACCTTGTGGAAGACAAAGTAATCACCTTGGAACATGTGTCCACTGAATTACAGCTGACTGACATTTTTACAGAGGCTTTAGATGCTTCTCAATTTGAGAATCTAAGAGGAAAATTCGGAATTTGCATGTATGAGGGCCTATAGCAATTACTGGCCAGAGGGAGTGTTCTGAGTAAACGCTGTTTGATTGGAAAACACGTGGTCAAACCAACGTATTTAATGCATTCCACACCCTTGACCAGTAAAGCTCGGCATCCCACACCAATTGTCTTATTCCTCATCCAATTCACTCAGTTTCCCTACTCTCCAAAATTTCTCTCAGACCTTCACTCTCAGTCTCCGCTCAACATCAAAATGTCTTTCCATCATGGTGCCTCTTCATCCAAGACCCCTCCCAAATCCTCAATAGAAGATTCCAAGGGAAAGTATCCTCCTCTCACTGATAATGAACTTAGGCGAATCAGCAACAGGGAAGGCTCAGCATATGTTTATAAATCCACTAAGGAAATTGTCGATAATATTTTACAGAAAGGGCTACTTGTGCGTGGCATAACTATTCCTCTTGCTCGTATTGATCCTCCTCACAGCTCTGATAATGCTCATGGATCCAGCGGTGCAGCTAGGCCACAGGAAGATTATGATAACAGTGATGAGGATATCTCAATAGATAGTGATGATAGTGACTCCAGCTCCTCTGAGGAGTGTCGCACCACTGCGAAGAGGGGCCGACAAGGACAAAAGAGTCGCCACCGTTAGTTATTTATCCCAAAAGAGGGAAAGGAAATAATTGTAGAAAACCTAACGAAAAGGGAGAACACAGGTCATCACAACCATATCTCAGGTTCGGGAGTCAGTTACCAAAGGGGGAGGTATGAGCACCCCTTACGTCCGTCGTACTCGACGGGATCCACCCTTTGTTATTTATCCAAAAGGGTGTTTACTATCTAAGCTATGACTCAGGGCAAAAGAAAAGAAAAGAGACTCGATAGAGCATCGCCGCTCTATTCCTACATATTCCCTCGTGCAATGGGAAAGTCAGAGTCAACATAGTTCGGCTAACTACGGGTGAAAGTGGGGAAGGTTGCTCGCCAAGACATCTTCGTCTTGTGCCTATGTATCTTCATCTGGTATGAGAAATCAAAGCAAACGTATTTCGGGCTAACAAGAACACCGATTGGTTCAAAATGTTTTAGGCCCGAGTAGGGTTAAAACTTAGTTCCAGGAGTTAGGTGTATGCAGCTCGACCATTGGAGACTTAGGCGTTACCTGTTTGCGGTGGAACCAAGAGTTAACAAAACTCTCCTTAGCAAAAAGGTTTTCCAGATTAAGATCCCGAAGAATAAAAATATTTGAAGTTTGTTTTTGTGTTTGTTTAGAGGAGAAGTGCATCGATTATTGTTTGTAATTCATGTTGCACTAAAGACTATGACTTAGGAGCGAATGCGTCGCATATCGTCCTAAGGACGTACACTAAACACTCTAAGAAATTGAGAGGAAGCCCCCCAATCACCATGTCCCAAATACTTAAGGCTCGTAACGTACAATATTCATTAACTTTTATTAAGTGTTTTAAGAGAATTTGAAGATGAGAAGAGAGAGAAACTCTAAAGGGAGACTAAGACTCAACCTAATGTTCTCATACAAAGTGCACCTATGATTGGGATAAAAGGAAATGTTACCTAATGTTATCATGCTTGGGTTCAAGCCTAAGGTCTATCATAATCAACCTTGAACAAGGAATATTAGAGATCCTAAGGGAACATGGTAAAGAAGAAAGAATAAGAAAAAGAAGAAGGAAGCATGAAATAAGGAAGATGCAAGCATGCCAACATGTAATGCACAATTAGAATGAAAGTGAGGGAGGAAAAAAGTGTGGGGCAGTAGCCTCCACAAGCACATCTCAATCTCAAGCATGCATATGATAGATTCAAAGAAGAAGGGAGAAATAATGCACACAAAAGAGATCGAACAAGCACACAAAAGTAGGATGAAATGGGAGAAAATGAATCCTACAACCATTTGCCATCAACTACAAGCCCTAAGGCAAAGAAAAAATAAAGGTAAGAAACCATGATCAAATGAGAGAATGGGAGGCAATGTGAGGATAACAAGGAACTCTCATGGGCAACTCAACCATAAGCCAGCTCAAGGATCATGCAAAAACACAACAAAAGAGGCCTCAAAGAATCACCATTTATGATATGCTTCAAGTACCTCCAAAGGAGGGACTAAGCCATCTCAAATGGGATTCTAAAGTCATTGGAAAGAAGAAAAGATGAGAGGAGAAGGTGCACAAAGTCAATGATCAATCACACAAAGAGGAGTGCAAGAACAGGCAAGGCAAAAGACCTAGATCTTAAGCACATTCAACACATGAACTTCAAGTGGAAAGCCTAAAAAGAAGTGCAACTCTCAACAAGTAATGAACATGTTTATGACCTAAAAATGAGCATTCAAATATCTCAACATGTTATAAGTATGAATCAACAAGAATTGAGAGCTCAATGGATCCACAAGTGTCATTTCCAAAGCAAACTAGGTCAAGTGTTTGTATGAACCTCCCTTAGAAGTACCTTGACTTGCAAGTCACCTCAAAATTAGGAAAAAGGATCAAAAAATAACCAAATAAAATCTTAAATAAGCATCAAAAGGTTTACAACCAGAGGTCAAAAGATTACAATAAAAGTCACTTCAAAGCATCATCAATGAATTTGATTCACAAGGATACTCCACTTTGAAGGAGGGTTGTCGAGGGTCAACAAAAATTCCTTCAAAGTCAAACCAAAATGCATTAAACCAGGGGCAAATCCATCCTATAAGTCTCTACAATTCATCATTGAAGTGAGAAAAGAGCCTCAATCCTTGGAGAAAAATATTGCTCAAGAAACAAGCCAAGAACAAACAAGAACAATTAAAATTCAATTGAAAAACAACTCCAAATAGAAAATCCCTTTTTTATTGAAAAATAATTGGAAAATAAAAATAAAAAATTCCAAAAATTAGTTAACATCTCAAAGTATCTAGAAATATTTTTTTTGGGATTTTATCACACTTGGAACCAGTTTTAAAAGAATTAAAGTAAAATAGATATGAACTAAAAAAGAAAATCGAAAGATTAAAAGTGTGTGGCAAATAGCAAGGATTTTCAGGCAAAATCAATGGGTCACCAACGAGAGGGGGTGTAAACAGCATGTTTGGCCCAAACCACACAACTCAGAACCCAATACCTAAACGCAGTGTACCACTTAATGATGTGGCAGTCAACAAGCCACATACGCTAGTCAGATCCCATCTACACTGTTGATCAAGCTTAGGTCAAAAATTAAACTAAACACATGGCAGCCCACGTGAGCCCAACGGAAAGAAAACCAGACACCGGAGCACTGTGCTCCAGTCATCTTCTCTAGCCACACCACCAGAGTTGATGATCCAAAACTTCATCAAATCGCGCAAAATCTTATACCAAATTAAAGCCCGTGTTATGTAGATCATGAATCTAGGTTTAGTTTTCATTTATCATGCAAGGGTTAAGAGAATCGAGCGATCAAAGTTTCAAGCATAAAACTGAAAATGTAGCAAACACGTCCCTAAACTATCCAGAATTTGCCTACACATGTAGGACTTCAGTATGCAACAAAAATGGAGATGAATCAATGCATATTGAGTGAAAAATTTTGAAAAGGAAATTACATAACAGAGCCTCTCCGTTGGGGCTTCAATTATGCCTAAGCTTGCTAAAAAATGTCCAGATTCACTCAAGGAAGTTCAAGGAAGAGAATGTTGGCTTTGAATTGCTTGGAAATTGCTTGAATCTCAATTCACGATTTCACTTTTTCTCTTGAATTTTCCAACTATGTTCTTGCTCTTTATCCACCAAAATGCACGAATGAAGCTCCAAACTTCATCTGGAACTTTTATATTATGGATCAGAAATGATTTGGAGGCCCAATTTGGCCTGGTTATGGTGTAATGCAAAAATGCCCAAATTGAAAATGGAAGCTTCATACACACGTGAAACTGGCGCTAATTCCCTTGAAAAATCATTCAAATCAGTTGCTGGGACTTGGAATTGATCATGTGGATGACAATTGCTCCATGAATTGATCCAATGGTGAAGATGGAATGTGTAACTTACACTTGAAGTAACATGAAATTACATGAGTTCTAGCTTGCATAACTCAAATCCAAATTGTGAATTCTCCTTGGTGTGATGTTGTGAATCAAAATATGCACAAACATGGCATGAAAAGGAATTAAAATCATGATTTTAAAGTCCTTTTTCCATTGAATTTCTTCACCCATCTTCATATTCATGCCAAATCCATGGAAATTTGATGCTCCATGATTGAATTGAGATCATTTGAAGCAAGTTTCATGTTGGGAAAAGTTTCATTTGAAGTGCATAAGATCATGAAATGGACCTATAATCAAAATGACCTATAATCTCACTTTCCCAAAATACCCCTGCCTTGCAAGCCTCATAACTTGAGTTCTACAAATGCGATGAAGGACTTCTAGGAATTTTTGGAAAGCTAAGATCATGAGGAACAACTTTCATGTTCATCAAAAGTTGAGGTGAAACATTATTCTAGGTCAAAAGTGCCTCGGAAGTTGGTTGACTAAAAATATGATTCATCTGAGACCTCTAACTTGCCAGCATCATAACTTGAGTTCTAGAAACCCAATGGATGAGTTCTAGTACTCAAACGAAATCTAGGAACATGATCTACAAATTTCATGTATATGTCAAAGTGAGATTACACTTGTATCTTGAGATATGTGGTCTTGAAGTTAGGCACTAAACAGGGGATTTTACACTGACAAACCTCTGAAACCCTAATTTAGTAACTTCTCACACTCTTGATTCTTCTTGAATTGATCTTGAAATAACATCTTAGATGTCTCAACACAATTATCCATGACTCTAAAGACTTAGAACTAATTCTTAATCTCCTTCAATTCCACAATGGATCTTGCACTAGGCAGATGAAGCCCTAGGTGTACAATCCTTTGACTACAACCTCTTACACATGATATAACAATTTGCATAGGCTCCATAATGGCTCTCAAAGCACTCAATGAGCTTCACAACATCTCATATCCATATCCATGAACTTGGGATCCTCAAATGATCCTCAATTGGCCTCCAAGATAGGGAATAAGCAACACATATCCATTCACTTTCTCAAAGAGCTCTGACCAGCTTCTGATGACTTGATGAACACTCAAACTTTTTTGGAACCCTTGACAAACCTTATCTTGTCATGCACACCTCTTGATCCCGTGAAAATGAACCATGATATGCAAATGCAAATGCTAGAACAATGCAATGCAAACATAAGCCAAGTAAAGAAAAGGTTGGGCAAATTTTGGGGTAAAACAACTACCCCTATTCAAGCGACTTGGACCTGAATGAGCGAAAAGAGAACGGATTTCAAACAATCAAGGTAAAAGACGGTTGAATAACAAAGAACCAGAAAATTTGCCAACCGCGGAAATAAACTGTAAACTCTGATTGGGGATAAAAATCTATGGAAATAAACTGAACTGATAGTTGCAACGGTAACAAGCGAACTGATTACCAAACTTTTGACACGTAGTCGGCAGAGACATCTGCTAACGTGCAGGCATTCGCTAAATAAAAATGAGCATCGAACCCTAAGGCTGAATCAAACGAAGCTGACAAATATTTTGAGAATACTCCGTTGGGGAAGAGAGAAACTTAACCAAGCAACTCAGGCAGGGAGGAAGAGAGAAATTTAACCAAATAACTCTGCTTTGGGAGCGTAAAGAAACTTAACCAAGTAATTCGGCTGAATAACAAAGAGAAACTTAACCAAGTGACTCTATCGGATAACACCTAAAAAGATGAACACATCCATCAAAAATCTGCGCCATGGTCTGGATACCGTATAGGCTGAAAGGTGATATTTCAAATTACCGGAATCTGGATATTCAACGAACAAAATAAGTCAATGAAATTTGTCGGAGTCTGAACACTCGACGTGATAACCGAAGTCTGGATACTCAACAAAATAATCTGGAGTCTAGATATTCAATGTAATAACTGGAGCCTGGACGCTCAACGAAATAACCGGAGCCTGGACGCTCAACATAATAACCGGAGCCTGGACGCTCAACGAAATAACCGGAGCCTGGACGCTCAACGTAATATCTAGAGCCTGGACGCTCAATGAAATAACCGGAGCCTGGATACCCAACGAAATAACTGGAGTCTGGACACTCAATGTAATAGCCGGAGTCTATATACTCAATGGAAAAACCGGAGCCTGAACGCTCAACATAAATAAACCGGAGCCTAAACGCTCAACAAAATAACTGGAGTCTGGATACTCAACAAAATAACTGGAGCCTGGACGCTCAACGTAATAACCGGAGCCTGGATACTCGACGGAATAACTAGAGCCTGAACACTAAAAAAAATAAACCGGAGCCTGGACACTCAACGTAATAACCGGAGTCTGGATACTCAATGGAAAAACTGGAGCCTGAACGCTCAACGAAAATAAACCGGAGCCTAAACGCTCAACGAAATAACTGGAGTCTGGATACTCAAAGAAATAACTGGAGCCTGGACGCTCAACGTAATAACCGGAGTCTGGATACTCAACGGAATAACCAGAGCCTGAACGCTTAACAAAAATAAACCGGAGCCTGGACGCTCAACGTAATAACCGGAGTCTGGATACTCGACGGAATAACCGGAGCCTGATTGCTCAACGAAATAACTGAAGTCTGGATGCTCGACGGACGAAGGAATACACCCCAAATATACTCATGAGTTCATAACAACATAAACAGCTGAAGTCTGGCAACACCGCTGAGGAATAACATAAGCCAGGGTCAGGATACCACGTGGGCTATAAGAAATCACTAGTCATCAAGGTCTGAATACCACACGAGCATCTACATCAATCACAACTTGCCATGGTTTGGATACCATACGGGTAAATGATAACCTTTCAAATGGCCGAAGTCTGAAAACTCAACGTAACTGTCCGGAGTTTAGATACTCAACAGAATTGGTCGAAGTCTGGATACTCAACGAGATTGACCGGAGTCTGGATACTCAACGGACAAAACAAATATGGAATCGCCATGGTCTGGGTACCATTTGGGCAGAAAAACAACCTTTGTCGGGGTTTGGATACCACGCGAGCAAAGTAAACCATCAACATAATCATCAAGGTCTGAATACCACACGAGCTTATGACAACACCATTGACCGAAGTTAGGCGACGTTGCTGAAAAAGTGTAAGTCGGGGTCTGGATACCATGCAGGCTAGCGAAAAGTGTCGTGGTCTGGATACAATTCAGGCAACAAGGTGTCAGTCAAAACTCACCGGGTCTAAACACCAAGCGGGCAAAGTATATCAACCATCTATTGGAAATACACCTGCAAACAAAGAGGTAACAACCTGGCTTATGTTTCACATGCGTATGTTTGAATATGGCGTAATGCTCCATTCGAAATGGAAATGCTACGCATTTGGAGGATGCTATGCACAGAATGCAAAATGCAACGGAACCGAACCAGCAAAATAAATGCTAAAGAAAACCCAAGTCCACCCTGCTAGGGAAAACGTTAGCACATGTTAATCATAATTGGACTTTAGCTGGGGAAAAAGCCCTGAACGGATGCTTACTAGGGAACAAAGTTCTTACGAGAGTAAGAAGTTCAAACTCAACCGGGAATTCACATCAAAACCGGCTAAGGAAAACGCTATGAATGGCCCTCCAGAATACCACTCTTCAGGGAAACGACGGCTCTACCGGATGGACAACCATACATTGAAAACAAATTCACCCTACTGGGGAACCAACAACTCTACGGGAGATCCAAAATCAACCACCGAGATTCAAAACATGCCCTGCTGAAAAAAATATCCCTGAAATGGTTCACCAATACTCTCTCCTGAACAGTGACGACTTACTGGGGAAAAGTCAAAATCCAACCGATTTCGTTGGGAAATAGTCCATCTCTGCGGGAAATAGAACTACTTCATGCTGACTTTGTTGAGGATAGAGACAACTCTACGATCTTGCTAGGGGAAAAGCAAACTCCACTAGGGATTGCCCAATGAGAGAAACAACATCGACCTCTGCTTGGGGATGAGTCAACAATCTGAACTCTGAGGGGATACAAAGTTATCTGTTCCGACTCTGTGGGGAGAAATCCCATCTCGACTTGCTGGGGAGTATAAGCACACCTGCAACCTGCGGGGATTAAAAGTGTAAAGACCAACTGCTGGGAATAAGTGTGCACATTCAATTGCTCACTCCATCTGCCTACAACTCTACCGGGGATAGAGATGTTCAAATTTCAATAGCTGGGGGGAAAATGGTGATCATACCGGAGATACACCTCTGACGAATTGCCCCCAAGGATAACGACCCTGAAAAAATGAACAAACAGACAAGATATCTTGTACAAAGGAACTATCTTAGTCATCATCTGTGACGTTGTTCGAAGTTTTAACAATTATTGACAAAGCCTACAAGTTTATGTATGCAAAGTTTATCAAAAACATCAGCGTTTTTTGCAAACAAAACAGTAAGGCTAAAGCAAAACAAACAATTACTGAATAGTATATGTTTTATTGATAGATGGGCCTGTAAATAGGCAAGATTTTACAACAGATGCAACCCCTGAAAAGAGGAAGTTGCGCAAAAAAATATAGAAATGCACAAAAATATACAGAATATCGACAATGTGGCACAGACGAACACCATAAGTTGATCCATCTATGACTCGCCTGACTCCGAGGTTTCACCGATGTTTCGTCCTCAAAAGAGATTGATTTAGATAAATGGCCCTCAGGTCCTCCCTCAATCCACTAAGCTCTGAATATCACACACATACCGTAGTCATTTGCTTTTTAAATCCCTAACTTTTGCGTGAATCGGCCTTTTGGGTTTTCAATTCACCGGGATACCCATTTTTGCCAAAGTCGCCTTTTCAGGTTTTCAGCTTTGCGGGTTTACATCTTTTTCTTTATATCCCAAACTTTTGCCCGAACCCATTATTTTATGGTTCGCCGGGATGCCCCATTTTTGCGTGGATATTCTTTTTTCTTTCCAGCGGGTCTCTTTAAGCAAAGTATTTTTTAACTGCGTCTGCATTCACAGGGGATGTAAAATCCTCACCATCCATGGTGGATAACAACAAGGCTCCTCCGGAGAAGACCTTTCGCACGATGTATGGACCTTCATAGTTCAGAGTCCATTTGCCCCTGTGATCTATTTGTGGAGGGAGAATCTTTTTCAGCACAAGATCGCCCGTCTGAAAGCTTTGAGGGCGCTGATTAGTGCACATTCTCCTATATTTTTACTTATACATTTCTTTACTTTATTTTGATTATTTTTATGTTTTGTTATGTTTTTACATTTTATTTTATTTTTGGTTTAATTTGGTTTTCGCACTTTATTTTTCAGCTTTAGCAATCTGCACGGAAACGATCATAACTGGAGTTCCGGGAATCCGTTTGAGGCGTTCTAAAAATTTCCGGAAAGCTAAGAGATAGAGCTACAACTTTCGTGTTGGAGTCAAATTCATATTCGGAAAACATTTTCCCAGAAGTTTCGTTGAAGTTGCAGCATTAGGATATTGTTTTAGTTTTGCGTCATGTTTTGGGTTTGGGTTATATTTTCGACCAAGTTGGGTTTTGAACCAGATCCATTGTTTTCCTTTTTAAGGAGAACTCGTGTTACTGTTCACACTAGTCACTATTCACGAAAAAATATTGTGGAGTTTTTTACGAATCCTATGGAGAACTAATCAATCTGAGTCGGTCTACCGTAATTCAGGTTCCAACACTTGAGATTGTTATAATATTATTATTTGTTTAATTCCGTTCAATGATTTTATACTCTTGTATGCTTAATTCAATTGTATGAAATATATTGATTTAATTTGGTTGATTGTATGATCCTAACATAGACACTTTTACGTTTGCTTAATTTGTTTTTGTGTCTGAATAATCATGTTTGCTTAATTCATGAAGTTTTATACCGTTTGCTTAATTCATACATTAGGATCATAAATTTTCCAAACCTTTTTGCGCTTGCCATTGAGTTTGTATCCAGATAGGAATGATACTTAGAATATTAAAATTATAACAATCGATGATAGTAGGAACCGAATCGGTAGATTAACTTATTTCGTAATCACTTTTTCACAACAGCTTATTTTAATAATCATTTTTTTCTCTTAATCAAAACCGACCCCCCACCATATTTCGTTGCTGTATTTGGTTATTCTTACAGGAATCCTTGCGATACAATTTGAGTCATTGTCGCTATACTGCATTTTTATAAAAACACTCATTTTGATCCGCGCGCGACAGCGGATCAGGCGCACCTTCTTGTCGAAAGCTTTCTTCATCCGACTCTGATACAACCGACCATATGCAATAGACGCTAGTCTTTTCTCATCCATCAGGATAAGTTTATTCAATCTATTCTTTATCCATTCTGCCTCATCGAGCTTGACGTCGACCAGAACTTTCAACGAAGGAATCTCGACCTCTAATGGTAGGACAACTTCCAAACCATACACTAGCGAGAAAGGAGTTGCCCCAGTTGAGGTTCGTACCGTAGTACGATATACATGCAAAACAAAGGGCAACATCTCATGGAAATCTTTATAGGTTACAACCATGTTCCGCATTATCTTTTTTATGTTCTTGTTGGCCGCTTCAACAGCGTCGTTCATTTACGGACGATAGGGCGATGAGTTATGATGCTCAATTTTGAAATTCTGGCACAGTTCCTTCATCATCTTGTTATTCAAGTTCGAACCATTATCAGTAATGATTCTTTCAGGCACTCCGTATCTATAGATGATGTCCTTTTTGATAAATATGGCTACGACTTGCTTCGTGACATTTGCGTAGGAGGCTGCTTCCACCCACTTGGTAAAGTAGTCAATGGCAACCAAAATGAAGCGATGTCCATTGGATGCAGTGGGTTCGATCTTGCCAATCATATCAATGCCCCACATGGAGAAGGGCCAAGGAGATGCCATGATGTTCAGAGGACACGGCGGCACATAAATCTTGTTTTCATAAATCTGGAATTTATGGCATTTCTTTGCATATTTGAAACAATCATACTCCATCGTCAGCCAATAATACCCTGCTCGTAACAACTTTCGAGACATGGTGTGCCCGCCGGCATGCGTACCAAAGGCTTTTTCGTGGACCTCTTCCATAAGTAAGCTTGCTTCTTTCTCGTCCACGCACCTTAATAACACCAAATCATAATTCCTCCTATAGAGTACACCATCCTGATTCAGATAAAAGTTTCTAGACAACCTTCTCATAGTCTTCTTATCCCGGGTCGACGCCCCTGGAGGATACTCTTGTTTCTTAAGAAAGTTCTGGATGTCGTAAAACCATGGCTTGCCATCAGAGGCTTCCTCAATGGAGAACACAAATGCCAACCTATCAAGGCGCGAGATGACTATTCTTAGAGCTTCATTCCAATAGTTCACCTTGTACATTGAGGATAACGTCACCAGAGCGTCTGCCATTTGGTTCTCTACTCTTGGCACGTGATGGAACTCTACACGATCAAAGAATGGCAACAACCTCCTGGCATAGTTCATGTAAGGAATCAGATAGGGTTGTCGGGTCTCCTATTATCCTTTAATTTGATTTACAACTAGCGTTGAATCGCCGTACACATCTAGGTTCTTGATCCTCAGATCAATGGCTTCTTCCAACCTCATGATGCACGCTTCATATTCTGCTTTGTAGTTGGTGCAAGGAAATGTCAACCTGGCAGTGAATGGTATATGAGAACCCTGGGGGGTCGTGATGATTGCCCCAATTCCACTACCGTGCGAGTTAACACCACCATCAAATATCATCTGCCATTGGGAGCCCAGCTCAGGACCTTCGTTAGGCAACGGTTCATCACAATCTTTCATTTTCAGATACACGATGTCTTCGTCAGGAAATTCAAATTTCATAGGTTGATAGTCTTCGACCGGCTGTTTGGCGAGATACTTTGACAGAACACTCCCTTTTATAGCCTTTTGGGAAACATATCGGATATTGTACTCTGTTAGTACCATCTCCCATCTGGCAATTCTCCCGGAAAGTGCTTTCTTTTTGAAGATATATTTAATCGGATCCATCTTCGAAATCAGCATGGTTGTATGGTGTCGCAAATGCGAAAAACACTCGGCGGAAAATAGAAGAGTCGCCACCTTTCGTTATTTATCCCAAAGAGAGGGAAAGGAAACGATCAAAAAAACCTAATGAAAAAGGTAAAAGACAAGGTCATCGCAACCAAGTCATGGATTCGGGAGTCGGTTACGCAAGGGGAAGGTATTAGCACCCCTCACATTCGTCGTACTCGACGAGATCCATGCTTGTTGTCTATCGAAGGGTGTTTTTAATCTATCTAGCTACAGGCTCACTCGACAAAGAGAAAAGAAAAGAGACTCGACAGAGCATCGCCTCTCTATGCCTACGTATTCCCTCGTGCAATGGGAAAGTCAAGGTTAACGTAGTTCAGCTAACTACGGGGAAATGGGGGAAGGTTGCTCGCCAAGACATCGCGTCTTGTGCCTATGTATTCTCATCTAGTATGAGAAATCAGAGCAAACATAGCTCGAAATGACACGAAACCACTGGTTGATTAAGTGTTTTAACCGAGTATGGTTAAACCTCCGTTCCATCAGTTAGGGACAAAGCCTGTTTGCGGTAGAACCAAAGCTTAACAACACTCTTTTTTACAAAAAAGGTTTCCGATTAATCCCGAAGGAAAAAAGGTTTGAAGTTTGTTTGTGTTTTTTAGTGAAGTGAATTAATTCGGTTTCTGATTCACGTTGCACTAAAGACTATGACATAGGGGCGAATGCGTTGCGTAACGCCCCCAAACGAGATGTATACTAAATACTCTAGACAAGCGGGAGGAGACCCCTCACTCATCATTCCCCATGTAGCTTAAGGCTCGTGGCGCACAACGTTCATTGCATTTATTAGATGAGTTAGAATTTTTTTGAGATGAGAAAGAGGGAAAAACGCACGGAAAGTCTAAGGGAATTTCGGCCCTAACGTTGTCATGCAAAGTGGTCCTAAGGTTAGGATTGAAAGGGGAAACATCTACCCTAATGGTATCATGCTTGGATTAAACAGATAATGTCTCTCCTACTCCCATCCTAAACAGAGGGACTAGGAACCCTATGGGATCATGGCAAAAAGCACAAGAAAGCACCAAGTAAATTCAATCACAAGTGAAAGATGCAAACATGGAATGCAACACACAAGCAAAGGGAGGAAAAAGTGTGGGGTATATACCGCCACAAGCACATCTCGACCTTTATTAATGCATGAAATAAAGATGCAAAACACAAGAGGAAATGCAAATGCAAGGACGTCACTTTGAACGGCAAACTATGAAAGTATGCATCCAAGTGGAAAACAAACACAAGTCGACGAAATGCAATGAACATTTCAAAACAGCTACAAAATGCCCAGAACATTTCACTTCTAATGCATCGTATCGAACTACGATGATTTGATGCAAAACAGAACCCAAACATGCAAGAAAATCAGCAAAACAGACCCACTGACACAGTGTTAATCGGTTAACCATATGTGTTAACCGATTAACCACTTAAAAATGCATGAAAATCTGGAAATTTATACATGTTAATCAGTTAACCATATGAGTTAACCGATTAAAACTTTGAAAATAATGAAAAATTTGAATGTTTGAAATGGTTAATCGGTTAACCATATGCGTTAACCGATTAACATTGTGCCAACAACAGAGAAACAACAACAAAACAGTATTTTCAACAAATAAGTACTTATCCGATCAACCAGATGATTGCATAATCACTTAATCACGAAATTAAACTAGCAAATCATGATTCAAACAACATGTAAACAGATCAACACAACCAAATCAAGAATCAATCAGATCAAAATTAACCAAAAGCTAATCAAATATGAAAATCCACATGATTATGCAAATAAGCTAAAAATAGATTCGGATCCAACCTTCGGAGTGGATATTTGCTCCGGTTAATGTTGATTCAACTATAATTGAGTAGATCCAATGCTAGAAGTCCGAAATACTTCAAGATCCACACCAATTCTTGTAGTATCAATGAAGATTCACCAAGATCAAACCAAATTAAGCCAAATAATCACTTCCAAAATCACTTCCATGTTCAGATCCAATTTTGCACGAAAATTTGATGAAGAAATTGATTCAGTGGAGAGAATGGATGAAGGTTTAGCTCTTAGAAATCAAGGATTCCAATGAAGAATCAATGATCTCAATGAGAAGAGCTTTGGTGAAGGTTTTGGAAGATGGAAAATTGAGAGAGAATTGAGATCAATTCTGAAAATGAATGAATTATGAGTGATTAGATGTGTGAGGTTTGGAGTGGATCACTTAAATACCAATTAGGCTTGGATCCAAATGAAAGGTTTGAAATATGGTTTGGAAAATTTGGATTGGAATGAGGAATGGGCATTTGGAGGGAAAATGAAATTAACCAAATTTGAAACAGGTTCTAGATCCTTCCCAAAGTGAAAATCAAGTTTACACATGACCAAAATTGGACCCCAAACTGGCTTGAACTGAAAATTCACGTGCAGAGGCAAAATCTACACTGGTTAATCGATTAACCATATAGGTTAGTCGGTTAACACCTTTAAAAAAACCAATTTGCCCTAATTTTGCCTTGGTTAATCGATTAACCATATGGGTTATCCGATTAACACCTTCAAAATTTAAACTTTGGCGCCTTTTGGAGGTAAATCTGCCTGTTTGTCCGTTTCTTGCCGTTTTGAGCTCTGTTCAACTTCTGAAATTTGCTTTTGAATATCATAACCATGAAAATTCTTGCGATAGCCTGAATGCTGCTTTCTGAGCTGAAAGTAACCTGCAAAATGAAATCGGTCGCCCGGCCGCTGGGCAAAATAAATGCCAGGGACTCTGATGCTCGTTGTTCCGGTCCATGCATTGAGATGAAAACTGAGCCACGAAAACCTTGATCCCCTGTCACAAGAACAAATGCTATGCAAAATGCAAAAAATGCGGAAATGCAAAGAAACAAAAGCCAAATACTGCTAAAACAGAAAGGAAAATTTTTGGGTGCTACAGCTGCCCCTATTTAAGCGACTTGGACCTGACTGGGTGAAAAGCGAACGAATTTCAAACAATCAAGGTAAAAGACGGTTGAATACCAAAGAACCCGGAAATTTGATAACCGTAGAAATAGAATTGCAAACTCTGATTGGGGATGAAACATCTGACATCGCCGCTAGACGACCACAAAGTTGATAAACATCTGACATCGCCGTCGGACAAACACACATATGATAAACATCTGACATCACCGCCAGACAAACACACATTTGATAAACATCTGACATCACCACCAGACAACCATACATGGTCGGATCAACACGAATTTGATAAGCTTCTAACCATAAGGGAATTCCGCTGGGGATAATCGGGTGCGCCGAGTACGATTGGACTTATACCTGGGAAAACAAACCATATATCTGGATTAGATAGGTCAGGCGAGAACTGACAACCGAGAACGTGATTCTTCAAAACAAGTCTGGCGAGAACTGACTACCAGACGAGAACTGGGTTCAAAATAGGTCAGACGAGAACTGACTACCGGGCGTGAACTGGTCTCTACCAAAACATGTCAAACGAGAACTGACTACCAGGCGAGAACTGGGTTCTACCAAAACATGTCAGACGAGAACTGACTACCAGACAAGAACTGGTTTCTACAAAATATGTCAGACAAGAACTGACTACCAGACGAGAACTGGGTTCTGTTTTTACGTCGAACATGAGTTAATTTTGTGGCTTTCCAGACAAGAATTGGACTTCGAAACTCTTTTCACCATACAGGAACTGGTGTTAAAGACAACCGACCACCAGACGAGAACTAGTGTTTTCACTGTTGGCTGAAGAAAAGGTGACCGAACGAGCACTGGTTTGAATAGCTGGCGTTTACCAGGCGAGAACTAGACTCAAACGTCGTCTACCAGAAGAGAACTAGTATTCCATGAAGGCTTATCAGATAGGAACTGATTTCAAAATAGGTCAGGCGAGAACTGACTACCAGACAAGAACTGGTGTTCTACATAAACGAGTCAGGCGAGAACTGACTACCAGACAAGAACTGGTGTTCTTTGAAGAAAAGATTTGCCAAATGAGAACTGGACTTTGCAAGAATGAGTCAAACAAGGCATGGATTTAAATTAGACAAGTCAGACAAGAACTGACTACCAAGAGAGAAATGGGTACCATAAAATAGGTCAGATGAGAACTGACTATCAGACGAGAACTGGGTTCTTCAAAACAAGTCAGGCGAGAACTGACTAACAGACGAGAACTGGGTTCTTCAAAACAAGGTCAAACGCGAATTGACTATCAGACGAGAACTGGGTTCTTCAAAACAAGGTCAGATGAGAACTGACTACCAGACAAGAACTGGCTACCAGGCGAGAACTGGTTTAAACGAAACGGGTCAGAAGAGAACTGACTACCAGGCGAGAACTGGGTTCAAAGTAAGTCAGACAAGAACTGACTACCACGCAAGAACTGGTTTAAGCAAAACGGGCCAGACGAGAACTAACTACTAGGCGAGAACAGGGTTCAAAGCAAGTCAGACAAGAACTGACTACCAGGCAAGAACTAGGATTTAGGCAACACGGTCAGACGAGAACTGACTACCAGGCAAGAACTGGTGACGAAAGGTTAAACTCTCAGACGAGAACTGACTACCGGTTCGGGTATCGGACGGGAACTTATTTTGTAGTTGGGATATCAAGCGAGAACTGATTTCTGGTTTGCCAGACAAGAACTGGACTTTGGAACCGTGTTTGCCAGACGAGAACTGGTTAAATAGTGGGCTACAGAAAGAGTGACCAGACAAGAACTGGTGGAAAATTTGACATATACCTGACAGGAACTGGTGCTTACCGAAGGATTAGCCAGGAAAGAACTGGGCTTTAGAGGTTTGCCAAAACGGGTCAGACGAGAATTGACTACAAAACCGGTCAAACGAGAACTGACTCCTGGTTTCGGGTATCAGACGAGAACTGATCTTGGTTTGCCAGACAAGAACTGGGCTTTGGAAATGATTTCGATTACAAAGTTTTGATACGTAACAGGTTTAGGCTGTGGGATGATGATCTGATGATAGCAAGTCCTTTTTAGAAGGTTCGGGTTATTTGGTGGGGTGACGACACGATTTCCCGACACTCAACTCTTGTTGAAGAGAATAAACTTTCTTGGGCAACTGCCCCAGTATAATTCAACTTGCCCCAGTCTGATCTCTGAGAAAAGAAAGTAGCTTGCCATGAGACGATCTTGAGATGGCTTGCCCCAGAATCCGTACCATGAAAGGATTTGTCCCTGGTTGACTAACTCTAATGAACTCTGCAGATAGGGAGAGGAACAATTCCTTTGTTTCAAATTTTTCTCCAGCCTGTGGGATCTCTGCAGAAAATCTTCCTCGAAAGGAACCCTGAAATTTCTGTACCCTGATGGTTTGACATGAACTGCCTCAATAGAACCTCGAAGAGACGCTTCAGATTAACTGCCTTCTGGATAAGAATAGCTTTTATGCTCTTAGGATGGCCTGTCCCAGCCTTGCAATGACTTTGCCCTTGACCGGCTGATTTTCGGATTGCTGTCTCCCATGATATGGTCATTTGATATAACTTGCCCCGGTTCAACAGAATGGGCACTCTGCATTCTATTCTGATCAAACTTCCCACTGTGGAAACTTTCTTGATGTCAAGTGTTTACTCGCAAGTAAAACAAATTGCTCTGCACAAAAGATACATTAATGCAATGCATATGACTGTTTTGAAATCCAAGTCTGTTCACTGGAAAAACAACATGCCTCCTAAACTAAAAGACCCAGGTAGTTTCTCCATACCCTGCATCATAGGAAAGTTCATTATAGACAAAGCTCTATGCGATCTAGGAGCCAATATAAGCGTCATGCCTTTATCTATATGCAAAAAGCTGAATATGGGAGAACTAAGACCAACTAAAATGTCCGTACAATTGGCTGATCGATCAGTAAAATACCTCGTCGATATACTGGAAAATGTTCCAGTACGCATAGGCCAATTCTATATCCCAACCGACTTCATAATCATGGACATCAAAGAGGACTCTGTTACCCCAATTATCCTAGGAAGACCGTTCCTAGCTACAGCCGGAGCTATTATAGACGTAAAGAAAGGATGGCTAACATTCGAAGTAGGAGAAGAAAAGATAGAGTTCATCCTTACTAAATTCTTGAAGGCACCAGCCATCGATGACACATGCTATATAGTAGATGTCATTGACGAATGCATACGAGAATTAGAAAAGGAGGAAACTACATATTCTGAAACCATGAAAATCCAGATCCCTGCTATTCATGAAGACGACAACTGGCGTGCACCATACAAAGATGATAGCCTGAGCGAGATCTTAGCACTCACTCCAAATCACATGCCAGGTCCGAAAAACCCAGCTTTAGAACTTAAGGAGCTACCTAAAACCCTCAGGTACGAATTCCTAGATACATAATTCAAAAGACCAGTAATAGTAAATGCTAATTTAGGACAATCAGAAACTGAGCGATTATTAGAAGTCCTAAGGAGATACCCAACTGCGTTAAGCTATAATATAAGCAATCTAAAAGGCATAAGTCCCTCCATCTGTATGCACCGCATCATGCTGGAGGAAGACTGCAAAACTTCAAGAGAACATCAGAGAAGGATAAACCCGATCCTAAGCACTGTAGTCAAAAACGAGGTGAAAAAGCTACTAGACGCAGGAATCATATACCCGATTTCTGACAGCCAATGGGTCAGCCCAGTACACGTAGTACCCAAGAAAGGAGGCGTTACTGTAGTGAAGAATGCGAAAGGTGAATCGATAAACAGGATGTGTATCGATTACAGAAAACTAAACAAGGTAACTCGGAAAGATCACTTCCCTTTACCTTTCATAGACCAAATGTTGGAAAGACTAGCGAAACATTCGTACTTCTGCTATCTAGATGGTTATTCGGGATTCTTTCAAATTCCTATTCACCCTGATGACCAGGAAAAGACAACATTCACCTGTCCCTACAGTACCTTTGCCTACCGCCGAATGCCGTTCTGACTATGCAATGCTCCAGCAACCTTCCGAAGATGCATGATGACAATCTTCGCAGATTTCATAGATGACATCATGGAAGTTTTCATGGATGACTTCTCTGTATGCGGACAAAGCTTCGAAAGCTGCCTGTCAAATTTAGAAATGGTACTCAAAAGATGCGCCAAAGTGAACCTTGTCCTTAATTGGGAAAAATGCCATTTCATGGTCCGACAAGGCATCGTTTTAGGACACGTCATCTCTGAAAAGGGGATCAAAGTTGACAAAGCCAAAATAGAGATCATAAAGGATCTCCAACCTCCGAAAACCGTACGAGAAATACGAAGCTTCTTAGGACACGCTGGATTCTACCGAAGATTCATAAAGGATTTCTCGAAAATCACAAAACCTCTTACAGGTTTATTAATGAAAGATGCCGAGTTCATCTTCGACAAAGAATGCTTAGAAGCATTCGAAACTCTAAAGTCAACGCTTATCACCGCACCAATCATGCAACCCCCAGATTGGCGACTACCATTCAAAATCATGTGCGATGCGAGTGATTACACCGTAGGCACAACTCTAGGACAAAGGAAGGACAAGAAGCTTCACGCTATCTACTACGCCAGTAGAACATTAGACCCTGGCCAAATGAACTACGCCACAATAGAAAAGGAACTCTTAGCAGTCGTGTTCGCTCTTGACAAATTCCGTTCCTACTTGGTAGGAGCCAAAATAATCATATACATAGACCACGCTGCCATTAGGTACCTAATAAGCAAAAAGGACGCCAAACCTAGATTATTGAGATGGATCCTATTATTACAAGAGTTCGACTTAGAAATTAAAGATAAGAAGGGAACCGAAAACGTAGTTGCAGATCACTTATCCCGTATAGAGGGCATAAAACAAGAACCAGTGCCTATCAATGACGACTTTCCCTACGAATGTCTGATAGCCAAATTGGAAAGCGATATGTCTAACTCTACGTCGGAAGAACCAGAACTGGAAAAAGCCGTGGAAGCTGTCTATGCCCAAACCACTTTGTCGTGGTTTGCCGACATCGTTAATTACCTGGCCGCAGGCGTGCTTCCACCGGACCTGACTTATCAACAAAAGAAGAAATTCTTCCACGACTTAAAGCATTACTACTGGGACGAACCTCTACTCTTCAGACGAGGCGCCGACAACTTATATCGTCGTTGTGTCCCAGAGGAAGAAATAGAAGACATCATCACCCAATGCCATTCAGCACCATATGGTGGTCATGCTAGCACCTCAAAGACGTGCACTAAAATTCTACAATCTGGCCTATTTTGGCCCAGTCTCTGGAAGGACGTCCATATCGCTGTACTAAAATGCGACCGGTGCCAACGCGCTGGCAACATCTCACGATGCGATGAAATGCCTCAGAGAGGAATTTTGGAAGTAGAAATCTTTGACGTCTGGGGAATAGACTTCATGGGACCTTTCCCATCTTCTTTCGGAAATAAATATATACTCGTCGCTGTCGACTATGTATCGAAATGGATAGAGGTCGTTGCCGCTCCAACAAATGACACGCGAGTCGTCGTTAAACTCTTTAAAAACGTAATCTTTCCAAGATTCGGTGTGCCCAGGCTCGTCATTATCGACGGTGGTTCACACTTCATATCGCGAATCTTCGACAAACTCCTCTCCAAATACGGAGTCAAACACCGCGTAGCCACACCGTATCATCCACAAACTAGTGGACAAGTGGAGGTTTCGAACAGGGAAATAAAGCAAAGTTTAGAAAAGACTGTCGCAACCTCCAGGAAAGATTGGTCCTCAAAGCTGAACGAAGCTTTATGGGATTATAGGACTGCCTTTAAGACATCGATAGGCACCACACCATTTAAACTAGTCTACGGAAAATCATGCCACCTGCCGGTAGAGTTAGAGCATAAAGCCTTCTGGGCTATTAAGACGCTAAACTTCAACTACACTGCGGCAGGCGAAAAGCAAATCTTGAACCTTCATGAATTGGAAGAGCTAAGATTAGACGCGTACGAGAATGCACGCATCTACAAAGAAAGGACCAAGAAATGGCATGATAAACGTTCGATCCGGAAGCAATTCGGAGTGGGAGACATCATGCTCCTATTCAACTCCAAATTGAAACTATTCCCTGAAAAATTAAAATCTAGATGGTCTGGACCTTTTGAGGTCACCAAAGTCCTTAAGAGTGGAGTTGTTGAAATCAAGAATCAAATCAACGCACCGTTTATAGTAAACGGACAACGTTTGAAACATTATAATCAAAGTGAACACAACGACCACGTGAGCAATATGAAATTGCTCGAGATTCCCGAATACCTTATATCCAAGCTATCGTCAGGCTTATGACGTTAAAGACAGCGCTGACTGGGAGGCAACCCAAATTTCTCCATATTTTCCTTCTAAATTTATTAAAACTATTCTTTTTGTTAACTTATGATTTCTATAAATTTCTATTATCTTATTTTCCAATATTTATATTTATTTTATATTTTTCTCTTTTATCACTCTTTACTTCTTAAAAATATGATTTGAGTGAATGTGATTTTTTCCAGGATTTTAAAAGTCGTTCTACTTTTCTCCCGTTTTATCCGACTAACGAGTATGGCCGACATCGATGTTACGACTGTTGTGTTTAGAGGACGAGCTCATCAGGCCAGATTCGAGGCACTGACTCAAAGAAGCTTTGCTTCGACTCTGTACTACGATACACTCACCATGGACAAGCTAGGAATCCAGGATAGCATTCAGTACTTATTTTACCAATTAGGCTGGGAGCAAACCGCTCTAAAGACCCAATTTGCTACCTTCCGCAAACTGACATTCGAATTCCTTAGCTCCCTAAGTTACTCACCTAAATATGGCTTTGGATCCACTAAAGAGATGATAACCTTTAGAATGTTTAGAATAGACCAAACACACAACCGTACCACGTTAGCTAACATCCTAGGCTTCCCTAGCGGACCTTTTGTGTTTACCACCACTGAAGAGGATATTGATCTCGAATTAGACCAATTCTGGGGTTCCATCACCGGAAACTATCACCCAGAACTGAACGACATGCACAACAACGAGATACACAATCTAGCCTTCCGCTATTTCCATAGGATATTAGCCCATACCCTCTTTGGGAAGGAGGAAAACATTACAACAGTCTCAAAGGACGAGTTGTTCATCCTTTTCTGTGCTTCACAAGGCCACCCTGTAAATGTTGTCCCTTTCATGATGAGGGCATTTACACACCTCAATCAGGATCCACACTCACCCATTTTAATAGGAGGCCTAGTCACCATGATCGCCCACGAAATTGGCCTGAGGTATTACCTGAACAAAGTCGTTCGTTTCGGCAACCTCAGAGCAATGGACATCCAGTTCTGCTTCAACAAACGCATTCTAGGTACCTTAGGACCAGGAGCCTACGAATACCTCATAGCTGATCAACCTGTCCACCTTTTCACATTGCCCAGCCATGAGCTAACCAGTATCCATAACAAAGACAATTGGCTTTATGAATTGGACGAGCCTATGGGACCTCCATCACCTCACTCCACACCCCAGGCTTACATGTATGACAGTGATCAAATCTCAGAAGCACATGACTATTTGTACTACCAAGATTATGAGTCTTAAGTGGAGATCGATCCCGAGACCCCTCCTAACTACCATAACTTTCCTGACCCCACGCCTGAACAAAACACAGACAAGCTTGACACTGTTCTGAGAACTGTAGACGACCTCAAGCTGGAAGTGACCACTATCAAAGATTAATTAACGCAGCTTCACATGGATTTCGTTAGTTACATGGACTTGGTTAGCGACCAATTTGATGACGTTATTCAGCAGGTCAACAACTTGAAGTAACCGACGGAGTGATATTTTAGTTTTCGCTTTAATTTAAGTTTACTGCATTTCGCATTGTTTTACAATATTTCATTTTGCAATTGTTTCCTCTTTTTGGATATTGTATTACCTTAAACTCATTTTTCGATTTAATGTTATTTTCATTTCAGTATCTCCCTTAATTATGTTTCCTGTTAATTTTTATTTCGTCATTAGTCCATCATAAGTCAAAATATCATATTTTCCACTGTTATAACGCCCCACAAGCGAAATTCTGCAGTTCTGCAGACTTTGTTGCTGTGACGGTCGTCACATTCCCCTGACGGTCGTCATGCGTGTTACGACCATCACACATCCCTGACGGTCGTCACGCAGTAAAAACCCCAATTCTGTCTAAAACAGGGTTGCGTACCTCTCCACTTCCTCTCCCCTAATTCCCCATTATCCCACTATTAAAACCCACTAAAAACCCTTTGAATCCCCCATTAAACCTCCACCATTTTCAACCTCCAATTCACCCTTATATATTACCCTCTGCATTCCCTTACCTCACCATTCTCAGAAACTCCCTACTCTCAAACCTCTGCACTTCTATAACCAAAATGGCCAGACAAACCAGTGCAAACCCCGATTTGAGCAACATCACCTTCTGAGAAGGAGAGGTCGGCGAACGACAACAGACCAACTTCCTAGCATTTCATCAACGGTCGCTTCAACCGACCCGATATGCTCACTTAGATTCTCTGACGGAACTCGGGATTCTCGACGGCGTAACTTGGATGTTGCAGAGAGCCGACATCTGGCATCTCTGCACCAATCCCCAACCCACCTACGAGCAACTCACTCTGGAGTTTCTCAGCTCTTTCGCATACACAACATCATCCGGCGATACCAACCAACTTCACGGCGCCGCCTGCTTTCTTCTGTTTGGCACTGAATATCAGGTCCCCCAGGACCGCATCGCCGTCATTCTACAGTTAACTCACAGCGACGATGCTCACCACCGCATCTCCGATCAGTTCTACCAAGAGGCTTTCCCTCTCTGGAACCGACTAACCGGAACCACTCCAGACAGTTAGGACACTCTGAACGCCACTCATATCCACAACCCAACTATCCGCTACTTCCACCGCGTGTTGAGCAAAACAATATTCGGTCGTGACAGTAACCATAAGGTCAACTCGAAGGAGCTGTTTTTCCTCCGTTGCGTGTTCGCTTCAGAACCGGTTAACGCCTCCCCGTTCCTCTTGGATCACATTCAAGCCAATTGTAACCGCGGTTCTAAACCTTTCTATTTCGGTGGCATCATCACATCCAATGCCATAGGCCTCGGTCTTGGCGACCACCTCCAGACACTCCGCCAGATGCCCCCTGTCTTTCTGGACACCGACCACTACCGCGCCTCCCACCTCATCAAAGCCCGCTGTGATGGGAGATATCATCCAGTAGTGCGAGGCCGCACTATCCAGAGCATCATCATGCCTTCACGCACCTGAATGCATCCAGAGGATAGAGCCAACTGGATCTTCGACACCACTGCCCCTGCTGCCCCGACACAGGATAATATCCAAGAGCCCAGGGACGAAGTTCAAGAGGAGCTAGACAGAGCCGACCAGCCTGAGCCATCACAAGCAGCTGCTGCCGAAGGCCCTTCCACGCGTCGCCGCCCCTGTCCTGCTACTGACGACACATCCGAGGCCCTCCTCCGCTGCATCGAGCAACAGAACCAGATGATGCTTATGATGGAGCAGCAGAACCGAAGGGTTGAGGAATTTGAAGCATGGCTGAGAGAGCAAACCGGCCAAATTCAGCAATCTTTGCAGATGATGCACGATATCCATTCCGGTATGGCCGATGAGATGGCACACCTTACTGTGCGAGTCGACGGCCTCCGTGATTACATATTCCACACCGGAGCTCTGAACCTCGCCGCACGAGATGCCCAAGCCAGAGGTCGAGGAAGAGATCGAGGACGAGGACGGGAATAGTAGTATTTTTCATTTTTGTCATTTTTGTTTTTCTTTATTTCCTTTGTATTCCTCCCTTCCGCATTCTTTCAAATCAGTGGGGACACTGATCGAGATAGTGTGGGAGCGGACCGTTATTTCCCTTTTCATTTCCCTTTTTTATGTTATTTCCCATTTCCCATTGTACTTTTTCTTTCGAATTCTCAATTTAAAGTAATTTTAATTTTCGGCAAATAAGCTCTTATATATATATATATCTCCGTTACGTGAACTCCCCGCGCTTCATATGACATATACAAAGAAACTTTTAAACTACTTGCCTCAAAGCATCACGAGGACACGCCAAAGTTCAATTAAGTATGGAAATCTCGAGAAGAAAAATTCTAACAATTCCATTACCGTCCTGACACCTTAGACCTCCAGTTTATGCGAGTCCGTTTCACTACCTACACGTACCGAAGTTTCAAGCTCCTACTCAAATGTAGCCCCCCAGTAGTTTATACAAGCAGTCAGCACCATCCTAAAAGCTTCTAAGCAATGAAACCGATGCAAATAAGTGTGAGATCTCTAGTTTAAAATGAAAAATCATGAAAAAGAAAAGCTATACAGCCTGAGTATAGAGACATGTTCCTTCTAAGTTAGGTGCTCCTCACCCGAGCATTTAGCCCAACGGTACAGAAAGTCTTTGGAAATCGATAGCATGAGCTTATGTGCAAAGAAGAATCAAAATAGAAAAGAGATCATAGCCACTAACATGTTGACTTACCATGAAAGTATATGGATAACGGGCTTAATGTGACTGTGCCAGAACAAACCGGGTAAAACTTGTTGCGAGGAACTTGACGCCGAGCTGCAGTAGCATGATTGGAACTGGCTTGCATAAAAGGGAGGCCTTCGAAGACTTACAATTCAGTGTCACCACCGCATGTGTTTTGTTTCAATTTAAGGTCCGGCCTTCCTAACTTATGATTTGAAAAACCTTTCGGAAAGGAGAAGCGTGCCGCGTGTTTGCCACATTTTTAACTTTTTCCAACTTTTACTTGAGGACAAGTAAAGATTCAAGTTTAGGGGAGTTTGATAACGCGAAATTGTATATATAAAATGACATGTGTTTTAATTAATATTTGACTGGTTTCACTCCGAATTCGGGGCATTCCATGCTATTTGTCTAAGTATTATGTAGGTATTCAAAGAACATGTCCAAGCAAAGCAATATGAAGAAAAGGAGCAAAAACAAGTGAAAACCAGATGAAAAACCAAGAGAAAAACAGCAGATACGAGTTCTACTGATGTGACGACCGTCACATAGCCGTTACGCTCGTCATGCGTGTGACGACCGTCACACATCCATGACGACCGTCATGCACCCAGAACGTGCAGAATGAGGTCACGTGCTATAATTTCCCCTCAAAGACCAAAAGAGTGACCACTAACTCATACTTTTCTGCCTCAAACCCACTTCCTGAAGCAATAACCGTTAGATACTCTCTCTCTATAAAAGGAAGAGGTTGGGACCTGAAAAAGAGAGCCGCATTTAAGACAACAAAGTGCTGCCAATTTATCTTCAGAGCAACTTTACCTTCATCATATTCTTATTTGTTTCTCTTTCTCTTCTCTGTATTCTTTGGTATTTTTTGTACTTCGCTTTTCTTGTACGATCAATTGGCACAAAGACCAGAATCCTGCCAACATTGTGGAGGATCTGCCCAAAAGCCAATTGGGATATTTCCAGGTTTTCATTTTAATCGTAATTGCAATTTTCATTATGATGTATGTTCTCAATTACTGCTTTTATTTATGCATTATCAATTCTTTTTCCATGTCTAGCTAAACTACTGTAATCGATATGTAATAATAATTCGGACGGGATTTGATAATAATTAGCGTAATCTTTCTCTTTTCAAAACTCGCTTATGGTTCTAGTTTTTAATTAAAATTTCTAAGTAAACGTTCGTCGCGACAGCGAGAACTTATTTAAAAATTGTTTTGCCACGATAGTGGGAAATTAACTAAGGTACGAACCAACAAGCGACGGCTGCGGCTAAGACCAGATAGTAAAAACTAGGCATTCGATTTAAAAACAGCGAAAGCGCTTTAAAAAGGATTAGAACTTAGAGATTTTCAAAAAGTAACTTTAACCCCGAACGGGATAGCGACAACATACGTTCCGCCTTAGAGTTGCGACTGGCGTCAACAACCATCGTGAGACAAAAGTCTTTAGATCACTATTTTCTTCTTAAACTAAGTTTGAAAACACTTAATACGCCAGTAATTTGTCGAATCCCCGAAAAACAAAATTATTGCATATCGATTCATAAATTCATACCTTAAGTAAAACCTTTAGTTTACGCATTTATTTTATTATTATTCCCTTAAAACATTACCAACCTAGCTAAACACCGTAACAGCCGATTATACTTGATTGATTACGAGTCCCTGTGGGATCGATATCTATTATTACTACGCGATAGACTGTGCAGTTGCAGTTAGATTTGTTAGACATAGAAAGTCGCGATCAATAATCACTTAATCAGGAAATTAAACCAACAAATCATGATTCAAACAGCATGTAAACAGATCAACACAACCAAATCAAGAATCAATCGGATCAAAATTAACCAAAAGCTAATCAAATATGAAAATCCACATGATTATGCAAATAAGCTAAAAACAGATTCGGATCCAACCTTCGGAGCGGAGATTTGCTCCGGTTATTGTTGATTCAACTGTAATTGAGTAGATCCAATGCTAGAAGTCCGGAATACTTCAAGATCCACACCAATTCTTGTAGTAGCAATGAATATTCACCAAGATCAAACCAAATTAAGCCAAATAATCACTTCCAAAATCACTTCCAAGTTCATATCCTGTTTTGCACGAAAATTGGATGAAGAAATTGATTCAGTGGAGAGAATGGATGAAGGTTTAGCTCTTAGAAATCAAGGATTCTAATGAAGAATCAATGATCTCAATGATAAGAGCTTTGGTGAAGGTTTTTGAAGATGGAAAATTGAGAGATAATTGAGAGAGAATTGAGATCAATTCTTAAAATGAATGAATTATGAGTGATTAGATGTGTGAGGTTTGGAGTGGATCACTTAAATACCAATTAGGCTTGGATGCAAATGAAAGGTTTGGAATATGGTTTGGAAAATTTGGATTGGAATGAGGAATGGGCATTTGGATGAAAATGAAATTAACCAAATTTCGAACAGGTTCTAGATCCTTCCCGAAGTGAAAATCATGTTTACGCATGACCAAAATTGGACCCCAAAGTGGCTTAAACTGAAAATTCACGTGTAGAGGCAAAATCTGCACTGGTTAATCGATTAACCATATAGGTTAATCGGTTAACACCTTAAAAAAAACCCAATTTACCCTAATTTTCCTTGGTTAATCGATTAACCATATGGCTTAACCGATTAACACCTCCAAAATTTGAGTTTTGGCGCCTTTTGGAGGGAAATCTGTCCGTTTGTCCGTTTCTTGCCGTTTTGAGCTCTGTTCAACTTCTGAAACTTGCTTTTGAATATCATAACCATGAAAATGCTTGCGATAGCCTGAATGCTGCTTTATGAGCTGAAAGTAACCTGAAAAATAAAATCGGTCGCCCGACCGCTGGGCAAAATAAATGTCAAGGACTCTGATGCTCGCTATTCCGGTGCATGCACTGAGATGAAAACTGAGCCACGGAAACCTTGATCCCTTGTCTCAAGAACGAATTCTATGAAAATGCAAAAAATGCGGAAATGCAAAGAAACAAAAGCCAGATACTGCTAAAACAGAAAGGCAAATTTTGGGGTGTTACATATGGTTAAGCATATACTGTCTCAAAAGTTTGGCAGCCCACGTGAGTGCGCAACACGTTTTTTCCAACATCAAGTACCGAGACTCGCAGTCTGTAAACTTCTTACTCAGATAGTTTATTGCATGTTCTCTTCTTCTAGTCTCGTCATGTTGACCGAGAACACAACCCATACTGTTCTCAAGAATCGTTAGATACATTATCAAAGGTCTTCCAGCGACTGGGGGTATCAGTATCAGAGGTTCCTGCAAATATTCTTTTATCTTATCAAATGCCCTTTGGCAATTTTCATTCCAGACGACGGCCTGATCTTTCCGTTTTTGGCGCTTGCATATCTTGAATAGATTTTATTTTTGCAGGATCAACCTTGATTCCTTTTTCACTAAAAATGAACCCCAACAACTTTCCTGACCTGACCCCGAAAGTACACTTGTTAGGGTTCAACCTCAATTTGAATTTCCTGAGCCTTTCAAACAGCTTCAACAAATTGACCAGATGTTCCTCCTTCATTTGCGACTTTGCTATCATGTCATCAACATAGACATCAATCTCATGATGAATCATATCATGAAAGAAAGTGACCATAGCCCGCTGGTATGTTGCCCCTACGTTTTTCAACCCAAAAGGCATTACCTTATAACAGAAAGTCCCCCACGGCGTAATAAATGTCGTTTTCTCCATATCCTCCGGTGCCATCTTGATCTGGTTATAACCGAAAAAACCTTCCATGAAGGAAAACACGGAATATTGAGTAGTATTATCAACTAATACGTCAATGTGGCGGAGCGAGAAATCGTCTTTTGGGCTCTCTTTATTCAAATCTCTGTAATCGACACACATCCGTACCTTGCCATCCTTCTTAGGCATGGGTACGATGTTAGCGACCCACAGAGGGTAAGTTGTAACGGCTAAAAATCTTGCGTCCAAATCCTTCTCGACTTCTTCCTTGATTTTCACAGCCATATCTGGTCTCGTACGCCTGAGCTTCTGCTTGACTGGCGGACACTCTTCACGCAATGGCAAGCGATGAACCATGATGTCTGTGTCAAGCCCGGGCATGTCTTCGTATGACCAAGCAAAGATGTCACTATACTCATGGAGAATCTCAACCAATCTTTGCTTGATGTCACTCCACAACGCAGCCCCTATGCGAAGATTCCTCACAACTTCCTCAGAACCCAAGTTGATAACCTTGATTTCCTCCTGATGAGGCAGAATAACCTTTTCTTCCTGTTTCAAGAGTCTAGCTAGCTCTTCTGGGAAATCTTCATCTTCATCAATCTCTTTGGCTTGAAATATCGGATTGTCGAAGTCGAAGCGAGTCATAGATGTTTATGGCGCGATGTCATCTGTAATGTGAATCTTGCAATGATAATGGTTAAATGCTTAAAATGATATGCAAAACAAGCACAAAGCCACATTGCCATTTTATTGTTAAACATAAAACATGAAAACAAGGATCACAAAATTTGAATGCAGAAAAACGTCCTTTGATTAATTGAAAAAGATTGTGCAAGCATAAACAATAAGGCCCTGAAGATAAGAACCACTATGCTCTGGGTAGAACATAGGGTTGTACGATAATCAGAAAAACAAAGTATTACTCTTTTGTTGTAACTTGAATGAATTCCTTGATAGACCAATTGTTGAGGCTTTGTCCTGGAAAGCAAGGCCTAATCCACGAGTCCATATCGCAGTCGCTATCACCGTCTTCATCTGAAACAATGTTGATTCGTTCGAAGATAACCCCGCCTTTGGTAAACTGTACCGGCCCTTTGTAGCGCGGCGTGATCTGTGAGGATGACGAAGAAGATGGGCGGTATCCCAGTCCAAACTTATCCTGCTTATGGGGTATATCCAGCACATGACCCCAACCTGGTGCTGCCCCAGTCTGTACCACTGCTTGGGCTTCTCTGAATGACGACATGACCACTTTGGGCGCTTTGCTCATAGCAGACACTTTGTCTTTGATTTGTTCCGTCTCAAAGGATTGACAAAGAGTCTCATGGATTTCACCATCCCCCTCAACATACTTAAACGAAGATAAATGACTGATCATTATATCTTCCTCTCTGCATACAGTGACAACGCTGCCACCTGTAACGCCCCGATTCTGATTTCCCATTATTTTGTGGAGTCTTTTATTTTATTGGGAGATTATTATTTCATTTGTGGAATTGATGTATTAATATGTTATGTTTGCATATTATGCTATTTTACCGATTTTGAGAGTTTTCGGGGAAAATAGATTGGAGTGTATTTTAGACATTTCTTATTTAATGATAAGATTGGATATTTTGTGAGAAATGAATTAATGAGTGTTTTGAGAGATAAATGATGGAAAGAATGAGAATAGAAAGAGATATAAAAATATAAAAGGAGAGAAAAAGAAGGGAAATATAAAGAAGAGAAAAGGAAGAGAAAGAAAGAGGAAGAAGAGAGAAGAGGAGAAAAGAGGAAAAACTTGGAGAATCATCAAGAACAACCTCTAGGATTCAATTAACCGGGTAAGGGTGTGAAATCTTATTATCTTCTCAATATGTATGATTATGTATGTGTTGTTTGGATTGTTTGGATGTTTTTCCCCATTTTCCATTCTAGGTCAGAAATGGGTTAATCGATAGAAACTGATGTTTGAACGGATGAAACTCGAAATAAATTGCGTAGTTTAGTCGAGTAATGTATAGCTGTGATTATTGAATTTCGTTTGATTGAATTTGGTTTAATTTGTGAGTTTTGACAGTTTTCGATAATTGGAGGTTAAGATTTTGGATGAAAATCAGAAGTCGTAAAATTTGCGCTTTATGATCCTAAATTGTGACTATATGAATGGTAATGATGAGTAGGTATTTAATCGGGAGAAAATAATTAAATCGGTCAGGTTTTTAGGGGGTTTTTGGCACAAACCCATAGCTGTTTTTCCAAAATTTTCAGCCGTTAACCGGTTAACGGTATGCGTTAACCCGTTAACACTGTAAGTGTGAAGAAAAATATTATTTTTCAAAACTTTGAAAATTCATAACTTCTTCACTGTTTATCGGATTTTGTCGTTCTTTATATCAAACTGAAGCTAATAATATGTTCTATAACTTGGTGAAAAGAAATATTATTTTAGCTGACTTTTAGCCAATTATACTGATTAATCGAGATTAATTATTTTAAGTAGTGGGGCTTAAATAATTAGAGCGTTCGGTTGCCGTTTGGCATAATTGCTGTGAATGCATATGGATTGTATGTGATAATATGATATGAATGATGAATACAATATGAAATATGCATTGTGAATGTATGATGATAGTATGAGATTAGATGAGATAAATGCATGAAAACATTATGAATATGTATGCATTTCAAGAAGTGTATGGAGTCATTTTGCATGTGAAGCATCATGATATACATTCTTGTGCTGAATTGATTCTTAGGAGAATCTGCTGAATACTATTTGATTCCTTGGAGAATCTGCTGAATTGATTCCTAGGAGAATCTGCTGAATAATAATTGATTCCTAGGAGAATCTGCTGAATAATATTTGATTCCTAGGAGAATCTGCTGAATTGATTCCTAGGAGAATCTGCTGAATAATATTTGATTCCTAGGAGAATTTGCTGAACGATTGTGTGCCCGTGTGGGGTGTGAACAATCCATGAATATCGTGTGCCTATGAGAGGTGTGAGCGATGGTTCTAATAAGTTCCTGAGTGAACTTGAGATAGTTGAGTCGGTACCGCATTTGCATTTGCATAGAGTAGCGAGTTGGCCTCTATGATTTGCATATATCATCTTTGTATGATGCATTGGTGAATAAACATAAATGTAAATGTTTATATGAAATGAGTATGAATTGTGTATTGGTAAATAAACATAATTGTAAATATTTATGTGGAGTGATGAATATGTTGATTGTGAATAAATATACCATGTGATGTATATGAATGAATGGTGAATTATATATATGTTGTGATATATATATATATATATATATATATATATATATATATATATATATATATATATATATATATATATATATATATATATATATATATATATATATATATATATATATATATATATATATATATATATATATATATATATATATATATATATATATATATATATATATATATATATATATATATATATATATATATATATATATATATATATATATATATATATATATATATATATATATATATATATATATATATATATATATATATATATATATATATATATATATATATATATATATATATATATATATATATATATATATATATATATATATATATATATATATATATATATATATATATATATATATATATATATATATATATATATATATATATATATATATATATATATATGATTTAATTATGGTACATGTGATGATGATATTGAAAATATGTATATGTGTAAGACTCGTACTCACTGGGGTAGAATAACAAGATGTTGTTCCTAGTGAGGTAGAGTGACATGGTCGTATACACTGGGGTAGAATGACTAAGATGTCGTTCCTAGTGGAGTAATCACTGGGGTAGAATGACTATGTGTCGTTCCTAGTGAAATGATCACCGGGGTAGAATGACCGAGATGTTGTTCCTAGTGGGGTACAAGCGATGCACCCATAATTTCACATGGAGATTGATGAGAATTGATGGGTTTATATGAGTCACATGACATAGCTATGATTATGGTATGAAAGCATGCATGTGTGCAATTGTGTATGACTTGTGGAATTGAGAGTTGTGAATAAACATAATTGTAGATGTTTATGTGAATTGTAGTGACTAAACATATTGTGTGTGTTTATATGGATTGATTGAGAATTATGGATGTGTGCATGATGAATAGGCTTGGTGATTATTGTAATACCCCAAATTTTACCCTTTCTTTTTTATTTTTATTTTAAAATTCTTATTAACTTAATAAATCAACCTTTTTTTTAAATCTTATTTTTTTAACTAATAATAATTTAATTAAATTTTTTTTATAACTTTACTAATGTTTTTTATTAACTTTTTTTTTATTATTTAGTTTATTTATTTAAATCATTTTAAGCTCTTCTTACTAACTTTTAGGATTTAGATTAAAATTTAACTTTTTTTTTTCTTTTCTTTAAGAGTAAATTTTTTTTAACCTTTTTAAAATTAATTTCTAACACATTTTTTTATCAAATTCTAATATCTTTTTTAAAAATTAAATTTTTTTTTCTCTAACTTCTTTTTAAAATTAAATCTTTTTTCTAACTTTTTTTTAAATCTTTTTTCTAACTCCTCTTTAAAGTTAAATCTTTTTCTAACTTTTTAAAATTAAAACTTTTTTTTTCTAACTCTTTAAAGTTAAATCTTTTTCTAACTTTTTAAAATTAAAACTTTTTTTCTAACTCTTTAAAGTTAAATCTTTTTCTAACTTTTTAAAATTAAAACTTTTTTTCTAACTTTTTTAAAGCTAAATCTTTTTTTTCTAACTTTTTTAAAGTTAAATCTTTTTTTCTATTTTTTTTAAAAAAAATCAAATCTTTTTTCTAACCATTTTAAAAGTTAAATCCTTTTTTTCTACCTTTTAAAATTAAATCTTTTTTCTAACTTTTATAAAGTTAAATCTTTTTTCTAACTACTTTTTTAAAATTAAATCTTTTTGTCTAACTCTTTTTAAAAATTAAATCTTTTTTTCTCTAACTTCTCTTTTTAAAAAATTAAATCTTTTTTCTCTAACTTCTTTTTTAAAAATTAAATCTTTTTTTCTCTAGCTTCTTTTTAAAATTAATTTTTTTTTTTTTTTCTAACCTTTTTTTTAAAATTAAATCTAAATCTTTTTTTTTGACACCTTTATTTTTCAAATTAAAATTCTAAATTCTTTTTAAAATTAAATTCTAACGCCTTTTTTTTTAAATTTTAAATTCCTTTTAAAATTAAATTCTAACAGTTTTTAAAATAATTCTAACATTTTTTAAAACCAACATTCAAATATTTTTTTTTTACTCTAACTCATTTTTTTTTAAAACTCTAATTTTTTATTTAACTTGAAACTCTAATCTTCTTTGCTAACTTTTTAAATTTAAATCTCAACACTTTTTTAATCTAATCCAATCTTAATGAATTCCAGATCAAATCAATCATATCATATCATCATCATAAGAAAATCAGCATCACCATCAAATCAAATCTGAAATCATCATAAAAATCTACTCAAATCAAATCCGAGATTGAAAAAGATTGAGATATTCAAATTAAATCTGAGATTAAAAAAGATTTAAAAATCAAGTATAAAAGGGACGAAAATCATAGCAAGAGAGGGAGAACTTTTTTTCGTAAAATCCAAGCAAACTCCGTCAAAAATCCTCTAGCCTCAGGACAAAGCATCATCGGCCATCATCATTCCGTAAGGATAAAAAAATATAATTACAATTTTTGTGTTGCTTTTCATGTTTTTCAGGAAAAAGAGATGAAGAAGACAAATCGGCGGCCATGCAAAAAAAGAAGAAGAAGATAACATCCGTGAGAGGCAAACAAGAAGGAGAGGAACACACGCAAACTCAGAGAGCAGAGAGAAGAAGAGTGATGACCGGCCCAACCCTCTTTTTTTTATTATTGTTTTTCCATTTGTTATTTTATTTTGTTTATCTTTTTAAAAAAAATCAAGAAGGCCCTTTCTTTTTTATAACCAAAAACCTTTTTTCAAATTAATTAAAACTCTTTTTAAATAAAATAATCAAATGTTTTTTCAAATAATAAAACTTTTTTATAACTTTAAAGTAAAACGTGTTTTTAACTAACATTAAGATTTTTTAAATTAAACCAATTGTTTTTTTTAATGATTAAATCTTTTTTTCAAAATATTATCACTAAAACTCCTTTTTTAGAATAACTAACCAAACTTTCACTTTTTTATTAATAATTTTTTTTTAACTCAAAACTCTTTTAATTAAAATTAATCTCTCTTTTCACAAATTTAAATCCTTGGTTAAAAAGACCATAAAAGTCCTCCAAAATTCATACGGTTTGTTTCTCGTTCAATTTTGATTTCGTTTTCGTCTAACCCCATATACTGACATTTTTGTTTGTTTTGTTTCTTGCAGCTATTATGTTCAATTTGAAACTTATTTTCGGTTTTATATTTAGTTATCATATTTGTAACTGCTTATGGGATGTAATTTTGTGAGACAATTTTCGCGTTTATCTTTCCGCACTTTATCTTCTGTCGTTGTATGTATATTTACTTTCATCACATCTTTATAGTTAATTTCACATCCGAAGGTTAGGTCTAGCGTTTGGCCGCCGCGCCAATAGTCCTCAACTTCAAACCCTTACAACCTCACAAACCCTGATTTTTTCACAAATGCCTCGCCGCAGGCAAAATTACAAAACTACCCATAGCATTAGGTCAAAGAGCCGCCGCGCTCATTTTAGGGTTTCCCGCCGCGGAATCCCTAACCTAATTTAACCCTAATTACAACTTAATAATTCAACATAGAGAATTGGAGTTTCTACACTCCGCGTAAGCGTGTCCTTAAGACATGTTTATTCCCCTTGAGACCTTGACCACAGTCAAGAAGTCTCTAACCTCCCTTTTGAGGGGAACTACGATTACTCTGATTCCATTCCCGTAAGGATACGTAGGCACAAGATGCGATGTCTTGCCGAGTAAACTTAGAATTAACCCCTTAGGTCTCTTTTCTCACTTTTAATCCTTTGTACATATACCTTAAGCAAATAAATAAAGCAAATAGTAAACATTTGAACAAAAGGTTCCTGTAGAGTACTACAGAAGTTTAGGGTGCTAATACCTTCCCTAAATTTAACCAACCCCCGAACCCTAGATCTTTCCCCGCATTGTGTTTACGATGCAAAATAGGTTTTCCCTCTTTTGACCTTTTCCTTCGGATAAATCAAAGAGCGGTTGTGAATTGAATTGCGATTCAAACTCATTAATAGTTTGTGATCCTATTTCCACCGCAACAGAAAATGGCGACTTCACTGGGGAATAACTTTTGAGGGTTATCCCTAACTTGTTCATATTTATTACTATCTGTGACATTATTCATTTGCATGTATATATTTGTGCTTTGATTGTGGGACTGTTCCTTGTGCTGTGAAATAGGTCCTACACCCGGATCTAGTGTACCTTAGGTAAATGGCAATAGACCAAGGAAACTGTACGACGTATATCGATACGGTTGATCTGGTGGCCATAGTTAGTGCGACTTCTTGGTTGGTGCTTATATTCCTTAAGTCAAGTTGAGGATAATATTGAGGCTGCCATATGTTGTCAATGCACTAACTGACTTTTAGAACCCTAGTTAACTCATCTTGGCCTTTAGAAAGTAGTGAGGTAACCGGCTTTGGTGCAGACTGAAGTTGGTTGACACTCGATACTACGCTCATTGAGATCTTAAACTTGGAGGGTTTTGGTTGGCAAGTAAGTTGCCTTCTGAACAACCACCCTTGTGAAGGATCCATGATATTGAGATCCCTTAGAACCTGGTTACTTTTGTAGGACAGGATGAACCATCTAACTTCAGGGGAGGGTATTTGCCTTTGAACCTCATGCAAGCCTTTAACCTAGGACTTTGTGTGTTTTCATGCATTGCATCCACAAAGCATCTCATCGTATTGTATTTCATGGAGTTCAAACATCATTTATGGATATCGCGGGATACCATAAATAAAAAAAAACATATAAAATGAAAAAACAAGAAAAAGATTTCCTTGGTACCTCACGGCATTAGTAAATGTTTTGAATTCCATAAAATCTTCATTTACATTCACATTTTAGCATCATACTTTTGCATTGCATGTGTCTCCCAATTTCTCACACTCGGTTCTCTCACCTTCCAGTTTCGTCGCCCTGAGTTCTCGGCACCAATACAACACCAGAGCTCAAACTCGGAAAAGAATGGAGGATCAGGCAAAAGAGATTGATCGCCTTAGCAATGAACTTGAAGACCTTCGAGGGGGTATGGGGCGTATGATGGAATTGTTACATGTCATGAATGCTAAGATGGATACCCAGCCCACTGTTGTTTCTGAGATTACCGGCGTTACTGTGGACCCTCCACCAAGTGTGACCGTAGCAAAGGACCCACCTTATGGTCTTGCTCCAGGTTTTGTGCCTCCTCAAGCCACTGTTCCGATTAATCAACCTGTTCAGCAAGCCGTGCCCTTGTTTTCTGAAGTTTCTAGGGGGGCTCCTATCTTTGCACCACCTGTTGTACACACTCGTGCGCAACCGTACTTCAATGAGACAGTTTTTGATAATCTTGATGAGAATGTTGAGGGTTATGAGAAACATGATAAGCTTCGTGAGGAAGTAAACACTATCGTCCAGAGATTGAAAAAGGTAGAGGGTGATCAAATTTTTGGGACTGCCGCAAGGGATGTTTGTTTGGTCTCGGGTTTAGTTATTCCCCCGAAGTTCAAAACTCCGAACTTCGATCGTTATGAAGGTGCCACCTGTCCTAAGAGTCATTTGATCATGTATTATCGCAAAATGGCTGCCCATGTTGAGAATGATAAACTAATGATTCATTGCTTCCAAGACAGTTTGAAGGGCGCTTCTTCCAAGTGGTACTTAACTTTGGACCAATCCCGCGTTAAGAGCTTTCAAGATTTATCTGACGCTTTCATCAAACACTACAAGTACAATATGGATCTGGCTCCTGACAGAAGACAGTTGCTGAGTATGTCACAAAAGAATTCTGAGTCATTCAAAGAGTATGCTCAAAGGTGGAGAGAGACTGCTTCGCAGGTAGAACCTCCTTTGACCGAGAAAGAGTTAGCTGATTGGTTTGTCGACACAGTCCGTCCAGAATTTTACGAGAGAATGGTGGGTAGTGTGACTTCAAATTTCTCCGACATCGTTGCTGTGGGTGTCAAGATTGAATTGGGTATGAAGAATGGTAAAATGACAAATAATCATGGCGCTTCTAAGGATCAGCCGAAGAAACCTCCGTATAGCTCCCAGAAAAAGGAGAGTGAGACTAATGCTATATCCTATGGTAGACCAAGGGAACGCTTTTATCGACATCCGCAAGGTTATGCTCAACCTCAAGGGTACCCAGTCCAATATGCTCAACAACCCTATGTGGCAGCTATTACACCTTCTTTCAATCAACAGGTTCCCATGTATCAACCTATGCAACAACCTCCTGTTTATCCGCCTCCTGTCAACTACCTACAGGCACCCATTACTCCTGCTCCTCAACAGCCAAAGAGTACGGCTCCTCGCCAGAATATGCCGAATAGAAGAACGTATAAGCCTTGTCCGCCGATTCCAATGACTTTTACCGAGTTGTATCCCTCTTTGGTCAAGCAGGGTCTCATCACTACTCGGGCTTTGGGTCCGCCTCCTAATCCTCTACCCGCCAATTACAACGCCGCCGCTCATTGTTTATTTCATGAGGGTGCGCCTGGTCATGATCTGGAGAATTGTTATGCTCTCAAAAATATTGTCAGGGACCTATTGGAAAAGAAGATTTTGTCATTTGAAGATCCTCAACCAAATGTTAAGAAGAACCCTTTTCCTAACCATGAGAGTGTCAATGCCATTAGTGCTGATTCGGAAGAAGGTTATGCCCTTGATGTTGAACAGATTAAGACTCCCCTTAAGATGTTCCATTCGAAACTGTTTGAAGCTGGTTTAGTAGATACTTCCCACGTTGCATGTGTAAGTTGTGAAGCCAGTACTAAGGGTTGTGTGGTGGTTCAGAATGATGTTCAGAGATTAATTAATGAGGGTGTTTTACAAGTGACAAGCCAAGCCAAGAAGGATGTAGTCGCCGTGGTTGAGCCCGTCTTCCATCAGCCTGAATCAAAGGGTAAGGTACCAGTGTTTAATCTATCAGGGGCAGGCTCCGCCAACCTCGTGTTCGATATACCAAGGTCGTATATCCCTGAAGTGAATCAGCCTAAGCCTATAGTTATTCGAAGACCGAGTCCGTTTCCTTTCAGTGATCCTAAAGCTGTGCCTTGGAAATATGACGTGACTATGATCAACGAAGAATCTGGGAAAATTATTTTGAAGCAACGACTGAAAACTGTTGAAGATGTGACCAGCGTAACTGGGGCAAGCCATGACGACTCACAATGATCGTAAACCAGACGTTCTTCCCATTGAGGCTCCGCCAAAGGAAACTGTTGCTCTTAGATTTCATAAACATTTAGAAGGATTTTTCCGACAGTTCATTTGTTTATTTATATGCATTTCTCTTTGATTAAGCATATTTAGCATGTACGAACTTGTTTATCTTTGATTAATTAATGCAACGCATATGTTTGTCTTGAATAAATCCATTCGTTTCACTCATTCAAAAAAACGTTTTCATAAATCATAATGCCAACTTTACCCGATCTCTTGTTCTGATGGAGAATTGGGGGGAGGATGACGAACCCAAAACGTCAGATTTCTTGTCGTATGCTTTCGATTGAAACCCGCTGATGATGTAAGGCATTGTTTCAAATCCCAAACACTGGAGATATAAGGATGTTAATCCCTAGTCAACCCTTTGAGCCTTGAAGTAGGAGTTTTTCTTTCTTTTTAAGAACCTTCATCCTAACCTGGGGCAGGGTAGGTTTCAGTTAAACCGATCGAGCGCTTAGACTCTTAAAAAGGAAGAGCCAACCTTCGAGAATTTATCCTTAGCATCTTAAGGAGTCCAATACAATGGCTATCCCTCGGTTACCTAAGGAGTGGGGCAGTCACGAGTCTTTCAAAAGATTTACACGACTTGTGCATAAAAGAATATTCAAAAAAATAAGAGCCCGCTAAGTCAAAACCTATGAAGGAGACTTAGGCAAAACTGGGGCATCCCGCTGGACTCCAAAGTCAGATCAAAAGACGTTGTCCAGGCAAAAGTTAGGGAATAAAAGCAAAACTAGAGGGTACAATAAATAATCCCTAGTAAAGAACAAAATCGTGTGAACAATTGCCATTAGAAATAGGTGAGTGACTGCCATGTCCAAAGCCTTGATAAGTTCTCGACCATAGCAAATCCGCTTGAGATATGAGCGTTCGTATCCGGTTAACTGAATTAGGATTGGAGAACATCACGAAGAATGGGTGGGTACAAATATAACTTTGAGCCTTTATCCTTTGTTTCTTAAACCGTGAACCAAGCCACGATACAACCTTTAAAAGACCTAATTGAAGTAGGACTTCGGTTGAAAGCATACTTGACAAGATCACGTTTCCTGACTCCTACGAGCTATGCTCAGAAAAAATTCATGTTGGCATTATAATTAAAACTTATATCCTGACTAGTGATTTCGGTCACAAGTTATCGCGATATCTTTTTCAAAACAAAAATTCAAGACAAATATATGTGTACATTGACAAGCTCAGGATAGGCATTTCAGGCATGACAACTTTGCTTGATATCTTAGAGATTTACATATGAACATAACCCGTGGAACTTGAAGATCCTGCTGAACAGGGGCAGGCAGTTTCCCAATTCGCTTACCAACGCGAGTCTGACATTCTTAAGAGCTATTTCCCAAAGATTTCGTCGTAACACGATTAATTTGTGCCAGTTACGTCGAGACCTGACAAATCTCTCAAAGAGTTTGAGAACAATGGGGCAACCGGACTCGGTGTTCTCTATAAAATCCTCTTGAGATGACCCTACCTCGCAACGCAAGTATCCTGGGGCACCATGTTTTTGAAGAAACAAATGGCGGCTACTATAAGGTCCTGCAAGATCAAAACCATGGGATTTCACAATTTTTTCATGCACCCGATGGATTTTACTCACAGCGGCCTTCATACCCCAGTAAGCCTCAGTGTTGCAACAGACTCCTAAACTATTGCCTCATCACAGTCCCCAGAGAGACTATAAGCTGACAATTTTTTCTTGGGTAACTCGAAAGTGTCCCTCAGGTTTTCTTCTCCCCATGCGAAGACGTGGTACTATGCACCCAAGCAGATTACCTTCTCCCCAGAAAATTCAGAACTTTAAAACTAGAGTTGGTTCCACCATTGATCCTTCTTACCCATGATTGACGTATTGGTTGCAGAGAACGCAGGGTATCTCCGTCGAGATGTTTATTTCGTCTCTCGTCCTGTCTCTAGTCTGTTTCGTCAGCATACGCAAGGGCATAAGCATCACATGCCTATTTCATTACATATTCATTACATGTTCATTACATATTCATTACATACTCATTACATACTCATTACATACTCATTTCATAACATCCTGCATATTTACACACATAGACATCAACATACATTCATATTAACATATTCATTAACATACGCGTTAGCATGCACAGGTTCATTGGTCGTTACCGCCGAGTAACTGGGTTCGTCCATTCTCTCCAAATAGATTGTCAGCCCTAAGCATAAAATACTTACTTGTTTCCAGTTTCCCCACAGAGCTCGATCCTCGTGGATGACGATTACTTCAGCTATCTTTCCTCACCAGGATAAGATATTTACCCTCCGAGATCATTCCCTCGATGGAGTCTTGATTACCAGTCTTCTTTCTAGCTCGATCCTAGATTGAATCTCAGTATTGTCGGTCGTCGAGCCCAACCGGACGTGCATTTATTTTGCACCATCTAAAAGATTTTCACCATACCATGGCAGATACGCGACTGTTTTCGCCCGAGAGGCTTATCACTATACCCGGATGTGCATTTATTTTGCACTATCTTTCAAGAAAATCAACTACAATCATTTACAGATACACGCCAGTTCACGCCTGGAAAATCTATCATTACAACACTACAACACTTTGCAATCCTACATGTTACAACCTTTTACACTTTACATTTTACAGCATCAACATACGACATCTCTCACCTAAGAAGTCGATCATATCCTCGTTATGACTCGCAGCAAATGGCCATCTCCATGGAGCAGTTGGGCTTCCATTTACCTGCCGTCTTGAGGTTTGAACCAAATCGTATTCAGGAGAGCACGATCTTGAGTTACGGGGAGGTTTGAGCAGTTTCATATTCAGGAGAGCACGATTCTGAGTTATGAAGAAGTTCATTTATCCTTTAGTAAAAGAAGGAGCGGAATCATATTCAGGAGAGCACGATTCTGAGTTATGAGGAAGTTCAGTTGGCCGTTTTTCAGGAGAGCACGATTCTGAAGAATGAAGAAATTTCAGGAGCCGAATCATATTCAGGAGAGCACGATTCTGAGTTATGAGGAAGTTCGATTACCCAGTTTCATATTCAGGAAAGCACGATTCTGAAGTATGGAAAAATTCATTTACAACCAAATCATATTCAGGAGAGCACGATTCTGAAGTATGAGTATATTCAGTTTCATATTCAGGAGAGCACGATTCTGAAATATGAAGAAATTCAGTCATCCAGTTTCATATTCAGGAGAGCACGATTCTGAAGTATGAGTATATTCAGTTTCATATTCAGGAGAGCACGATTCTGAAATATGAAGAAATTCAGTCATCCAGTTTCATATTCAGGAGAGCACGATTCTGAAATATGAGTATATTCAGTCATCCAGTTTCATATTCAGGAGAGCACGATCCTGAAGTATGAGGAAGTTCAGTTTACCCTTTTCATGTTCAGGAGAGCACGATTCTGAAGCATGAAGAAGTTTATTTATCCTTCAGTAAGAGAAGAATCAGAGTCGTATTCCAGGCGCCGACCTTAAAAATGAGAAGATTTATATATCAGATAAGCAACAGCCTCTTTATTTGAGTGCTTATTCATTTTGACACATAAGTCCCTTCCAACGATAAGTGACAGTTCTCCCTCGAGAAGCTTATCAGGGCAATTCCCATCAAAGTCCATTTATTTTGGCATACAGTCGGTCTTTACCCTGTATATTTGCTACGGAGTTCCGAAAAGTCCGTTTGATCCTGTCACGAGGGGTAGTTTACAGAAGCTTGGATGTTATTCCTTGCTCAATGCTCCAGCATTCTGTAATCGATCTTGCAATCGTACGTGATCCAGTTTTATTTTTAGATTCCCCAGTGGAGGCCGTCTCATAGGTACCATCTCCATTCGAGGATCTCGTTCCTTTTCTAAAAAGTGACAATTGGTCATTCGCACCAGTTGACTATCATTTTTAGAATTCCCCAGTGATGTACTGTGTCTCAGCGCGTCATTTTCCCCAGTGTGTTTCTTCTCGTGGCGTTTGTCTCGGTGTCGTCGTATTCGTCAGCATTTTCGCATCCATCATTCCAGCATACGCATCATATCATATTCATGGCATCGTCTACATTAGTCTGTTCTCGCTTGGTCCATAGCATTGCATATCGCCACATATAAGGGCAAAATTTTCGGTTATCTATATTTAAATCCCTCCACCATGATTCCTCGAGTCTCCGTCGCTCAAATCATCTGGTGTAGTTATTTAAATAGGGGCAACTGTAATACCCCAAATTTTACCCTTTCTTTTTTATTTTTATTTTAAAATTCTTATTAACTTAATAAATCAACCTTTTTTTTAAATCTTATTTTTTTAACTAATAATAATTTAATTAAATTTTTTTTATAACTTTACTAATGTTTTTTATTAACTTTTTTTTTATTATTTAGTTTATTTATTTAAATCATTTTAAGCTCTTCTTACTAACTTTTAGGATTTAGATTAAAATTTAACTTTTTTTTTTCTTTTCTTTAAGAGTAAATTTTTTTTAACCTTTTTAAAATTAATTTCTAACACATTTTTTTATCAAATTCTAATATCTTTTTTAAAAATTAAATTTTTTTTTCTCTAACTTCTTTTTAAAATTAAATCTTTTTTCTAACTTTTTTTTAAATCTTTTTTCTAACTCCTCTTTAAAGTTAAATCTTTTTCTAACTTTTTAAAATTAAAACTTTTTTTTTCTAACTCTTTAAAGTTAAATCTTTTTCTAACTTTTTAAAATTAAAACTTTTTTTCTAACTCTTTAAAGTTAAATCTTTTTCTAACTTTTTAAAATTAAAACTTTTTTTCTAACTTTTTTAAAGCTAAATCTTTTTTTTCTAACTTTTTTAAAGTTAAATCTTTTTTTCTATTTTTTTTAAAAAAAATCAAATCTTTTTTCTAACCATTTTAAAAGTTAAATCCTTTTTTTCTACCTTTTAAAATTAAATCTTTTTTCTAACTTTTATAAAGTTAAATCTTTTTTCTAACTACTTTTTTAAAATTAAATCTTTTTGTCTAACTCTTTTTAAAAATTAAATCTTTTTTTCTCTAACTTCTCTTTTTAAAAAATTAAATCTTTTTTCTCTAACTTCTTTTTTAAAAATTAAATCTTTTTTTCTCTAGCTTCTTTTTAAAATTAATTTTTTTTTTCTAACCTTTTTTTTAAAATTAAATCTAAATCTTTTTTTTTGACACCTTTATTTTTCAAATTAAAATTCTAAATTCTTTTTAAAATTAAATTCTAACGCCTTTTTTTTTAAATTTTAAATTCCTTTTAAAATTAAATTCTAACAGTTTTTAAAATAATTCTAACATTTTTTAAAACCAACATTCAAATATTTTTTTTTTTACTCTAACTCATTTTTTTTTAAAACTCTAATTTTTTATTTAACTTGAAACTCTAATCTTCTTTGCTAACTTTTTAAATTTAAATCTCAACACTTTTTTAATCTAATCCAATCTTAATGAATTCCAGATCAAATCAATCATATCATATCATCATCATAAGAAAATCAGCATCACCATCAAATCAAATCTGAAATCATCATAAAAATCTACTCAAATCAAATCCGAGATTGAAAAAGATTGAGATATTCAAATTAAATCTGAGATTAAAAAAGATTTAAAAATCAAGTATAAAAGGGACGAAAATCATAGCAAGAGAGGGAGAACTTTTTTTCGTAAAATCCAAGCAAACTCCGTCAAAAATCCTCTAGCCTCAGGACAAAGCATCATCGGCCATCATCATTCCGTAAGGATAAAAAAATATAATTACAATTTTTGTGTTGCTTTTCATGTTTTTCAGGAAAAAGAGATGAAGAAGACAAATCGGCGGCCATGCAAAAAAAGAAGAAGAAGATAACATCCGTGAGAGGCAAACAAGAAGGAGAGGAACACACGCAAACTCAGAGAGCAGAGAGAAGAAGAGTGATGACCGGCCCAACCCTCTTTTTTTTATTATTGTTTTTCCATTTGTTATTTTATTTTGTTTATCTTTTTAAAAAAAATCAAGAAGGCCCTTTCTTTTTTATAACCAAAAACCTTTTTTCAAATTAATTAAAACTCTTTTTAAATAAAATAATCAAATGTTTTTTCAAATAATAAAACTTTTTTATAACTTTAAAGTAAAACGTGTTTTTAACTAACATTAAGATTTTTTAAATTAAACCAATTGTTTTTTTTAATGATTAAATCTTTTTTTCAAAATATTATCACTAAAACTCCTTTTTTAGAATAACTAACCAAACTTTCACTTTTTTATTAATAATTTTTTTTTAACTCAAAACTCTTTTAATTAAAATTAATCTCTCTTTTCACAAATTTAAATCCTTGGTTAAAAAGACCATAAAAGTCCTCCAAAATTCATACGGTTTGTTTCTCGTTCAATTTTGATTTCGTTTTCGTCTAACCCCATATACTGACATTTTTGTTTGTTTTGTTTCTTGCAGCTATTATGTTCAATTTGAAACTTATTTTCGGTTTTATATTTAGTTATCATATTTGTAACTGCTTATGGGATGTAATTTTGTGAGACAATTTTCGCGTTTATCTTTCCGCACTTTATCTTCTGTCGTTGTATGTATATTTACTTTCATCACATCTTTATAGTTAATTTCACATCCGAAGGTTAGGTCTAGCGTTTGGCCGCCGCGCCAATAGTCCTCAACTTCAAACCCTTACAACCTCACAAACCCTGATTTTTTCACAAATGCCTCGCCGCAGGCAAAATTACAAAACTACCCATAGCATTAGGTCAAAGAGCCGCCGCGCTCATTTTAGGGTTTCCCGCCGCGGAATCCCTAACCTAATTTAACCCTAATTACAACTTAATAATTCAACATAGAGAATTGGAGTTTCTACACTCCGCGTAAGCGTGTCCTTAAGACATGTTTATTCCCCTTGAGACCTTGACCACAGTCAAGAAGTCTCTAACCTCCCTTTTGAGGGGAACTACGATTACTCTGATTCCATTCCCGTAAGGATACGTAGGCACAAGATGCGATGTCTTGCCGAGTAAACTTAGAATTAACCCCTTAGGTCTCTTTTCTCACTTTTAATCCTTTGTACATATACCTTAAGCAAATAAATAAAGCAAATAGTAAACATTTGAACAAAAGGTTCCTGTAGAGTACTACAGAAGTTTAGGGTGCTAATACCTTCCCTAAATTTAACCAACCCCCGAACCCTAGATCTTTCCCCGCATTGTGTTTACGATGCAAAATAGGTTTTCCCTCTTTTGACCTTTTCCTTCGGATAAATCAAAGAGCGGTTGTGAATTGAATTGCGATTCAAACTCATTAATAGTTTGTGATCCTATTTCCACCGCAACAATTATCCATATTTATTTATATATATATTATGGTGTATATGATGAGTTATGATGAATTGTGGTGAGAAATATGGAATATGTGTATTCTATGTTTGCGTGTGTGTGTATATATATATATATATATATATATATATATATATATATATATATATATATATATATATATATATATATATATATATGCATTGATTATTATGATAATATTTCGCACCCTTCTGTTGTTTTATGATGCTCTATGAGGCATTGTAGAATAGGATTGCTAGAGGTCTTTTTGTGAAGCGTGGCTTCTTTCATTTGGTCGGTTGGCTCTGATATGTAGCACCGGGTAGCTAGGATTGTATAGAATTCTTTTGTGATACATTTGTATATGTATCTGTTGATGAGTGTTTATGAAAACATGTTGAATGATGATGTGAATCAGACTGGATGATATGTATATGTATATATGTTTGAAGTGATTCAATGTTTAGATTTTATGCTTTTATTCTAAATATTGAGATGTGGGTGTAAGGACTAAGTTCCTCTGTTTTGAAAGTTACCCCACTGTTGCATATCTTGTTGAGCAGGTGTTATATGTTTTAATTTCATGGATAATGTGACATGCTCTTTTATACCATGTTTTTAATTATACTCTGATGAAAATTTTAATATGTGCCTAAATGATTTATGTGTTTATTTCAGGGTATAGAAAGGGGTGTTACACCACCCACCATATACTTGAGCTTCTGGTGCAACATGGAAGTTATGGCTCCCGCTGAGTTAATCCATGGACGGCCCAACAAACAGCTATAGGCAGGCTGAATGTCCATAATATAGAATACGCATGAAATACTTTGGGACCCACCTTAATAGGCAACGTCAACTCTCCAAATACAGATCTTCTGGTACCATCAAATGCACGTACTACCAAGTCACTTGGCATACACATAATGGCCCGAGTATCTAGCTTCATCAGTGCCTTTTTCAGAAGCACATTCAAGGACGGTCCTGTAACTAGCAGCACATGAGATAGGACGGCTCACGACATTCAATTGAAATGTGCAACACACAATTATGATTCATGCCCCTCGGGGTTAAATCCAAGTCCGTGAAACCTAGCCCATTTCCTGCATTGATGTGCGTTATAACCCTTTCAAGTTTGTTAACCGATATCTCTTGCGGCATGTAAGCAGTATTCAATATCCTCAACAACGTATTCCGGTGCGCTTATGAACATAGCAACAATGACAAAATAGAGATTTTAGAGGGAGTCTGTTGCAAGTGATCTACTATCTTGTAGTCACTTTTTCTTATCTATCTCATGAGCTCCTCCGCTTCCATCTCCAGAGAACTCTTCTCACCAGCTTGAGAAGTTTCTTCAACCACAGCTTTCTTATCCTTATCAACTCTGTCAACAACCACTTCAGGTGATGAGAACACTCTTCCGCTTCGAGTGATTCCCCAGCTCCATCTAGATTATCCACTGAATCAACCGGCAAGCTCTTTAATTCTTGTTTCTGCCCATTACAATATACCTCCACTTCGTAATTCCATGGAATGGCATTGGTACTTTCATATGGTACAAGACTAGCTTTGGTGATAATAATGGTTGGCGGTCTCGGCGCAGAAATAGTTATAGTTTTGTATGGAGTCGAGATCATTGCAACCTCATTCCTTTCCTCAACCATTATCTCTTCAGACTTCTTCTCAGCAATCAGGTCAAACTAAAACATTCCATCATTCATAATACCCTGAATACAGCTTTTCAGTTTTGCACATCCCTCAGAATGACTCAAACATTCAACACACGATTCATTACAGCCCGGGAATATCCCTCCCTTCAATAGCTTATCCTTCACAAAGCCCAACGGCGTCTTTAAATCATTGACATCAGTTATCAGATCTAAACTCTCGTATTCAATGATTGCATTGACTCTGGCTTCCCCATGGTTGGGCATGGGGTTCTGCACGACGTTGGGAACGTCGTGAGAAACGTTTATTGCCTTGCTATCCACCAAATCCTGGACATTGTGTTTAAAGGCCTTGCAGTTATCAATGTTGTGGCCAGGTGCCCCGGAATAGAACACACAACGAGCATTCGCATCATAACCAGGTGGAGGTGGTCCAGTCAGATGAGCTAAAGTTCTCTTTTGGATTAACTGTAGTTGTAGCAGATGCTAAAGAAGTTGGGAATAAGGCATCAGAGGTGTATCAAATTGTCTATTTGTTGTCCGACCCCGATCCTGAAATCTTCTATAACCCTGTTGATTCAGCTGTTGCTGCTGTGGTCGTTGTTGATGTTGAGGAACGGCTGGAATTGTGATACTAGCAACCTGTTGTTACTGACGATAAGATGAACGCTGATTTATACCTCTACCACGAGAGCTAGAAACTGCATTAGTCTCGCCTTCATGCTTCTTATTTCAAAACACCTTCTTACCTCCACCTCCAGCTGAGGACACTTCACCAGATTGGATTTTTCCCAACTTTATACCATTTTCTACTCTCTCCCCAGTGATGATCAAGTCAGAAAAGCTCCCAGACATGCTATTGATAAGCTTCTCATAATAGACACCAGGCAAAGTAGCTACGAACATATCAATCAGCTCACACTCCACCATCGGAGGCTGCACTCTTGCTGCTAGTTCGCACCACCTCTAGGCGTATTCTTTAAAGCATTCACCAGTCTTTTGAGACAAATTTTGGAGTTGGACCCTGTTAGGAGCAAGGTCATTATTATACTGATAATGCTTCACGAAGGGTTCAGCTAAGTCTCTCCAACTGAGGATATTAACAGTCTCCAGTCCCATATACCATTCAAGTGAAGGTCCAAACAAGCTATCTTGAAAAAAGTGCATGAAAATTTTTTCGTCATCCGAGTAAGCAGACATTTTGCGGTAATAAGAACGCAAATGGACCCTTACGCAAGTAGTTCCCTTATACTTGTCAAAGTCAGGGACTTTGAACTTCAACGGAACTTTCAGATCTGGGATCAGCCCCAGATTGGCCCTGTCTATCCTAATGGAATTTTGATTCTCAAAAGATCTCATCTTTTCTTCAATTAGACTAAACCTTTTATCAGCCTCAGATGGTAGTCTAGCACCGATATCTCGCATAGAAAATGCGTCTTCCTGCTGGTCCTCATCCCATTGAGGAATATTGTTGCCATGCATAACACACACCACTTCAGGGATTCCACCTACGTTGCCTCCGCCCGGAGGGATAACTGTGGTAGGAATAGCAAGTGCATATGGCGTACCATCGCCATGAGGAGGCTTAGCAGCAGTTCCTCCATGAAGCACACCATTATTGTCAACACGAGCAATCAATGGTTGGACAAGAGTCCTCAGTTATTCCTGCCCATTTGCCACATCCTGCATCAGCTCCATAAACTGAGACATCATGTCCCTCATCTCCTGCATCTCAGCTTGCACTTGTTCCATAACTCTGTGCTGATTTCCTCTGGTGGCATACCGGTGAGTAGTTTGGTCGTCTATCCCGAAACAATCTAATAAACCAACAGGGTTACGAAAAATGGTTCCGCTGCACCTGCTATGCAAAAATGCTATGCAAAATGCAGACATGTATATACGCATTAGGGAAATTCCCCCCGATTCTAGTTCCTGCGCGAACAAAAAGATATTGGGAAACCCATAGCCAAACACCTCATACATACAAGAAAAGGCCAACAGGCAAAGTACAAGCATACAACTGGGTATAAAGAATCAACATAGGAACCTCAGCCAACAGGTCAGGTGATGGTCAATACAAATAAAAGCAACAAGCTACAAAGGAAATGAAAGACATCAGGTACAACAACGAGCACGAAACTCCTCCAACAGCTCCTTTGTCTCAGGATGGTCTGGTCTGATGAGTAACCCCTGAATGAGCTCCTCTCTCTGTCTGATAGTGGTCTGTAACCCCTCAGCATAGTCTTCCCAGGCTCCCTCACCAAAGACTTCCTCTAGCTTGCACCTCTTCGAATCAGCCCTCAGCTTGTAATCCTCCAAGGTTGTCAAAGCTTCGTTCCATCTGCAGTCATTGTCTCGTCTGAGTAAAGCTTCATCTGCAACCCTCTCATCCTTTGCCCTGAGCTGAGTCTTCAGTCTGGTAATCTGCTGCTTCAGCTTATCCTCACGCTCCTTTTTGATGGAAAGAGTAGCATTCCACTGCTCATTGAACTTGGAAATCTCTAGATAAGCCCTATCTAAGTCCTTCTTCTTAGACGCGAGAACATCACTAACAAATTTCAGATCTAAACCCAAACGTTCACGAGAACGAGTCTCTTTGGTTAAATCTGTACCCAACCTGTTCACAAGCTCAGTCTGTCTCTTAAAAGAGTGCACAACTTCAATCTTCTCACTCCGGAGCTGAATGATTTATTTCTCTAACTCTTCATTAGCCTTCTGAAGCTCCTCTTTCTCATACCACAACTGGTTGTACTTCTAGATATCCACAATGGTAGGTTCCTCAATCATCAGAGGATACAGAGGCTCAACAAAAGGAAAAGGCATCGGAAACTAAGTAGCTCTCTCACAAATCCAAGTTAGATAAGGGTCGTAGGCCCTATTGTTACTATTCCCCAGAAAAGCCTTCCCTTTACTGTGAACACTACTCCACGCTCTCTCCACTCTAGCCAAAGTATCACCCTTCAGCAATCCAGTGAGATACAAAGATTTCTATATCTCCTCTTCCTTAGGAGGTCCTCTCAACGCGTATCCAAACTTCCTAACTAACAAAGATAGGTTATAGTTGATGCACCCTTTCCTTCCGACCAACGGGAGGTTAGGAAATCCACCACAACTATAAACAATATTTGTACCAAGCAGGTCTCTGCCAAACCAGATAATGTTCTCTGCAGACAATCCCATCAACCTTTCTGACCATTCTGAAGTACCAGCAGTAGCAACAAATGGACCTGTGGTGAACATAATGATAGACGTCACCCAAAAGCGTAGGTACCAGATTCCCTAAAGCAAAAATGTAGAAAGCATCTATGTCTATAAAATCCGGAAGGTTAGGAAACAATATGATACCATAGATACAAAGAGCTAAGATGGCGCTAAACACGATCCAACAACCATCTTTGGCGAACTGCTGAGCCTTATCAATAAGAAAAGGTAAAGGAAAGCCATGCATCCCACTCCTCATGATCAACTTCCCTTCCAATTCTGAAACATCCAAATGCAGAGCAGCATCAAGCTTAGCCAGATTAGGCTCAACTTTGGTGTGATAGAATGGCATCTGATTAAGAATAGGCACTCCCAACAACTCAGAATTCTCCTCTAAGGTAGGCGCCAGAACATAATCCGGAAAAACAAAACACCTCAGTTGTGCATCATAGAACTGTAGGAGAGTATAAAGACCACCTATCTCATATACTGAATGCTTGCAGACACATCTCAACAATTTCCCATAAGATTGCCTGAAGTCTTCCATCAGTCTCTTGTCAACCATGGCAATCAAACTCAGTAAAAAAACCAATATCCAGAGTTTGAAACCTGTATGCCACTGTCTTCTTCAAGGGCTCCATGTCATAAGCAAGGGAACAAGGATCACTAGAATCGAGGAGGAAATATGCACCTGTAACATAGATACATGTTAATGAAAATGCACATGCAAATGCAAATAGGGGATCAAGATTGTTGTGCTGTTGATTGAGAAGAACCAGCGCTCCCCTTTGACAAGAACATAACACTGCCACTGATAAGAACCCCTTGTATCAGGAATACAAATTCACACTACAAAGAAAACTGGGTAGTCTGAAAGTCAAAGTTTCCTGCATAACGAAATCCCTCTCACAGGTGTGGACCTATCCACTGATAAGGTTTTGCATCCTATGCGTTCATCAGCGTCACAGACTTTCATAAAACGATGATACGTTCACCATTTCTGGTTTGGCATCATAATATCCCGAAGAGGCCTCACTTAGCAATCGTAAATGACCGGTCCCTAGAGTCGACAATCCTCAGATCTAAGATCCCCTAAAGTCCTAAGGACCAGAAAGGAACTCATTTAAGAGAATCTCGTCTGAGAGCGAATTTTATGGGAACTTGTGCATGCTAAGCATACAGGTCCACCACTATTTTCACTACTAACTCTATTCTTGTACTCAAGCCCGGGTCCGGCTTATCTCTCAATGGAACATTCCCCCCAAGAGCACAACAATACTGATATATACAATGCTGAAAGTAAATGCGATAAAAGTAAAGTACAATAGATATATACACACCCAAAAGATAAATAACCAAGCGCTAGGATTGACTCGCATAGGGGATGGGAAAATTCCCTAGCAGAGTCGCCAACTGTCGTATCGCTGTGAAGAGGGGCCGACAAGGACAGAAGAGTTGCCACCGTTCGTTATTTATCCCAAAATAGGGAAAGGAAACGATCATAAAAAACCTTACGAAAAGGGAGAAGACAGGTCATCGCAACCATATCTCAGGTTCGGGAGTCAGTTACGCAAAGGGAAGGTATGAACACGCCTCACGCTTTGTTATCTACCCAAAAGGGTGTTTACTATATAAGCTACGACTCAGGGACAAAAGAAAAGAAAAGAGACTCGATAGAGCATCGCCGCTTTATGCCTACGTATTCCCTCGTACAATGGGAAAGTCAGAGTCAACGTAGTTCGGCTAACTACGGGTGAAAGTGGGGAAGGTTTCTCGCCAAGACATCGCCATCTTGTGCCTACATATCCTCATCTGGTATGAGAAATCAGAGCAAACATAGTTCGGGCTAACAAGAACACCGGTTGGTTCAAAATGTTTTAGGCCCGAGTAGGGTTAAAACTTAGTTCCAGTAGTTAGGTGTATGCAGCTCGACCATTGGAGACTTAGGCGTTACCTGTTTGCGGTGGAACCAAGAGTTAACAAAACTCTCCTTAAAAAAAGGTTTTCCAGATTATGATCCCGAAGGATAAAAAGATTTGAAGTTTGTTTTTGTGTTTTTTAGAGGAGAAATGCATTGACTATTTTTTGTAATTCATGTTGCACTAAAGACTATGACTTACGAGCGAATGCGTCGCATATCGTCCTAAGGACGTACACTAAACACTCTAAGAATTTGATAGGAATCCCCCCAATCACCATTTCCCAAGTACTTAAGGCTCGTAACGTACAACATTCATTAACCTTTATTAAGTATTTTAAGAGAATTTGAAGATGAGAAGAGAGAGACACTCTAAAGGGAGACTAAGACTCAACCTAATGTTCTCATACAAAGTGCACCTATGATTGGGATAAAAGGAAATTCTACCTAATGCTATCATGCTTGGGTTCAAGCCTAAGGTCTATCATAATCAACCTTGAACAAGGAAGATTAGAGATCCTAAGGGAACATGGCAAAGAAGAAAGAAGAAGAAAAAGGAAGCATGAAATAAGGAAGATGCAAGTATGCAAACATGTAATGCACAATTAGAATGAAAGTGAGGGAGGAAAAAAGTATGGGGCAGTAGCCTCCACAAGCACATCTCAACCTCAAGCATACATATGAGAGATGTAAAGAAGAAGGGAGAAAGAATTAACACAAAAGAGATCAAACAAGCACACAAAAGTAGGATAAATGGGAGAAAATGAATCCTACAACCATTTGTCATCAACCACAAGCCCTAAGGCAAAGCAAAAAGAAAGGGAAGAAACCATGATCAAATGAGAGAATGGGAGGCAATGTGAGGACAGCAAGGAACTCTCATGGGTACCTCAACCATAAGCCATCTCAAGGATCATGCAAGAACACAACAAAAGAGTCCTCAAAGAATCACCATTTATGATATGCTTCAAGTACCTCCAAAGGAGGGACTAAGCCATCTCAAATGGGATTCTATAGTCATTGGACAGAAGCAAAGATGAGAGGAGAAGGTTCACAAAGCCAATAATGAATCACACAAAGAGGAATGCAAGAATAGGCAAGGCAAAAGACCTAGGTCTTAAGCACATTCAACACTTGAACTTCAAGTGGAAAGCCTAAAAATAAGTGAAACTCTCAACAAGTAATGAACAAGTTTATAACCTAAAAATGAGCATTCAAATACCTCAACATGTTAGAAGTATGAATAAAAAATATTTAAGAGCTCAATGGATCCACAAGTGTCATTTCCAAAGCAAACTAGGTCAAGTGTTCGTATGAACCTCCCTTAGAAGTACCTTGACTTGCAAGTCACCTCAAAATTAGGAAAAAGGATCAAAAAATAACCAAATAAAATCTCAAATAAGCATCAAAAAGTTCGCAACCAAAGGCCAAAAGATTACAATCAAAGTCAGTTCAAAGCATCATCAAAGAATTTGATTCACAAGGATGCTCCACTTTGAAGGAGGATTGTCGAGGGTCAAACCAAAATGCGTTAAACCAGGGGCAAATCCATCCTATAAGGCTCTACAATTCATCATTGAAGTAAGAAAAGAGCCTCAATCCTTGGAGAAAAATATTGCTCAAGAAACAAGCCAAGAACAAACAAGAACAATTAAAATTCAATTGAAAAACAACTCCAAATAGAAAATCCATTTTTAATTGAAAAATAATTGGAAAATAAAAATAAAAAATTCCAAAAATTAGTTAACATCTCAAAGTATCTAGAAATATTTTTTTGGGGATTTTATCACACTTGGAACCATTTTTAAAAGAATTAAAGTAAAACAGATATGAACTAAAAAAGAAAATAGAAAGATTAAAAGTGTGTGGCAAATAGCAAGGATTTTCAAGAAAAATTAATGGGCCACCAACGAGAGGGGGTGTAAACAACATGTTTGGCCCAAACCACACAACTTAGAACCCAATACCTAAACGCAGCGTACCACTTAATGATGTGGCAGTCAACAAGCCACATACGCTAGTCAGATCCTATTTACACCGTTGATCAAGCTCAGGTCAAAAATTCAACTGAACACATGGCAGTCCATGTGAGCCCAATGGAAAGAAAACCATACGCCGGAGCACTGTGCTCCGGTCACCTTCTCCGGTCACACCACCGGAGTTGATGATTCAAAACTTCATCAAATCGCGTGAAATCTTATACCAAATTAAAGCTCGTGTTATGTAGATCATGAATCTAGGTTTAGTTTTCATTTATCATGCAAGGATTAAGAGAATCGAGCGATCAAAGATTCAAGCATCAAACTGAAAATGCAGCAAACATGTCCCTAAACTATCCAAAATTTGCCTAGACATGTAGGACTACAGTATGCAACAAAAATGGAGATGAATCAATGCATGTTGAGTGAGAAATTTTGAAAAGGAAATTACATAACAGAGCCTCTCCGTTGGGGCTTCAATTATGCCTAAGCTTGCTCAAAAATGTCCAGATTCACTCAAGGAAGTTCAAGGAAGAGAATGCTGGCTTTGAATTGCTTGAATCTCAATTCACATTTTCACTTTTTCTATTGAATTTTCCAATTGTGTTCTTGCTCTTTCTCTAACAAAATGCACGAATGAAGCTCCAAACTTCATCTGGAACTTTTATATTATGGATCAGAAATGATTTGGAGGCCCAATTTGGCCTGGTTATGGTGTAATGCAAAAATGCCCAAATTGAAAATGGAAGCTTCATACACACCTGAATTTGGCGCCAATTCCCTTGGAAAATCATTCAAATCAGTTGCTAGGACTTGGAATTGATCATGTGGATGACAATTGCTCCTTGAATTTGATCCAATTGTGAAGATGGAATGTGTAACTTACACTTGAAGTAACATGAAATTACATGAGTTCTAGCTTGCATAACTCAAATCCAAATTGTGAATTCTCCTTGTTTTTATGTTATGAATCAAAATATGCACAAACATGGCATTAAAAGGAATTAAAATCAATTCAATTCAAATCATGATTTTAAAGTCCTTTTTCCATTGAATTTCTTCACCCATCTTCATATTCATGCCAAATCCATGGAAATTTTATGTTCCATGATGGAATTGAGATCATTTGAAGCAAGTTTCATGTTGGGAAAAGTTTCATTTGAAGTGCATAAGATCATGAAATGGACCTATAATCAAAATGACCTATAATCTCACTTTCCCAAAATAACCCTGCCTTTCAAGCCTCATAACTTGAGTTCTACAAATGAGATGAAGGACTTCTAGGACTTTTTGGAAAGCTAAGATCATGATTAACAACTTTCATGTTCATCAAAAGTTGAGGTGAAACATGATTCTAGGTCAAAAGTGCCTTGAAAGTTGGTTGACTTTTGTTGACTGAAAATATGATTCATCTGAGACCTATAACTTGCCAGCATCATAAATTGAGTTCTAGAAACCCAATGGATGAGTTATAGTACTCAAAAGAAAGCTACGAACATGCTCTACAAGTTTCATGTTTATGTAAAAGTGAAATTACACTTGTATCTTGAGATATGTGGTCTTGAAGTTAGGCACTAAATATGGGATTTTACACTAACAAACCTCTGAAACCCTAATTTAGTAACTTCTCACACTCTTGATTATTCTTGAATTGATCTTGAAATAACATCTTAGATGTCTCAACACAACTATACATGACTCCAAATGCTTAGAACTAGGTCTTAATTTCCTTCAAATCCACAATGGATCTTGCACTAGGCAGATGAAACCCTAGGTGTACAATCCTTTGACTGCAACCTCTTACACATGATATAACAATTTGCATAAGCTCCACAATGGCTCTCAAAGCACTCAATGAGCTTCACTGTATCTCATATCCATATCCATGAACTTGGGATCCTCAAATGATCCTCAATTGGCCTCCAAGATAGGGAATAAACAACACATATCCATTCACTTTCTCAAATAGCTCTGACCAGCTTCTGATGACTTGATGAACACTCAAACTTGTTTGAAACCCTTGAAATACCTTCTCTTGCCATGAGCACCTCTTGATCCCATGCAAATGTACCATTATATGCAAATGCAAATGCTAGAACAATGCAATGCAAACATAAGCAAAGTAAAGAAAATGTTGGGCAAATTTTGGGGTACAACAAGAAGGAAGATTAAAATGGTGGTGGCCTGCTGTGTGGTTTAGGATGATGGTCTGCTTGGACTAAGAATGTTGTTGGATTGGCTCAGCTTTGTTTCTCCTTGATTAGACTTTTGCCTTTTGGTATTTTCTTTGACAGCATGGGATATTTGTGTTGTTCATCATGAGTTTTTGTTGTAATTACCCCTAACATTTGAACTTTCATATTTTTTTTATTTATCCCATTTAGTTAGTTTTGATCCTAATTTGTGGCTAAAAAGGGGGAGAAGAGGTAGTAACAGTAGGGATAGATGTGTATGTGTGTATCTCACAAGTGGAAGACTTGTTTGTTGTTGCATGAGGTGACGATATGTTGTTGTTGTGTGAGTTCCTAATGAATGTAGGAATGTATGTTAGATGTGTGTGTGTTCCTTGATGGAATCTAGTAGTAAGATAGCTGCTAGTTTTGTGTGTACCTGCAGGGTGTTTGCAGAATGTATGTGTGGCTATGCATCTTTTCAGGGGGAGTAGCACAGGATGTAACAGGTGATTGTGTTCTTCCGGATGTCATCCTGAATGTCTTGACATCCAGAAAAGCCTGGATAATTTGTGTGTGACTGCAGGTTATCCAGACTGTGTCCAGCTGATGTAGTATGCATAAGTTGAGAGGGAGTAACCCAGAATGTTACTCAAAACATTGTGACATATGTAGTGTTGACTAACAGATGATTATGTGTGAACATGTTGATCCTGAGTAGCTGAGAGCTAACTGTGTGAGTGTAGAAAACTCTGATAGTGTGTTAGTATCTTTCCTGCATGATAGGTTATATGGTATGATTTCTGCTGCTTGTAAACTCTGATATGGTAACAGAATGTTTTAGCCAAAAATTTTCCAAAGGGGGAGTTTGTAGATGCTTTTGGTTGGCTGTATTTTATGGCAAAACATTGGAGTATGTATGAATGTCATAACTGATGATATGACATACATGAATAGTGTTCCGCAGGGAGAGATAAGAGTAAGTGAAGCTGGATGTCATGACTTCAAGCGTGTTTGGTGTATGCAGCTCGTTCGTCGGAGACTCGTGCGTTACCATTTGCGGTAGAACTGAGAGTTAACAAAAATCTTTTTCTGAAAAAGTTTTCCTTGAATTAAAGGCCCCCAGGGCAAAAAGGGTTTGAAGTTTGTTTTTTTCTTTTATGGAAGAAGTATCTTTTATGGATGTTTGTAGTTAGTACATCCTAAGGGTGCCAGGCTAAACATCCTGACTGTTGAAGAGTGACCCTTCAACAATCATTTCCTAAGTAGCTTAAGGCTCATATTGTACGATATTCATTAACCTTTATTATGTTTTTTACTGTTGTTTTGGAGATAAGAAGAGAACGAACTCTACGGGGGAAACTATCAAGCCCTAATGTTGTCATGCCATGGATTCATCCTATGGTTGAGTTTGAAACAAGGAACTCCTATATGTTATCATGCAAAGGTTTCAACCTAAATTTATCATCACTTCCTTATCAAAGGAAGTGAGAGTCCTAGGGGATCATGTCAATGGGAAACAGAAAAACGACTGCAAAAATCATTAAAGCAGACAAACACAAAGATATCAAGCTACTGAGATAAATACATGTAAATATGTTATGCATCAGCCAAGCAGAAGGAGGAAACCTCAACTTCTAATGCAAACAAGCAAAGAACAATTAAAAACAATCAAGCAAAGGGAGGGTCACCTCAATCTTTCAATGCAATCAAGCAAAGGGAGCTCAGCTCAACCTTTCAGGGCAATCATGCTCCTAAGCCTAGAATACTCTACACATGAGGCTATCCTAATGCATCAAGCAACAGGAAAACAAACAACCACACCACAATCCATCAGGAAAGAAGAAATGAACTAAAAGAGCAACATGGAAGTCATCCCAAGGCTACATCCAGTGGATGTGTGCCAACACATGAGTCCATCAGAGGCTCAACCTCTTGAGGATTGCACAGAGCACTTCCTAAGGAAGGCCAGGCTCTCCCAAGAGGGATCCTATATCAATAGGACATATAAAGGAGTTGGGGTAGATCCTAGATGTCAATCTAAGGTGTTAGCTCAATGTGCATCAGCACAGGAGTCCATCACAGGCTCCACCTCTTGAGGAATGCACAAAGCACTTCCTAAGGAAGGCCAAGCTCTCCCAAGAGGGATCATATGTCAATAGGACAAAGAATGATTTTGGGAATGAACCTAGATGTTAATCTAAACACTTGATTAATATGCATCAGCACAGGAGTCCATCATAGGCTCCACCTCTTGAGGAATGCACAAAGCACTTCCTAAGGAAGGCCAGGCTCTCCCAAGAGGGATCCTATGTCAATAGGAGAAAGAATGATGGGTGATGAACCTAGGTATCAATCTAAGGTATCAAGGTAATGTACATCAGTACAGGAGTCCATCACAGGCTCCACCTCTTGAGGCATGCACAAAGCACTTCCTAAGGAAGGCCAGGCTCTCCCAAGAGGGATCCTAAAAAAGGGACTGAGAAAGAAGATAGTATAAACCAAAGGAATATACTATTTAGATGGATTTCAATCCAAGGCTCAACCTCTTAGGGAATGGACAAAATCCATCCAAGGGAAGGATTAGGCTCTCCCAAGAGGGATCTTTATCAAGACTTGAAGGAGGAAGATAGTGCAAACCAAAGGAATGTACTATGCTAATGAATGTCAATTCAAAGCTCAACCACTTGAGGAATGCACAGAATCCAACCAAGGGAAGGATTAGGCTCTCCCAAGAGGGATCCTCATCATGACATGAAGGAGGAAGATAGTGCAAACCAAAGGAATGTACTATATTGATGATTGTCAATCCAAAGCTCAACCTCTTGAGGAATGCACAAAATCCAACCAAGGGAAGAATTAGGCTCTCCCAAGAGAGATCTTTATCAAGACTTGATAGAGCTTTTGAATCCACTTAGTTTAGGTGATCCTTGTAGTTAATCTTAGGGTTCTTAAAAGTTTTTGTGATGGCTTCTTTCCCCTGTGTGGTTCGCAGTTTTAGTTTTCCTATTATTAGCTCAGGCTATACTTCAGGAAACATTTTAGGAAGTCTATCTATCTTAGGCGACATAACAGGCACTGCCAAGGATAACCTGGAATTCCCCTGACTCAATTGGATGTGTACAGCTTCATGAAGAGAGGTTTATCTTGGGTAAACCTAATTTCTCCATCAAGGCCCAAAGCAAGTTTGCTGCTATAAATAACAGAAGGATCATTCCTAATAGAGCAGGGATTTTGGAGAGAGATTGGAGAGTATGGTTTGTGAGTGAAAAAGTCTGATTGTATAAGTTGTTCTTCACATGTGTTTTGTGTCTTAGGATACTTGTATGCCATGTGGCATACCCTAAATTTGCCCATACTTTTTTTTGTTAATCAAAGGCATTGGTACAAACCATCAGAGGGTTGTCAAGAAATTTTGAGGTTTCATAATTGGTAGAGGCATGAGGTAGAGGTTCGTTAAGCACCTCAGAGGTCATGGTGGAGTTGGAATGATCACCCAGTTCATCTGCACAATGCCCAAGCAAAAAGGGTGAAATTAGGGTTTCATTTTTAATCAGGCTAAACTTGTTTTGTGAAGTAAAACTTGTTTCCATGGTCCTCCATATGTCCTAAGGTGTTTGGGGATGAGAGATTGACCATCATTTTTAATCATAAAGGCTTCAATTGATCAGTCAATTGAAAATCAGGAGATTTGGGGGAAAAGTCAATTGTGTAGTGAAAAAGTCAACTACTGACTTTTTGAGGTCAAGATCGTGATCCTTGAGTTCAATATGACCAATGGATGGAATTTGATCAAGAAAGGTCAAGGGAATCATGAAAAATCAAGAATTATCGAAAGTTGCCATTTTAAGGAAATTAGGGTTTTAGAACTTTCTATTTATGGAAAGTTTTATGTTTGGAACAACCATCTTCAAGGCCATTTTTCTTCATGATCAAGGTTTCAAATGAACTTGGATCAAACATCAAAGTTGTTCCTTGTATTTTACGCTTTCTTTTGAGTACCAATTCATAATCATATGATACTTGGAGCTCAAGTTATGATCAATCAAAGTTGAGGTTTTCAATGATTTCAACATTGCCAAGATTGGACAGATTTTTGGACTCACTTTGCAAGCCAATTTCCATCACTTTCTTGATGTCCAATGGAACTTTGTCCCAAATGATAGTTGTAGAGAATGTTACAAGCTTTCCAAAAAGTCCAAGAAGTCCTCAATATGATTTGTGAAGCTCAAGTTATGGATGCGCAAATTTGAGGAAAAATAAGCCAAATCCATAACTTAGAATTTTTCTAAGTAATTTTTGGACAGCTTTCATGACATGATTCTCAACATCATTTTTCATGGTCTTCCAACCCTCCAATCAAGATGACTTCAACATGAAAATTATTCCTTGCCATGCCCTCTTTACTTAGAGCTCAAGTTTAGGGCAAATTGATCTTTGTGCATCAAGATATCATTGCTCAAAGTTGATATTTTGAACTTGTTTCAAGGTGTGAAACATGGGGCATTTGTTCTTGCTGATGTTTTTTATGATATTAATCTGCTCATGTCCCATTTCCATGTCCATGGGATGCTTCATTGGGAGCCACTAAACATTTCCCAAAATGAACCAACACAAGCTTGTACCATTTTGCCCCATTTTTGAATCCTTAGCCAAAACAAGTAAAAGACAAACAGCTGATGTTTCTCTGCTCCTTGCAGCCCAGATAGATCACTCCCTTCATCCACAAGCAACCTAGAATGAGTCAAGAGAATGTAGTTGGTTGATGTATCTTGAAGATCAACCATTGAATCAAAAAATCACCATGGAATGCAAATCTGGCCATTCAATCTTTACCATGGTGAAAACCCCTCAAACCTGATTTGATTCCATATTTAAGACCAAATATCAGTCAACACAAACCATAGCCACTGCTGCATTGAAAAAAAACCAGAGCTTGTATTTTTCAAATCCTCAAAAACCTAAAAATCGGTTTTGAGCAGTTTGCTTGCTAAAACCATTTCCATACATAAAAAAAAACTCGCCACAAACCATCTTCACAACCCAAAAATGGCCTTTAGAAGGTATTCCAACCTTTAAACCAGTCCAAGACTTCATATATCCAAAAGTCAACCTTCTACCTAACAAACATTGACCTTTTACTCAAAACAAACCTAGCTGCCAACTGATTGACCTGTGAATTATTGGAGCTGCTGTCTTGCATCCTATGAGCATTTGCAGGCTATGGAAAGGGAAGTATCCTTGGTTTTCTTGGCTGCTAGCATAGTGAGGTCTACAAGAGGTATATGGTTTCAAACCCTACCATTAATATGCATCATGTTTATGTTTTGTGGTTTGTTGGATTGGTATAGACATTGTTGTGTTAAGTTGTAACTTTGCTGTCAAAATACATGAGACCAATAACATGTGCATTAGCTGTTGGAATGTCATTAAGGTGGTTTATGTTTGTTTTTACCTTTGTGAAAGTATGTTGTTTGGATACATGATGAGTTTAGAGTCTTGGCATTGTTCTATCAGTTTAACCACCTAACTGCTTTGAAAGCTGTCAACAAGAGAGGTTTAGGTTAGATGCTTTAATAGTGAATCTTGTTATGCTTGACATGTATCATTGTTGAAGTTTAAAGTTGGTTTTGTCTAGCTTATGAGTTTGGCTTTGTGACTGTCATTAGAGTTCCATGATTGCATAATGGCTGTTGTTGGAAGTATGTGCATAGAACTGTCAAAGATTTTTAATACCTTAGGACTACTGTTGGCCACTATGTTGAGGGGATTCACATTGAATTGTTGATGATCAGCATAGGCTTTTGTTTTTAGCATAGGATCTGTTTTGAGGGTTGCTTGTTGTTTAATGTGATGCTCCTGATGAGATGATTCATCTAGTGCTGTTGAAAGCATATTTTGTCCCATGATGACCAACTCTGTTGTGGCTATGTACAATTTGTCCCTCATAACTAAAAAATCGTGTTTTGTGAATTAGCAGTTGCCTCATGTAGTTTTTGTTAGTTTGAGTGAAATGGACCTTAATGTTCTAAGTTACAGTTGTGCTGTCTTTGGTTTTGAGTTTGAGTTTGTTCAAATTTGTGTTCACTTGCAACTGTTATGGATGGTTGGGATTTGAATGTTAAATTATTCCATTTAGAAGTGTTGTTTGGTTCTGTTAAGTGCAAGTAGAATGCTTGAGATTAGTGCCTAAGTCATTTGAATTTGAAGACTTGATAGGTCTTGCTTCACATCACTCTTGTTGTGCTTGGCATTTTCTGTTTGGATCTAAAAACAACTTCATGTATATGTGCAAACTGTCTTGGATGTGCCTACTGTTATGGATATGACCATTTGTCTTGTATGTGCCTTTGCCCTATGTTTGATTATGAAATGGAGTTTGTAAGCTTTTTATGCAATCACTGCTCTAAAACCTGTTTGTGTATGTTATCATGGAGTTGTAACTTTCATTTGAAGCAACATAATGAATTGATGTTTGGATGTTGGTAGTATTATGTCAAGCCTGCTGTTTGTTTCTGTCCAAAACTGATTGTGGATGTTTTGTTGTAACATTGTTAATCATGTTTAGGCATACAAATCTATAGTTTGTTTAAGATCAAGCTGAGTTTGATGTGGAAATTATGTATATGCTAAACTGCTTTTGAAGGCATTGCTGATATAGGAATGTGTTTGCTATTGTTGGCATTGTTATGTCAAGCTTGCTGTTCTTTTCTGTTTGGGGTATGTTAACCTTTTGTATTGTCAAACTTCACTTGAATGTTAAAAAACCTTGCTTGTTTGAGTTTATGCCATGCTGAATTTCAAAAGTTAATGGACATTGGTGATGTTAAGTGTTGAATTGATTACATTACTTGCTGTTTGAAGTTAGTCAACGTTTTGTGCTATCAAACTCATGTGAGATTTCTTGCAACATGTGTGTGAAGTTCATGACCTATTGCAATTTGGAATGATAAACATTTGTTGTCATAAATCCTTGTTTTAAGATTGTGCCAAGCCCATTTTTTAACCAATTTCATTAGTATTGCAACTGTCAAGGTGATTGGTGTTGGGTTTGAGTTTGATATTTTCCATTTGTGAATGTTGCTGGTTCTGTTTAGCCTAGGTGTGATTAGAGCATTGCTTGCATTGGAGACTTTGATGGTTTGTGCATTGTGTGACATGTTGATAGGAGTAGTTTGTATAAGTCATGTTTAGGCCTGCTGTTAGAACAAAATGCATAGGTTTGTTCAGTTTTATATCAATACCATTTGTGTGCAAGGTTCAAAATTCATGGCAGCTGGATTGATAAATTGGTTGTTGTTTTGGATTCATTGTTTTAGCACTGCTGAGATGCAAAAATACATTTTAAACCATTTCACCATTTACAACTCAACAACCATTTTTAGATTCAGTGAGAATTTGAGTTCTATCCTTGGACATAATCCATGAACATTATATTTGGAATGTGTGCAGACCCTCATTTGTTCTTAAATCCACCTGCTGTGATCCATAGACTTCCAAATGCATTTTAAAACTCATCCTTGCATCTTCATTCGAATTTTTATGTGTGCATTATTTGGAAAAATGGTTGATGTCATCTTGATCCTTGTGAAAAAACAAGCAAGTTGGACTTTTGTTTCACTGAAAATGATTGAGATTTGGTTAAGTTTGGGTCGAAACATATTTTCGTGATTTTGCCTTGAAGCTTGCCTTGCCTTGCCTAGAAGAATGCGCTTATTTTGGCATATATTTAAATGGGGTGGCGTTATACAATGGATGTATCGCAACCCCAGTGGTTAGTAACTTGCCTTACCATGCCTTGAATCTGAGTTCGAACCCCAGTGGGGGCATTTTTTTTTGTTTATTTTCATGTTTTTCTTTGTTTTATTATTTTTTCTTTCTTTCTCCACTCAATATCACATGCGTGGGTTGGCTGGAGCAGTAAGGTTTTAACTTATGAACCTTGAGGTCATGGGTTTTACCCTTGGTAGAGCCCCTTTCTTAATTTTAATACCTTGTTTTATTTTATTTTATTTCTTTATATTTTAATTTTATTTCTTTTCTTTTTTCTATTTTATTTATTTAAAAATAACTTTAAAACTCATAAGATCCCAAAGAATCATATCTTTTTGCTTAATAAGCCATTTAATCTATCTTTTATTTTAATTCTCATTTTATTTCTTTTTTTATTTTGGGTTTTTTAGCCCATTTTAAAACTATTTAAAATAAGTAATAAATTATCTTTGTATTGAATTAAAAAGAGAGGATTAAGTGTAGACTTCTTCCTCTCCGAGTGTTGGGATGCTCACTGTAGTGTGGGTGGTTTCGACACTCGTCTTTCAATGCGAAGACGCTTTCATTTTCAAACCTTCCCTCCTGAAACCTCGGTCCTATACTGAGTGCATTTTCAAAAACACCTTTCAACAAGAAAATCAATATCTCTTTGTATTGAATTAAAAAGATAGGATTAAGTGTAGACTTCTTCCTCTCCGAGTGTTGGGATGCTCACTGTAGTGTGGGTGATTTCGACACTCGTCTTTCAATACGAAGACGCTTGTACATTTTCAATCCCTTTTCTCCTAAAAAACGCGGCCCCGTACCAATTGTATTTTCAAAACACTTCCATAAAGAAATAAATTATCTTTGTATTTAATTAAAAAGAGAGGACTAAGTGTAGACTTCTTCCTCTCCGAGTGTTGGGATGCTCAATGTAGTATGGGTGGTTTCGATACTCGTCTTTCAATACAAAGACACGAATCTATTCACCACCCCTCCTTTCCATAACTTCTCTCCGCAACCTTCTCACCTAAAGCCTCGGTCCTGTACCGAGTGCTTTTTTTCAAATTCTTTTCTTAACAAAAACTTGAATGGTCGTGGAGTGGTTAGGCGTAGGCCTTCTCCTATCCCGAGTGCTGACGTTTACCGTAGGGTTCTCTGTTGCAAAGCACTTACCATTAAAAACCAAAAAATATCTTTAATAAGAGAATGAAGTTATCTTTGTATTGAATTAAAGAGAGAGGATTGAGTGTAGTCTTCTTCCTCTCCGAGTATCAGGATATTTACTGTAGTGTGGGTGGTCTTGATACTCGTCTTTCAATACGAAGACGCTACGTTTGCCACACCATTTCATAACAAACAACTTTGAGATAAATAATTGGGTACTACCCGCAAGGGGTTACTAACCGAGGGTCTACCTCACCCCTAAAATCAAATGTGACATCTTGCCTCGCGTGGCGAAAACCTAATCATTTCAAAAAGGATATGATACGTCCGTTCTACCGCAAACAAGTAACGCATAAGTATCCTCACATGCGAGCGGCAAAATGTAACGCCCCCATATTGCTTTTTAGGATTACCGACTGACCCCACAAACCAACACGGGTCTTTTCAGCATGCTTTGTCCTCAATCACACGCTTTCCAGGAAACTTCCCAGAAGGTCACCCATCCCAGAATTGCTCCAAGTCAAGCACGCTTAACTGTGGAGTTCTTATGAACGGGCTACCGAAAAGAAGATGCATCTTGTTGGTATAGGTAGTACCAATTAATCCTTATAAGCCTTCATTCAACCATGCAGTCCCATACCTGCATAGCCTCAGGATCCCTCTCATTCGGATGTGAATTCGGTTTTCCCCTAGAAGCTGCTAGGAGTGTCCCATTGTCATGCCTCATGACACCGACAACCACTCCCTCGCCCACGGGTGTTACATGTAACCACCGTCCTCTTTCACCTCAGGTGTTACATGCCCACCAGCTTCCGCTTGGTTCGTCCCCGAACCACATCATACTGGGAGAGGTATGGCTCTGATACCATTTGTAACGCCCCCATATTGCTTTTTAGGATTACCGACTGACCCCACAAACCAACACGGGTCTTTTCAGCATGCTTTGTCCTCAATCACACGCGAAGATACGTAGGCACAAGGGCCACAATCTTTGCTGAGCACATTCCCCCCTATATTTGTAGTTCCCCGAACTACGTCGACTCTGATTTTCTCACATTTTTTGAGAATACGTAGGCCTAGAACCGCGAAGTCCTACCAAGTCCTTTCTTCCCTGTCATCCCTCTCTTTCTTCCCCCGTTACATCTCTTTCCTCTATTTCTAACTCTTTCTCTCTCTTTTGGAACACTTTTTATAGCATAATATTTTAGCAAATATAATCACACATCGACAAACAAATGGTTCCCATCGAGTACGATGGATGCGAGGGGTGCTAATACCTTCCCTTCGCATAACCGGCTTTCGAACCCGTTCATGATTGCGAGACCATCTTATCCTTTTCTTTCTTAAGGTTTTCTCGATATTTTCCTTTCCCCTCATGGGATAAATAAAGTTCGGTGGCGACTCTTCTGTCTATATTTTACGCCTCTCCCTCGTTGCACGATGCATTTTTCGAGTAGCGACACCAAGCAATTATCTACTGCATGATTGCTTTGGTTTAGTGTTTGTGAACTGTTTGTTCAGTGTGTCACTCTAAGCTTTTAAGCAAGAGAGTTGTGTCACTTGATCAAAGCTGTGAAGCAAGATCAAGGTGTGTTTGAAGCATGACTTCATTACCTTTTGAAACATTGAATTGGTTAATATCTCTACTGTGATTGAGGGGGAGTGAGTGGGAAACTCTGGTCTAGTATTAGGATGAAGTGTCATTGGGTAGGTCTTAAGTGAAGAGTGCAAACTGATTGTTTGACTCTGAATTAATTCTACTAATAGTGAATTTCCTCTCTGGCTTGGTAGCCCCCAGATGTAGGTGTGGTTGACACTGAACTGGGTGAACAATTACTTGTGTGATTTACTGCTTATTATTAAGTCCAGTAGTCTGTGTTACAGTGGATGTCATGACATCCGTGATAACATCCACTGTGTTGCTGCCAGAAATTTACCATGCATTGCATGATGTATAAAGTTATATATAAAGGTGTGATTGTTGAGGATTAGAGAGGTCATGCATATACATGCTAATGATTGATATGATGCCATTGTTGTTTGGCAGGAATGTTATGTATGGTGTGTTGCACCCCAAAATTTGCCCAACCTTTTCTTAACTTGGTTTATGTTTCATTTCATTCTAGCAATTGCATTGCATAGAATTTTTTATTGAACAGGTGATCAAGAGTTTGTGCATAGCAAGGAGAGTCTATTCAAAAGGTTAAGCCTAAGCAAGGGGTTTTACTCAGGTTTGGATGGTCATCAAGTCATCAGGAGGTGGGCATTGGCCTTATGAAAGAAAGGATGGATATATATGGGTCAGCTCCTAACTTGGAGGCCATTTCAAGATCATCAGAGGATTGTGAATTTATGGTTATGGATATAAGTGTTGAGAGAGATCATTGAGTGCCTTGGGGGTCATTGTGGAGCTCATCCAAGTGTTTTGCCAAGTGTGAAAGGTTACAGTTGAAGTTGATGCAACTAGGGTTTCCATCTGGCTAATCCTCAATCAATTGTGTAACTGAAGGAGATTAAAACTCATTTCAAAGTCTCTATGGTCTTGGGATGTTGTGAGACAACATTTTAAGTTCAGTTCATCAAGGATCAATAGGAGAAGAAGTTACTAAATTAGGGTTCTCAGGGTAAAATCCCCTATTTGGTGCCTAACTTCAAGACCACCTATCTCAAGACACAAGTTTCATATTAAACTTTGACCAACATGGAACTTGTAGAGCATGTTCTTAGATTTAATTTGAGTACTAGAAGTCCTTGATTGGATTTATAGAACTCAAGTTATGATCCAGACAAGTTACAGGTCATCAGAGGGATGTGATTTTGGTCAACAAAAGTCAACCAACTTCCAAGCCATTTTTGACCTAGAAGGATGTTTCTCCTCAACTTTTGGCCAACATGAAATTTGTAGGCCTTGGTCTTAGATTTCCAAAATGTACTAGAAGTCTTTCATCTGATTTGTAGAACTCAAGTTATGAGGTTTACAGGTTAGGGGTATTTTGGGAAAGTAAGATTACAGGTCATAAAATTATAGGTCCATTTCACCAACTTGCACACTTCAAATGAAGATTTTTCCAACATCAAACTTTCTCCAAATTGTGTTATTTTCCTAGTCAAGCATTAAGAAGTCAAGAAATTGGCTTGGTTTGAGGACTGGATATTTGAATTTTCATTGAAAGGGATTAAAGGGGCAAAATTGGAATTATGTCATTATTTATCAATTTGGTGTAAATGAGTGCATTTTCTGAGTGCAAATTACATTTTGAATGCATTGGCAATATTACATTTTGAACTTGAGGTGTGTAAGTGAGCCATTTTCAAGATTTCTTTGCTATGAAGTTACACAACCAACATGAGCCATTAAGATCAATTAAGGTCTTAATCCTGACTATTCATGCTCCATGTGATACCAGCAAGCTGTTTCAACCATTTTGGAGACAATTCTGAGTGAAATTCGTGTGCACAAGTGAGCTCCATTTTCAATTCTTTGATTTTTCATTGGACTGTTATAGGCTGAGATTTGGCCTAATTATCATCAAGATCCATCATATATAGTGTTTTGAACCTTCACAAACGATCAGATGTGCAAATTGGAGCGAAATTGATCAAGTTCATTTTTCAAAAAGTGTTGAAAATTAAAATTTCGAATTTGGAGATTGAGGCTGTTTCAAGAAAAATTGTGAATTGAGAAAGCTTTATTGGAGTTTAGTGAACGATTATGGGCATTTATCTTCAAGCTTGAGCTCCATTTGAAGGCTCGGTGGAAGTTCTCCACTAGGTAATTGAAATTTAACATTACACTCTTAATAAGCATCAATTCACTGCCATTTTTGCATACTTGAGACGTAGGATCAATGTAGATCATTAATGTGTAAAACGAACTGGCATTGGTTGTGATTGTTGGATGATGCTCATTTTTGTTTTGATCTGTTTTGGCTTGTTTGTGCATGATCTTGCTTGTTTAATAATGGATTTGTAACCTACGTGAGCTCTAGATGAGTTTTAGATCAAATTGAAGTTGTTTTCATGAACTTTTGGTTTTTGATGTTCAAGCTTGTTGGCTTCGGGTTTGGAGTTGTGCGCATAATTAATGAGTTTTGAGGCCAGAAATGAGATCCTCTTGATCTCTAGGTGAGATTTGGTATAAATTTCATGTGGAATGGTTGAGTTTGGAGGTATGTGTGGTTGCTGGTTGCTGCGCGCGGTGGAGCTTGGCCGGAGAAGATGATCTACAGTGATCTTCGGCCAGCTGGTGTGTTTTAGGGTTGCTGGAGGTTAGGGATGATGTCGTGGCAGCGTGTAGGTCGTTTGATTTGCATACTTTTCATGTGAACGGTGAAGATTAAGAAACACGGTAGTCCAAAGTTGATTGGATCCATGTAATTGCATTTGAAATTTCATTAATGGCTGGCAATTCCTTGGCCCTCTGATTGATTACTTTTTTATCATGTGGTTCTGATTGAGTGTCCATTGTGTACCGTGTTTGACTTATCACATGTAATTGCCAGGATTATTTTGTTTTTGAATTTTTCTGGGTGGGCCTAGCACGCGCCTTGTTATTTACACCCCATCTTGGGCCCAGTCCTATTTTTAAACTGATCTGGTTTGCTATTTGCCACGCTCCTTTTTCATTTTCTTTTTATTTTCTTTTGTTTTTTCACTTGATTTTTATGTTTACAATTTTAATTAATTAAAATAGCTCCAATATGTTAAAAATTCACCAAAAATATTTTTTATCAACTTTGAGATGTCTATTTTTTTTTGGATATTTTTATTTTATTTTTCCATTTTATTTTCAATTAAAAAATGAATTAAATATTGGAGTTGTTTTGGTTGAATTAAATTGTAACATGTTTTGTGTTTGCATTTATTTCTCTCATTCCTTTTTGATCCAATGATTGAAAATTGATCCTCATCTTAATGATGAGTTGATCAATTTTAGATGACCATTTTGCCCCTGGTTGTTGACTTTTGGATTGACTTTTGTAGCTTTTCTTTTTTAACTTGTTTCTTCCATCTCAGAGTGGTACATCTAAATGATTTGATTCTTTTGATGGTGCTTTGAGAGGACATTTGTCTTGATTTCTTGGCCTCTGGTGGCCACCATGTGTATCTTCTTGGTGTATTTTATTTGATATTTTTTTAGCCCTTTTCCTATTTTTGAAGTGACTTACAAGTTAGGTCATCTCATAGGACAACTCACACAAGTGCTTGACCTAGTTTGGATTGGAAATGACCTTTGTGGATCCAATAAGCTCTCAAATCTTCTTGTTTCATATTTTAGACATGTTGAGCTTGCTGTATGTTCATTTTTAGGTCAAAATTATGTTCACAGCTTGTTGTTCGATGCCTTTCTTTGTGTGCTTTCAACTCGAACTCCTATGTGACACATGTTTGTTTCCCTTGTGCTTTTACTTGCCTTTCTACTTGTTGTGTTTTGATGTTGCTTTTGAGCTCTTTTCTCTTCATCTCCCTTCTATCCAATGACCTTGGAGTGTCATTTAAGGTAACTTGGTGCCTCCTTAGGAGGAATTTGAAGCTTACCTAAAGTGATGAATCCATGAGGACCCTTTCTTTGTTTTTGTCACTTGTTTGTTTTCTTTTGATGCATCTTTCTCCTTCTTCTTCTCTTTTCTTGCATTTCCATATGCATGCTTGGTTAAGATGAGCTTGTGGTGGCTACTTCCCCACACTATTTTCCTCCCACTATCATTTTACTTGTGCATCTTATGCGTGTATCTTCATTTGCATATGCATTCTTCTTCTTATTCTTCTTCTTCTTTAGCTCTTCTTTTCCATGCTCCCCATAAGTCCTCTAACCTCTTGAGGTTATGATAGACATTAGGTTCCTAACTATGCATGATAACATTAGATAGTTCCCTTTTCAAACTCAACTTTAAGTCCATTTTGCATGATAACTTTTAGGATTGATTAGTCTCCCATTAGTGTGCCTTCTTCTCTTCTCATCTTCAAACAAGCTTAACATACTTAATAAGGATAATGAATGTTGTGCCATGAGCCTTATACTTGGGAAATGGTAGTTGAGGGGCCACCTCTCAATTTCCTAGAGTGTTTAGTATACGTCCTTAGGACGATATGCGACGCATTCGATTCTAGGTTTTAGACTTTGTTACAACATACATTATAAACACTCTAATTCAAAACACTTCTTCTCTAAAAAACACAAAAACATTTCAAACCATTTTCACCCTTTGGGGTTCTTAATCAAGGAAAATCTTTTCATAAAAAGAGTGTCGTTAACTCTTAGTTCTACCGCAAACGGTAACGCCTAAGTCTCTAATGGTCGAGCTGCATACACCAACTGCTAGAACTATTTGTTAACCCTACTCGGGCCTAAAAATCTATTGAACCAACCTGTGGTCCTTTTAGCCCGAACTACATTTGCTCTGATCTTTCGTACCATACGAAAGTATGTAGGCACGAGATACGATGTCTCGGCGAGCAACCTTCCCCCTTTCTTAGCCGTAGTTAGGCGAACTACGTTGACTCTGACCTTCCCATTGCACGAGGGAGTACGTAGGCACAGAGCGGTGATGCTCTGTCGATTCAGCTTCTTCTTTTATTTTTATTTTGTCCTTAAACCTTTAGCTAGATAGTTTCAACACACCCTTTTAGATAGACAACAATGTGTGGATCCCGTCGAGTACGACTGACGTGAGGGGTGCTAATACCTTCCCCTTGCGTAACTGACTCCCAAATCTAGACATGGTTGCGATGACCTTGTCTTTCCCTTTTTCTTTAGGTTTTTGCGATTGTTTCCTTTCCCTCTCTTTGGGATAAATAACGAAAGTGGCGACTCTTCTGTTTTTCCGCTGATGGTTTTTCGCAGTTGCGACATGGTGCATGTAATGCAAATGATAGAGTATGTTTAGAATAGGTCTCCCCTTTCGAGGGTATCACTAGGGAATTAGACTTAGGAATTTCCAAGTGAAATTGGACTTTAGGTTTTATGAAGCTGCCAACAAGAGTGGACTTTTGGTGGTTGCCAATGAAGACTGAACTTTGATGGGTAAATTTGGAGATTTCAATAAGGGTGTATTTTAAAGTAGTTACCAACAAAAGGTTGGACTTTGAAGGACGGATCTAACTACTAGACATCCAAATTTTGGTGACGTTATGAGCGACCATGGAACATTAGTGTCCTAAACAAGCTCTAAAAGATTCATCGTAGTGGTGTTACATGTGTACAGACCCATGGAAGGACTGTGCCATTTATACTGGAGAGCCAAGGTAGCTGGCAAATAGTTTGATGTTTCTGCGAGGTGCAGGCGCCATTGGGGACAATTAATCTTCCTTTAGGTTCTCCGAACATGAAAATGAATTTTATCGTTTCTCAATCATTAATATTACCTGAAATTTTAAAACAGAGTTTATTAAAAATGAAATTAATTTGCAAACGAGCAGATAAAGTAAAAAAGTGAGCACAACTTGGGAGGTTAAAAAATAATTTTGAAATTAAGATCAATTTATATGCATTAGAAACCTATTCAAAAGGGTGTGATTTTGATGCAGCAAAAATAGCCAGTAATGAAAATATTAAACAATGCATTTTTCCATGAACAGCTGCCATTTTTGCTTGCTGTTATAGTGTTAATCGGTTAACCAAATAGGTTAATCGGTTAACACCTTCACAATGTTCAAAATATTCAAATTTTTCATGTATTAATCGGTTAACCCCACAGGTTAATCGATTAACACTGTTATAAAAGCCTAAAATACTAAAATTTGAAGTGTGTTAATCGGTTAACCAAACTGTTAATCAATTAACACTGAAGGTTTTTGTGAAAATACTTAAATTAAAATAGAATGAGTATTTTAAAATGGTTTTGAAATAGTTAGTTATAATTGTGAAGTGAATGGTGATTTTAAGAACACTTGTATAAATATTTCTAAGTAAAATATGTTATACCATTCCTTTGAATCATCATCATCACTTGTAGCTTGTAGATGAAGCTTTGATCCATATATTCATATGTGAGTGTTCTTCCTTGATATTTGTATGGTTGCTTGCGTCTCTTACTTTTTGCGAAGAATTCAGAAGATTCAGAAGACAGGTGAGGTGCTTCTGGTTTTATCTTCAATATATAACCCTACGGGTATATAGTATAAGCATCTTGCGTATGTAACCCTACGGGTACATAGTATAAGTATCTTGCGTACCAAGCTTGTACTAGTTGTCTTCATCAAAACATAAAGGCCTTGAAGCTTGCTTCTACAATCTCCCCCTTTTTGATGATGACAACCGATTCTTGAACATTTTGCTTTTGATACTTGGTTCTCTTCATTTCTCCCCCTAAATACAAGAGAGATACAATATTTCTGCACAGGGAAATGTTAGAGAATAATCCTTATCCCCTTTTGTCATTAGCAAAAAGGAAGAGGAGTAAGAGGAGTGAAAGAAAACAAGCATACATACAAAGCACATAATCACAAAGACTTATCACATAGAAACATAACTTTTAATAAGATACGAAATGAAACGCACATTGTACAATTACTAACACATATAAGAAATAGAGAACTTAAACTTAAATAAAGTCTAGAAAGCAGAAAATCATAAATAGGTGCGTTTCAATTTTCATCACCCGACATATCCTCATTGTCATATTCTTCCTCTTCAGTACCGTCCTCATCTTTATTGTATCCGGTATTTGAAACTTGAGAGTTGAGCATAAGGTTCCGGAGAGAGGTGATCGCCCGAGTGGTTTCTCTATAGTGATTCATCATAGTAATATAGAGAAATTCATTGGTAATACCACCTTCAGGAATGGTATAAGGATGGTTTGAAGCGGAAGACCCATTGTTGGTGTATTTGTAGGTTCCATCAGTATCTTTGACAATTCCAGTATTCTTGATAATTGTTATTTCATTGATCTCATTCGCCGTCGGTTTCAGGATGATTGTCGATTCTCGGTTCAGATCCAAATCAGTTAGCTCGAGAGTTCTAGAAATTAGTCGGGCATATGGAAGCCGAGTGGACAAGGTGAGTTGTTGCTGAAGATGGTACATCATGGTTAGAATCCAATTGACTTTAATCCTATTCTTGATAGCAAACATCAGTTGCATCTCCAAATTATTAATTTGAGAATGATTCGAGTCTTTCGGAATCAAGACACAACATATAATATAATGCAACATATGATCATTGACATTCAGATTCTTGACGTAACACAGTGTGTGAGCAGTCCTTTGACTCGCAATAATAGCTTCTCTTGGAAACCTGCAGATACGATAATAATATTCCATTTTATCGTAGTTTGCCCAGGGACCATCCACAAGATTTACACGTTTCCGGAGAAAAAATCCTGTGTACGGGATTTTGAGATATGCAGCAATTTGTGATAAATCTTCATTCAACACAAATTCGCGAACAGTAGTGACTAACATATGTTGTTCATTCTCATTGAAACGGATTGACAATTTGTTCATAAAAGATTAGACTAAATCCGGATAGCACTTTCCGTTATCAGCAACAAAGTTATCGATCCTTTGATATTTCAATAATGTCGGGAAATAAAAAGTAGGAGCAGGAAAAGCCTTAAGATTAACGTATTTTACCAGGAAGAGTTGACGAACCCGGACTTTAAAATCCATTCTGCGCTTTTTTGTTGATTCCATGGGAGCAACGTCTTCATCAACTGCAGAACTGTTTTCTGGTAGCTTGCCTTTTCCTTTGTTGTTGGGAGCCATTGAGGGTTTTTGATGGTTGGAGGTTCTTCTGGATTTTTAGCGTTTGAGAGTGATGAAGAAGATAAAGTAGGAGAGGTTTTAGTGGGTATTAAGTGAGAGTTATGATTAGGTAGAAGTTGGAAGAGTGTATTTACTTGTAGTCAAACAAGAAGAAGATGTTTCCCAAGGATAGTGGTTGAGTTAATCAAAAAACACATGCACCACACATAAAAAGCACTTAAAACCCATTTACCAAAATTTTGACCAATTTTTCGTTTCTGATTTTTTGAAAAACAAACAGTGTTAATCGGTTAACCGTGGGGGTTAATCGATTAACGCATTTAAAAATTAATTTTCAAGATAAAATCTAACAGTGTTAATCGGTTAACCCAGGGGGTTAATCGATTAACATAGTTAAAAAGTTAATTTCATAAACAAAAATTAACAGTGTTAATTGGTTAGCCCTGGGGGTTAATTGGTTAACACCTTCGAAATTTCAGAAAAATGGTTAAAAATAGTAAGTAAACAAGTTGGAGAACATAGATTTTACACACATTAACTTATGAAGAGTTTAGATGTCACCTTCATCGAGAATTCTGAGTTCTCGTCGAATCTTGAAGAAAGGTTCATTTGCCAAAGGTTTCGTGAATATATCTGCAAGATGATTATGAGTATCTACAAATGTTATCTCGACATCTCCTTGAAGTACATGATCTCGTAGGAAATGATGTCATATATCGATGTGCATGGTTCTTGAATGCATGACTGGATTCTTTGTTATATTGATTGCACTTGTGTTGTCACAGCGAAGAGGAATGCTACCAAGGTCAAGTCCGTAGTCACGAAGTTGTTGCTTGAGCCAAAGTATTTGCGCACAGCAAATTCCCGCTTGTTGCACCCCAAAATTTTCCCAACCTTTTTCTTTAGCTGGCTTTTGTTTCATTTCATTTTCTTCTAGAATTTGCATTGCATAGCGTTTTTCATTTAGCAGGGGATCAAGAGAGGTGTGCCTAGCAAAAGAGAAGGTTACCAAGAATGTTGAGCCTAAGCAGGGGGTTTTACTCAAGCATGGGTGGTCATCAAAGTCATCAAGAAGTGGTCAATGCTCTTTGAAAGAGTTAATGGGTGTATGTGGATTAGCTCCCAACTTAGAGGCCAGTTGAAGGTCATCAGAGGATGGTGAATTCATGATTATGGATATGGGATGTTGAGAAAGCTCATTGAGTGCTTTGAGAACCATGTTAGAGCTTGTTCAAGTTGTTGTGTCATGTGGAAGAAGCCACGGTCAAGAGTGGTGCGTCTAGGGTTTTCATCTGGTCAACCCTCAGTCAATTATGAAATTGAAGGATATTAAGACTCAATTCCAAGTCTATATGGCCATGGAATGTTGTGTTAAGATGTCTAGTATATCATTTCAAGATCAAATCAAGAAGAATCAAGAGTGTGAAAAGTTACTAAATTAGGGTTCTCAGTGTAAAATCCCCTGCTTAGTGCCTAACTTCAAGACCACTTATCTCAAGTACAAGTATCATCTCATCTTGACCCCAACATGAAACTTGTATAGCATGTTTCTAGGTTTATTTTGAGTACTAGAAGTCATTCATCTGATGTCTAGAACTTAAGTTATGATGCTGGCAAGTTACAGGTCCTCAGATGAATGTGATTTTGACCTAGAAGTATGTTTCTCCTCACTTTGACCCAAACATGAAAGGTGTTCCTCATGATCTTAGCTTTCCAAAGAGTATTATAAGTCCTTCATCTGATTTGTAGAACTCCAGTTATGAGGCTTGCAAGGCAGGGGTATTTTGGGAAAGTAAGATTACAGGTCATTTTCATTATAGGTCCATTTCACCACTTTGCACACTTCAAATGCAACTTTTTCCAACATGAAACTTGCTCCAAATGGGGTCATTTTCTTAACCAACCATCAAGGAACCATTTATTTGGCTTGGATGGAAGATTGGATGAAGGAATTTCCATGGAAAAGTTATTAAAAGCACTAAAATCATATTAAATCATATTGGATCAATTTTGTGCAAGTTTGTGCATATTTTGAGTGCAAATCACATCCTAAACACAATGCCAATTTTGGATTTGAGACTTGAGTTCATTTTCATGGCCATTTTCATGCTTGCTTCACCATGAAGTAACAAATGCAAATTCAACCATAAGATCAAAACAAGGGGCAATTCTTGGCCATGTGATCAATTCAACCCATGTGCAAGATAATGGAATCAAGTTTGAGGCATGTGCAACTCCATATACACAGTTTTGCAAGTTCACCAACACAAGGAAAATTGAAATTTGATTGGGCTTTAAGGGGCTGCAATTGGGCTCCGAACCTTCACCAATCCATCATATATAATTTCAGAATCATGAGCAATGCATCAGAGGAGAATTGAGAGAGAACACATTTGAAAAAGATGAAGAAAAAGTGAAATACGAATTTCCAGATTCAACCAATTTCAAGCCAAATTAAGTACTCAAACAATTTCAGTGAAGGTTAAGGATCGTTTCTGGGTGTTTTCCTTCAAGCTTCATCAAGAGTTGAAGGCTCAGTGGAAGCTCTCCACTAGGTAAATCACTTCTCCACAATTCTCTCTGTTCACGATGAATTAGCCTGCCATTTTTGTATGTTTGTGAACTATGAGCTGTGTAGATCATTTTTGGATACAATTGATTGTTGTTTGTGAACTTTTGTGATTTGAGTTTCCAACTTGTTGCTTGCGTTTTAGCTTATTTATGGACTGAAAACGAAAATGAATCTTAGATTTCTGATACACAGAAGATGTAGATGAATTTTGACTAAGAGTTTGCTTGATTTGGTTGATTTTGGATATGGCCTCGCTGGAGTTTTCATCGGAGAAGATGACCGGAACAATGTGTTGCACCCCAAAATCTGCCCAACCTTTTCTTTACTCGGTCTATGTTTCATTTCATTGTTCTAGCATATTGCATTGCATAGCATTTTACGTTTACAGGGGATCAAGAGATGTGTGTATGACAAGAGGAATTTGACAAGGGTTCTAAGCCTAATCAAGAGGTTGTATTCAAGTCAACAGGGGGGTTATCATCATCAGAGACAAGTCAAAGCCCTTTGGATAGGCAGATAAATGTATGTGGTTCACCTCCTGTCTAGGAGGCCATTTGAAGGTCATCTAAGGATCACAATCCCATGGTTATGGAGGGAGATGATCATTTAAGCTCATTGGAGGCCTTGAGGGTCATTGTGGAGTTCATTCAAGTGTTTATATCGAGTGTGAAGAGTTACAGTTGAAGATGGTGCAATTAGGGTTTTCATCTGGTCAACCCTAAGTAAAATGTGAAATTGCAGGAGATTAAGACTCACTTCCAAGTCTTTATGGTCATGGAATCTTGTGTTAAGATACATGGGATATCATTTCAAGATCAATTCATCAAGAAGCAAGAGTGTGAGGAGTTACTGAATTAGGGTTCCTAGGGTAAAATCCCCTGTTCAGTGCCTAACTTCAAGACCACCTATCTCAAGATACAAGTCTCATCTCATCTTGACCCTAACATGAAACTTGTAGATCATGTTTCTAGCTTCCGTTTGAGTACTAGAAGTCATTCATCTGATTTCTAGAACTCAAGTTATGATGCTGGCAAGTTACAGGCCCTCAGATGAATGTGATTTTGGTCAACAAAAGTCAACCACCTTCCAAGCCATTTTTTACCTAGACAGATGTTTCTCCTCAACTTTTCATGAAAATAAAAGTTATTCCTCATGATCTTAGCTTTCCAAAGAGTACTAGAAGTCCTTCATCTGATTTGTAGAACTCAAGTTATGAGGCTTGCAAGATAAGGGTATTTTTGGGAAAGCAGGATTACAGGTCATTTTCATTATTGGCCCATTTCACCACTTTGCACACTTCAAATGGAAATCTTTCCAACTTCAAACTTGCTCTAAATAGGGTCATTTTCTCAACAAAACATCAAGGCATCAAAGGTTTGGAATCAAATTAAAATCATTTGGAATCATTTTGTACCAACTTTGTGCATTTTTTGAGTTCCAAACACATTTCAAACACAATGCCAACTTTGGATTTGAGATTTCAGTTCATCTTGGTGGCCATTTTCAAGCTTTCTTCAAGATTAAGTAACACATCAAAAACATGCCATAAGATGAAATCAAGGATCCATTCTCAGCCCTTTGATCAACCTACCTCAAATGCAAGCAAGCTGAGTCATTTTTACAGCTAAGCAAGGTGAATTTTGTGCACTATACAAATGGCCATGAAGTGAAAAAGTGAAAATCCAATTGGGCCCAAAGAGTATAGAATTGGGCTTTATTTCCATCTGAATCCATCATATTTAATCCCAGCTTTGTTCACATGCCTTCAGAACTGGTTTTGGTGAGTTTTTGAGTGAGAACACATTGAGAAAAAGAGAGGAAAAAGTAAAAATCGTTTCTCAACTTTCACTGAGTTTCAATCCAAATCAAACATTTCAAAACATTCCTTGAGTTTCATAGAACATTTCTGGTTGTTTTATTTCAAGCTTTGCTAAAGAAACAAGCTCTGTGGAAGCTTTCTTTTAGGTTTCTTTTCTTTCAAAACATATCTCTATTTAAGCATTTTTGTCATGCCATTTTCTTGTATTTATAAACCTTGCATATCATAGATGGTTTCTGGATTGATTTTATGGCTGTTTATGAACTTTTTTTATTTGAGCTCATTTCTTGTTGTTTGCGTTTTGCTTTGTTTAAGCACCTTTATTAAAAGCTAAGCATGTATTCGTAATCTACGTGAGGAGTAGATGAGTTTTGGTTATTTATTTGTTGAGTTTTGTTGAGTTTTGCACCGCCTGTGCAACCCACGGTGGCCACACGACCAGAAAAGATGACCGGAGGTCCCTCCGGCCGCCATTTGGTTTACCTCTCAATGTTTGAGGTTGAAGACGATGCGTGGCATGCTGGCATCCGTTTGATCTATTTTTATTTTCATTCAGTGGTCTAGATAAAGACACACAGTGCATCTCACTTGATCACCCACACACAATCATGTTTAAACTTTGGCTGAAACACGTGACTATACCAATACCCCTTGATTTGATTACTTGTTGATCACACGGTTTGGAGCGTGATACACCGTACACCTCTGTTTGACTCACCACATGCGATCTTTTATTTTTTATTTTTGCTGATGGGTTGGGCTTGCTAATGGCACCCCCTGCACGCTGGCCTGTTGGTTTTGAACTAAACTGGGCTGCTATTTGCACCTAGCTTTTGTTTATTTTCATTTTATTTTCTTTTTGTTTTATTTGAATTCTGTTTAGATTTAAATTATTTTAAAATACTTCCAAGAGTGATAAAATTCCACAAAAATATGTTTTGGACTCCTTGAGATGTCTTTTATTTTATGAAATTTTTATTTATTTTTCTAATTATTTTTCAATTAAAAATGGAATTTAACATTGGAAGTGTTTTATTTGACCTAAATCTTGACATATTTTGGTTTTTATTTTATTTCTCTCATTTCCTTTTGATCCAATGAATAAAATTCAGTCCTCATATCAATGATGAGTTGATGAATTTTTTAGAACCATTTTGCCCCTGATTGGTTGACCTTTAAGTTGACTTTTGATGCACTTTATTTGACCCTAAACAATCCTCCTTCACAATGGAGCACCCTTGTGAATCAAGTTCTATGGTGATGTTGTGAAGCTATTTTGATTGTAACCTTTTGGGCTATGGTTTCCAACATATTTCTGAGCTTCTTGCATTTAATTTGATAATTTTTGAATCATTTTCCTAATTTTAGAGTAACTTGCAAGTCAAGTTACCCAAAGGGAGGTTCATACATACATCTTGACCTAGTTTGACTTGGATATGACATTTTTGGATCCTTTGAGCTCTCAATGCCTATTGATTCATGTTGTTAACATGTTAAGGATGATGTTTGCTCATTTGTAGGTCATTATATTGTATTTTTCTTGTTCATTTTGTTGTTTACTTTTGAGTTTCTAATTAGGGTTTCTATGTGAAACATGCTTGCTTTCCTTTGGGAATTTGCTTGCATTTCCGTGTGGTTTACTTGCTTTTTCTTTTGAGAACTTTTATTTCATGTCCCTTGATGTCCAATGACTTTGGGATCTCAATTAAGGTAGCTTGGTCCCTTCTTTGGAGGTACTTGAAGCATGCCTAAAATGATGAATCCATGAGGACTTCTTTGTGCTTTCTTGTGCACTTTTCTTGTGATGCTTATGGTTGAGTTCAAATTATGAGTTCCTTGTTGTCCTCATATAGCCTCCCATCCTCACTTTGTTTTAGGACTTCTTTGCCTTTCATTTGTGTTTATGTTTTGGCATCATGGTTGACGTTGTTTGGTTTAGGCCATTTCATCCCATTTTTGATGCTCTTGTGTGTTCCTTTTGATGCATTTCTTGTTCCTTTCGTCTCTTGCATTTGTCATATTTTTGTATGAGGTTGAGATGAGCTTGTGGAGGCTACTTCCCCAAACCAATTTCCTCCCTCATTTGCATTTCATGTTTGCATTCTGGCATGTTTATGTTGTTTCCTGTTGTTTCTTTTGTCTCCTTTCCCTTAAGACCTCTAATCTCTCTTGTTCAAGGGAGGTTATGATAGACATTAAGATCTTAACCATGTATGATAACATTAGGTAGCATTCCTTTATCTCAATCTTAGGATCACCATTACATGACAACTTTAGGTTTGGATTTAGTCCCCCTTTAGTGTCCTTTCTCTTCTCATCTCAAAACAATCATAAAACACTTAATAAAGGTTAACGATTATTGTGCGTTACGAGCCTTAAGCACTTGGGAAAGGGTTGTTGAGGAGTTTCTCTTTAATGTCTTGAATGTTTAGTATAGCACCCTTTGGGTGATATGCAACGCATTTACTCCTAAGTCATAGTCTCTAGTGCAATACGAATTGCAAACAACTCAAAAACATTTCTTCTCTAAAAAACACAAAAACAAATCATTCAAACTTATTTTTTCCCTTTGGGGCCTTTAATCTTGGAAAACCATTTTCATAAACAAGGGTGTTGTTAACTTTTAGTTCTACTGTAAAAGGTAACGCCTAAGTCTCCAAAGGCCGAGCTGCATACACCAAACTGCTAGAACTGATTGTTAACCCTACTCGGGTAAAACAGTTGAACAAACTTGTGTTCCCTTTTGGCCCGAACTATGTTTGCTCTGATTTTTCATAGCAGATGAAAGTAGGTAGGCACAATACGCGATTTCTTGGCCATCATCCTTCTCCACCTTTCACCCGTAGTTAGTCGAACTATATTGACTCTGACTTCTCACTTCAGATGAGATACGTAGGCACAAAGCGTCGTTGCTTTGCTAAGTCACTTCTTTTGTCCTTCAGCCAGTAGTTAGATAGTTTCAATCACCCTTTTAGATAGACAACAAGCATGGATCTCATCGAGTACGACGGACGTGAGGGGTGCTAACACCTTCCCCTTGCGTAACCGACTTCCGAAACCGAGGTTTGGTTGCGATGACCGATCTTATCCCTCTTTTCGTTAGGTTTTCTCTGAGCATTTCTTTTCCCTCTCTTGGGATAAATAACGCACGGTGGCGACTCTTCTATCATTGTCGACCTCGATTTTCGCAGTAGTGACACAGTGGTTCCGGTCACCTGGTTTTTCCCTCTGTTTTTCTATGTTTAAATCTTGGCCAGATGTGTGTTTGTATTTGATCCCTTGGATTTGTTGGCTGTTTGATCCTATGGCCATGAACACGCTTCACCGTGCACCTCACTTAACCACACACACATGATTACATGAAGTGATGTGTTTCACTTAAACGCTCATTGGGCTGGATCTGACTTTGCTATACGCACCTCCCTTCACTGCAGGCCCATTGTTTACACATTATTTCATTGTTTTTTGCATTGTGTGTTTTTCTTTTTCTTTTTTATTTTCTTTTTATTTTCTTTTGATTTCTGTTTGCATTTAAATCAAATAAAATACTTCCAATGATTCAAAAAATCCACAAAAATAGTGTCTGGACACTTTGAGATGTTTATTATTTTTAGGAAATTTTTATTTTATTTTTTGGATTTATTTTGAATTAAAATGGGATTATTGGATTGAAAGTGTTTTAATTGAACTTTTTCTTGACATGTTTTAGTTCTTGATTTGTTTCTCCTTATTCCTTTTGATCCAATGATTAAAAATTCATCCTCATATCCATGATGAGTTGATGAATTTTTTTAGGACCATTTTGCCCCTGTTTGGTTGACTTTTGGGTTGACTTTTGTTGCATTCCATTTCACCCTCGACAATCCTCATTCACAATGGAACACCCTTGTGAATTAATTTCTTTGGTGGTGTTGTGAATTGATTTTGATTGTGATCTCTTGGCCTCTATTTGCCAACATGTTTATGGACTTTGTGCATTTTATTTGATCATTTTTGAACCATTTTCCTAATTTTGAGGTACCTTGCAATTCAAGTTACCTCCAAGGGAGGTTCATACATACACATTGACCTAGTTTGTCTTGGAGATGACATTTATGGATCCTTTGAGCCCTCAATGCCTTTTGATTCATGTTGCTAACATGTTAAGGATGATGCTTGCTCATTTTTAGGTCATGAAATTTTGTTTTGCTTGCTCATTTGGTTGTTTTATTTTGAGCTTTTAATTAGGGTTTCTAAGTGATGCATGTTTGCTTTCCCTTGTGTTTTTGCTTGCATTTTCCTTTGATTAGTTTGCTTTTGCTTTTAATCTCTCTTCTCTCATCTCCCATTCAGTCCCATGACCTTGGAGTATCATTTAAGGTGGCTTAGTCCCTCCTTAGGAGGTACTTGAAGCATACCTAAAATGATGAATCCTTGAGGACTCCTTTGTGCTTCTTTTGCACTTTGTTTGTGATGCTTATGATTGAGTGCATATTATGAGTTCCTTACTGTCCTCTTATAGCCTCCCATCCTCACTTTTGTTTTGATCTTCCTCTCCTTTCATTTGGTTTGGCTTTTGGCACTTGTGGTTAATGTTGTTTGACTTAGGTCATTTCATCCCACTTTTGGTGCATTTTTGTGTGGTTTCTTCTTGTTGTTTGATCTCATCTTGTGCATTTATTTCTCTCTTCTTTTCTTGCATTCTCATATGCATGCTTGAGGTTGAGATGAGCTTGTGGAGGCTACTGCCCCACACATATTTCCTCCCTCACTTTCATCTTACTTGTGCATTTTATGTTTGCATGTTTGCATTTTCATGTTCTTCCTTCTTCTTCTTCTTTTGTTTTTGTTGCCATGTTCCCCATAAGTTCTCTAACCTTTTGAGGTTATGATAGACATTAGGTGCTTAACCATGCATGATAACATTAGGTATTTCCCTTTTGTATCCCACCTTTAAGTCCACTTTGCATGATAACTTTTAGGATTGAATTAGTCTCCCATTAGTGGTCCTTTCTTCTCTTCTCATCTTCATACAATTCTAACATACTTAATAAAGATAATGGATGTTGTGCCATGAGCCTTGTACTTGGAAAATGGTGATTGAGTGGCTACCTCTCAATTTCCTAGAGTGTTTAGTATACGTCCTTAGGACGATATGTGACGCATTCGATCCTAGGTTTTAGACTTTAGTACAACATACATTATAAACACTCAAATTCAAAACACTTCTTCTCTAAAAAAAAAAAAAAACACTTCAAACCTTTTTCATCCTTTGGGATCTTAATCAGGAAAATCTTTTCAGATAAAAGAGTGTTGTTAACTTTTAGTTCTACCGCAAATGGTAACGCCTAAGTCTCCAATGGTCGAGCTGCATACACCAACTGCTAGAACTACTTGTTAACCCTACTCGGGCCTAAAAAACTTTTGAACCAACTTGTGGTCCTTTTTAGTCCAAACTACGGTTGCTCTAATCTTTCACACTAGATTAAACTATGTAGGCACAAGACGTGATGTCTTGGCGAGCAACCTTGCCCCTTTCACCCGTAGTTTGCCGAACTACGTTGACTCTGACTTTCCCATTGCACGAGGGAATACGTAGGCACAGAGCGGCGATGCTCTGGTGAGTCTCCTTTATTTTTCTTTAGTACCTTGACCTTTAGCTAGATAGATGACACACCCTTTTAGATAGACAACAATGCGTAGATCCCGTCGAGTACAACGGACGTGAGGGGTGCTCATAGCTTCCCCCTGCGTAACCGACTCCCGAATCCAGACTTGGTTGCGATGACCTCGTCTTTCCCCTTTTCGTCAGGTTTTTCCGATCGTTTCCTTTCCCTCTCCTTGGGATAAATAACGAAAGATGACGACTCTTTTATTTTTTGTCGGGTTGTTTTTCGCAGTTGCGACATCTGGCGACTTTGTTGGGGACTCTGGTTCCCTATGCGAGTCAATCCTAGCGCTTGTTTGTTTATCTTTAGGTGTTGTATATATGTGCTTTATTTATTTTCCCACATTTATTTTTAGCATCATATATCATTATTGTTGTGCTGTGGGGATGGGATGTTCCATTGAGTGATAAGCCAGACCCAGGCTTGAGTACAAACCTAGCATTAGTAGTGGAGATTAGTGGGGGGCTTGCTAGCTTAGCAAGTACGGTTTCCCATGAAATTCTCACTCAGACGAGATTCTCATTGATGACTTCTCCTCTGGCCTTTAGGGTTCGACGGGATGTTGGATCTGAGGGTTGTCGACTTTGGGAACCCATCATTTGTGAGTTAGCTAAGTGAAGCCTCTTCGAGAGATGATGATGCCAAACCAAAAATGGTGAACATATCATCATTTCTTGAAAGTCTGTGACACTGATGAACGCATAGGATGCCACACCTTATTAGTGAATAGGCCCATACATGTGAGTGGGACTGGGGTTATGCAGGAAACTTTCACCTTCAGATTACCCGGTTTTCTCTACAGTTTGAATCTGGATTATTGGTATCAGTTGGTTTTTATTGTAGCAGAGCTATGTTCTTGCTGAAGCAGAGCTCTGATCTTTCTCAGTTTATAGCACAGCAGTCTTGATCCCTTGTCAATTTCATTAGAATTTTGCATTTAACATTGTATTACGTATGCATTTCATTTTACATATCCATCCTCAGCCGGAACAGGGAGCTCATCCATCTTTTGTCTGCTTCGTTAGTTGACTTCCCGAAATTCGCATTGGACTTGAGTTAGCTTCTAGAAGAATCATGAACTCAGTGGAGAAGAATTTGGTTGTTACGAGGGTAGAGTTTGAATTGATGAAGAATCAGTTGGGTCGAATCGTGGAGGCCATGACCACTATGACTAGAGGAGAGGTCGGTATTTAGAGGACTCCAGTGAACAATGTTGCTCAAGCTCAACCTGTGCCGATTCCTGTTGAAGAGCATCCTATTGCCAGAGGTAGAGATTCATCTTCTCTTCATGACACAAACTATCAGAGCTTCACATTCTCTGTGCCAGATGTTCAGAGGGCTGTTCCGAAGATTAATGCTAAGGATCCACGAACTGTTGAGTTTATGGAAAAAAATGTTGTCTGTTGGATGAAACGCTTGATGCCCTGATGAGTCAGGATACTCTTAATCTGAACGCTGCGAGCATGTGTCTGGTGCCCGGTCTTGCGATGCCTCCGAAGTTCAAAATGCCAAATTTTGAGAAGTCCAAAGGGGATAGTTATCCGAAGCAGCATTTGGTAATGTTCTGCAGAAAAATGACTACACATGTCCATGATGGTCAGCTTATGATGCACTGCTTTCAGGACAGTCTGAGTGGAGCGTCGTTGAATTGGTATATGCAGTTGAAGAGTGGTTGCATCCGATCATGGTCAAATTTAGTCAATGCCTTTATGAAGCAATACAACTACAATCTCAACATGGCTCCTAGTCGCGTGCAACTGCAAGAATTATCTCAGGCGGACAATGAATCCTTCAGAGGATATGTGCAGAGATGGAGAGAATTAGCTGCTCGTGTTCAACCCCCACTTCAGGACAGAGAGTTGGTTGATATATTCTTGGGTACCTTGAAAGGCCATTACTTTGACAAGTTGATCAGTGGTGGAATGTCAAATTTTGTTGACTTGGTGATAATGGGTGAACGTATTGAGAGTGGACTCAAGAGCGGAAAGATTCAAAATATCCCCTATATTTTAGTTGATGAGAACGAATCAGTTGATAGTTCTCAGGAAGAATGGGAAAAAGGAAGTGATGTTCTTTCAGAATCTCCTATACCTCATATTCAGTTTTCAGATACTTCGAGTGTTTAGAGTCAGCAGTCTGTTGGGTCTGTGTATCAGGTATCTGTTTCCCGCCAGAGTCAACAGTTGTACCGTCATCAACCGTGTCAGCACGCTAGATGAAGACCAAGGAAACTAGAAAGGCATTTTACTCAGTTGCCGGTATCGTATAGTCAGTTGTTGTCGGATTTGAACAGAGGTGGGTTGATAGTGTTGAAGAAGATTAATCTAGAGATCCCGCCATATCCGCCAGGCTTCGATGTCAGTGCCCGCTGTGAGTACCATGCTGGGGCACAAGGGCATTCAATTGTAGACTGTAAGGTGCTTAGGAGCCAGGTTCAGACTCTGCTGGATTCCAACAGGATCTCAGTCACGCCTCAGGGTATTCAAATCAATGACCTTCCTTCATCCAGCCAAGCGGGTGTATCAGTTCATGTTATGGAGGAGTTCACCGAGAGCAGTTGTTCGGAAGAGTATCAAACTGAAGACTCAATTGAGGGTTGTATCCCTGTGTAGCATTTGTTCATTACTGTATGCTGACCATCGCCAGGCTTGTTGGTTGAGGTCACTCTGTTTGTATTCAGTTACTTCTGTATGGTGCATATATGTGTGATGGTTATCCTTGTTTGGATCTTGGGTTTCCTATTTCTCTCAGTGTTATCCTGAGATTTCCCTGTTGCATACTTGTCTGCATCTTGCATATTATTTTTGCATGACAGGTACCTCGGAACTGTTAATCTGACTTCATGTACTCCACTAGTTTGTTGCAGGTTATACAATCAGATAGATCACAAGAATCCCCGCAAAGTTATGGAGCAAGTTCAAGCAGAGATGAAGAAAGTCCATGGCCAAATGGGGCAGTTCATCGTGGACATGCAAGCGTTACGTCTGGATCAGGCGAGGCTCAGAGTGGAGAACAATCAGTTGAAAACTCAGGTGGGCTTAATCATGGGAGTAATAAGGAATGTGCTCAGGAAAGAAGGTGACCAAGTGCCTGAAGCTGCAACAAAGATGCTTGTTCCACTTTTGTCTGTAGAACCTTTACCAGAGCGAAATGTGTGTCAGAGATCTTCTACACAACCAGAGGTTCCGAAATTTCCGTGTCATCAGCTGCGTCCCATTTCTCAGGAGAATCCCAGGATTAGAAGATATGGTCAAAGGATAAAATCATAAGACAAAATCTTCGATCAGATCCCCATTGATTATGCTCAGTTGGTTAAGCCTTGGACTTTGGCTCCATTTACTGGCCAGCGACCATCGGGCTTTGATATCAATGCTCATTGTGATTTCCACTCTGGGGGACAGGGGCATAACGTCGCGAGCTGTAAAGCTTTTAAGCATAGGGTTCAGGACCTAATTGACTCAAAGACAATTGTATTCACACCGGGCAGCCTGAATGTACCGGGCGAATTTATTCCCTATCATGGAAAAGAGATGGATACTCCTATTCCCTCACCTAAAGCTGCCGTAGGTCAAGGGTATATCCTACAATCTTTGGTGTCAGAATCCCCCTGCCCACAGTTGCTTCCTATTCCTGGGTCAAGTTTAAGGATGAAAGCGCCTGAACAGAGAGAGTCCTCAAGAGTTCAAACCCTGTCGCCGGACGTTTCTGCTGTTCAGAGTCCACGACCTTTTGGGTCTTCGCAGCAAAACTATCAGTACCAGAATCAGAATAGGCCTCACAACAATTTTAAAAGAAGGAATGCTCCTATTGTCTAGTGCCTATGTCGTATAGTCAGCTGCTGCCGCACCTAGTTCGGAACTCTTTGGTGGAGCCCAAAGCTCTCAAACCGGTTCCAAAACCTTACCCTCCCGAGTATGATCCTAGTGCTCAATGTGGATATCATGGAGGATCCATAGTGCATTCTATTGAAGATTGCGAGGCTTTTCAAGCCAGGGTACAATAGTTGATGGACCAAAGGTGCATATCCTTTCTAGGAGGAAGGTTGGTCGTACATCGCTCGTCTGATTGAGTTTGAAGACTTCAAGGGTCACATCACCCAACAGCTAATCAGTATGAAAGTCCAGTTCTCGGAAACTGGCAATTTTCGTTTTATCCTGTTATTTCTTTACATTTGTAATTTCTTTTCTGTTAAAGTGCAAACTCATTTGTAAAACTTGTTTGTTTTGATTGATATTAATGAAATGAATATGCATGTTTTGATTAAATCCATTCTTGTTCACTATTTACTTTTTACAGATGTTATACGCTTGTTTAAGCGGATTCCAGGGAGGATGACGAAGTTTAAAGACGCGCAAGCTTCCGAATGTATGCTTTTGAATAAAAACCTGCTGATGATGTACAAGCATTGTTTCAATTTCCTAAACACCGGAGATATAAGGATGATAATCCTTTGTCAACCCCTTCAAGCCTTGTAGTAGGAGTTTCTTTCTGAAAACGAAAAAACCCTCAATCTTAACCTAGGGCAGGGTAGGTGTCAGTTAATTTAACCGAGCGTCCAAATTGCAGAAGGAGTGTTCTTGTTCGAGGACTAATCACATCTGTATAGGTCGTGCCTAAAAAAAATGGCAATGGTTAAATCTTGCCGACCAAGGAGTGAAACAGTCACAATCCCTTTAACAAGTCAGACAGGCTGGTGTCACACGATTTGTTCAAAAAAAAAAAACAAAAGAGGAAAAAAAGGAAAAAGAAAAGAGCCTGCTAAGTCGAACCTTGAAAACAAGCGACTTAGGCAAAAATGAGGGCATCCCCAACCTTCATCAACCTGTTAATCCAATCACACAGACATGCACAAAGCTACTACAACATACATCAAGCTGCATAAAAAAACCTCAAACAGAACAAACAATCATCTAGCAGGATCATCATCCTTTCATACCAATCAGAGCAGCAGACACCATCTTCTCCTTCAACTACACACCTGCTATACACACCAGCACAACTAGCCATATACCAAAGTGTATACAGTATACTCTTCTCCCCCTTTTTAGCCATAATTTTTAGAACAAAAAGCTAAGATATATAACATAGATCAAAAGTTTAGAAACATTTAAGTTAAGGACATAGATACCCCACAAGTATTACAACCCATAGCCACATGAAGTGCAACAAAATCAGTCTATTCTGCCAAGGAAGACAACACAAATAACAACAAAAAAAACAGCCCAAAACAAAGCAAAACGTTTAATCTTCATCTTCAGAAGCAGAACTAGAGGCAACATCTTCAACATCAGTTGGAACATCTTCATTATCATCCTCAGACTCCTTCCAGACCAATCTTCACTAGCATCATCAATGTTGGTAGCATCATCTTTAAGGCATTGAATTAATGATTCCAACTTGATCTTCCTTGTTGTAGATATATTAATTGTTTCCCATAATTTTCTACAAGTTTCTTTTACCTCAGCAATTATCCTTGCCTTTGAAGCAGTGGCCCTTTCACCAGATGTCAGAACAATATCTAGAACATGTCTTCCAGCAAAACGTTTGTAGTGAAGGGACAAAACAGGTTCTCTTTTGCTAGCAACATCATTAGAGTTTAGAATCCCAGGGTGTTGATTCAAAATAACATCACAGATGAGGGAGGGGAAGGCAATAGGTAGTTTGATGGAAATTGAAGTAGAATGCTTACTAATTTTCTCAAAAATGTATAAGCCAAAATCAAAATCAACCTTGGTACCTACAACATAAATGAATCTGCCAAGCCCAACAGCAATGGTGGAGGTGTGGTTGATAGGAACCCAATTTGCAGCCTCAATCCTGTGAAGGATGGCATATTTCACACTGAGTTGTCCAGCTGACAACTTGCCTTTTGAAGGCCATGCTTTGACTTGTTTGGCAGTGATGACCTTGCACACTTGGTTGTCTGTAGCAGACATTTCTTCCTCACCATCATTTGATCGTCCCAGAAATATTTTGGTTACAGCTGGAGAAAACTTCACACACTTTCCTCTAACAAAGACCTTCATATATTCTTTGTTATTCCTATCAGTAATGGAATCAGGAATGTTCACATTGAATTCTTTCACCAGCCCTTCATAACACTTGGAGAAGCCAGTGACGGTTTTGAGCAATCCAACCTCATTGATTAGCTCCATCACTTCCTTGATTTCTATAGCATCTTTTCCCAGCTCCCTTTCTAGAGAAATCTAGGGGTGGCAAAATGGATGGATTGGATGAATATGGATTGGATTGCTAATGGATGGATTAAAACAATCCATTAGTCCATTAAAATCCACTAAAATTTTATTAAAATTATCCAATCTGATCCATCCATTAAGAATAAAATCCATCCAATCCATCCATTAACATACTTTTAATGGATGGATATCCATCCATCCAACTTTTTTTTTAATTTCGTAAAAATAAATACTTTTTTTTTCAAAAACAAATCAGTTTTTTATTCTGAAAAAAAAACCCGATTTTTTTTCTAAAAAAAAAGTCGGTTTTTTGTTCGAGAAAAAAATTTATTTTTTTTCGAAAAACAAATCAGTTTTTTATTCTGAAAAAAAAACCGATTTTTCAGAAAAAAAATTGATTTTTTTTCCAAAAAAAAAAGTCGGTTTTTTTTCGAAAAACAAATCAGTTTTTTATTCTGAAAAAAAAACCGATTTTTTTCCAAAAAAAAGTCGGTTTTTTTTTCGTGAAAAAATTTTATTTTTTTTTCGAAAAACAAATCAGTTTTTTATTCTGAAAAAAAACCGATTTTTTTCCAAAAAAAAAGCCAGTTTTTTTTCGAGAAAAAATTTATTTTTTTTTCGAAAAACAAATCAGTTTTTTATTCTAAAAAAAACTGATTTTTTTTCCAAAAAAAAAAAGCCGGTTTTTTTTCGAAAAACAAATCAGTTTTTTGTTCTGAAAAAAAAAACAGATTTTTTTTCAAAAAAATATAGTTTTTTAATTATTTTTAAAAAAATCTAATTTTAAAAAAATAAATCTAACGAAAATAAAAATAATCCATTGGATCCTTAAAATATGTTGGATGGATTGAATCAATCCATGCATATAAATGGATGGATTGAATCCATCCATGCATATAAATGGATAGATTTAATCCAATCCATTAACTTATTTTTTTGTGTGGTGGATGGATTGGATGGATTTTTTGATGGATGGATTGGATGGATTTTGCCTTAATGGATTTAATTGTCACCTCTAGAGAAATCCTCCTTTGATACACATATCTCCACTTTGTCACACTGCTAATGGATTGAAAAGAAATATTGTCCAGAGGAGCAGCAGGCATTGGTCTATGAGTTTTCTTGGCAGTGGATTTCTTCACATGGGCCATGTCAGGAACATCCTTTACAACATGTTCATCATATTCAATATTCTCAATAATTACCTTTCTCTTCTTGGGGGAAAGAGAGACCTTGCTCCATGCCTTGGGGGTTCCAACAGGAGTCCTCTTCTTTTGGCTTTTGGAAGGGGATTCCACAAGCACACCTTTTCCTTTCCTAGTCACCAGTCTCTTGGCAATACCTAGGGCAACATTTTTGATGAGCTCATCATCTGATGGCACATCTTTAACCTCTATAATATTGTCAGAAGCATCATTCATATCATCATTTCTTCTAGTATCTTTAGCTTCATCACCTCTTAGGCATGCATCATTACCCTTATCATGCACCACAGAACTGGCAAGTTTTTCCAAGTTCTCAGTGTTAGGGTTGTCAACAATAGAGGGAATTTCAGCATTTTTCTCTGGGTTCTCATCAGAGCTGGGGGACAGATCAACACGAGATAGAGGGGTTGAAAAACCATGCACATTATGACCTCCATAGAGAATCTTGGTGACAATTCCCTAATGGATCTGTCCACATAGGCAAAGCCTTCATTGTTCTTCATTTTAGCAATGTTGTCAGTAGAAGAACCAGAAGTTTTACCTTTGGAAGGTTGTTGGGACTCCTTTGCATGTCAAGGTGTGGTCTTGGGAGCTTCATTTGTCTGACCAGGAACCAATGAAATAGGGGTCACGTCAAGAACATCTTCAAAGGACATGTTCATGGGTTGAGCATCAGAGTGGGAAGTCTTGCATGAGTAGGCAAAGGCGTGTTGTGTAATAAAGATGGATGTTGTAACATCTCTATTTTAAGTAAGAAACATCTTTTAAAAGCAGAAATCCCTCTTAGCAGTAATTGCTATAAATCCCCATAAGTACGGATCCCCAATTTTCTTTTTAGGGTCTCAAACTGAATAGCATTCAAAGCTTTGGTGAAGTTACTCATCAGTTGAATTTTTGTAGTGACATGTTGCACAAGCTTCTTAATAAAATGGTGTCTAATATCAATATGCTTAGTTCTAGTATGTTTAATAGGATTCTTGGAGATATTTCTGGCACTCAGATTATCACTGTATAATGTCATGACATCTTGTGTGACATTATATTTTGTAAGCATCTGCTTTATCCACGGAACAGGTACTCCCAGCAGCTATGTATTCTACTTCTGCAGTAGACAGGGATACACAGTTTTGTTTCTTACTAAACCATGAGATGAGGTTGTTTCCTAAAAAGAAGCAGCCTCTAGATGTGCTCCTCCTATTATCAACACTTCTAGCCCAATCAGCATCACAATATCCAGATGTCATACACCCAGACTCATGATTATATAGCCTCCCATACTTACTTGTCCTATTGATATACTTCAAAGTTTTCTTGAATTTTCCCACCTCTTCTTGCATGGCATTTATAATAGCATACTTCTTTCCAGCAAAGCTTTCCACCTGCGTAGGTCTCATTGAGTCTATGTGAAGAAGTTCCAGCACTTTAAGAGAAGTGAGATGTTGGAACTTCTGATGTGACATCCGTGTTTGTTTTCCTATTTCGCATTCACCATAGATTTTTCTTTCTTCAATTTTTTGTTGAGGACTACATCTGTCAGCTTCCAAAGATATGATCTTCTTCATTCCTCTTAGATGCACATGCCCAAGTTTCTGGTGCCATAGTCTTATTTCATCCTTTTTGGCAAGAGTGCACTTAGAGTCCTGAGAGGTCCATAGATAACAATTGTCCTTGGATCTGATTCCCTTCATGATTAGCTCTCACTTTTCATTAGTAACCAAGCACTCATGTTTAGAAAAGTTGACACTTAGACTTTGATCACATAGTTGACTGATGCTAATCAGATTGATAGTCAATCTTTTGACTAACAGCACATTGTCAAGATCTGGTGTTCCTGAGCAGTTCAGTTTTCCAATTCCTTTTATTTCCCCTTTTTCCCCGTGTCCAAAGGTCACATATTTGTTTGAGTGAGGTTTGATATCTACTAACAGATTTCTGATCCCAGTCATGTGTCTTGAGCACCCACTATCAAAGTACCAATCCTCCTTAGTAGAATCTTTTAGGGACATATTGTCACTACTGCGAAAAAAGGTGTCGGCAATGAAAGAAGAGTCGCCACCGTTCGTTATTTATCCCAACAAGGAAAAGGAAACGAGCAGAGAAAAACCTGACGAAAATGGGATAAGATTGGTCATCGCAACCAAATCTCGGGTTCGGGAGTCGTTTACGCAAGGGGAAGGTATTAGCACCCCTCACGTCCTTCGTACTCGATGGGATCCATGCTTGGTTATCTATCTAAAGGGTGTGTTTATCTATCTACCTAAAGGTCTCAGGGACAAAAGAAAAGAAAAGTGACTCGGAAGAGCATCGCCGCTCTGTGCCGACGTATTCCCTCGTGCAATGGGAATGTCAGAGTCAACGTAGTTCGGCTAACTACGGGTGAAAGGTGGGGAAAGGTTGCTCGCCAAGACATCGCATCTTGTGCCTACGTATTCTTGCACGGTACGAGAAATCAGAGCAAATGTAGTTCGGGCAATTATAACACCAGTTGGTTAAGTGTTTTAAACCCGATTAGGGTTAACAAACAATTCTAGCAGTTAGGCGTATGCGATTCGACCTTTGGAGACTTAGGCATTACCTGTTTGCGGTAGAACTAAGAGTTAACGAAACTCTTTTCATGAAAAGGTTTTCCATTGCTAAGGGTCCCAAAGGACAAAGTGAAGTTTGTTCATTTGTTTTTGTGTCTCTTAAGGAGAAGTGTTTTTTGAATTGTTTGTAATTCATATTGCACTAAAGACTATGACTTAGGAGCGAATGCGTTGCATATCGTCCTAAGGACGTATACTAAACACTCTAAGCAATTGAGAGGTACCCTCCCAATCACCATTTTCCAAGTACTTAAGGCTCGTAACGCACAACATTCATTAGCATTTATTAAGTATTTTGAAGTTGTTTTGAGATGAGAAAGAGAAGGGGCACAACTAAAGGGAAACTAGTTCAAACCTAGTAGTTGTCATGCAAGATGGACGTATAGTTGAGTTTAAAGGGGAATTCTACTTAATGTTCTCATACATGGTTTGAAACCTAGTGTCTATCACAATCATCCTTAAACAAGGAGATCGGAAGTCCTAAGGGAGCATGGTAAGAAAAGAGAACAAGAGAACATGATACAAAACATGAGATAAGAATGAATGAATGCACATGCAATGCAACACACAAGCAAAGGGAGGAAGTAGTGTTGTTAAAAGGCCTCCACAAGCTCATCTCAACCTTTAATGCAAGCAAGAAATGCACAAAGAGAAAATAACGCATAAGCAAAGGGAGGAAAAAGTATGGGGTAAACACCTCCATAAGCACATCTCAACCTTTATTATTGCAAGAGAAGAATGCACAAAATCATACAAATGAAAGGGAAATAAGGAGAGGATTGAATAAAATGATGGGAGGCAAAGTGGGAACCTAAGGAACTCACAAGAGCTACTCAACCAAACATACTACATCCAATATGCAAACAAACACACCAAGAGTCCACAAAGGCTCACTTCTTATGGCATGCTTCAAGTTCCTCCTAAGGAGGGACTAAGCTTCCATAAATAGGATCCTAAAGTCCTAGGACGGAAGCATAAGTGAGGATAGAATGTACTCAAAGTAAATGAGAAGAAATGCACCAAAAGATTGCAAAGGAATTGTGTAAAAGATAAGAAAATTCACATATATGCACACTTAAACAAGTTAGGAACATAATTAGAACCCAAAATGGAACATACAAATACCTTGACATGTATATGATATGAATCCATAAGAATCAATAGCTCAAAGAATGCACAAAACTTAATTGAGAAACACATTATTTCATGTATTGATGTGAAAACCATACAAGGGTAGGCTAGAATGAAAAATACACTAAAAATAGCACACATACTAAAAAAAAAAAGCTAAATAAAATCCTAGATAGCCCCTAAGGTGTTAGGAATCAGGGGTCAAAGCTCTGGGGAAAATCCTAAACAAGGCTAGGCAAACAGAGGTGAAACTTCAAGGGATACCCTAAATGAAAGGGTGAGTGGAGGGTCCTAAAAACACATTAAAACCCTAACCAATTGGTAATAAAACCAGGGGTAAAAATGTCCCAAAAATAACTCAACATGTCATGGATATGCACATGAAAAATCAGCCAATGATATGAACATTTCATCAAGAAATAAAATCCAAAACAAGAGATGTGCATTTTTCAATTCACATAAAACACCTCAAAATGAAAATTAAGAATTAGTTGAAAATGGCTAAAAAAATTAATTGAAAAAATTTGTAAAATCAACTAACATCCTAAACTACATGAAAATATTTTTGCATGATTTTTTTAGCATATTTGAGGTATTTTTTATGAATTAAAAATTAAACTGAAATAAAATGAAAAAAGAAAGAAAAAGAAAATAAAATGAAAAAAAATGTGTGCTGAATAGCAAATAAATGCAGTTGATTCTATGGGCTTGCTACGCAGAGGGTGGGAAAAGGAATTAAGGTCCAATCCAATTGAACCAGCCTGGGTGCATGAAACGCTCCATTTCATTTAACATAGGTGGCAGTCAAAATGTCAACACGCTCTCAGATTGAATCAGGTCCGTTGGATATGGATGAGGTCAAAAAGTCTCATGGTGAGATGGCATGCCACGCAGGCGCCTGATGTAACACCTCGTTCCCCAAAATAACATAAATGCAATTAAAATAAACAATTTTCAGAGTTTCACACCACAAAACGGGATGTCACAGAAGAAACTGCTCCAAACATTTCCATTAAACGATTTTCAATAATTGAACGACGGAAGTTTGTCACATAGACACGTGTACATATATTCACATCATATACATAAACGTCATATACACCATGTACGGCCAACGCCCAAAATATACAAGATATATTCACCCAAAAGATTCATCAACACATGATACGCCACGGGGGCACACAAAATCATCAGATAAACAAACAACTCCCCAAAGCCCCGGTGTTACGTATCAGAGCATCCGTACGACACGACTCGCCATAATCCAAGCTAGCTACACACCTGGATTATCTGTACTTCCGAAGAAGCACAAACCACAACAAAAGTAAGGGGTGAGAAATCACGACCGAAATATATCGGTAATAACGTACATGAATAAAAGGCAGTAAATCACACAATTATCATTCACATACATCGACCCGGACCTACTGTCCCACACCAACATAGCATATAAGACAATGCAACACATGCAACTCAACCCATGATACGCGGTACCGACTCAACAACAACACTGATGGGCACCTGTCCATCACCCTTTCCCGAAGGAACATATCATCATCATCGATGGGCACTAGGCCATCACCCTCCACACAGGAGCACATTATAAACAGGATAGATCACTTACGCTCCCCTGAGACAGGATCTATCCCTCATAATCACCGATGGGTACCTGGCCATCACCCTCATCACAGGAGCACATTATCGCTACCGATGGGCACCGGGCCATCACCCTCCACACAGGAGCACATCATCACACCATGTTATGCATAACCCCAATGCACAACACACAACATCAAATACACTAAGTGTACATGATACTACTGATCACATTTCATCACACCTCATATATGTATATATATCACACATCACCATATTCATTCATCATACAAACATGATACACCCCAATGTAAATATTATAATCACACGAATAATCAAGGAAATCATCTTCCAATCCCATACACACTCTCTCCACAAATCAACATCATTCCCATAATCAATCATAATCAACAAGGGTCCAATAACACTATAGCACAGAACAGAACAATATCAAAAACACAACATACTATCATGCTCGCTGGCTCACTCGCTAGGCGAAGCATCAGCGAGCACTCGCTACATGCTCGCTCAGCGAACTCCCCAGCGAAGCCAGACAGTGGCTACTGGAAGTACTCACTGCCTAGTTTGCCTGGCGAATCCCTGGCGAAGGTTCACTACTAGCTCGCTCAGCGAAGTAGCTGGTGAGCGTCTGCAATTTCAGAAAAAATCCACTGCTCAGAGTCGGCAAAACTCTCCGAACTCAACCGATTCCACCCAACTCAGTTCCCACAACATCAGACCAATAATATACAACTTAACTACATAATCTATCCTCGGTTTAACCCGATTGAATGTCAGCTCTACTCATTTAATCAACTTTGGCATAAAACTTCGAACTACCCGGAAACCCCCAAATCGAGCAAACAACACATGCAATGGATTCAACATATCAGCATCAAATTCAGAATCACAACATCATATAAAACATAATCATCAAACCTATGGGATTAAGGGAAATCCCCCTTTCTACCTAGTATTCATGCAACATACCAATTTTAATCGATCCTCCCCCCTTACCTCAAATGCAGCTTTGATCGAAGAAACTTCAAGAATCCAAAGCCTAGCTCCCTCCTCTTCTTCCTCAAGCTTGCTTTATTTGATTCGGCTCTTCTCCTTGACCGTGTTCCTCTTTGATCTTGTTCTTCTTTCTCTAATTCTTTCAAATGCTACTTCTACCCTTAATCCCAAATAAATCCTCATTTTCTTTTAATTCCAAAATTAATATAATACTTCATAATATTAATATTAATAATAATAATAATAATACTAAAAATATCAATATTAATATTAATTATCAATTATTATCATTATCAATTATATGATATTAATATTATGTTCCTTATTTCTTAACACCTCCACACAAAGAACGCCGATAAGTAAAATAACACCGGAAAAACTCAAATAATTAAAATGGGCGTTACACCTGAGGAAAACACACACGCCGGAGAGGACGAACCAGACGGTGGCTCTGGTCGTCTTCTCTGGTCAGCCAAAAATGCAGAGGATTCCATACTCAACCAAATCACAAAATTCTTGAGTCTAAACTCATCTGCTCTTCACGCAGATCAATAATCTAGGGTTCTTGATCATTAATTTCTCCTAAATCAACCAATATGAATTGAACAAGATTTAAGGTCATTCCAAGAATCAACACAAACACCTACCAATTCTATCCAGAAACAATCTAGGATGCTAGGGGATCATGGATTTATGAAAATGGCAGTTGATTATTGCATGATCAGAGAGAATTGTTGAAGGATAACTTATCTAACGGAGTGCCTCCGTTGGGCCTTGATTTGTTGATGATTCTTGCAAAAAATGATCTAGAAAGCATCCTTGAACTTCAATGGAGCTTTTAGAAAACTTTAATTGGCTTGAAATGGCTTGGATTGAAGAATCACGATTTCACTTTTCCTTGATTGTGTGTAACTGAATTTTCCTCCAATTCTGCTCTAAAATCACCTTTGAACATTTGTGAAGCATCTAGGAATTATATACAGTGGATCCAGATTGAAAGGAGACCCAATCAAGGCTTGTTTGTGGTAATTGGGAAAGTTCAAAAACATGGTTTGAAGCTCCAAAATTGCACACGAAACAGAGCTCCAATGGCTGTGATCTTTGTTCAGCTAGCTTGCTTGTGGTGTATTATGATCAGAGGGATATGAATTGGCCCTTGAAATGATCTTTATGGTGGATATTGGATGTGTACCTTAAGCTTGAAGAAACCTTGAAATTAACCATGAAAATGACCTCAAAACTCCATTTTGATCTATGCATTGTGTTTAGTATATTCAAGGCACTCAAAAAATGCACAAACATGTTATGGTATGGTTTAAAATGAATTCAATTCAAAGTCATGGATTTTAAGTGCTTTTTCATGAAAATTCCTTCACCAATTCTCATATACAAGCCATATCCCTGACAAGTGATTGTTTGGAGATGTAATTTAGCTCATTTGGAGCAAGTTTGATGTTGGACAAAGTTCCCTTTGAAGTGTGCAAAGTCATGAAAATGACGTATAACAAAAATGGCCTATAATCAAAGTTTCCCAAAATACCCCTGTCGTGGAAAGCTAAGAGCATAAGGAAAAACTTTCATGTTTGGGTCAAAGTAAGGAGAAACATCCTTCTAGGTCAAAAATATCTTGGACGTTGGTTGACTTTTGTTGACCAAACTCACATTCATCTGAAGACCCATGACTTGTCAGCATCATAACTTGAGTTCTAGAAACCCAATGAATGAGTTCTAGTACTCAAAATAAATCTAGAAACATGCTCTACAAGTTTCATGTTGCAGTCAAGATGAGATGAAACTTGTATCTTGAGATATGTGGTCTTGAAGTTAGTTACTAAACAGGGGATTTTACACTGACAAGCTTAGAAACCCTAGCTTAGCAACTTCTCCCACTCTTGATTCTTCTTGACTTGATCTTGGAATAACATCTTAAATATCTCAACACAACATTCCATGATCACAAAGACTTGGAATTGAGTCTTAATCTCCTTCAACTTCACATTTGACTTAGGGTTGACTATATGAAAACCCTAGTTGCACCACCTTTGATTGTGGCTTTCTGCACTTCATATAATGACTTGAACAAGCTCCTCAATGACTCTCAAGGAATTCAATGAGCTCCCATAACACTCTCCATCCACACCCCTGGACTTAATACCCTTTGATGACCTTCACATGGTCTCCAAGATAGGAGATAAACCACACTTATCCATTCCATCCTCTCAAAGAGCTTTGACCCTCTCCTGATGATGATAAGCACTTGACCAACTTGAATAAAACCCTTGGCTTAGGCTTAGCCCTTTGTAACCTTATCTTTCTATGCATACTTCTCTTGATCCCCTGCAGATGACCAATGATATGCAAATGCAGATGCTAGAAGATGCAATGAAACATAAGCCAAGTTAGAAAAAGGTTGGGCAAATTTTGGGGTGCAACAGCTGCCCCTATTCAAGCGACTTGGACCTGACTGGATGAAAAGTGAACGACTTTCAAACAATCAAGGTAAAAGAAGGTTGAATACCAACGAACTCGGAAATTTTCCAACCGTAGAAATAAACTGCAGACCCTGATGGGGTAAAAAAAATCTCCGGAGAAAAACTGAACTGATGGTTGCATCGGCAACAAACTAATTGATTACCAATCAAAGAGCCTCGACACAGGGTCAGAAGAAACATCTGCTAACCGCAGGCAATGACACTAAGTCGGAAAGATTATCTGATATCAACAAGCATCTGTTAAATCAAATAGGCATCGAACCCGAGGGCCGGATCAACCGAAGTTGATCTTCTGCTAATCTAAGCAGGCATTCGCTAAATAAAAGCGAGCATCGAACCCGAAGGCCGGCTCAACATGAAGTTGAGAAGCTTCTAACCACAAGAAAACTCCGGTAGGGATAACCGGGTGTGCCAAATACGATTGGACTTATACTGGAGAAGACAAACCCTAGATCTGAATTAGATAGGTCAAGCAAGAACTGACGACCAAGGATGGGTTTCTTTGAAACAAGTCAGACAAGAACTGACTACCAGGCAAGAACTAGAGTCTGCAAAACAAGGTCAGACGAGGACTGACTACCAGACAAGAACTGGTGTCTACAAAGCAAGTCAGACGAGGCTTAACTACCAAGAGAGAACTGGTGTCCACGAACAGGGTCAGACGAGAACTTACTACCAAACAAGAACTAGGTTTATAAAGCAAGTCAGGCGAGAACTGACTATCAGACAAGAACTGGATTCAAAGGGTCAGACGAAAATTGGCTGCCAGGTGAGAACTGGAATCTGCAAATCAAGGTTAGACGAGGACTGACTACCAGACAAGAACTGGTGTCTTCAAGAAAGGTCAGGCGAGAACTGACTACCAGGTGAGAACTGGAGTTTGCAAAAATGAGCCAAACGAGGCATGGATTTGCATTAGACAAGTCAGACAAGAACTGATTACCAGGCGAGAACTGGGTTAAAAAAAAGGTCAGGAGAGAACTAACTACCAGGCATGAACTAGGTTCTACAAAACAGGTCAGACGAGAACTGACCACCAGACAAGAACTGGATTCAAAGGTCGTCTACCAGATGAGAGCTGGTTTGAACAGTTGGCGTTTACCAGGCGAGAACTGGACTTTAAAACATTGTTTACCAAACATGAACTAGTTTATGGAGAAAGGTCAGACGAGAACTGACTACCAGACAAGAACTGGTATCCTCAAAATAGGTCAGACTAGAACTGACTACCAGGCGAGAACTGGGTCCTGAAAAAGGGTCAGACGTGAAATGACTACCAGGCGAGAACTGGGGTCCTGAACAAGGGTCAGACGAGAACTGACTACCAGACAAGAACTAGTTACCAGGCGAGAACTGGAATCTTCGAAATAGGTCAGACGAGGACTGACTACCAGGCGAAAACTGGGGTTTGCAGCATGTCAGACAAGAACTGACTACCAGGAGAAAACTGGGTCTTAAAGAAAAATCAGACGAGAACTGACTACCAGACAAGAATTGGTTACTAGGCGAGAACTGGTTTATACAAAACGGGTCAAACGAGAACTGACTACCAGGCGAGAACTGGGTTCAAAGCAATTCAGACGAGAACTGGCTACTAGGCGAGAGCTGGTGACGAAAGGTTAAGCTGTCAGACGAGAACTAACTCCTAGCTTCGGGTATCAGACGGGAACTGATTTTGTAGTTGGGATATCAGTCGAGAACTGATTCCTGGTTTGCCAGACAAGAACTGGACTTTGAAACTGTGTTGTCCTGGCAAGAACTGGTGGACAACCCAACATGTACCAAGCGGGAACTAGTTTAAAGGTTGGCCAAGCGAGAACTAGGCTTTGGACAGACTTTTAGGTTACCCTGTTCTGATAGGTAACAGGTTATTTGATGAGGCGATGACACGATTCCCCGACACTCAACTCTTGCTGAAGAGAATGAACTCGCTTGGGCCACTGCCCCAGCATAATTCAACTTGTCCCAGGCTGATCTCTGAGAAAGTTTACCTTGGGAAGAAAGTAGCTTTCCATGAGACAACCTCGAGATGGCTTGCCCCAGAATCTATACCGTGAAAGGATACGTCCTCGACTGGCTAACTCTGATGAACTCTGAAGATAGGGGGAGGAACAGTTCCTTTGTTTCCCATTTTTCCCCAGCCTGTGGGATCTCTATAAAACTTCCTCGAAAGGGACCCTGCAGTTTATGTACCCTGAGGGTTGGTGTGAACTGCCTCAGAATTCTGAACTTCAAAGAGGTGCTTCAGATTAACTGCCTTCTGGATAAGAATAGCTTATGTGCTCTAGGGATGTCCTGCCCCAGCCTTGCAATGACTTTGCCCCTGATTGGCTGATTGGTGAAACGGTATCCTTGGCTGCGAGAGATTCACCGAATCTCGACCTGATTTCCCCATATTAAATGTCTTTTGGATGACTGACTCCCAGGATATGATCGTTTGATAAATCTTTCCCTGGTTCAACAGAGTGGGCGTTCTGCATTTTATCTTGATCCAACTTTCCATTGTGGAAACTTTCCTACTGTCAAGCACTTACTCGCAAGTAAAACAAATTGTTCTGCACAAAAGATATATTAATGCAATGCATATGACGTTTTAAAATCCAAGTTTGTTCACTGGAAAAACAAATTGTGACATATAGTGAATGAATCACTCATCAGAATGTCAACATTAAAACCTACAAGTTGAGCAGAATCCTTTTAGGAGTCAGTTTCAATGCGATCTTTACCGAAGTATTCTTTCAAAATAAACCTGCTTCAATTAGGACTTTTGAAGGTTGTAATGTGGTCAGGTTCACGGTTTAAAAGAAAGGATACAGGCTCAAATCTATCTTACCCCACCCATTCTCCTTGATGTTCTCCAATCCTATGTTCAGCTAATTCGACCTAAACACTCACCTTTCAAAGGTTAAACGACAGGAGTGATGGTTCGGGAAACCACAAGTTTTTGAAGCGACAGTCACTCACTTTTCGTCTTTGGTGCCTGAAGTCACACGACTTGCTTGTTCGAGGATTTTTCTTTTGTAATCCTATTCACTTTTCTGCTTTTTCCCTAACTTTTGCCTGGACTGGCTCTTTTGAGCTTCTTTTGATTTCAAAGTCCAGCGGGACACCCTAATTTTTGCCTAAGTCGCTTTTTTTCAAGATTCGACTTAGCGGGCTTTTTCTTTTGATTCTTTTTTTTCCTTCTTTTTTTTTGAACGAATCGTGCGACGTCAGCTTGTCTGAATCATTAAAAGGATTGTGACTGCTTCACCCCTTGGTCGGCGATGGATACCCATTGTGGGTTTTTTAGGCACTACCTATACGGGTGTGATTGACCCTCGAACGGGAACACTCCCTTCGCAATTTGGACGCTTGGTCAAATTAACTGACACCTACCCTGCCCCGGGTTAAGATTAGGGGTTTTTTCATTTTCAGAAAGAAACTCCTACTACTAGGCTCAAAGGGGTTGACAAGGGATTATCTTCCTTATATCTCCAGTGCTTAGGAATTTGACACAATGCCTGTACATCATCAGCAGGTTTTATTCAAAAGCATACGATCGAAAATTTTCGTTTTTCAATTTCTTCATCCTCCCCGGATTTTGTTTAAACAAGCGTTAGACATCAATTAAAAACATAAGTGAACACAAATGGATTTAATCAAAACATGCATATTTATTTCATTATCATTATCAATTGAAAACAATACAGTTTTACAAGTGAGATTTGTACTTAAACAGAAAAGAAACTAAAAATACAAAGAAATGACATGATAAAAGCAAAGATTGCCAGCTTCGGATTTTGACTTGCTATGGGTTCAGCCATCTTCAAACTCAATCAGTTGAGAGGTTGACATGCACAACCTAATTTCCTTCGGGAAAGGAAATGTACTCTTTGTCAATCAACTGCTGCACTTTAGCTTGAAAGGCTTTGCAGTCGTCGGTTGAGTGTACCATGGATCCTCCGTGATATCTACATTGTACACTGGGATCATACCCAGGAGGGTATGGCTCTGGCACCGGGTTGAGAGCCTTGGGCTCCACCAATGATTTTTGGATCAAATGTGGTAGAAGCTCACTGTACGGTATAGGAACTGAAGGAAGAGGAGCATTCCTCCTTTCCAAATTGTTGTGAGGCCCATTCTGATTTTTGCGCCGAGATTTTTGCTGCCGAGGAGCACGAGGTTGTTGGTACCGGGCAGACTGTTGAGCAGCAGTTGGAGCAGACACAACATTAGTTTCTCCTTCTTTCCCACCATAAGGCTTTTTTGTATCTTTAGAAGAATCAAGAGCAACATGGATCTTCCCTAGTTTGATACCGCTTTCGACTCTTTCTCCTGCTATCACAAGATCTGAAAAACTTGCAGACATGCAACCTATCAGCTTCTCATAATACACTTCGGGAAATGTAACCATGAACATGTCAGTCATTTCTCTCTCCGCCATGGGAGGTTGCACCCTCGCTGCTAAGTCTTGCCATCTCTGGGCATATTCCTTGAAGCTCTCAGTACCCTCCGGTGACAAACTTTGCAATTGTATCCTGTTTGATGCCAGATCACTACTATACTGATAGTGACGCACAAAAGCCTCGGTTAATTCTCTCCAGCTGCAGATATGATTTCTCTCAAGCCCCATATACCATTCGAAAGATGCTCCTGCCAGGCTATCTTGGAAGCAATGCATTAATAGCTTTTCATCTTCGGAGTAAGCAAACATTTTCCTAAAATATGCCTGAATGTGTACTCTAGGACAAGTTGTCCCTTTGTACTTGTCAAACTCTAGTACCTTGAACTTGGGAGGAATCCTGACACCATGGACGAGACCAAGATCTGACATGTTAAGACCCAGCGAGTTCTAATTCTCAAGAGACTTCATCTTCTCCTCGATCAGCTTAAACCTTTTATCAACCTCAGTTAGCAAGCCACCTTCCATATCCTTCATGGAAAAGATATCACTCTGGTGATCTTCTCACTGAGGGCCAGCAGCCTGGTGCACAACGCCCACACTTCCACCAGCAACATTACCATTCTCGTTCGCAGCACCTCCGCCTGGAGGTATGACAACAGTAGGAATACCCTGTGGAACAGATCCACCAACTAGAGGGAAGAAACCAACTCCAACTCCATTGTTATTGACTTGGGGAGCATCAATGAGAGGTTAAACTAGAGTTCTCAGATGTTCCTGCCCACTGGAAACATTCTGCATCAATTCCATGAACTGGGACATGCAAGATCTGAACTCCTGCAATTCGGATTGAACCTGATCAATTACTTTTCGTTGATTCCTTCGAGTTGGATATCTCTGGAAACTTAGTTGTTCAATCCTGTAACTAACAAACACCAAATGGATATAAGAACACGAGGCCACTGAGAACAACCTACGATGCAAATGAGAATGCAAGATGCAAACATGTCTATGCGTTTACAGGGAGATCTTCCCCTTGATCCCAGTTTTAATGAACAAGAGCAGCAAAGGAGTACACCCTAACAATCCTCTCATATATTAGGTAAGATCCTTCCTGAAGGTTTCAAAGACGTCAGGCTCAGCCGTGGAAATCAGACCAACTAATGGTCTTAGCTCAAGTATCGAGGACTTGTACACAAAAATCATCTTTCTGTCCACCTCCCTCTTTACAGCAAATCAGTACCAGGATCAAGGGAAAGATGAGAACCTTTCAAACCCATAGACATGCAATGTTAAATGCAGAATGACTATGCAAATGCAAATGCAATAGGGGATCAAGATTGCTGTGTTGTTGATCAAAAAGAACCAGTGCTTCGCTTTGGAAAGAACATATCGTAACTCTGATAATAGGAACCTCCGATATCGGGAACACAGATTCACACTGCAAAGAAAACCGGGTAGTCTAAAAGTCAAGGTTTCCTGCATAACCCAATCCCTCTCACGGGTATGGACCTATCCACTGATAAGGTTCGGCATCCTATGCGTTCATTAGCGTCACAGACTTTCAAGAAATGATGATACATTCACCATTTCTAGTTTGGCATCATCATCTCCTGAAGAGGCCTCACTTAGTTGAATCACAAATGGTCAGTCCCCAAAGTCGACAAATCTCAAATCCAAAATCCCGACTAATCCTAAGGATCGGAAGGGAAATCATCAAACAGAATCTTGTCTGAGCGCGGATTTCAGGGGGAACTGTGTCTGCTAAGCAAACAGGCCCCCACTAGTCTCCACTACTAATGCTAGGTTTGCACTCAAGTCTGGGTCTGGCTTATCACTCAACAGAACCTCCCTCCCCACAGTACAACAATAATGATATATAATGCTGAAAATAAATGCGGGGAAAATAAAGTATAACATGTATATACATACACCCATGATAAACAAGCAAGCGCTATGATTGACTCGCATAGGGAACTGTTGGAGTCCCCAGCAGAGTCGCCAGTTGTCGCTACTGCGAAAAAAGGTGCCGGCAATGACAGAAGAGACGCCATTATTCGTTATTTATCCCAACGACGGAAAGGAAACGAGCAGAGAAAAACCTGACAAAAATGGGATAAGATTGGTCATCGCAACCAAATTTAGGGTTCAGGAGTCGGTTACGCAAGGGGAAGGTATTAGCACCCCTCACGTCCGTCGTACTCGACGGGATCCATGCTTGGTTGTCTACCTAAAGGGTGTGTTTATCTATCTACCTAAAAGTCTCAGGGACAAAAGAAAAGAAAAGTGACTCGGCAGAGCATCGCCGCTCTGTGCCTACGTATTCCCTCGTGCAATGGGAAAGTCAGAGTCAACGTAGTTCGGCTAACTATGGGTGAAAGGTGGGGAGAGGTTGCTCGCCAAGACATCGTGTCTTGTGCCTAAGTATTCTCACACGGTACGAGAAATCAGAGAAAACATAGTTCGGGCAATTAGAACACCGGTTAGTTAAGTGTTTTAAACCCGAATAGTATTAACAAACAGTTCTAGCAGTTAGGCGTACGTGGCTCGACCTTTGGAGACTTAGGCATTACCTGTTTGCGGTAGAACTAAGAGTTAACGAAACTCTTTTTCATGAAAAGGTTTTCCATTGTTAAGGGTCCCAAAGGACAAAGTGAAGTTTGTTCATTTGTTTTTGCGTCTTTTAAGGAGAAGTGTTTTTTGAATTGTTTGTAATTCATATTGCAGTAAAGACTATGACTTAGGAGCGAATGCGTCGCATATCGTCCTAAGGACGTATACAAAACACTCTAAGCAATTGAGAGGTAGCCCCCCAATAACCGTTTCCCAAGTACTTAAAGCTCGTAATGCACAATATTCATTAGCCTTTATTAAGTATTTTAAAGTTGTTTTGAGATGAGAAAGAGAAAGGACACAACTAAAGGGAAACTAGTTCAAACCTAGTAGTTGTCATGCAAGATGGACCTATAGTTTAGGTTAAAGGGGAATTCTAATTAATGTTCTCATACATGGTTTGAAACCTAGTGTCTATCACAATCATCCTTAAACAAGGAGATCAGAAGTCCTAAGGGAGCATGGTAAGAAAAGAGAACAAGAGAACATGATAAAAACATGAGATAAGAATGAATAAATGGACATGCAATGCAACACACAAGCAAAGGGAGAAAATAGTGTGGGGGTAAAGGCCTCCACAAGCTCATCTCAACCTTTAATGCAAACAAGAAATTCACAAAGATAAAATAACACACAAGCAAAGGGAGGAAAATGTGTAGGGTAAACACCTCCACAAGCACATCTCAACCTTTATTAATGCAAGAGAAGAATGCACAAAATCATACAACATGAAAGGGAAAGAAGGAGAGGATTGAATGAAATGATGGGAGGCAAAGTGGGAACCTAAAGAACTCACAAGGGCTACTCAACCAAACATACTATATCCAATATACAAACAAACACACCAAGAGTCCTCAAAGGCTCACTACTTATGGCATGCTTCAAGTTCCTCCTAAGGAGGGACTAAGCTTCCATAAATAGGATCCTAAAGCCCTAGGACAGAAGCATAATTGAGGATAGAATGTACTAAAAGTAATTGAGAAGAAATACACCAAAATATTGCAAAGGAATCGTGTAAAAGATAAGAACATTCACATATATGCACATATGGAACCCTAAAAGATAGGTCAAAAGAAGTACAAACTTAAATAAGTTAGGAACACAATTAGAACCCAAAATTGAACATACAAACACCTTGAAATGTATATGATATGAATCCATAAGAATCAATAGCTCAAAGAATGCACAAAATTCAATTAAGAAACACATTATTTCATGTATTGATGTGAAAACCATATAAGGGTAGGCTAGAATGAAAAATTCACTAAAAATAGCAAACATACTTAAAAAAGGCCAAATAAAATCCTAGATGGCCCCTAAGGTGTTAGGAATCAGGGGCCAAATCTAAGGGGAAAAGGCCTAAACAAGGCTAGGCAAACAGAGGTGAACCTTCAAGGTATACCCTAAATGAAAGGGTAAGTCAAGGGTCCTAAAAACACATTAAAACCCTAACCAATTGGTAATAAAACCAAGGGTAAAAATTTCCCAAAAATCACTCAACATGTCATGGATGTGCACAAGAAAAATCAGCCAATGATATGAACATTTCATCAAGAAATAAAATCTAAAACAAGAGATGTGCATTTTTCAATTCACATAAAACACCTCAAAATGAAAATTAAGAATTAATTGAAAAAAAGCTAAAAAGTTAATTGAAAAAATTTGTAAAATCAACTAACATCCTAAACTACATGAAAATATTTTTACATGATTTTTTTAGCATATTTGAGGTATTTTTTATGAATTAAAAATCAAACTGAAATAAAATGAAAAAAGAAAGAAAAAGAAAATAAAATGAAAAAATGTGTGCTTAATAGCAAATAAATGCAGTTGATTCTATGGGCTTCCTACGCAGGGGGTGGGTAAGGGAATTAAGGTCCAATCCAATTGAACTAGCCTGGGAGCATGAAACGCTCCATTTCGTTTAACGTAGGTGGCAGTCAAAATGTCAACACGCTCTCAGATTGAATCAGGTCCGTTGGATATGGATGAGGTCAAAAAGTCTCATGGTGAGATGGCATGCACTGCAGGCGCCTGAGGAAAACACACACGCCGGAGAGGACGAACTAGACGGTGGCTCTGGTCGTCTTCTCTGGCCAGCCAAAAATGCAGGGGATACCATACTCAACCAAATCACAAAATTCTTGAGTCTAAACTCATATACTCTTCACGCAGATCAATAATCTAGGGTTCTTGATCATTAATTTCTCCTAAATCAACAAATACGAACTGAACAAGATTTGAGGTCGTTCCAAGAATCAACACAAACACCTATCAATTCTATCCAGAAACAATCTAGGATGCTAGGGGATCATGAATTTATGAAAATGGCAGTTGATTATTGCATGATCAGAGAGAATTTTTGAAGGATAACTTATCTAACGGTGTGCCTCCATTGGGCCTTAATTTGTTGATGATTCTTGCAGAAAATGATCCAGAAAGCTTCCTTTAACTTCAATGGAGCTTTTGGAAAACTTCAATTGGCTTGAAATGGCTTGGATTGAAGAATCACGATTTCACTTTTTCTTAATTGTGTGTAACTGAATTTCCCTCCAATTCAACTCCAAAATCACCTCGGAACATTTGTGAAGCATCTAGGAATTATATACAATGGATCCAGATTGAAAGGAGGCCCAATCAAGGCCTGTTTGTGGTAATTGGGAAAGTCCAAAAACTTGGTTTGAAGCTCCAAAATTGCACATGAAACAGAGCTCCAATGGCTGTGATCTTTGTTCAGCTAGCTTGCTTGTGGTGTATTCTGATCAGAGGGATAGGAATTGGCCCTTGAAATGATCTTAATGGTGGATATTGGATGTGTACCTTAAGCTTGAAGCAACCTTGAAATTAACCATGAAAATGACCTCAAAAATCCATTATGATCTATGCATTGTGTTTAGTATATTCAAGGTACTCAAAAAATGCACAAACATGTTATGGTATGGTTTAAAATGAATTCAATTCAAAGTCATGGCTTTCAAGTGCTTTTTCATGAAAATTCCTTCACCAATTCTCATATACAAATCATATCCCTAACAAGTGATTGATTGAATATGTAATTGAGCTCATTTGGAGCAAGTTTGATGTTGGACAAATTTCCCTTTGAAGTGTGCAAAGTCATGAAAATGACCTATAACAAAAATGGCCTATAATCAAAGTTTCCCAAAATACCCATATCTTGCAAGCTTCATATCTTGAGCTCTACAAATCAGATGAAGGACTTCTAGGACTTTTTGGAAAGCTAAGAGCATAAGGAAACACTTTCATGTTTGGGTCAAAGTGAGGAGAAATATCCTTCTAGGTCAAAAATATCTTGGACGTTGGTTGACTTTTGTTGACCAAACTCACATTCATCTGAGGACCCATGACTTGTCAGCATTATAACTTGAGTTCTAGAAACCTAATGAATGAGTTCTAGTACTCAAAATAAAGCTATAAACATGCTCTACAAGTTTCATGTTGGAGTCAAGAAGAGATGAAACTTGTATCTTGAGATATATAGTCTTAAAGTTAGGTACTAAACAGGGGATTTTACACCGACAAGCTTAGAAACCCTAGCTTAGCAACTTCTCCCACTCTTGATTCTTCTTGACTTGATCTTGGAATAACATTTTTTATATCTCAACACAATATTCCATGATCACAAAGACTTGGAATTGAGTCTTAATCTCCTTCAGCTTCACAATTGACTTATGGTTGACTAGATGAAAACCCTAGCTGCACCACCTTTGACTGTGGCTTCCTGCACTTGATATAATGACTTGACCAAGCTCCTCAATGACTCTCAAGGAATTCAATGAGCTCCCATAACACTCTCCATCCACAGCCCTGGTCTTAATACCCTCTGATGACCTTCACATGGTCTCCAAGATAGGAGATAAACCACACTTATCCATTCCACCCTCTCAAAGAGCTTTGACCCTCTCCTGATGATGATAAGCACTTGACCAACTTGAATAAAACCCTTGGCTTAGGCTTAGCCCCTTGTAACCTTCTATTTTTATGCACACTTCTCTTGATCCCCTATAGATGATCAATGATATGCAAATGCAGATGCTAGAAGATGCAATGAAACATAAGCCAAGTTAGAAAAAGGTTGGGCAAATTTTAGGGTGCAACACATATGAGCTATGAGGCAAGCATTATCAGTTTTAATAGCCCATTGTTTAGTATAAGGACCATTTGGAACCCATTGCTTCTTAGAGAGGAGAGTGTTGTGGTTAGGTCTTTTCTGAGTAGTAGAATTTGGATATCCATGCAGTTTGAAACAGAATGAGTTTATGTGACCAAAGCGACCACAGTGATGGCATCTCCATCTTTGGAATTTTCTAGGTTGGCTGGTTAGTTTTCTTTCATGATGTTGAGACATTTGCTGGAACATCATCATCCTTGATCCAAAAGGTTTGTAGTGATAGGCAAAATTATTGTCTTCATGGAATCCTAACCATGTCTTGTCTCCAGATCTTTTGCCAGATTGAAGAATCTCTTCCAAGGTTTTGGTACCATTATTCATCATTCTAACAGACTTTCCCATTTAGTTAAGTTGGGAAGTCAGTTGAGCAACTTCATCTGTTAATTTAGTGATAGTTTTAGCCTATTCAACAACCTCATTATTCAAACCATTGATAGTTTTCAGGTGTTCCTCTTTTTCACCCTTTAGCTTGATGATGTGTTTCTTCTGCTTTTCACTTTGCTGGCATACTTCTTCAGTTCTGAAGCACAGTTCTTTGTAGTAAGCTGCTAGTTCATCAAAGGTAAATTCATCTTCATTGGAGTCTTCGTTAAAATAGTATCTTCCAGTCAAGGCAGTTATGTGTTTGGCAAATTCTTCTTCAATCTCGCTGTCAGAGTCTTGATTTGTCCATGAAACAGTCAGGCCTTTCTTTTGTTTCTTGAGATAGGTAGGGCATTCAGATTTGATGTGACCAAAACCTTCACACTCATAACACTGTATCCCTTTGTTGTTTGTGGGTTTTTCTTCAATCCTAGTTCTTCTTCCTGCATCATTTAACTTACTGATGTCAAGTGAGGTGTTCTTGACATTTAGTCTTGTCTTTATATCCATTATTTTTATTACCTTGTTGAATTGTCTTCCCAGTAGAACCATGGCCTTTGATAGACTTTCATTTGTATCCTCATCAGATTCATCATCTCTTTTTTCAGTATTTGACATAAAGGCTATGCTCTTTTTCTTGTTAGCTTTGCCACCTATTCCTACTTCAAAGGTTAGAAGAGAGCTAATGAGTTCATCAAATCTCATCTTACAGATGTCATGAGCTTCCTCTATGGCAGTTACTTTCATGTCAAATCTCTTGGGGAGAGATATGAGAATTTTTCTTACCAGCTTTTCTTCAGACATGTTTTCACCAAGAGAACTTGAAGCATTGGTAATCTCAAGAATATTCATATGAAATTCATGTATGCTTTCATCATCTTTCATTCTCAGGCGTTCAAACTTAGTTGTAAGGAGTTGAAGTCTAGACATTTTTACCTTGGATGTGCCTTCATGAGTAGTCTTTAGAATCTCCCATGTTTCCTTAGCAATTTCCCAGTTGTTCACCAACCTGAATATGTTCTTGTCAATTCCATTGAACAAGACATTCAAGGCATTGGAGTTTCCCAGACCTAGATCATCTTCTTCTATTGTCCATTCTTCCTCAGGTTTTAATTTAGTTGTAGCCTTTCCATCTTTATCAACAATCATAGGATGTTCCCATCACTTGATGACAACTTTCCATGACTTACTATCCAGAAACTTCAAAAAGGCAACCATTCTAGGTTTCCAGTAGTCATAATTGTTCCCGTCAAGAACAGGTGTTCTATTCACAAATCGTCCTTCTTTGTCCATGGTACCAGAAAGTATCGTCCCTAGATCTCACCTAGAACCAGAGCAAGATACAAGCTCTGATACCAATTGAAATTTTGGTATCAGATATTAGATTTCGAAAGAGATGTTCATGACACAAATATTTGTATAATAAGAACAAAGATAAACAAAAACAATTATAAAGAGACACAACAATTGTTAACCCAGTTTGATGAAACCACACCTACATCTGGGGGATACCAAGCCAGGGAGGAAATTCACTAGCAGTAGAATTAATACAGAGCTAAACTCCTAGTTTACAACTCCTTACTTAATCTCTACCTATACAATTTCTTCCTAGAACACACCTAGACAAGAGACACCTCTCACTCCCCCTCAATCACAGTAGTGATATCAATTAACAAAAGAAGACTTTAGAAGACACTCTTCAAAGCCACAGCTTGATCTTGCTTAAAAGCTTCAATCAAGTACAATACGCTCTTGCTTACAAGCTTTGAGTGAACAATTTACAATTAACAACTTAGTCCAATTCACACATTAAACAATGAGTGAATGGCTCACAAAACTAACACACACGGAGGCTTAAGATGCACACACTTTTAATCCTTGCTTCTCTGTACTTCAAGCTAGGGTTTTCGCCTCTTTAAAGAGCAATGTAGAATGGGCTTGGGCTGTGGCAAAAGTAACAGCAGGATTTAAGAAGATTTCAATCTTCATCAGTAGCAATAATAAGGCAGACTTGATTTGATCAATCAGATCTAATCAAATCATTCTTCCAATCACTCAATCTTCTGAGAATAACTCTAAATCAAATCAAATCTGATCCACAATAAGTGTATCAGAAACGTTTTTAAAACACCACTAAAAACACGCAGATTCTACACCAGAACAGTGCAACAAACTTGCACATAAAGAAATGGATAGACAAACATATTCATACAGAATGTTTTGTCCATGAGTGTCAAGACATCTTGTTTGACATCATGAGATAAGTTCTGTTAAAAAGTCCAAAGCAACCTGCTGATCCTGACAGACAGATGTCACGACATCCTGTAGGACATCTTGTTATTACACCTAGTTTTACCAAAATGCCTGCCAATCAAGAACTAACACACATCACTTAAATCATGCAACCTTAGGCTTGATCCAAAAATAAACCCTTGAACCTCAGTTTATGCTACTCCCATACTCAAGTCCTCCTTGACTTAAAAACTCTAAATGAGTCTTGGACTCGGGCGACAAGAAAACGAGAGTAAAAGCAACATATTTTTTTTGAATTTTTGAATGGTAACTGGTGGGTGGATATGCAGATGAAAAGTATGAACAGGTAGGACAAATTTGGGATTTGACACAATATTGTGGATCAATTATTACATACTCCTTCCCAGATATCTGTATTATCTATTCTACTGAGTTCAGAAGCTCACAAGGAAGCTTCCTATAAGGTTATAGAACAAGCCTTCGTGGAACAAGACGTAACGGTGGGTCAATTCGATAACATTATTTCTAACATCACTTCTTGTAATAACTTAGGCTTCAGTGATGAAGAGCTCCCAAAGGAGGGTAAAAATCATAACATGCCACTCAATATCACAATCAACTACATGGATGATGATCTAGCTAGCATACTAGTAGATATTGGTTCGTCCTTGAATGTCATGCCAAAATCAACTGTTGTATGATTATCCTTTCAAGGCATCCCCATGAGAGGCAGCAAGATCATAGTCAAAGCTTTTGATGAATCCAGAAAGACAGTTATTGGTGAAGTTGATCTTCCCATAATCATTTCTCCTCACGCTTTTCAAATCACCTTTCAAGTAATGGATATTTGGGCAACATACAGTTGTTTGTTGGGACGTCCTTGAATCCATGAAGCAGAAGCAGTCACTTCAACACTTCACCAAAAATTGAAGTTTGTAAAGAATAACAAATTGGTTAGAGTATGTGGCAAACGAGCTTTGATTGTAAGCAATTTGTCATCATTTTCCTACTTGGAACTAGAGGAGATCATCAGAACTCAATTCCAGGCACTTTTGTGAGTAACGAGGTCAATCAAGAAAAATGAGCATTTGTTTCCTTTTACAAAGACGCTCTCCGAGTAATGGAAAGTGGAACGACGAAAGGATAGGGACAAGTTGTAATTCCTACCAATAACAAAATGAGAGAATGCCTTGGTTTCTCTCAAACATTTTCCAAGAATACAAAGAAGGACAAAGCCATTCGTCCTATTCAATATTTCTTCCATAGTGGAGGTTTCCTCCACCTCATTTCCAAGAAGTGGACACCATCGATGGAGATGACTTTAAGGATGCTTCTTCCGATCCATACAAATAATGGAAATTATACTTCAACAATGATGGCTATATGTCGCAAGAAGAGACATACATACCCTTTTATAATCCGCAGCAGAACTTCGGATATATAGTTAGATGATAGGATGGTCTACAGGGATCACGATGTTGCAGGATGCCTTGCTTCTCCTAATTCATTAGAAGATGATATTGTGATGAAAAATAACTTTGACTACAGCTCGGATGATCCCATGGATGATTTACCCATCTGGGAGCCTAACATGGAAGATCCAGAGTATCAAAGCTATCCAGAAAAATGCATATCTGTTGAATAGCCCTGAATATTATTCATCTGTTCCTCCGGAAGAATGGAGTCCTTATCTGAAAATTCCTGAATATGTTAATCATCGTATTAATGAAGTCGCAAGAATTTCCAGACAAGAGTTTATCAACTTTGCACTACCAATAATCAACATCGTTGAAGAAGATGATTTACCAGCTTCCTTAGAGAACTGGGATACCTTAGGACACCGAAGCGGCAAGTTTGATAGCCTAGTAAAGTATACCGCCCATGAAAGCTCTCACATCCTATATGAAGACATCCGACCAACTGGATGGGGAGATTCTCCTGTACATGAGAATACTTATGAGAAAACAGCAGAAGACCTCCCTTCTAATAACTCTGCAAGGGAAGAAGACTCTACTGACCAACTCCACTAGAGGTTAGCACCATTGAGGAAGACAATCTCGGGAGGGATGTACCCGACTTTGTGATACATAGAGGGGTTCGCCATAATTGAATAGTTGTTGTTGTTCCGAATGTTGTTCACATCTCAAAGTAAATGCCTCGTCTATATTTTGACCTCTCCCCTTACCCAGGTGAAAGGATGTTTTATAGGGCCTCCCTTGTCTCTAAATTTTCCATCTTCACGTTGCCCAAAGCGGAAGAGTTTTGTTTTATATGGCACGTGTTTCAAGAATCGACAAATCATAAATAAATATGTCATTCTAAATTCTCGCATTTATTGCTATTTTTTCTTTTTTCTTTTTTTCAGGAAATGGTAATCCTAAAACAAATAAAAATAATTAACAAACATTTTTAGAACCTGCACACACTTTTGCATTTTAATATGTTTTCTAAAAAGGAATAATCAAATTGTGCAGATTAATCACAAAAAAAAACCCCCATTGAAAGATATGACCCAATGTCTTCTCTCAACTTTGAGTTCCTGGTATTCGAAGCAGAAGAAGAAGAAGAAGAAGAAGAAGAAGAAGAAGAAGAAGAAGAAGAAGAAGAAGAAGAAGAAGAAGAAATTTAGAAGAAGAGAAGAAAAAGGTTAAGATTGGGGCACTGCTCAGTACAACTGTCAGAGAAAGTATGATAAAGCTTCTTAAAGAATTTTCATATGTGTTTGCTTGGTCCTACCAAGATATGCCAGGGTTGGATACCGACATTGTGGAGCATAATTTTTCGTTAATCCAGAGTGTTCGCCAGTTAAACAAAAGTTGAGAAGAACTCACCCAGATATGGCCATCAAAATTAAGGAATTAGTTCAAAGGCATATTGATGCAGGCTTCCTTGCACATCAGAATACCCTTAATGGCTAGCATGTAATACCCGTTCTCAAGAAGGATGGAAAAGTCAGGATGTGTGTAGACTATAAGGATCAAATCAAAGCCAGTTTGAAGGATGCCATTCCCTTACCATACCGTGATATGTTGATTGATAGCACTGCAAAGTTCAAAGTCTTTCCCTTCATGGAAGGATTCTCAAGTTATAATCAAATCAAAATGGCACCAGAAGATATGGAGAAGACTTCATTTGTCACACCCTAGGGAACCTTTTGCTAGAAGGTAATGTTGTTCGGTCTAAAGAATGCAGGCGCGACCTATCAAAGGGTCGTGACAACCCTGTTTCATGACATGAAACACAAAGAAATTGAAGTATATTTTGATGACATGATTGATAAATCCAGAACTGAAGAAGAACACGTGGAACACTTATCAAAGTTATTTCAGCATCTGAGGAAATACAAACTTCGCTTGAATTGACATTTAAATGTACAAACAACAAGGCTGAGTATGAAGCTAGCATCATGGGTCTCAAAGAAGCCATTGACTTAAGGATAAAGAATCTGGATATGTATGGAGACTCTGCTTTGGTCATAAATCAGATCAAAGGAGAATGGGACACACGTCAACATAGCTTAATTCCTTACAAAGACTATGTAAGAAGGTTGTTACCTTTCTTCCACAGAGTTGAATTTCATCATATTCCTCATGAAGAGAAAGGCATGGCTGATGTACTTGCTACTTTTCTTCCACAGTGTGAATCAATGGAACGACATACCCAATATTAATGTGACACGCCTTGATAGGCCCGCTTACATATTCACAATGGAGGCAGTCATCAATGAAAAACCCTGGTATCACGACATCAAGTGCTTCCTTCAAAGACAAGAATACGCATTTGGGGCATCAAGGAAAGATAGGAAGACTCTCAGAAGACTGGCTGATAACTTCTTCCTAAAAAATGATGTGTTATACAAAAGAAACTTCGACATGTTTTTTCTCAGATGTGTGGATAGACACGAAGCAAACTTACTAATGAAGGAAATTCATGAAGGCTCATTTGGAACTCATGCCAATGAACATGCAATGTCAAGAAAGATGTTAAGAGTATGATATTATTTGCTGCAAATGGAACCTGATTGTTGCAAATACATGAGGAAATGTCACAAATGTCAGATTTATGGCAACACGATTCATGTGCCTCTAACTCTTCCCAAAGTTCAATCCTTTCCGTGGCCCTTTTCTATATTGGCGATTAATATGATTGGCATGATCGAGCCTAAGGCTTCAAATAGACATTGCTTCCTCTTGGTTGCTATTGATTATTTCACCAAGTGGGTCGAAGCGACATCATACACCAATGTAACCAGACAAGCGGTGGTCAGGGTTATCAAGAACAATCTCGTCTACCGTTACGGTATCCCAAGCTAGATCATTACTAATAATGGATCGAACCTGAACAACAAAATGATAAAGGAATTATGTGTTGAATTAAAAGTTGAATCCTATAACTCGTCACCCTACCGGCCTAAGATGAATGGAGTAGTTGAAGTAGCTAACAAAAATATCAAGAAGATTGTTCAGAAGATGGTAGTGGCTTACAAGGATTGGCACGAAATAATCTTGTTTGCCCTTCATGGATATCGCACATTCGTTTGTACTTCAACATGGGTCACCCCTTTCTCTTTAGTATACGGTATGGAAGTAGTACTCCCCGTAGAAGTTGAAATCCCATCAATAAGAGTCTTGGTTGAAGCCAAGCTAACAGAAGTTGAATGGTGTTAAAGCATATATGATAAAGTGAATCTAATCGAAGAAAGAGGATGGCAGCTTTATGCCATGGTTAGTTATATCAAGAAAGAATGAAGAAAGCTTTTGAAAAAAAGGTTCAACCTCTGGTATTCAGAGAAAGTGACCTTGTACTCAGAAAGATCCAATCTTTCCTCACCGACTCCAGGGGAAAATGGACTCCAAATTATGATGGCCCATACATTGTTAAGAAAGCCTTCTCAGGTGGCGCGTTAATACTAGCAACTATGGATGGTGAAGAGTTCACTTGTCCTACAAATGTTGGTGCAATCAAGAAATACTTTGCCTAAAAAGAAACAAAAGAACAGCTCGCTAAGTTGAAAACTCGAAAGGGTAGCATAGGCAAAAAAGAGTGTCTCGGTGGACTGAAAATCAAAAAGGGTTGTCCAAGCAAAAATTAAAGACATAAATAGAAAATAACTATCCCGGTAGATTGAAAACTTGAAAAGGAAATCCAGGAAACAGTTATGGATTTATGGCAAGTAACTGCATCCAAAAAGATTGGATTATCTAAAGCAATGTCATCTGTCAAAGAATCCTCAATCAAGTCACTTTCAACAGAATCTCAAGAATAGTCGAAATTCAAAGTTCTTAAAAGGATAGTGGTAATTATATTTCAATGTAGCCCTTTTCCTTTAAATTACCTTTTCCTAACTTTGTAATGCTCCATGGAATCATGCTTTTTGCTGATAACCATTCTAGCAATGAAAATTTGAGCCTTTTACTCATTTGATTACAATTCTTATTTTATTCTGCCTTGCGAAATAATATTTTTATTTTGATATTCATTCGTGGAACAAAAAAAAATGTATTTACTTTTTTATTTCAAAATAAAGAAGACAACTTCCTTTGATTTATGAACATAAGAAAAAATGTTAACAACTACTCTAAGAACGATCAAACCTCGAAATATAGAATCAAGTGCTTTTGTGACCAGTCTCACAAATATCTCCATGTGTCGAATCATTAGTTCAAATTGAGGTGCTCAAACCATTACCCATAGTACGGGGTGAACTTATTTTCCTCTGATGAATGTTGGAATAAAGATAAGATTTGGTCCCTTTCCCCAGTAGACTAGTGCCTTCAAAATCTCCTTTATTATTTCCATCTATGCAAGATTGTCCGAGTATTCGATTTTGTTTATTTTTACCACCAATTCTTGTCTCGTGTCTGTTTTGTCAGCTTAAACATAACATTCATTCATACATCATACACAGTTGAATTCAGGGTTCATATTAATATGCATCTCTTGACATTGTTCACTCACTTTGGTCGTATTTTTTTCCAAGTGGTAAGTTCCCTCTTTCCAATAGTGTTTTCAACTTTAAGTAGAAAGTGTATATCCTTTCTAACTCCTCACTGAGTTTGATCCTCGTGGAAGTTTTGCTTCAGTCCTCCTCTCCACACTTGGATAGGATAAATTCCCAAGTTGAGTTCATTCCACATGGAGATTGTCTTGTTTAAAAGAGTCTCTCTCCAGTTTATTCCTGGATTGAATTCGGTCCCTAACTAGTTTGATAACTTGAACCTCTAAAGAATAAGAAGGAATTTATTTTTTAAACCTATTAAACCCCACACTTCCCAGTGGAGGTGCACTTTGCTTTCCAAGATAAAGGTAAACTCCCCAGTGGAAGCCTATTAGCAAAACCTCTTGGAAAAAAAGATATCACATCCCTATGAATACTCTACTAATCAACAAATGGCAGTCTCCTTCTGAGTAGTTTGTCTATCCCCGTTAAAGATAAGTTTATCCCTCTTTGGCATCTACACCTGACAAACAAGTGGCAATCTCTTAAGAAGCTTGTTCCTGTCTCAAAAATTCTCGGTGGATCGACAAATGGCAATCTCTTCCCGATAAGTTTATCCCTCTTTCAATAAAGTCATCAGCACCTCAAAATTTTTCTACATCACATAACATCTCTCCGAAGAAGTTTTGAAGGGAAGAGTTCCGGACTAGCCCAATGGCTAGGCATGGCCCAACCCACTTCTGCTCCCAGAATGGCCCAATTGCCTAAGTCCATCCTCTTTGGGGGGAGAATTTACCTTCCTGACCCTCCAACAGGGGAGCTGACCTATTTACCCTTGGTCACAACACTTCCCCCCGTCGGTCTCTTCCCGTCACGCACGGTTCCATCATCCAGAAACAGCCAAGACACTTATGCCCGTAACTACGCCTCTGCCCATGCCAACGGCCAGTTATGGGCACGTCTGCCCATCCTAACGGCTATTTATGAAAGTTACCTATTCTTCGACAAACGATTGTCTCTCCCCGGAAATAGGGACCAATGGCCAAGCGCTAGAGGAGTTATAAAAACCCTCTCACTTGAGAGGGTCAGGTATCTAATCTCTCACCTTGAAACACACAGATTTTGTTCTTGCCCGCTCTCTTGCTCGTTTTCTTACTTTAGCATCGAAATGCCTTGAAGGTACACCCCCTTCTCTTTCACACTCAGCATCACAGACGTTCACCTTTGGCCCATCTCAGATTCTGATCGTTTGATAAGATCAGTGGTGTTGTCTGTGGGAAACTTGTTATCCACGTCTTCTCTCTTTTCATAGACACAAAACCAAAACAATTCTTCAACTTTCTGATCATGGCATCCCGTGACAATAATATTGATGCTCATAACTCTGCTTTCCTCCCCGTCAGCAAGACTAATGCTAAAGGGGCCTCCATCTCTCATGCCGCCAACACCCCACTAGACCATCAGCACCTGTCGATCCTAGTTCCTCCCAACGCCAACCCGGTTATGGCGGCCCTCCTCAAGGTTCTGAACAAGACCAACCTCCTCATCCTCAACCACAGTGCAAGAATTGAATCTTTAGAAGAATCCCATCATCCAAGATCCCCTCCACCGAGGAAAGAACAGCAACAACGGAGTCCCCCTCCCAGGCGCGAGACGAACCGTCGAACACCTCCAGAACCAGAGACCTTGGTTATCCGCAAACGCGACCAGATTTCTCCCAAGAGCCAGCAATCTCCGCTGCCCAAGAGGATCCGAAGAGAACACTGGACACTTTCTTGCTCAGAGCTCAATCGTACATCCTGTACGAGGAGAAAGGGGCTGCTAGCTCTACCCGAGAGTCTAGGAACCGGGATAATACCCGACCAAACATGATCGATGATCCCTTGACATCCCGTCGAGGAGATAAAAAACAAGAAGACTGTCCCCGAGAGACCTGGGACAAAAAGGGGCCCTCCGGCAGGTTCCACGAATACACCCCCCTAACAGTCTCGAGGGAAAATATTCTCACTAAGTGTGCCAACCCAGAATTTTGCCAGGCATGGGTCCAGTTCCCAAAGCAGATACCAGCCAAACCCAATACTGACAAGTCCAAATACTATCGGTTCCACAAGAGTCACGACCATATGACGGAAGATTGCATCCACCTGAAGGATGCCATTGAAATACTCATTAGGGACGGGAACCTGAAACAGTTCGCCAAGAAAAATGAAGCTCCTCGACCAAACGCCCAAGAGGCCCAGAAGGTCGAAGAAGAAACACCTTCCTCTAGGGGACCATGCAGAACACTTAGAAAATATTCATAAAAACGTAAGCATACAAACACATGGGTATACTACATACTTACATACATATAATTTAAAACGACCACAAAGGGCCGCGATTGTGCATGATTCAATTGAAAAGGGACCATGCCCCACAAAATAAGGTTACAACATAAATAGATAAATGGCACACAGGCTAATAGGTATGACTAATCCTCTTGCTAGATGTCCTCGTGCGGCACCTGCCCTTGCTCACCCTCACCGGCGTTGAACCGAAGGAACTCTGGGACGACTATCTGGTTGTCCTTAACCGTGTAGAGGAACCATGTGCCTTCAATATTCATCTTGACCCTCGGGTTCATCATCTTTATCTGGTCTACCGCATTATGGAAGTTTCCTCGTCGATGGCCATTAGGTCGTCTGCAGCTTGGACGAATCGAGAAACTAACTCCGAGCGAGTCGTCAGCTGCTTCGTCTCCTCAGGCTCATCCTCGGCAGGAGCGGTCATAGTCTGCAGTTTCTCCGCCAGGTCCTCGGCAGCTTTAAGCTTTGCGGCTACAACATCCCTCTCTTGAGCCACCTCCTTGCGGCTTTTAAGGGCATCCTTAAGCTCTTTCTATCTCTCCTCCTGGAGTTTCTTAACCTTTTCTTCCAGAGTCGTCACTGCAACCTTGGATTTCTTCACCTCCAACTCTAGCGAAAAGCTTTCCTTGGTATAGACCACAACCATCTCAAGGACCCTCATCAAGGCAAAGGCATCCTGGGAAAGAATGGCCCGCTTAGTAGGACGGTCCATTTCTTCGAGCCTCAGAGACTCCGCCCGAGGAACAGATAGAGACGCCCCCTCGAAGCATTTCTTGTCGAGAAAGCAGGGGGAAAGCTCATACTTGCTCTTGGTGGACTCCTAACTGAGGTCCACAACCTCGTTTGCCCGAGGATGCTTGGCCCTCGAGCTCACGAGCAGGGGCGATGTCTGGGTGGGCGGGGGAGCTGAGGATAATGTCCTCAAACCAAATGTAAGGGGAACTATCCGCTGACCGAGACGACTCTTACCCAGAGCAGCACCACTCATCATCCTCCCCTGGGCATGCTTCATCATTTGTTCCTGCGCTGAAGGAATTTTACCTGCAAAAATAATAGACGCATAAGCATGGAGAAAGAAAGATTTTGAGCAGAATAAGGAAGAAGCGACAACTACCCAGGAGTTCAAGAGCCTCCTCGCGAGTGTTGCATTGAGGAGTTCCTTTGTGTTGATATATTGGGCTTCCACCTGCAGCCTATCGTCCTCGTCGTACCAAAGTTGCTCGGAGCGAGTCACGTAATTGGCTGGAAGGAAGCTATCCACGTAAGCCACCAGCTTGGCATAACTGGCTTTATCATCCTCCACCAGTTGGTGAGGGGTAACTATGTACTCGTCGGTTAGACGGGTAAAGTGAGCCCCGCTCCAATAAAAGGGAAGGTAAAAAGCCTTCGGGCGACTATCTTGCCCTTCTCATCTATCCAGTCCTCCCTATTCTCATTAGTGAAACCTCCCATACAAAAGTCAAATCAGTGGCCACCTCCGACACCGATTCGATCACATAGAACCTCTCATTGAACGTCCGGATAGATTCAGAGAAAGGTTTGAACAGCTTCCTCCCTTGCTTCAAGGAAACCCAACCAAACCTCTTCCCCGACACTTGTCATTGAAAGTGGAAATGGTAAAGAAAATAGGAAGGGTGGCCCCGATCTGCAGATGCTTGCATACCAGCTCGTACGCCCACATAAAGGCGATAGAATTCGGGTGCAGCTGAGAAGGCGCCAGATCAAGATGGACGAAGACGACACGCTAAAAATCAGTAAAGGGCAATCTCAGCCATATCTTCTTAAAGACATACTCTTACATAGGGAAGCATTCCCCGTATGCCGAGAAAATGTGGTCTTCTCCAAAATGAAAGTGCACCTTCTATTCTCCCTCCGGTCCCACCATGGTGAAGGCATCCTTGGTATAAGAAGCAAAGATAGACGCGTGCTCCATGGGCTCGGCCACGGTCCACTTAGCCACCAGCGACAATGTAGTAGATGTTTCCACGACCTCAAGATACGAGGAACTATCATCTGTCTCTATACCCTCTGAGGAGTTGCTCTCAGATGAATCTCTGAGTTGCTCTTCTTTTTCTCCCCTGCGGTTCATGTAACACCCATTTTAATTATTTAGTCTTTTTGGTGTGTCCTTGTGTGGGGAGTGTGTCTGAGCGCGTTGGTGGGTCCCCTTAATTGATAAGGATTATTTTAATAAGCCATAGAGTTAATATTAATAAATATAATGAATAATGATAATAATTTAATAAATAATAGTAATATTATATTTGTATTATGTTGCACCCCAAATTTGTCCTACCTTTACATAGTTTCTAGTCTCACTTTATTTTGAATGAATAAAATGGCACAATTGGCAAGAGACCGTGTGTAAGGAGTTGTGAGTGTGAGAGGTTGAGAGTTTGAATCCCACCTTCTTCACTTTTTGTTTTTCTTTTATTTTTATTCTAACTTTTCTATTTTTATAAAAAAAAATAACAAAATAGTTTTTTTTATTATTTAATTATTATTTTTGTATTTTATTTAAATTATTTTTTAAAAAATATTATTTTTTCACTTTTTTCCATATTATTCATAAAAACATCAAAAAATCAAAAAATTAAAAATATTAGAAAAGATTTTATTCTTTTAAGTTTGTTTTAGTTTGTTTTAGTTTGTTTTTTTAGTTTTGACTAATTATTTAAGTTGGGCTTTAAAATAGGCATTAGGTTAGAGTTAACCCTAATTTGTTACCTATATAAACATGAGTTGCATTTGATAAAAGGGGAAGGAGACAAAAGAAAAAACGGCGGCCGTTCTCACGATTTATTAGAAGCGGGGACATTTTTGAAAAAACTTCAAGGCTTCATCATCAAGATCAAAGATTCACCACCATCGTCCGATAGAAGCTTCGAATCCGGTCGTTATTCCGTAAGAAATTTATCAAAATTGATTTATGGTTTTGTTTTCATGGTTTTTTTTAGGGACCCATTCAGCGGGAGAGGAACCGCACATGCAACACGAAAGAGATGAGAGAAGCTTTGGAAAATGGAGCGAAAAGCTCTTTGGAGCTTTAATGGCCGCCGCGTGGGACAAAGAGAATGAAGAAGATGAGAAACCTCTTATAATAACAAATGATTCGTTTCCCCCTCCCCCTTTAATTAGGTTCCTTTTCTTTTTTTTTTCTTTATTAATTATTAATTATTTTATTATTTTATTAGTTTATGATTTAATAATAGTAATAATTAATATAACATTTTTCTTAATTAATCTTTTTCCTTTAATAAATCTAAAATAAAAACTCTGTTTTTCATTAAAAAAAACTTTATTTTTTCTCATAATAAAATAAAAACTATGTTTTCATAATAAAAAATCTTTATTTTTTCTCATAATAAAAATTTAAACTCTTTTTTTTTATAATAAAATTTAAGACTCTATTTTTCACAAAAAGTTATGAACTCTTCTAAATTTAGATCTTAAAATAGCCATGAAATTAACACATTTGTTTTTAGTAAAAATTCGAAATCCATTATTCTCTTTTAAATAAATAAAAAAAAGAAGTTCCTAACGTTCCCGTCCTTTTTCTTTTTCGTCTAACACTCCTTAATTTGTTTGTTTCAGCTTATTATTATTTTATGTGTTCGTCTTTGTCCCATAGATGTAATTTACGCGAGGCCATGGTCGCGGTTTATTTTTTATTTCGCATTTTTTGGGGATTTGTAATTTACGCGAGTGATCGTCGCGATGCTTTCTTTATCGCTTTCATTATTTTCCGTACTTTATTTCTGCCGTATAATAATTTGCTATATCTTGCATGATTTGCCGTTAAAATCCCCTCTGAAGGATTAGGTATAATAGTTTGACCGCCGAGTCAATAACCCTAATCTTTGACCATTTCAAAACCCTATTTGACTAGGTGTCCCACCGTGGACAAGTTTACCCTTTTACCCTAGCATTAGGTCAAAGAGTCGCCGTACTCTGTTTAGGGTTTCCTGTCGTGGAATCCCTAATTTCAACCCTAATTTCAATCAACAAATTCAACCTAGAAATAGGAGTTTTAAGACTCCACGTAAGCATATCCTTAAGAGACGTTTACACCCCTTGAAACCTTGACCACAGTCAAGACTTTTCTAACCTCCCTTTCGAGGGGAACTACAATTACTCTGATTCCATTCCCGTCAGGATATGTAGGCACAAGATGCGATGTCTTGCCGAGTAAACTTAGGACTAACCCTTAGGTCTTTAGGTCACTCTATCCCTTTAAAAATATATTTCAAACAGATAATAAAATAAAATAAAAACATACAATAAACAAAAGGTTCCTGTAGAGTACTACAGAAGTTTAGGGTGCTAGTACCTTCCCTGAGCTTAACCAACCCCTTACCTAGATCTCTCCCCGCATTGTCTTTACGATGCAAAAATTAGGTTTTCCTCTTTTGACCTTTTCCTTCGGATAAATCAAAGAGCGGTTGTGAACTAAAGATGCGATTCAAATTAATTAATAATTTGATATCTATTCTAACCGCAACAGAAAATGGCGACTTCACTGGGGACCCTCTTAATTTTTAAGGGTTACCCCTATTTTGTTTATTGTATGATATTTTATTAATTATTTTTATATATCATTGTACCTTGTGGGGATACCTGTTATTGTGAGATAAGTCCTAACCCGGACTTGAGTGACCTCATTATAGGAAGGTGAGATATTCGACGAGGCTTGCCGGGAGTGAGTCCCGACCAAGTCGACTCGAGAATCACCGCTCAGTTGAGACCCTTTCGAAAATGGTTCGGTTGATCGAGTGCAGTCGTGAAAACTTTTACTATTTTCAATTGGAGTCTGTGATACTGGGGACCGTAGTACCTTAACACCACCTTGGCCTTATATAGGACGTAGTGCGGGAACTATGTGGGAGTAGTCCTACAATAGTTGCTACGCGATACTACACTTAAAAGAGGTTCTCTCGAGAATATTATCGACCTCCGAGTTAGTTGGAAAGTTGATAATATCTGAAGGATGGACTGATGACTTTGGGCACTGATTTAGAACCCTTGTTCTGCAGGTACAATTAACCTTTAGTACTTACCTTTTGGGAAGGGTAGACCTTAACTCCATTCGCTGTCCTCTAACCTAGGACCTTTGTGTGTGTATTTGTGCTTTGCATCCATAAAGCATCATATCATTTCCAGTTTCAAGGAATTCAACAGTCCTTTGCAAATTCAAAAAGGTCCTACATTTTAAAGTAAAAAAAAAACTTCTTTCCAACTTTCCTAAAAGGGAATATTTGCAATCGACCGCTGAAATTCTTGGAACCATTACATGGCATTAGCATCACATTTTTGCATTGCATTTTTCCCCCAGTTTCTCATTCTCGGTTCTCTCGTCTTCCAGTGTACCTTTGAGTCGTCAAGCTGATTCCTTGATACAGATATCAGACCAGGGCTAACTATAGACATAAACTGTCAGAGCAAGAGACATACAATGCAGAAATCCGAATGGAAATCGATGAGTTGAAGTCAGACATGACTAAGCTCACTGAAATTCTTCAAATACTGATTGCCAGAGGATAGCCAACTCAGACTCTTCAACGCTCAGTTATCAGACAAAACCAAAAAGGGAACAGAAGCCACTTTGATCCTATTCCCATAACTTACACCGAGCTATATCTTGACTTGGTTTGACGAGGACTGATCACCAAAAAGGCTTCGCCACCTCCTCCTAATCCCCCTCCGGTTGGGTTCAGGACCGATCTCCATTGTGCTTTTCATGAGGGTGCCCCAGGCCACGACTCGGAACATTGTTTTGCGCTGAAGGCTAGAGTGCGTAAATTGGTTAGAACTGGAATACTTGATTTTACAGACAGTCATCCGAGTGTTCAGAAGGATCCCTTGCCAGTGCATCAGAAATGAAGTTTTATCACTAGGCATTTTATTCCTTGTTGTTTGCGTTTTCCTTATTTCGTATTAGTTGTTTGCTTTCAAATTATGTTTGTACTTTTACATTAATGAAATGAGCATTGCGACTTTTGATTCAATTCATCTTGCCTACTATTTGCATCTTTATGCTTTATTTTCAAATATTTACTTTTTGTCCAAAATTTTGGTATGCTAAGATTGGAAGGAGGATGACGAAAACGTTATACCCATAACTGTTGTTAGTATGCTTTCAATCAAACTTTGTTGACGATGTAAGGCATTGTTTCGATCCCCAAACACTAGAGAAATAAGGAAGTTATCCCCTTTCACCCCCTTCGAGCTTAGAAGTTGGAGTTCCTTTCTTTACAAAAAAAAAACCCGCAATTTTAACCTGGGGATGGGTAGTTCTCAGTTAACTCGGTTATGCGTTCATGCAATATACCTTTCATATAAAGGTCGCACTTACAATTTTCCTTCACACACAACAAACAAGTGTCGAAGATTATCTTTAAGCAAAAAAAAAAACCGATGATGGTTCACCGTAATCATTAAACCAGGCAGTCATGTTTCAAAAATAAAATCAAAAGAAAAGGCCCGCTAAGTCAAAACCTATGAAGGAGACTTAGGCAAAACTGGGGCATCCCGCTGACTGTAAAATAGTTCAGGCAAAATTTAGGGATAATACAAAGAGGAGTTTTAAATCTTTACCCTGAAAATCCTCAATGTCAAAATGACCAAATATCATAAGGAAGTAGTGGCTGCTTTTCATAGGTCCATTGACTTCTAAACCGTCATTGCTATCATCAGTGCAATTCCTAACCTATAGGAACCTGAATGAATAATAGGAGTTAACTGAGCGTAGGACTGGAGATCATCATATAGATTGGGTGGGTATAAATAAATTTTGAGCCTTTGTCCTTTGTTTCATAAACTGTGAACCAGACCACGTTACAACCCTCAAAAGACCTAATTGAAGCAAGGTTATTTTGAAAGTATACTACAACAAGGTTGCGTAACCTGACTCCAAAAGATCTTTGTGAATCATTTATTTTGGCAATACACTTTTGTTTTAAATTTTGAGCGTCTTGAACCACCGTGTTCTAACCAACGACTTATTTTTCATTTTTCAAAAATAATTTTGATTTCAAAAGTCGCAGGAACTTTGCATTACCATGTTTGTATGAATATTTTTGTTTGCAAACTGGCTTTCCTCTAAGGAATTTTTAAACAATGAGAAACTTGGTCAAGTGATCTTATCAGGGGCAAGTTCCTTTTACATCCTGTCAAAGAATCAGTTCAAGATTTGTTCAAGACAAGATCTTCTCAGATTTGGTTTATCCAAAGGTTTTTTTTTCAAGACTCACACTGGGGCAAACCTTCCGAGGGTACAATAAAACAGTCATTTTCAGAATCAGACAAGCTGAAGCAATTATCAGTTCATCTGTAATGGACAATTTAATCTGGGGCAGTTTACTTGAAAGATCTCCAAGAGGCTTTCAATCCTTCCTACGAGGACCATTAACCTGATTACAATTTAGCAAGTGGCAGTGATCTCCGGGTTGAGGAATCAGTTTTCCAGTCTTGTCATCTTACCAACAGATTTGAGCCTTATCGTCGACATCTGCATTGTCATTTGATCATCTATCATAGCATGATTTATACACATGTGCATATCATGGGTGTTTTATCCCCATTTGCTTTTTCTCTCGAGGTCGTGTTTTACCCGCGTATTACCTCGTGGACGAAGTCCAATTTACCTGGCATCATGGGTGTTTTATCCCCATTTGCTTCTTCTCCCGAGGTCGTGTTTTACCCGCGTATTACCTCGTGGACAAAGTCCAATTTACCTGGCATCATGGGTGTTTTATCCCCATTTGCTTTTTCTCCCGAGGTCGTGTTTTACCCACGTCTTACCTTGTGGACGAATTTATTTACTTGGCATCATGGGTGCTTTATCCCCATTTGCATTTTTCTCCCCGAGGTCGTGTTTTACCCGCGTATTACCTCGTGGACGAATTTATTTACTTGGCATCATGGGTGCTTTATCCCCATTTGCATTTTTCTCCCCGAGGTCGTGTTTTATCCGCGTCTTACCTTGTGGACGAATTTAGTTACTTGGCAGCATGGGTGTTTTATCCCCATTTGCATTTTTCTCCCCGAGGTCGTGTTTTATCCGCGTCTTACCTTGTGGACAAAGTCCAGTTTACTTGGAATCCATCGACTATTTCGTGTCATGTCTATCTGACGTTCTTCCAGATACGACGTGTCTCCTTTTCGACGTTCTTCCGAAATGTTCTGATGTTTGTCTCTCCCTATATGTTTTCCGGTGAGTCCTGAAGATCCCGCTCGATCTCTTCAAGGAATGTCCCGAAAACTCTAGCGTCTGTCGTTTACCTGGTCCTGTCTCCGTGTGGATCCTATGTTACCTTGTCACCACCGCATGTCTTCTTCCCCAGTGCAATTCTTTGTTGCGCTGTCCCCTATGACGTCGTGTCGTCTGCATCCTTGCATTCATCATTCCATCGTACGCATCATATTAGATTCATGGCATTGTCAGCATTATAGTTCGTGTTATTTTGTCCATATCATTGCATATCACTACATCTAGGGGCCAAATTTCTGGTTATCTGTATTTAAATCCCTTTCACCGCGATTTCTCGAGTCTCCGCTGCTCAAATCATCCGGTGAAGCTATTTAAATAGGGGCATCTGTTGCACCCCAAATTTGTCCTACCTTTACATAGTTTCTAGTGTCCCTTTATTTTGAATGAATAAAATGACACAATTGGCAAGAGACCGTGTGTAAGGAGTTGTGAGTGTGAGAGGTTGAGAGTTTGAATCCCACCTTCTTCACTTTTTGTTTTTCTTTTATTTTTATTCTAACTTTTCTATTTTTATAAAAAAAAAATAACAAAATAGTTTTTTTTATTATTTAATTATTATTTTCGTATTTTATTTAAATTATTTTTTAAAAAATATTATTTTTTCACTTTTTTCCATATTATTCATAAAAACATCAAAAAATCAAAAAATTAAAAATATTAGAAAAGATTTTATTCTTTTAAGTTTGTTTTAGTTTGTTTTAGTTTGTTTTTTTAGTTTTGACTAATTATTTAAGTTGGGCTTTAAAATAGGCATTAGGTTAGAGTTAACCCTAATTTGTTACCTATATAAACATGAGTTGCATTTGATAAAAGGGGAAGGAGACAAAAGAAAAAACGGCGGCCGTTCTCACGATTTATTAGAAGCGGGGAGATTTTTGAAAAAACTTCAAGGCTTCATCATCAAGATCAAAGATTCACCACCATCGTCCGGTAGAAGCTTCGAATCCGGTCGTTATTCCGTAAGAAATTTATCAAAATTGATTTATGGTTTTGTTTTCATGGTTTTTTTTAGGGACCCATTCAGCGGGAGAGGAACCGCACATGCAACACGAAAGAGATGAGAGAAGCTTTGGAAAATGGAGCGAAAAGCTCTTTGGAGCTTTAATGGCCGCCGCGTGGGACAAAGAGAATGAAGAAGATGAGAAACCTCTTATAATAACAAATGATTCGTTTCCCCCTCCCCCTTTAATTAGGTTCCTTTTCTTTTTTTTTCTTTATTAATTATTAATTATTTTATTATTTTATTAGTTTATGATTTAATAATAGTAATAATTAATATAACATTTTTCTTAATTAATCTTTTTCCTTTAATAAATCTAAAATAAAAACTCTGTTTTTCATTAAAAAAAACTTTATTTTTTCTCATAATAAAATAAAAACTATGTTTTCATAATAAAAAATCTTTATTTTTTCTCATAATAAAAATTTAAACTCTTTTTTTTTATAATAAAATTTAAGACTCTATTTTTCACAAAAAGTTATGAACTCTTCTAAATTTAGATCTTAAAATAGCCATGAAATTAACACATTTGTTTTTAGTAAAAATTCGAAATCCATTATTCTCTTTTAAATAAAAAAAAAAAGAAGTTCCTAACGTTCCCGTCCTTTTTCTTTTTCGTCTAACACTCCTTAATTTGTTTGTTTCAGCTTATTATTATTTTATGTGTTCGTCTTTGTCCCATGGATGTAATTTACGCGAGGCCATGGTCGCGGTTTATTTTTTATTTCGCATTTTTTGGGGATTTGTAATTTACGCGAGTGATCGTCGCGATGCTTTCTTTATCGCTTTCATTATTTTCCGTACTTTATTTCTGCCGTATAATAATTTGCTATATCTTGCATGATTTGCCGTTAAAATCCCCTCCGAAGGATTAGGTATAATAGTTTGACCGCCGAGTCAATAACCCTAATCTTTGACCATTTCAAAACCCTATTTGACTAGGTGTCCCGCCGTGGACAAGTTTACCCTTTTACCCTAGCATTAGGTCAAAGAGTCGCCGTACTCTGTTTAGGGTTTCCTGCCGTGGAATCCCTAATTTCAACCCTAATTTCAATCAACAAATTCAACCTAGAAATAGGAGTTTTAAGACTCCACGTAAGCGTATCCTTAAGAGACGTTTACACCACTTGAAACCTTGACCACAGCCAAGACGTTTCTAACCTCCCTTTCGAGGGGAACTACAATTACTCTGATTCCATTCCCGTCAGGATATGTAGGCACAAGATGTGTTTCTAACCTCCCTTTCGAGGGGAACTACAATTACTCTGATTCCATTCCCGTCAGGATATGTAGGCACAAGATGTGATGTCTTGCCGAGTAAACTTAGGACTAACCCTTAGGTCTTTAGGTCACTCTATCCCTTTAACAATATATTTCAAACAGATAATAAAATAAAATAAAAACATACAATAAACAAAAGGTTCCTGTAGAGTACTACAGAAGTTTAGGGTGCTAGTACCTTCCCTGAGCTTAACCAACCCCTTACCTAGATCTCTCCCCGCATTGTCTTTACGATTCAAAAATTAGGTTTTCCTCTTTTGACCTTTTCCTTCGGATAAATCAAAGAGCGGTTGTGAACTAAAGATGCGATTCAAATTAATTAATAATTTGATATCTATTCTAACCGCAACAGAAAATGGCGACTTCACTGGGGACCCTCCTAATTTTTAAGGGTTACCCCTATTTTGTTTATTGTATGATATTTTATTAATTATTTTTATATATCATTGTACCTTGTGGGGATACCTGTTATTGTGAGATAAGTCCTAACCCGGACTTGAGTGACCTCATTATAGGAAGGTGAGATATTCGACGAGGCTTGCCGGGAGTGAGTCCCGACCAAGTCGACTCGAGAATCACCGCTCAGTTGAGACCCTTTCGAAAATGGTTCGGTTGATCGAGTGCAGTCGTGAAAACTTTTACTATTTTCAATTGGAGTCTGTGATACTGGGGACCGTAGTACCTTAACACCACCTTGGCCTTATATAGGACGTAGTGCGGGAACTATGTGGGAGTAGTCCTACAATAGTTGCTACACGATACTACACTTAAAAGAGGTTCTCTCGAGAATATTATCGACCTCCGAGTTAGTTGGAAAGTTGATAATATCTGAAGGATGGACTGATGACTTTGGGCACTGATTTAGAACCCTTGTTCTGCAGGTACAATTAACCTATAGTACTTACCTTTTGGGAAGGGTAGACCTTAACTCCATTCGTTGTCCTCTAACCTAGGACCTTTGTGTGTGTATTTGTGCTTTGCATCCATAAAGCATCATATCATTTCCAGTTTCAAGGAATTCAACAGTCCTTTGCAAATTCAAAAAGGTCCTACATTTTAGAGTAAAAAAAAAAACTTCTTTCCAACTTTCCTAAAAGGGAATATTTGCAATCGACCGTTGAAATTCTTGGAACCATTACATGGCATTAGCATCACATTTTTGCATTGCATTTTTCCGCCGGTTTCTCATTCTCGGTTCTCTCGTCTTCCAGTGTACCTTTGAGTCGTCAAGCTGATTCCTTGATACAGATATCAGACCAGGTCTAACTATAGACATAAACTGTCAGAGCAAGAGACATACAATGCAGAAATCCGAATGGAAATCGATGAGTTGAAGTCAGACATGACTAAGCTCACTGAAATGCTTCAAATACTGATTGCCAGAGGATAGCCAACTCAGACTCCTCAACGCTCAGTTATCAGACAAAACCAAAAATGGAACAGAAGCCACTTTGATCCTATTCCCATAACTTACACCGAGCTATATCTTTACTTGGTTTGACGAGGACTGATCACCATAAAGGCTTCGCCACCTCCTCCTAATCCCCCTCCGGTTGGGTTCAGGACCGATCTCCATTGTGCTTTTCATAAGGGTGCCCCAGGCCATGACTCGGAACATTGTTTTACGCTGAAGGCTAGAGTGCGTAAATTGGTTAGAACCGGAATACTTGATTTTACAGACAGTCATCCGAGTGTTCAGAAGGATCCCTTGCCAGTGCATCAGAAATGAAGTTTTATCACTAGGCATTTTATTCCTTGTTGTTTGCATTTTCCTTATTTCGTATTAGTTGTTTCTTTCAAATTATGTTTGTACTTTTACATTAATGAAATGAGCATTGCGACTTTTGATTCAATTCATTTTGCCTACTATTTGCATCTTTATGCTTTATTTTCAAATATTTACTTTTTGTCCAAAATTTTGGTATGCTAAGATTGGAAGGAGGATGACAAAAAGGTTATACCCATAACTGTTGTTAGTATGCTTTCAATCAAACTTTGTTGACGATGTAAGGCATTGTTTTGATCCCCAAACACTAGAGAAATAAGGAAGTTATCCCCTTTCACCCCCTTCGAGCTTAGAAGTTGGAGTTCCTTTCTTTACAAAAAAAAAACCCCGCAATTTTAACGTGGGGATGGGTAGTTCTCAGTTAACTCGGTTATGCGTTCATGCAATATACCTTTCATATAAAGGTCGCACTTACAATTTTCCTTCACACACAACAAACAAGTGTCGAAGATTATCTTTAAGCAAAAAAAAAAACCGATGATGGTTCACCGTAATCATTAAACCAGGCAGTCATGTTTCAAAAAAAAAATCAAAAGAAAAGGCCCGCTAAGTCAAAACCTATGAAGGAGACTTAGGCAAAACTGGGGCATCCCGCTGACTGTAAAATAGTTCAGGCAAAATTTAGGGATAATACAAAGAGGAGTTTTAAATCTTTACCCTGAAAATCCTCAATGTCAAAATGACCAAATATCATAAGGAAGTAGTGGCTGCTTTTCATAGGTCCATTGACTTCTGAACCGTCATTGCTATCATCAGTGCAATTCCTAACCTATAGGAACCTGAATGCATAATAGGAGTTAACTGAGCGTAGGACTGGAGATCATCATATAGATTGGGTGGGTATAAATAAATTTTGAGCCTTTATCCTTTGTTTCATAAACTGTGAACCAGACCACGTTACAACCCTCAAAAGACCTAATTGAAGCAAGGTTATTTTGAAAGTATACTACAACAAGGTTGCGTAACCTGACTCCAAAAGATCTTTGTGAATCATTTATTTTGGCAACACACTTTTGTTTTAAATTTTGAGCGTCTTGAACCATCGTGTTCTGACCAACGACTTATTTTTCATTTTTCAAAAATAATTTTGATTTCAAAAGTCGCAGGAACTTTGCATTACCATGTTTGTATGAATATTTTTGTTTGCAAACTGGCTTTCCTCTAAGGAATTTTTAAACAATGAGAAACTTGGTCAAGTGATCTTATCAGGGGCAAGTTCCTTTTACATCCTGTCAAAGAATCAGTTCAAGATTTGTTCAAGACAAGATCTTCTCAGATTTGGTTTATCCAAAGGTTTTTTTTTCAAGACACACACTGGGGCAAACCTTCCGAGGGTACAATAAAACAGTCAATTTCAAAATCAGACAAGCTGAAGCAATTATCAGTTCATCTGTAATGGACAATTTAATCTGGGACAGTTTACTTGAAAGATCTCCAAGCGGCTTTCCATCCTTCCTACGCGGACCATTAACCTGATTACAATTTAGCAAGTGGCAGTGATCTCCAGGTTGAGGAATCAGTTTTCCAGTCTTGTCATCTTACCAACAGATTCGAGCCTTATCGTCGACATCTGCATTGTCATTTGATCATCTATCATAGCATGATTTATACACATGTGCATATCATGGGTGTTTTATCCCCATTTGCTTTTTCTCTCGAGGTCGTGTTTTACCCGCGTATTACCTCGTGGACGAAGTCCAATTTACCTGGCATCATGGGTGTTTTATCCCCATTTGCTTCTTCTCCCGAGGTCGTGTTTTACCCGCGTATTACCTCGTGGACAAAGTCCAATTTACCTGGCATCATGGGTGTTTTATCCCCATTTGCTTTTTCTCCCGAGGTCGTGTTTTACCCACGTCTTACCTTGTGGACGAATTTATTTACTTGGCATCATGGGTGCTTTATCCCCATTTGCATTTTTCTCCCCGAGGTCGTGTTTTACCCGCGTATTACCTCGTGGACGAATTTATTTACTTGGCATCATGGGTGCTTTATCCCCATTTGCATTTTTCTCCCCGAGGTCGTGTTTTATCCGCGTCTTACCTTGTGGACGAATTTAGTTACTTGGCAGCATTGGTGTTTTATCCCCATTTGCATTTTTCTCCCCGAGGTCGTGTTTTATCCGCGTCTTACCTTGTGGACAATGTCCAGTTTACTTGGAATCCATCGACTATTTCGTGTCATGTCTATCTGACGTTCTTCCAGATACGACGTGTCTCCTTTTCGACGTTCTTCCAAAATGTTCTGATGTTTGTCTCTCCCTATATGTTTTCCGGTGAGTCCTGAAGATCCCGCTCGATCTCTTCAAGGAATGTCCCGAAAACTATAGCGTTTGTCATTTACCTGGTCCTGTCTCCGTGTGGATCCTATGTTACCTTGTCACCACCGCATGTCTTCTTCCCCAGTGCAATTCTTTGTTGCGCTGTCCCCTATGACGTCGTGTCGTCTGCATCCTTGCATTCATCATTCCATCGTACGCATCATATTAGATTCATGGCATTGTCAGCATTATAGTTCGTGTTATTTTGTCCATATCATTGCCTATCACTACATCTAGGGGCCAAATTTCTGGTTATCTGTATTTAAATCCCTTTCACCGCGATTTCTCGAGTCTCCGCTGCTCAAATCATCCGGTGAAGCTATTTAAATAGGGGCATCTGTTGCACCCCAAATTTGTCCTACCTTTACATAGTTTCTAGTGTCACTTTATTTTGAATGAATAAAATGACACAATTGGCAAGAGACCGTGTGTAAGGAGTTGTGAGTGTGAGAGGTTGAGAGTTTGAATCCCACCTTCTTCACTTTTTGTTTTTCTTTTATTTTTATTCTAACTTTTCTATTTTTATAAAAAAAAATCACAAAATAGTTTTTTTTATTATTTAATTATTATTTTCGTATTTTATTTAAATTATTTTTTAAAAAATATTATTTTTTCACTTTTTTCCATATTATTCATAAAAACATCAAAAAATCAAAAAATTAAAAATATTAGAAAAGATTTTATTCTTTTAAGTTTGTTTTAGTTTGTTTTAGTTTGTTTTTTTAGTTTTGACTAATTATTTAAGTTGGGCTTTAAAATAGGCATTAGGTTAGAGTTAACCCTAATTTGTTACCTATATAAACATGAGTTGCATTTGATAAAAGGGGAAGGAGACAAAAGAAAAAACGGCGGCCGTTCTCACGATTTATTAGAAGCGGGGAGATTTTTGAAAAAACTTCAAGGCTTCATCATCAAGATCAAAGATTCACCACCATCATCCGGTAGAAGCTTCGAATCCGGCCGTTATTCCGTAAGAAATTTATCAAAATTGATTTATGGTTTTGTTTTCATGGTTTTTTTTTAGGGACACATTCAGCGGGAGAGGAACCGCACATGCAACACGAAAGAGATGAGAGAAGCTTTGGAAAATGGAGCGAAAAGCTCTTTGGAGCTTTAATGGCCGCCGCGTGGGACTAAGAGAATGAAGAAGATGAGAAAACCTCTTATAATAACAAATGATTCGTTTCCCCCTCCCCCTTTAATTAGGTTCCTTTTCTTTTTTTTTCTTTATTAATTAATAATTATTTTATTATTTTATTAGTTTATTAGTTTATGATTTAATAATAGTAATAATTAATATAACATTTTTCTTAATTAATCTTTTTCCTTAATAAATCTAAAATAAAAACTCTGTTTTTCATTAAAAAAAAACTTTATTTTTTCTCATAATAAAATAAAAACTATGTTTTCATAATAAAAAATCTTTATTTTTTCTCATAATAAAAATTTAAACTCTTTTTTTTTTATAATAAAATTTAAGACTCTATTTTTCACAAAAAGTTATGAACTCTTCTAAATTTAGATCTTAAAATAGCCATGAAATTAACACATTTGTTTTTAGTAAAAATTCGAAATCCATTATTCTCTTTTAAATAAAAAAAAAAAGAAGTTCCTAACGTTCCCGTCCTTTTTCTTTTTCGTCTAACACTCCTTAATTTGTTTATTTCAGCTTATTATTATTTTATGTGTTCGTCTTTGTCCCATGGATGTAATTTACGCGAGGCCATGGTCGCGGTTTATTTTTTATTTTGCATTTTTTGGGGATTTGTAATTTACGCGAGTGATCGTCGCGATGCTTTCTTTATCGCTTTCATTATTTTCCGTACTTTATTTCTGCCGTATAATAATTTGCTATATCTTGCATGATTTGCCGTTAAAATCCCCTCCGAAGGATTTGGTATAATAGTTTGACCTCCGAGTCAATAAACCTAATCTTTGACCATTTCAAAACCCTATTTGACTAGGTGTCCCGTCGTGGACAAGTTTACCCTTTTACCCTAGCATTAGGTCAAAGAGTCGCCGTACTCTGTTTAGGGTTTCCTGCCGTGGAATCCCTAATTTCAACCCTAATTTCAATCAACAAATTCAACCTAGAAATAGGAGTTTTAAGACTCCACGTAAGCGTATCCTTAAGAGACGTTTACACCCCTTGAAACCTTGACCACAGTCAAGACGTTTCTAACCTCTCTTTCGAGGGGAACTACAATTACTCTGATTCCATTCCCGTCAGGATATGTAGGCACAAGATGCGACGTCTTGCCGAGTAAACTTAGGACTAACCCTTAGGTCTTTAGGTCACTCTATCCCTTTAACAATATATTTCAAACAGATAATAAAATAAAATAAAAACATACAATAAACAAAAGGTTCCTGTAGAGTACTACAGAAGTTTAAGGTGCTAATACCTTCCCTGAGCTTAACCAACCCCTTACCTAGATCTCTCCCCGCATTGTCTTTACGATGCAAAAATTAGGTTTTCCTCTTTTGACCTTTTCCTTCGGATAAATCAAAGAGCGGTTGTGAACTAAAGATGCGATTCAAATTAATTAATAATTTGATATCTATTCTAACCGCAACATATTATTATTATTATTATTATTATTATTATTACTATTATTTGGAATAAGTATTAAAAATGGGATTTTGGGAGAAGAAGAGGGAGAGAACACGATAAACCAATTTGGGAGAAAGATTGAAGAGAAAGAACAAGGAGGAAGAACAAGGGAAGAGAAGAAGGCTAGGGCTGTCAGATTCTTGGGGATTCTTCAACAATCGAAGCAATTAATCAAGGTAAGGGGGGAGAAACTGATTGGGATTGGTATGTTACATGAAATTGGGTAGAGGGGATTCCTTAACCCCGTAGGGATTTTTGATGAATATGTTTGTTATGTTAATATGTCTTGATTGTTGTTGATTATGATGAAATTGGTGTGCATGTTGATGTGTTTATGATTGTTGCTGCCATTGAGGAATGGGTACACATATGGTGTGATTTTGGTGAGGTTCTGAGTGACTTTTGTAGTTCTGATGATGGACATAGGTGTGAATTCTGGAGATAAATTGATAGAATAAGGACTAGAGTGATGTGTACTGGTTGTAGTGGATATAGTACGGGATATGGAAGTAGAGAGATAGGCTTGGAATTGAGCAAGATGACATTGTTGAACAGTGAGGGTTTTAAGGGATCGCAGACGCTCGCTAGCACCTTCGCTAAGCGAGCTAGTCGCGAGCACTCGCTAGCAGGCTCGCTAGGCAAGTGCGGTAGCGAACACTTCCAGTAGCTACTGTCTGCCTTCGCTAGGGAGTTCGCTAGGCGAACAGCAAGCAAGCGTTCGCTAGTGCTTTGCTAAGCGAATAAGCCATCGAGCATGACAGCAGATTGTGATTTTGTACGGTGAGGGTGGTTCTGTTGTCTTGTAGTATTTCTTGAGTTGTGACCAACATAAATATGGTGATTATTGGTGAAGAGTGTATACTTGACATTAAAAGGTGAAATTATGTAGTGATCGAAGTTAATTAGAATAAGTAGATTGAGTTGTGTGACATGTATGGTGTTTAGGGGTGAAGAGCGTATACTTGGTGTTGAAAGGTGAAATTATGGAATATTGAATTTAATTGATATAATTAATTGGTGGGTAAGACATATATATGTATATATATAATGCATAGTGAGGTGATCGGGATGATCGTGTGTACTCGGTGTTCAAATGTAGATTTCCCTATTATTTAATTTGATTAACATAATTGATTGGCGTGTAATATATGTATGATGTATGGTGATGGGATCAGGGGGATCGTGTGACCTTAATTAAAATGATTAATTGATGAACAATATGTATGTATGATGTACGGTGATGTGATCAGGGGATCGTGTGCACCTTGTGTGCTTGAGTTCATTTATTGTGCATTTGGTGTTATCCATATCATGGTGTTTGGTGGGATGAATCATTGCTCAAGAGAAGTGTATGTGATTCATCTGTACTCCATTACGAAGAATGGTGGGGATAGATCATGGCCAAGGACGGGTGTATGTGATCTATCTGGGGTTCGATTGAATGAACCAATGAGTCGGTACCGCATGCATGGTGCTGAGTTGCATAATTGCATTATGGTGTGTTGTGTTGATGTTGGACAGTAGGTTATGTTGGATGAATGTTGGGTGATGAATTATATGATTACTACCTTTATTTCATGTACTGTATTACCGATAATTTTGATCATGTTTTCTCACCCCTTTGTTGTTGTTGTGGTCTGTGCTTCTTCATAGGTACAGACAATCCAGGTACTTAGCTAGCTTGGATAGTGGTGTGCGAGTCGAGTCGTAGGATGCTCTGATACGTGACACGGGAAGGATATCGCGCTTGTGAAAGTAGCATGGGGAGGTGCTGCGGAAGGCAATATGACTTGGGAATTGGAGAGTAAGATGCGTGAGTCGCATCGAGAGCTGTTTGAATCAGGTAATATTTTCGAGGACGAAAATTTCTAAAGTGGGGGAGAGTTGTAACGCCCCGATTCTGAATTCCCATTTTTATTGAGTCCTTATTTGATTTATTTAAGTAATTATTTTATTTATGTGGAATTTGTGTGATAATATGTTATGTTTACATATTGAGCTATTTTTGCCGACTTTGAGAGTTTCGGGTAAAAATAGGTTGGAGGGTATTTTGGGCATTAGTGATAATATTAAGTGGATATTTTGTGAGAATTAAATGATAAGTGTGTGGAAAGAATTTGGGAGGAAAGAAAATAGAATATGTGATATAGAGAGAAAAGAGAAAGATAGAAACATTAAGAGGAAAACAAGAGAAAGAAAAGAGGGGGAGAGAAAAGAAGAGAAAGTGGAACAACCTAGAATCATCAAGAATCAACCTTAGCTTGCGATTAATCAGGTAAGGGTGAGAATTTTTATCATCTTGATAATGTATGTAATCATGTATGTGCTAGAATGGTTTTGTTGGATTGTTTTCTATGTTTCCATTTCTAGGTCGAAAGATGGTTTAATCGGTAGAAACTGAGTTTTATCGGTTAGAATCTAGAATCGATGGTGTAGTTTAGTCGGGTGATGAGTGGGCTATACTACTGGACCTGGTTTGGATTTAAACGGTCGATTTTTGAGGTTTTGGTGATTTTGGGGCAGTTGGGATTTTCTGGTTTCGCAGGTTCGCCAGCATTCGCTAGGCGAGTGGCAGCGAAGCTTCGCCAGGCGAAGCCCAGCGAGTGGGCAGTGGCCAAGATCATTCTTCGCTGGCATGTTCGCCAGGCGAAGGTGGTAGCGAAGGGCTTCGTCAAGCGAAGGTTAGAGAACTTGACAACATGTTTTCTTTTCTTGTTTTTCCTATCCGTGGGTAGGTTGTGTGGTTTGATTGCGATCATTCCTTATCTGAGATGACTAATTATATGTTGTTATGTACGCTGTGGGTAGTCGTATGGCGTGAATCCTAGTTTGTGATTTGTGAGGTGTGAAATGTGGTCGTTTGGCAATTTTGTGCATTTACTTGAATTGAATAGAAATGCATGGCGAGATTGATTGTGAATGTGAACCATGTATGAAATTGGTTTGAATGGATGATGAATATATATATATATATATATATATATATATATATATATATATATATATATATATATATTTATATATATATATGTATATATATATATATATATATATATATGTATATATATATATATATATGTATATATATATATATATATATATATATATATATATATATATATATATATATATATATATATATATATATATATATATATATATATATATATATATATATATATATATATATATATATATATATATATATATATATATATATATATATATATATATATATATATATATATATATATATATATATATATATATATATATATATATATATATATATATATATATATATATATATGCTTTGTGATACATATATTTTGAATGCATAATGAATATATGCGAGGAATGTGATGAATGCATGAGTATGTTTGTAAACATGTGTGCATTTCAAGAGTGTCATGAGTCATATTGCATGTGAAGCATCATGGTATGCATTCTGGTGTTGATTGATTCCTTGGTGAATCTGCAGAACCTCGTGTGCCCTTGTGGGGTGTGAGCGATGGTTATTTATTGATTCCTCGGTGAATCTGCAGAACCTCGTGTGCCCTTTTGGGGTGTGAGCGATGGTTATTTATTGATCCCTCGGTGGATTTGCAGAACCTCGTATCTTGCGATGGTTATATTTGATTCCGCGTAGAATCTGTGGAACCTCGTGTGTCCATGTGGGGTGTGAGCGATGGTTATTTTTGGTTCTTCAAATGAACCTGCTGAAATGAGTCGGTACCGCATTTGCATCTGCATAGAGTCGTGTGTCGGTCTCTATGAGTTGCATGTTGACATATGTGCATGATGTATGGTGAATGAACATGAATGTAGATGTTTATGTAAATTGTTGATAATTGGCATGAATGGAAGGCTTGAAGATACATGTATGTGTGAATATATATGTATATGTGTGTATGTTTATGAATTGATATAAATATTGTTGATGCATATTGTATATGCTTGGTGCTCTGTTTGTAAATAATTTATTGTGAATACATTGCGATGTACGGTGTAGTGAGATGAGTTGCGGTGATATGTGTGTGTGTGTGTGTGTGTGTGTGTGTGTGTGTTTATATGCATTATGTATTATATATTGTTTCTCACCCTTCTGCTGTTTTATAATGCTCTATGAGGCATTGCAGATTAGATTGTTGGAGTTTTTGTGAAGCGTGGCTTCATTCGTTTTGCTCGGTCGGCTCTGATATGTAGCACCGGGTAGCTAGGGATTATTTTGATTCTTTTATGATACATCTATGTTTGTATCTGCTGATGAATGTTGATGAAACATGTTGGATGAATATTGTTTATATCGATGATGTTGTAAATCAACTTGAATGATGTATATGTATGTGATTACATGTTTTGGAGGTTATCAAATATTTAGATGTTTCTGCCTATCTTCTAAATATTTTTCCTTGTGGGTGTTGCCCCGTTGTTGCATATCTGTTGAGCAGGTGTTGTACGTGTTGAATTTTTGTATAATGTGGCATGCCTCTTTTATACCATGATTGTAATTATACTCTGATGATATATTAATTACGTGCCTAAATGATTAATTGTGTTTATTTGGGGGTATAGAAAGGGGATGTTAATTAAGTGGTATCAGAGCCTGGTTGAGTCAGTTGTGTCTGTCTCGTTGTTTTGTTGGTTGAACGGTTGTTTAACCTTGTTATTATTTTTGGGAATAATCAGAATATGGCTAGTCGTAATGACAATGCAATGGCTGCTGCATTTGAGGCTATGGCTAGGGCGGTGCAGGGTGCGCCGAATGTGAACGCTAATGATGAGTTTAGAAAGAATCAGTCGTTGGTATTCAAGGGAAGGTTTGATCCGGACGGTGCTTAGATTTGGTTAAGGGAGATCAAGAGGATCTTTAGAGTTATGAGTTGTGCTTAAGGGAACAAGGTGAGACTTGGGGCTCACATGTTGAGAGAAGAAGCCAACGACTGGTGGGTCGGTATGAGACAAGTTCTTGAAGTAGACGATGAGGAAATCACTTGGGATTTGTTTTGCACCAAATTTTTGAGAAAGTATTATCCTGAGAGTGTGAAGGGAAAGAAGGAGATGGAGTTCCTGGAATTGAAACAAGGCAATATGTCTGTGATAGACTACACGGCTAAGTTCACAGAGTTGGTGAAGTTTCATCCTCACTATGATGCGGTGACGGAGGAATTTTCCAAGTGCGTTAAGTATGAGAACGGCTTGCATCCTGAGATCAAGCAAGCGGTGGGTTATCAGAGGATAAGGAGATTTTCGGACTTGACCGAATGTTGTAGAATCTTTGAAGAAGATAGTAAAGCTCGTTCTACTCACTATAAGAGTTTGATTGAGAAGAGAGGGAAGCAACCGGTAAGGAGTGGACCTTATGTGACGCCTGCTGATAAAGGCAAGCATAGGGAACACTTTGTTAAGAGGTCCGGAGGTGGAAGTTCTGGTCCCATTAAGTGCTATAGGTGCGGTGAAGTGGGGCACAAATCTTTTGAGTGTAAGAAGGATGGAGCGAAGTGTGCTAACTGTGGAGGTATCGGCCATGCTACAACTGATTATAGAAGGAACATGGTGAAGTGTTACAACTGTGGGGAAGTTGGTCATATTAGTACAAAGTGTACTAAGCCAAAGCAGGCTCCAACAAGTGGGAAGGTATTTGCATTAGCCGGTGCAGACACTACTAATGCGGATCGATTGATTAAAGGTACATGCTTTATTAATAATATGCCTTTAATTGCTATTATTGATACCGGAGCGACTCATTCGTTCATTTCTTTTGAGTGTGCTAAGTGTTTGGATTTGTGTTTGCCTTCTTGTGGTGGTGATATGGTTATTAAGACACCCGCTTCGGGGTCAGTAACTACATCTTTGGTATGTTTAAGTTGTCCTTTGACCATATATGGTAAAGACTTCATTATGGACTTGGTGTGTTTGTCGTTAGAAGGATTAGATGTGATCTTGGGTATGAATTGGTTGCAGTATAATAGAGTCCATATTGATTGTTATCACAAGTGTGTAAGGTTTCCTTCTGTGGAAGATGATGAGGAAGAGAGTTTTCTATCCACTAAAGAGTTGAAGAAACTTTTGGCGGATGAAGCTAAAATGTTCTGTCTATTTGCGTCGTTGTCGGTAGAGAGTAAGGTTGAACTGGATATGGTTCCAGTGGTGTGCGACTTTCCAGAAGTATTTCTGGAGGACATTGCGGACGTACCGCCGGAAAGAGAAGTCGAGTTTTCGATTGACCTAGTTCTGGGTACTAGACTGATTTCGATGGCACCGTATCGTATGTTGGCATCTGAGTTGGTAGAGTTGAAGAAACAGTTTAATGATTTGTTGGAAAATAGGTTTGTCAAGCCGAGTGTTTCTCCTTGGGGTGCGTCGGTATTGTTAGTAAAGAAGAAAGATGGGAGTATGCGGTTGTGTATTGATTATCGGCAGTTGAACAAGGTAACTATTAAGAACAAGTATCCGCTTCCTAGAATTGATGATTTGATGGACCAATTGGTTGGTGCCCGTGTTTTTAGTAAGATTGATTTGAGGTCAGGTTATCACCAGATTCGTGTTAAAGAGAAGGATATTCAAAAGACGGCTTTTAGGTATGGTCATTATGAATTTTCAGTGATGCCATTCGGAGTTTCGAATGCGCCAGGTGTGTTTATGGAATACATGAATCATATTTTTCATGATCAGTTGGATAGTTTTGTGGTTGTGTTCATCGATGACATTTTGATTTACTCTAAGTCCCAAGAAGAGCATGTAGAGCATTTGAGAGTTGTGTTGCAGATTTTGAAAGAGAAGCAGTTATATGCTAAGTTGTCGAAGTGTGAGTTTTGGTTATCGGAAGTGAGTTTTCTTGGGCATGTTATTTCTGGTAATGGTATTAGTGTTGATCCATCCAAGATTGATGCGGTAATGCAGTGGGAAGCTCCTAAGTTAGTTACGGAGATTCGAAGCTTTTTTGGATTAACCGGTTATTATCGGAGGTTTATTGAAGGATTTTTGGAGCTGGCACTTTCGTTGACTCAATTGACTTGTAAGGAAAAGGATTTTGTTTGGGATATTGATTGTGAGAAGAGTTTTGTTGAGCTTAAGAGAAGGTTGACAACGGCGCCGGTTTTGATTTTGCCAGATCCGACGGAATCTTTTGTGGTTTATTGTGATGCTTCCTTGTCCGGTTTAGGTGGTGTTTTAATGTGTCCGGTTTAGGTGGTGTTTTAATGCAAGATGGGAAAGTTGTGGCTTATGCTTCGAGACAATTGAGAGTGCATGAGAAGAACTACCCTACGCATGATTTGGAGTTAGCGGTCGTGGTGTTTGTTTTGAAAATTTGGAGACATTATCTTTATGGTGCAAGATTTGAAGTTTTTAGTGATCACAAGAGTTTGAAATATTTATTTGATCAGAAGGAATTGAACATGAGGCAGAGGAGATGGTTAGAGTTTTTGAAGGATTATGATTTTGGTTTTAATTACCATCCGGGTAAGGCAAACGTGGTAGCTGATGCTTTAAGTCGAAAGATGGTTCATATGTCAACATTGATGGTAAGAGAATGGGAATTTTTGGAGAGTTTTAGAGATTTGAGTTTGGTTTGTGAGATAATGCCGAGTAGTGTGAAACTTGGTACGTTGTATGTTACGAATGATTTTCTTGCTACCGTGTGTGAAAAGCAAAAGTTGGATTTGAAGTTTGTTGATTTGATGATGAATGAGAATGAGGACTTCAAGGTTGATAATTTTGGAGTTTTGAGATTTCGTGGTTGTATTTGTATTCCCGATGATGTAGAGTTGAAAAAGATGATATTGGAGGAAGGACACCGGAGTAACTTAAGTATTCACCCGGGGGAGAATAAGATGTATCAAGATTTGAAGAAAATATTTTGGTGGTCCGGATTGAAGAGGGATGTAGCTCAGTTTGTGTATTCGTGCTTGACTTGTCAGAAGTCTAAAGTGGAACATCAGAAGCCTAATGGTTTGATGCAACCGTTGGACATTCTAGAATGGAAATGGGATAGTATATCGATGGATTTTGTTACGGGATTGCCTAATACGCAAAGAGGTCATAATTCTATTTGGGTGATTGTTGATAGGCTTACTAAATCCGCTCACTTTATTCTGATTGATATTAGTTATCCTTTGGAGAAGTTAGCCGAGATTTATGTTGGTGTGATTGTGAAGTTATATGGGGTTCCTAAGAGTATTTTGTCGGATAGGGATCCTAGATTCACTTCGAGATTTTGGGAAAGTTTGCAAAGGCTTTAGGCTCTAAGATGAGATTGAGTTCGGCTTATCATGCGCAGACGGATGGTCAAACCAAAAGGACAATTCAATCATTGGAAGATTTGTTGCGTGCTTGTGTGCTCGAGCAAGGTGGTGCTTGGGATAGTTATTTGGCATTGATTGAGTTCACCTACAACAATAGTTTTCACTCAAGTATTGGTATGGCACCATTTGAGGCTTTGTATGGTCGGAGATGTCAAACACCTTTGTGTTGGCATGAAACTGGAGAGAAGTCGGTAGTTGGTTTGGAGATGGTACAACAAACGACGGAGAAGGTGAAATTCATTCGGGAAAAGATGAGAGTTTCTCAGAGTAGGCAAAAGAGTTATCATGACAAGAGAAGAAAGGATCTTGAGTTTCAAGAAGGCGACCATGTGTTTTTGAGGGTTACACAGGTTACGGGTGTGGGTCGTGCTTTGAAGTCGAAGAAGTTGACTTCTCGTTTCATTGGTTCGTATCAGATTACTGCACGAGGTTGTGTTGTGGCTTATCGTGTGGCGTTTCCTCCGAACCTTTCGAATTTTCATGATGTGTTCCATGTTTCGCAACTCCGGAAGTATATTTCGGATCCGTCGCATGTTATTCCTATGGATGAGGTTGAGTTAAGGGATAATCTTACAGTTGAGGTTTTACCGGTTAGGATTTTGGACCATGCGGTTAAGAGGCTCAGAGGCAAGGATATCGCGCTTGTGAAAGTAGCATGGGGAGGTGTTGCGGAAGGCAATATGTCTTGGGAATTGGAGAGTAAGATGCGTGAGTCGCATCCAGAGCTGTTTGAATCAGGTAATATTTTTTAGGACGAAAATTTCTAAAGTGGGGGAGAGTTGTAACGCCCCGATTCTGAATTACCATTTTTATTGAGTCCTTATTTGATTTATTTAAGTAATTATTTTATTTATGTGAAATTTGTGTGATAATATGTTATGTTTACATATTGAGCTATTTTTGCCGACTTTGAGAGTTTCGGGTAAAAATAGGTTGGAGGGTATTTTAGGCATTAGTGATAATATTAAGTGGATATTTTGTGAGAATTAATTGATAAGTGTGTGGAAAGAATTTGGGAGGAAAGAAAATAGAATATGTGATATAGAGAGAAAAGAGAAAGATAGAAACATTAAGAGGAAAACAAGAGAAAGAAAAGAGGAGGAGAGAAAAGAAGAGAAAGTGGAACAACCTAGAATCATCAAGAATCAACCTTAGCTTGCGATTAATCAGGTAAGGATGAGAAGTTTTATCATCTTGATAATGTATGTAATCATGTATGTGCTAGATTGGTTTTGTTGGATTGTTTTCTATGTTTCCATTTCTAGGTCGGAAGTTGGTTCAATCAGTACAAACTGAGTTTTATCGGTTATAATCTAGAATAGATGGTGTAGTTTAGTCGGGTGATCAGTGAGCTATACTACTGGAACTAGTTTGGATTTAATCGTTCGATTTTTGAGGTTTTGGTGATGTTGGGGCAGTTGGGATTTTCTGGTTTCGCAGGTTCGCCAGCATTCGCCAGGCGAGTGGCAGCGAAGCTTCGCCAGGCGAAGCCCAGCGAGTGGGCAGCAAACCTATGGCAGTGGCCAAGATCAGACTTCGCTGGCATGTTCGCCAGGCGAAGGTGGTAGCGAAGGGCTTCTCTAGGCGAAGGTTAGCAAACTTGACACCATGTTTTCTTTTCTTGTGTTTCCTATCCGTGGGTTGGTTGTGTGGTTTGATTGCAATTATTCCTTATCTGAGATGACGAATTATATGTTGTTATGTACGTTGTGGGTAGCCGTATGGCGTGAATCCTAGTTTGTGATTTGTGAGGTGTGAAATGTGGTCGTTTGGCAATTTTGTGCATTTACTTGAATTGAATGGAAATGCATGGCGAGATTGATTGTGAATGTGAACCATGTATGAAATTGGTTTGAATGGATGATGAATATATATATATATATATATATATATATATATATATATATATATATATATATTATATATATATATATATATATATATATATATATATATTATATATATATATATATATATATATATATATATATATATATATATATATATATATATATAAATATATATATATATATATATATATATATATATATATATATATATATATATATATATATATATATATATATATATATATAAATATATATATATATATATATATATATATATATATATATATATATATATATATATATATATATATATATGTATATATATATATATATATATATATATATATATATATATATATATATATATATATATTATATATATATATATATATATATATATATATATATATATATATATATATATATATATATATATATATATATATATAATATATATATATATAATATATATATATATATATATATATATATATATATATATATATATATATATATATATATATATATATATATATATATATGCTTTGTGATACATATATTTTGAATGCATAATGAATATATGCGACGAATGTGATGAATGCATGAGTATGTTTGTAAACATGTGTGCTTTTCAAGAGTGTCATGAGTATGTTGCATGTGAAGCATCATGGTATGCATTCTGGTGTTGATTGATTCCTCGGTGAATCTGCAAAACCTCGTGTGCCCTTGTGGGGTGTGAGCGATGGTTATTTATTGATTCCTCGGTGAATCTTCAGAACCTCATGTGCCCTTGTGGGGTGTGAGCGATGGTTATTTACTGATCCCTCGGTGGATTTGTAGAACCTCGTATGTTGTGATGGTTATATTTGATTCCGTGTAGAATCTGCAGAACCTCGTGTGCCCATGTGGGGGTGTGAGCGATGGTTATTTTGGTTCTTCAATGAACCTGCTGAAATGAGTCGGTACTGCATTGCATCTGCATAGAGTCGTGTGTCGGTCTCTATGAGTTGCATGTTGACATCTGCGTATGATGTATGGTGAATGAACATGAATGTAGATGTTTATGTAAATTGTTGATAATTGGCATGAATGGAAGGCTTGAAGATACATGTATGTGTGACTATATATGTATATGTGTGTATGTTTATGAATTGATATAAACATTGTTGATACATATTGTATATGCTTGGTGCTCTATTTGTAAATAATTTATTGTGAATACATTGCGATGTACGGTGTAGTGAGATGAGTTGCGGTGAGAACGCGGAAGACATTATTGGACGTTATGTGTGTGTGTGTGTGTGTGTGTGTGTGTATACATATATATATATATATATATATATATATATATATATATATATATATATATATATATATATATATATATATATATATATATATATATATATATATATATATATATATATATATATATATATATATATATATATATATATATATATATATATATATATATATATATATATATATATATATATATATATATATATATATATATATATATATATATATATATATATATATATATATATATATATATATATATATATATATATATATATATATATATATATATATATATATATATATATATATATATATATATATATATATATATATATATATATATATATATATATATATATATATATATATATATATATATATATATATATATATATATATATATATATATATATATATATATATATATATATATATATATATATATATATATATATATATATATATATATATATATATATATATATATATATATATATATATATATATATATATATATATATATATATATATATATATATAATATATATATATATATATATATATATATATATATATATATATATATATATATATATATATATATATATATATATATATATATATATATATATATGCATTATGTATTATGATATTGTTTCTCACCCTTCTGCTATTTTATAATGCTCTATGAGAAAGAAAATAGAAGAGAAAGAATAGAGAAAGAGGAGAAAAGAGAAGAGAAGAGGGAAACTTGGAGAAATCATCAAGAATCAACTTCAAGCTTCAACCCAATCGAGGTAAAGGTGAGAAACATTATTATCTAGTCAATGTATGTGGTTATGTATGTGTGGGTTTGGTTTTGTTGTGAGTTTCCACCATTTTTCAAGCTAGGGCAAAATGGATTTAATCGGTAGAATCGTAGTTTAATCGGTTAGAAACTGGAAATAATGTCGTAGAATAGTCGGGTAATGTGGGATTAAGATTACTGGAACTGGTTCGGTAATAATCGGTCGATTTTTGGAGGGTAGAAGTTTTGGGACAGAATGAGGGTTCTGATATCGCAGGTTCGCTGGCTCTCGCCAGGCAAAGGTAAAAGCAAAGTCGTCGAAGAAGCCCCGTGCGGGATAGAGAAAGATTTGCTGGTCAAAGATGCCGAGGAGTTTATGCGGTTAATCAAGAAGAGCGACTACAAGATTGTAGACCATCTCCATCAGACGCCTTCGAAGATTTCTATTCTCAACCTGTTGTTGTGTTCTGAAGCGCACCACAACGCGCTACTGAAGGTATTGAACGCTGCCTACGTACCGTAAGAGATATCGGTGAATCAGCTAGAAGAGGTGGTAGCCCATGTTAATGCTGGCAATGGGCTAGGTTTCACATACTTAGAGCTGACGCCAAAAGGGAGAAATCACAACAGCGCCCTACACATCTCGATAGAGTGTAGGGGCACAATCATGTCGCACGTGCTGGTGGACATAGGTTCGTCGCTTAATGTTCTTCCGAAGGAGGCATTAATGAAGTTGGACACTCGCGGATTGCTCTGCACACCCAGTGATCTGGTGGTGAAGGCGTTCGACGGAACTAAACGCCACGTTTTCGGGGAGGTGACCCTGCCGATCCAAGTCGGTCCGGAAACGTTCGACGCGGTCTTTTATATCATGGACATCATGCCTGCCTACAGTTGTCTCTTGGGCCGACCATGGATCCATGCTGCTGGTGCCGTGACCTCCACATTGCACCAAAAGCTCAAATATGCTGTCGGGGGAAGCATAGTAACCGTGTGTGGCGAGGAGGACATAATGGTGAGCCATTTGTCATCCTTTAAGTATGTTGAAATGGATGGCGAAATCCATGAAACTCTTTGCCAAGCGTTCGAGGCTGTCAAAGTGAAAGAGGTAGCTCCTGTAGTCACAGAAAAGCCAGAGATGAATCTCTCCTCATTCAAAGAAGCTCGGGCCGCCGTCCAAGCTGGATCTACCCCAGGCTGGGGGCGTATTTTGGAGATACCCAACAAGCAGGATAAGTTTGGGTTGGGGTATTCTCCTGGAGCTGAAGCTTCTTCTTCTTCGTCTAGCAGCGCGTCTCGGGGTAAGGGGCCGATCCTATTTACCAGTGGCGGAGTGATCTTTGAAAGCATCAACGCGGCGTCTGAAGACAACGGGGATAGCGATTGTGATTTCGACTCTTGGATCCAGCCAAGCAAGCCGGGCGAGAGACTCAACAATTGGACCATCAAGGATATCATCCAGCTGACAAGTGAAGAGTAATGATTTACTTTTTCCAATCATTGTACAACCCTATGTTTTACCCAGGGGCTTAGTGGTTTTATTGTCAGGGCCTTGTTGGATTATGTACATGCATTTTGTTAATAAATCAAAGGCGTTTTCTTCGTATTCAAATTTTGTGATCTCTGTTATTCCTGTTTTATATTTGTTTCGAAAAACAGTAAAATAGCAATGGGGTTTGTGCTAACCTGCACATCCTTGTTTTAAACTTAACCCTTGTTATTGCAGGATCCACATAACAGATGACATCGACTCTGGACCTTCTACGGCTCACTTCGACTTCGATTTCCCGATCTATCAAACCGAAGAAGAGATTGATGAAGACAAAGACCTTCCTGAAGAGTTGGCCCGCTTGTTGAAACAAGAGGAAAAAGTTATTCTGCCTCATGAAGAGGAGATCAAAATCGTGAACCTGGGTTCTGAAGAGCTCGTCAGAAATGTCAGGATAGGGGCTGCATTGCAGAGTGATGTCAAGCAGAGATTGGTCGAGATGCTTTGAGAGTATAGTGACGTCTTTGCTTGGTCATACGAAGATATGCCCGGACTTGACACGGACATCGTGGTCCACCACTTGCCGCTGCGAGAAGATTGCCCTCCCGTTAAGCAGAAGCTTAGGAGGACGAGACCAGATATGGCCGTTAAGATCAAAGAAGAAGTGCAGAAACAACTTGATGCTGGCTTCTTAGCAGTCACCACTTACCCTCCGTGGGTCGCCAACATAGTGCCTGTACCGAAGAAGGACGGTAAGGTACACATGTGCGTCGATTATCGGGATTTGAACAGGGCGAGCCCTAAAGATGATTTCCCGTTGCCTCATATTGATGTGTTGGTCGACAACACAGCCTAGTTTTCCGTGTTTTCGTTCATGGATGGCTTCTCCGGTTACAATCAGATCAAGATGGCGCCGGAGGACATGGAGAAAACGACGTTTATCACCCCCTGGGGAATGTTTTGCTATAAGGTAATGCCCTTCGGTCTGAAGAACGCAGGGGCCACTTACCAGCGAGCAATGGTAACTTTGTTTCATGATATGATTCATCATGAGATTGAGGTCTATGTTGATGACATGATTGCGAAGTCCCAAACGGAGGAAGAGCATCTGGTCAACTTATTGAAGCTTTTTGAGAGGCTTAGGAAATTCAGGTTGAGGCTGAATCCTAACAAATGTACTTTCGGAGTACGGTCCGGAAAGTTAATGGGGTTTATCGTAAGCGAACGAGGCATCGAGGTTGATCCTGCGAAAATAAAGGCCATTCAAGAAATGTCAGCGCCGAAAACAGAAAAAGAAGTTCGTGGTTTCTTGGGCAGAATAAACTACATTGCAAGGTTTATCTCTTAGCTCACGGCCACTTGTGAACCGATGTTCAAGCTTTTAAAGAAAGATCAGGCGATTACTTGGAATGAGGATTGCCAGAAGGCATTTGACAAGATAAAGCAGTATCTTCAAGAACCTCCAATCTTGATACCCCAAGTGGTTGGACGGCCTTTAATCATGTACTTGACAGTTCTTGAGAATAGTATGGGGTGTGTTCTCGGTTAGCACGACGAGACGGGCAGAAAAGAGCATGCCATTTACTACTTGAGAAAAAAGTTCACGGACTGTGAATCTCGCTACTCGATGCTGGAGAAAACGTGTTGTGCACTAGCCTGGGCTGCCAAACGTTTACGACAGTACATGCTCAACCACACCACTATGCTAATTTCGAAGATGGATCCGATCAAGTACGTCTTCGAGAAGCAGGCTCTTTCGGGCAGGATTGCCAGATGGCAAATGGTGCTAACGGAATATGATATTCAGTACGTTTCCCAGAAGGCCATCAAGGGAAGCATATTGTCTGATTACCTTGCCGAACAGCCGATCGAGGACTACCAGCCGATGAAATTTGAATTCCCTAACGAGGACATCATGTTTCTCAAAGCGAAGGATTGCGATGAGTCGTTGCCCGACGAGGGGCCAGATAGGAAATCCCAGTGGAAATTGATATTCGATGGGGCGGTTAATTCCTATGGAAGTGGCATCGGGGCTATCATCACGACTCCCCATGGATCCCACATCCCGTTTACTGCGAGACTGACGTTTCCAGTCACCAACAATGAGGCGGAGTATGAAGCATGCATCATGGGTCTAGAAGAGGCAATTGATTTGAGAATCAAGAATCTAGACGTATATGGTGACTCAGCGCTTGTGATCAACCAAATTAAAGGGGAGTGGGAGACTCGTCAATCGAATTTGGTGCCGTACATGAATTATTCCAGAAGGCTACTTCCGTTCTTTGATCGAGTGGAACTCCATCATGTGCCCAGGGCTGAAAATCAGATGGCTGATGCCTTAGCCATGTTGGCTTCAATGTATAAGGTCAATTTTTGGAATGAGGCTCCAAGAATTGTCCTTTTGCGTCTTGATAGACCTGCATTTGTCTTTGCAATCGAGGAAGCCGCCGACGGCAAGCCATGGTTCCATGACATCCAGACTTTCCTTATGACTAAGGAATATTCGGCGGGTGCGTCAAACCAGAATAAGAAGACTCTGAGGAGGCTGTCTGGAAACTTTTATCTCAATCCTGATGGAGTGTTGTATAAGAGAAACCATGATCTCGTGCTACTCAGATGTGTAGATGAGAAAGGGGCGAGTATGCTCATGGAAGAAGTCCATGAAGGCACGTTTGGTACGCACGCCGGCGGGCATGCCATGACGAGAAAGATCCTGAGAGCAGGATACTACTGGCTGACAATGGAGTCGGATTGCTTCAGATTCGTGAAGAGATGTCATAAATGCCAGATTTATGCTGATAAAGTTCATGTGCCGCCGTGCCCGTTAAATGTCATGTCCTCCCCATGGCCGTTCTCCATGTGGGGCATTGACATGATAGGCAAGATCGAGCCCACTGCATCTAACGGTCATCGCTTCATTCTGGTAGCTATCGACTACTTCACCAAGTGGGTGGAGGCAGCCTCGTATGCTAATGTGACCAAGCAGGTAGTGGCTAAATTCATAAAGAGGGACATCATCTATTGTTACGGAATTCCCGAGCGGATCATTACTGATAATGGTTCGAACCTGAATAACAAGATGAAGAAGGAGTTGTGCCAGAGTTTCAAGATTGAACACCACAACTCATCTCCTTACCGGTCGAAGATGAATGGCGTCGTTGAAGCGGCCAACAAGAACATAAAGAAGATTGTTCAGAAGATGGTTGTGACCTACAAAGACTGGCACGAGATGCTGCCGTTTGCATTGCACGGTTACCGTACAACGGTCCGTACGTTAATCGGGGCAACTCCTTTCTCCTTAGTGTACGGTATGGAAGTTGTCCTACCGTTAGAAGTGGAGATCCCTTCTTTGCGAGTTTTGGTTGACGTGAAACTCGACGAGGCAGAATGGATTACGAACCGACTGAACCAACTCAGCCTGATGGACGAGAAGAGGTTAGCATCGATTGCATTTGGTCGTCTGTACCAAAGCCGAATGAAGAAAGCTTATGATAAGAAGGTGCGTCCTAGAAGCTTTCAGACGAGTGATCTCGTCCTGAAGAAGATTCTTCCTCCACACTCCGATCACCAGGGCAAGTGGACTCCGAATTACGAAGGTCCGTATGTCGTCAGCAAGGTCTTCTCGGGAGGAGCTTTGTTGTTATCCACGATGGATAGTGAAGATTTTGTATCCCCGGTGAACGCGGACGCAGTTAAAAAATACTTTGCTTGAAAGCGACCCGCTGGACAAAAAAAAAAGAGAGTCCAGGCAAAAAAGGGGCATCCCGGCGAACCGAAAACAGAATAAAAGGTTCGGGCAAAAATTAGGGATATAAATTGAAAAATGTACACCCGCGAAGTCGAAAACCTACACTGGGCGGCTTCGGCAAAAAGGGGTATCCCGGTGAACTGAAAACCCGCAAAGGGCGGTTCACGCAAAAGTTAGGGATTTGAAAAAGCAAATGACTACGTTCTGCGTGTGGACTTTCATTGTTTAGTGGTTCGGAGGACCTGAGGGCCGTTTATCTGAATCAATCTCTTCCGAAGCTGAAGCGTCGGAGAAGTATCAAAGTCGAGTGGGTCATAGAGGGATCAACTCATGGTGTTCGTCTACACCTCGTTGTCGACATTTATATATACTGATGTATATTTATGTTTTATTTTTGCGCGGCTTCCTCATTCCAGGAGCTTGCATCTGTTGTAAAACATTTTTACCCATTCAGGGGTTCGTTATTAATAAAATGCATACTATTCAGCAATTCTGTTTGTCTGTTTAGCATTTATCTGTTTTGTTTGTGAAAAAGAACGTCGATGTTTTTGATAAAATGCGCATACATAAACTTACTGGCCTAGGCCACTGATTGTTGAAACAATTAATTACTTGAATATTGTCACGAGATAATAACCTTGATAGGTCCCTTTGAGAAGGGTGTCTTGTCTGTTTGTTTGTGTTGTTACAGGTGTAGCATATTCCAGACAGTGCGCCGTGCGCATCCCGAAGCGGGATGATTCCTCCTTCTCCAGCAGAGTTCAGTAGCCTCTCCCTGCAGAGTCTGAACGCGAGATCGTGAGCATTGATATGTCTCCCCAGGCAGAGATGATTCTCTCCCCAATCAGATGTATCCTGAAGGAACGTCACCTCCTCAGCTGAGTCAGGCGCTGAAGCGCGTGTTCTCCCCCAGCACCGGGTCACAAGTGCAGGTTTCGTAGGAAATTACTCGTACGCCGAAGTATGCAGCATCTGATGGTGCCAGACTGAAGTCTCCAGCGGAATTGAAATTCCCCACCAGAGTCGTACTCTCCCCCGAAGTCGGATGATTCCTTCTTCCCCAACGGAATTGAGATTCCCCCGCAGAGTTGTACTCTCTCCAGCGAAGCAGAATGACTTCTCCTTCCCCAACCGAGTTTGCAGATGCCCCAAGAGAGCCGAATCCTTGGAAATTGCTCAGACCATGATTGGTTTTTCCCCAGTGGAGTGTTGAACAGCTGAAGTTGTTTCCCCACAGAGCCGTCATCTCCAGAGAAGTAGCCGAGAAGGCCACACAGTTTATTCCCGCGACTGACATCGTTTTCCCTCAGCAGGTCCAAGTTCTCGTAGAGCTTCGTTCCCCTGCAGCAATCAACTGAAGTTGTTTCCCCCGCAGCAGTCAACTGAAGTTGGGTCCCCTACGGAGTCCAATTGAGATTGGCGTGACTCTGTTCTCCTCAGCAGGATGATTCCTCTATTTGAGTAGTTCCTCCCCCTTGACAGGAGGATTCTCCCCTCGGCATTTATTTTGCTGATGGGATTGCATCATTATGCTTGATTGCATAGCATTTATCAAAAACGCATAACATTTCCACCGTGTGGAGCATTGCGCCATTGTCGAAGCATGCACATAAATAAACATGATCTAGGTTGTTACCGTTCTTGTTTTGCAGGTGTTCCGCCGCAGAATCGATTGCTCAGGATGATTCCTGACATTCTCCCCAACGAAGTCGCTTGCTCAAGATGATTCTTGAGATCCCCAGCGAAGCCTTCGATTCAAGATGATCCTTGAATTCCTCAGCAGGGTCGTTTGCTTAAGATGATTCTTAAGTACCCAGTGCAGTCTCCAGAGTTGGTTGCTCAAGCTGATGCTTCGAGTCCCCAGTCTTCAGTTTAGGATGATTCTTGAAATCCCCAACAGAGTGTTCGCTCAGGATCATTCCTGAAATCTCCAGAATGGTTATCGGTTCAAGATGATTCTTGAAGTCCCCGACGGAGTTATTTGTCCAAGATGATTCTTGAAGTCCTCAGCAGAGTTGATTTATTCAGAATGATTTCTGGACCCTCGGAGCGGAGTTACTTGATAGTTCTCCAGATTCCCCAGCGGCGAAGCGTCCTCCACAGCAGGTTTTTTAACGGCGAAGTTGAAATCTCCCTTGAAGACTCCATGATTGAAGTCTGACCGTGTTAATGAAGTAGTTCTCTCAGCTGATGCGGAGCGCCTGATGGCATGATCAGCCTGATGGTTGAAGTTCGGCTGATGCCCGACCAGTTTCTTTGAATGCCTGATGGCACGATCAACCTGATGGTTGAAGTCCGGCTGATGCCCGACAATTTCTTCGAATGCCAGATGGCATGACCAACCTGATGGTTAAAGTCCGGCTGATGCCCGACAGTGTTCTTTGAATGCCTGATGGCATGATCGACTAGATATCACCGGTTACCGTGTGACCAATTCCCCAATGAAGTTTCTTCACCCTGACAGCGAGGTCAGACGATGTTGAGAGTTGACGGCGAAGTCAGATTATGTTGAGTACTTGACAGCGATGTCGGGTGTTTCTCAGAGTTATGTTTGGTTGACGGCGATGTCAGAGCCTTTGTAGCTCCAGCGGCGATGTTGGACGTTTGTTTCCGACGGGGATGTCAGATTTTTTCCAGCGGCGATGTTGGATGTTTTTTCCTGGCAGCGATGTCAGGTGATTCTTTAGTCCTCCAGCGGCGATGTTGGATGTTTGTCTCTGGCGGCAATGTCAGATGATTTAGTTCTCCAGCGGCGATGTTAGATGTTTGTTTCTGGCGGCGATGTCAGGTGATTTAGTTCTCCAGCAGCGATGTTGGGTGTTTTGGTTTTGACGGCGATGTCAGATTCTTTAGTTCTCCAGCGGCGATGTTGGATGTTTGTTTCCGACGGCGATGTCAGGTTCTTTAGTTTTCCAGCGGCGATGTTGGGTGTTTGGGTTGTCCGACGGCGATGTCAGACGCTTTATTTTCATGAATACCTGACGGCAAGATCAGGTGGCTGATAACAATGTCAGAAGAATTTAATGACTGACGACAAGGTTCAGATCAGTATGTCTCCAGCTAGTGGTCGCGCAGCTATTATTTCAATGTTCGAAGATCTGTTCCCACCAGAGTACCGTGTGCTTATGCAGTTGACAAATTTCCGGGTTTATCGGTATTCAACCGTCTCGCACCTTGATTGGATGAGAGTCGTTCGCTCCTCACCCAGTCAGGTTCAAGCCGTTTGAATAGGGGCAGCTGTTGCACCCCAAAATTTGACCAACATCTATTCACCAAGTTTATGGTTCATTGTATTCATCATCTGCATCTCATTGATATGTGGGCAGTAGACCAAGAGGTATGATTGCCTAGAAAGAGTTATATGAGACTTTGAAGGTAGCCAAGAAGGTTATTCAAGTGTTAAAAGGTTGATACCTTTGTCAGAGAACTCAAGAGATCCTCAGAGGAATTGGTTGAAACCAAGGTTGTGTGCCTCAAAACTTGAGAGTTGTGGGAGCTCCTCAGATGATTCTGAGACTATGAGGATGGACTTGAAGCTTTGATAAATCTTATGAGATGTCTTGAAAGCCATCATGAATCCTAGAGAGGTCATTGTACAAGAATTCAGAAGATTCCGCCATGAGTGGTGTAATTAGGGTTTGACTGGGTCAACCCTAGGTCAACTGATGATTTGGAGAGGGTTGAGACCTAATCCAAGATCCATGTGATCATGGAATGATGCATTGAGATGCTATAAGGATGATTCCTAGACCAACTCATCATGATTGAGGAGTTTGATAAGTTTTAAGCTAGGGTTTCTAAGGATTGACAGTGTAAAATCCCCTAGTTTGATCCCTATCTTCAAGGCAGTTTAGCTCAAGATGTGATTGTCATCTCATCTTCCCCACAACATGAATGTTGTAGAGCTTGTTCTTAGCTTTAATTTTAGTACTAGAAGTCCTTGATAGGATTTGTAGAGCTCAAGTTATGACTTTGACAAATTACAGGTCATCTGAGGTATGTGAATCTGGGTCCTTGAAAGTCACCCAACTTGCATCCAACTTTTGCCCTAGTAGGATGATTCCTATGAAGTCTTGGTCAACATTAATGTTGTATATCATCTTCTTAGCTTTCTAGAGAGTACTAGAAGTCCTGGATAGGATTTGTAGAACTCAACTTATGGCTTTGACAAGTCAAGGGCATTTTGGTCATTTGGAGGTTTTAGGTCATTTCAAGCATAAGGCCATATCTCCTATTTCCAAGCTTCAAATGGAAAAATCTTCAACATCAAACTTTCTTAGAATGATGTTTTAAGGCTAGTAGGGAGGTCATGAGATGTTGAAAAGGCTTGTATCAAAAAGTGATGAAAATGGCCTAAAATGGAGGCATAAGTTAATTAAGGTGAAATTGAAAATTGGAAATCACAAGTTATAAGTCCAAACCATGTCATATAATAGGTCATTTTGACTCCAAATGGCATTCTAAGAACAATGGTTCAGCCACAATTTTGATTTGGGGCTTAGATCATAGGGCTGCTTTGGAATTGGCTTACTTGCATATTAAGGTACCAAAGCAAAACTCAACAAAACTCAGTGTACAAGTTGGTTATGCATTGTAACTCATCATAAATCTCATATGGGGAGAATTTCAAGTCAGAATTGGTTATCACAAGGAGCTTGGCATGAGATAGCATGTAAGGAGAATTGAAATCAAAATGTCATGACATGAAAAGTTCAATTTCTCATTGGATGATCCTAGATGGTTCTAGATGATTCTAAACCACTCTATATAACACATGTAACTTGCTCAGATGCAAGGTTGGTGAGAATTGGTGCAGAGAAGAGAGAGTGAAATCAAGAATCTTCCATTGCAAGTCAAGTTCAATTTCTTCATTCTTCTTCATTTCCATTCATTCTTTCCACACAAACACATTCTATACATCATAGTGAAGGAGTGCAGATCAAATTGAGGGCAATTCCATTGATGAATCGTGCATGAGCTTTTGGATTTTCACCTCTGCAATTCAAGATCGATTTCCAAGAATCAAGCTATTTCAACCATTCTTTTTGCATACAGAAGCTTGAATACTACTCAGTGAAGGAATTGGGAAAGATTGAAGGCCTGAATTGAAGGATTCCTCCATCTGTTCACTCGATTTTACCAGGTTTGTAACTTTCTCTCTACACTCTAATTTAAGTAGAATTAGATAGAATTAATAGGTTAGAATGGTTAGAAATCATTAGGGGAAGCTTTCTGGAAAGTTTGAAGAGAATTGGTGATGGTTTTGTTGTTGACAAGATTTCTGTTTGGACCAAGAACTCCCTGAATTTTGAGTAATAATCTTAGTTCTTTAGTGGAGGTTGATCAGTGATAGGAGGTGAACATTTTAGTGTAAGCAATTTCAAGAATGGTGAGTTTTGGTTTCTGAGCAAATCTTGAGAATTGATTCGTGTTTTAAGTTTGAGTGAGATTCAATGGGATTTGAGATCATGGATGGATTCAGTGTGGAATTTGGAGCATGTTAGGGTTTTAGATTTTGGATTTTGATGAAAGATTGATGAGATTCGAATTGAGGAAGGGTGAGGTTTGAAGTTCTGTTGCCATGGAGTTTTCCCTCCACGTTCAGGGCTCAAGGTTGATGATGATGTTGTGACCGTCAGATGCACCAAGACCTGTTGACTTCAGCTTGATCCGTTGGCCATGATTTAACTTCAAGTTGTGAAGACTTAGTCTGAAAACAATCCAAAACGTAGCGTTTCACTTAAAATAGGGTTATGGGCTTAAGTCAGGATTGATATCCCCACCCCCCCTTCATGGCCCAATTGGTTTCTGAATTGTGTTTTGTTACTCTTTGCACCGCTTCTTTTCCTTTTTCTTTTCATTTTATTAATTGTTTTCTGATTGGTAACTTGGGCTTAGCGCATGACTAACTGCACCCCACATTTCAAGCCCATATGAAAATGAATTGTCCATAGTTGCTTCCTGCACCCCAGTTCCATATTTCATTTTATTTTTTATCATTTTTTGTTAAACTTAGAAAAATCATATCAATTTGTAAATTAATGATTTTTAAATGGGAATTTTTTCTCCCATTTCATATTCATGTCTAGAAAATTGTCAAATAAAAATATTTTCCTTTCATGCATTTTTAGTATTTTTTGTATATTTTCTACTTTTATTGCATTTTATTTCTTTTATGTTAATACATGAATTTGTAGGATTTTGTTTAGGTAGTTCCCTTAAAATTTTTAGACCATTCTTTTTAGGATAGCTAGATATAGGTTTTAGCTTCCCCCTGAATTTATTCCATAATTTTGTGATAAATTTTAGGATAGTTTTGATTAGATGATATTAGGTTGTGTAGAATTAGGTTAAACTTCAACATAGGTCTATAATAACACTAGAATTTTAGGTTTTTAGGACAAATTAGACTATGGGACATATAGGGCATTAAGGGTAGGTATGTAGGATCCCTTAGAAATTATATTAGGATTTAATATAGTAGTATACTATTTTTAGATGATTTTTGTAGTGGATGACTGTTTGTGTTGCCCTTGTGGGTTTGTATTGTTGTTTGCTTTGCTTTGTGGGCTTGGAGAGCTTGGTATTGTTCCAAGGAGCATTGAGGAGCATAGTAGAAGAATTGAAGATGGATTGAGGAGCTTGAGAGCTTGATCTTGTTTGTTTTGTTATTGTTTTAGGGTTAGGGATTAGGAAGAGTTTAGACTTAGATAACTTCTTTCTTAAACATGGATGGTATCTTTCACCTCCATTCCTCCCTATAATTCAAAGTCTTTCCATGGTATACACCTCTCTCCTTTGGAGGGATAAGTGAGGTACCTAGGAAGTAGAACTTTTGAGGGAACCATTCCTTTGATGTTGAACCCTTATAGGTCACCTTTGGTGGTCAATAAGCAGTTCAATATCCCCAGCTTATCCAGTAAGTGATTTTCTCGGGTTTGATTATCTTGAGAGATGTTGAGCTTGAGTTTGAAGATGAAGACTTCAGTGAAGAGTGTTGAAGAGGATGAATCCTTGAGTATTGCCATTCTAGCTGAAGCTTGAAGAGCAGCAAGAGCAAGTTGATACTTGAAGACCCCTGCAGATGAAGTAAAGACTGAAGGATGAAGTTGACACTTCTAAGTGATTGAGATTGATTCTGAAGAGCTGAAGCTTGAAGAACAAAGGAAGTTGATACTTACTTTGATACCTGGAGATCCTGAAGGAGCCAAGTTGGTACTTATGATTGATAGTGAAGCCTGAAGGTGGAGTTGATCAAGAAGCTGAAGCTTAAGGGAGAAGATAAGTTGAAACTTATGTTGAAGGGTTGAAACCTGGAAAAGCAAATTGACATTTGTCAAGAGTGATTGAAGTCTGAAGACTGCATTGCTGTTGGAAAAGCTGAAGCTTGGAGTTGAGAGAGGAGTTGATCTGCTTTCTTTTCTTTTTCTTTTTTGTATTGATGTGTTCTATTTGACTTGCTTGATGCATTAGAATAAGTCCATATCTAGACTAGGTAGACTCTAGGAGCATGATTGCACTAGAGGTTGAGTTGCTCCCTCTGCTTGTATTGTTACTGCATGGCTTTGCTTGCGGGTATTCGGTAGAGCCCAGCTCCCTTGCCCATGTGGTTTGCTTGCCTGATGGCATTTTATTTCATTTGTATCTGTATGATTGCAGTTTACTGTTATTGCTTGATAGCATGATGTTTATCTTTTCAGTATGATTACTGTTATCCATTCTAGCTTGAGGTTGAGATGAGCTTGTGGAGGCTGAAGCCCCACACACATTTCCTCCCTCACTTGCATTGCATGCATTTTACTGTTTAAGCTGATGCTTTGTCTGTTTTGGTGTATCATTGACATGATCCCTTAGGACTCTCATTTCCTTTGATAAGGAATTGATGATAGAACTTTAGGTTGAAACCTATGCATGACAACTTCTAGGAGTTCCCTGTTCAAACCTCAACCATAGGATGAATCCATGGCATGACAACAGTAGGACTTGATAGTCTCCCTCCTAGTTGGGTCTGTTCTCTTCTCATCTCAAAACAGTTTAAGATACAGTAACCATGAATGATTTCTTTCGTACGTTACGAGCCTTAAGCTATCTGAGAAAGGATTGTGGGAGAGCTTCTTTTCCACAGTCTGGATGTTTAGTATGGTACCCTTTGGGTGACATGCGACGCATTCATTCTCAGGTCATAGTCTCTAGTGCGATTGAAATCGCAAACACAATAAAAAACACTTCTTTCATAAAAGACAGGAAATAAACCGTAGTTTCCCGAACTACGTGAGCTCTGATCTCTCATGCCTGTTGAGAGTACGTAGGCACAATACTGATGTATTGGCGAGCTACCTTCCCCGTAACCCGTCGTAGGCCGAACTACGTTGACTCTGATTTCTCATTCTCTGATGAGAATACGTAGGCATAAAGCGCGATGCTTTGCCGAGTCATTTTCTTTTCTTTTTAACCAGCCTTGATAGGTAGATAGAATGAAACCAACCCGTCCAAGTAAACACAACAAGCGAGGATCCCGTCGAGTACGACGGACGTGAGGGGTGCTAATACCTTCCCCTTGCGTAACCGAGTCCCGAATCCAGACAACGGTTGCGACGACCTTGTCTTACCCTTTTTCGTCAGGTTTTCCCGATCGTTTCCTTTCCCGCTCTGAGGGATAAATAACGAAAGGTGGCGACTCTTCTGTTGTGCCGGCACCTTATTTTCGCGCAAGCGACAATGAGGAGGAGCATTCCTTCGTTCCAAGTTGTTACGAGGCCTGTTCTGATTTGGGCGCTGATTCTGATAACCTCGGCCACGAGTTTGCTGATTTGCCAAAGAAGCGACATAAAGTTCTGGATATGGTGCCCTAGGCGCAATTGTCTGTCCCGCATAACAAGACACAGAAGATGAAGAACCAACAGATTTCACCGATTCATCTCGAGGATACTCAACATCTGGCATGATTGCATTGATCACAACTCCTTCTTCAGTTTGGTAGCTACAGAGAGATTCAGTTTCACTAGCCTGACCGCCCGAAACAATCTGAACTTTCCCAATTTTTACGGCATGCTCAATGCGTTCTCCTAATCTTACCAATTCAGAGAAATTTGGCGCATTTCCAAGCATTCTTTCGAAGTACAGGCTCTCCGGGGAGTCTACAAACATGCCCATTAACTCTCGGTCTAGAAGCGGTGGGTGCACTCTGGCAGCAAATTCTCTCCATCTCTGAACATACTTCCTGAAGGGTTCATTGTTCTCTTGAGACAATTCCTGCAACTGCATGCGACTAGGAACCATGTCTAGGTTATAATCACACTGTTTCAGAAAAGCTCTGGCTAAATCCACCCATGATCGAATCTGGTTACTCTCTAACTGCATATACCAACTCAGAGATGCCCCAGTCAGACTATCCTGAAAGCAGTGAATCATCAACTTGTCGTTTTGTGCAAACGAAGTCATTCTTCGGTAGAACATCACCAAATGTTGCTTCGGACAGCTATCTCCTCTGTACTTCTCAAATCTCGGCGCTCTGAACTTGGGAGGCAACACCAGGCCAGGAACCAAACACATGTCTGCAGCATTGATGTTGACAGCATCTTTAACTTTCAAGGCTTTGACTCCTTCTTCCAACACTCAGAGCCTTCTAGCATACTCAAGAGCTCTTGGGTCTTCGTTCCTAGCTACCGGGATCTCTCTTCGGATATTCGCCATAGGGAAAACAACACCTTGACTGTTAATAAGAGGAGGGCGTTCATTTCGGACAAAAACTGCTCACGTCGATCTTGGTCCATAACCGAAGGTTGCATAAATTGGTATGCAGTAACGTTGTTCACATGCAGAAGGTCTTCCACAGACATAGAGCCATACAGAGGATTGGTCGTCATAGTGAAACCTGTCAAGGTGTTAAGAGACTGGAAGTGGCTCTCAGACATAGCTACCAATAACCTTCAACTGACTTCACTGCTCGATTCTGCTCAAATCTGCTTCAACCCCTTGGTCGTCTTCTAACAATCAATAGTTGCTCAGGCCAACCACCGGATAATCACCTTCAGAATCAAAACAACGGCTAGATAAGAGCTCTGACTAGCTGGAGAATGATATGCAACATGATGCAACAATGTTTATGCAAATGCAATGCAATATGCAGCAAACACGGGATCACAGCCCCCACAAATCTCTGAATACTGCTCGCCGCTGACTGAGTAAGTTCGCTCTAAAGAGAAGACCAAAATATCGGGTTGGCTGGAAGTTAAGTTCCCTGCAAAAACCCTCCCACTCACGGGTATGAACCTAATCTGACAAGGTACGACATCCTATACGGGTATCAACGTCACAGACTTTCAAGAGCAATGATATGATACCCAGAAGGTGTGGCATCATCATCCCTTGAAGCGGCCTCACTTAGTCGAATCCCAATTGATAGGTCCCCAGAGTCGACAATCCTCGGGTCAGACAACTTGTCGAGCCCTAAGGGCCAGGCAAGAAGCATCAAAGAGAATTTCGTCCGAGTGCAGATTCTGCGGCTAGCTGGTGCGAGCTAAGCAAGCAGGCTAACCACTACTCTCTACTTCTAAGTCTATGTGTGTACTCAAGCCTGGGTTTTGGCTTCTCTCTCAAAGGAACAACCCACCCAACAGCACAACAGCAACAGATAATAACGAAATGCGGAAATTGTAAATACAGTAAAATACAACATACAACGCACAAAAATAAACATCCAAAGACGAGCAAACAAGCGCTAGGATTGACTCGCATAGGGGACATTGGATCCCCAGCAGAGTCGCCAACCGCTGGGGATGACCCAGACAGCTAGGAAGAAAATCCAAGGTGAGACTCGCATAGGGAACAGTCCCCAGCAGAGTCGCCAGTTGTCGCTACTGCGAAAATCGGCGCCGGCTATGACAGAAGAGTCGCCACCGTGCGTTATTTATCCCTCAGAACGGGAAAGGAAACGATCGGGGAAAACCTGACGAAAGGGTATAAGACAAGGTCATTGCAAACATTGTCTGGATTCGGGAGTCGGTTACGCAAGGGGAAGGTATTAGCACCCCTCACGTCCGTCGTACTCGACGGGATCCATGCTTGTTGGTTTGTCTACAGGATGCAAAAACAATCTATCTACGGCTGCTAAGTCTAAACGGAAGGAAACTGACTCGATAGAGCATTGCACTCTATGCCTACGTATTCCCTCGTGCAATGGGAAATTCAGAGTCATCGTAGTTCGGGAAACTACGGGGAAAGGTTGCTCGCCAAGACTTCGTGTCTTGTGCCTACGTATTCTTGTCCGGTACGAGAAATCAGAGCATGCAGTAGTTCAGGCTAACTACGGGTAGTCAAAGGGTGTTCTCGATCACACAGGAGTGAGAGATTAAGTTGCTTTGAAAGGTGCGGGAACCTACGTAACTTAGAACTACGGTCTAGTCTCAAATGCGCAAGGGCAAGAGAAAGGGAAACAGGCAATAGCGGGAAAGTCTCATTCGCACAGCAACGAGAGAAAATAGCAGTTAGTTGTTAGTGTGCTCGCTAGGATATCGCATCCTATGCCTACATATTTTCATTCGGTATGAGAAATCAGAGCAGCTGTAGTTCAGCGGGAAAACGTGTCTCGATTGCACGGGGGCAAGAGAAGGGGTCTCGATTGCCTGAACGCGAGAGAAAAGGGGTTTCGATCGCACGGGGGCGAGAACAAAGAGGAAACAGGCCTACGCCTAAACGGGAAGGAACTTGGGAGAGGCACGCAAGAACCTAAGACGTAGGAGCGAATGCGTCGTATGTCACCCTAAGGGTACCATACTAGACATCCTAGACGATTGAGAAGTAACTCCTCAACTGTCATTTCCTACGTATCTAACGATACAGCTTACAACACTCGACGGTTGCCTGAAGACTTGAATAAGATGATGATGTTGAACGAAGCGGCTCCGTTGGCTCTCGACATGCGCGCAAGCTCCATTCCAATCTTCTTCTCTCTGGATCCTTGATGAGGACGCTCGAATCAGGAACAATGTAACGCTTAGACCGTCATGGTTTGACTTATACGAGAAATTGAACTCTCAGAGATAGCATATTGATGTCCGTGTCAAAGACAAGATAGATAAATGATATCGAAAATCATTCTCCAATTGAATCATGTCACACGGCCAGCCAAAAATAAAATCGAAGATAAGATCAGATAGAAACGAAAATAGGAGAGAAAATAGGAGAAAAAAGGAAATAAAAGTCTACTCCTAAAATACGACAATTAAATTCCAATAGAAAATACTCTAACGAAATTAAAAGAAAATGCATAATGGAAAATAGCATAAAAAACAATTTTATCTAAAATATTCTATAAGGAAAACTAGAATTAAATTCTATAATACTCTATAAAGAAAATAGAAGTCCTAAATTAAAATCTATAATATGCTAAAAATAATAGAATATAAATTCTATATTAAAAAATATGCACTAGTATTCTAACCATTGAAAATAATCTCCTAAAAGAAAATAGGAAAAATAAAATCTACACTATTACAATCAATCATCCAATACAAGGGGAAATTGAAAATAAAAGGGGAGGGGGGTACAACCTGCAAACTGGGGTATGCAGAAAAAAACACCATTCTGGGCCCAGCCCACAATACAATAAAGTCAGAAAAAACAAAATAAAAAAAAGGTCCCAGGGGGGTGTTGCACAGGAATTCAGGGGTGTGATTCAGAAAATGTGAATCTGGCCCAGCCCAATACAACCACACAAAAAACACCACAAAAAAAAACTAGGGATGGGGGGAGCGTAAGCAGAACGGAGGGCGTATGGATCAGAAACGAAATTTGGCCCAATCTAGCCCAATCCAGTCTCAACCTCTCCTCTCTCAAACCCAACTCTGCAACCCTAATTTCTTTCTCTCTTCTCAGCTTACTGTTCACCTCCGCCGTAAACCTCTCAAACTCTCTCTCGTCAAACTTCATTTGTCTCCCTTCTCTACTCAGTTTCTGATCTCTCTCACAATATTCTTTTCCTTTCGTTTTCACTTAATATTCATTTCAAAACCTGCCAACAAAAACCTACAAATTAACACAATCTGGAAACAACTAATTCATTGAAGATCTTGAAGGTGTTTGCATGTGGAAATCAACAGACGAAGATTGAGGAAGTTCGCTTGAAGGTTTTACGAAGATATGTGAATCTGATGTTGAATGTTCTTGAGGAACGACGAAGATTGATGGAGCTTTCTGAATGATGAAGCTGTTCGTTGGAAATCTTGAAGGATTTTGAAGGATCTGGAGATCTAAATGGCGATTGAAGCGATGTTGGAGATCGGTGATGATCTTGAAGATTGCTGAAGATCTATGAACCTGATGACGATTTTTGATGAAGAACTGAAGATGATTGTTGAAGTTGCATTTCTAGAAAAATGTTGGAGAAGAATGATGAACATGCTGATGAACTTGATGAAACTCTTGATGACTCTGAAGGATATGAAAGATCTGGGAACATGCGGATAGATGAAGAATTGGAAAACGTATGAACGTAAAGAACTTCTGGAATCTTGATGAAGATTGTAAAGAAACTGGAAAAAGGTATGAAGGTCAAGTGATCATCTGGAAACTGATGAACGAGATGATGAACGATGCGAGATCTGGAGTTTCTGGAAAAAAAGATTGAAGAACACATGAATGTTCACGGTGATTTCTGGAAACAAGATGAGGATAGCTTGAAGTTTCCGGCGAGAATTCGAGTTTTCCGGCGAGGTTTTGCAGTTACCGGTGACAGTTGGTTGAAGGTGATAGATGAAGAAGATGAATATTCATCAGTGGCTTGCAGTTTTCCGGCGAAAAACAGTTACCGGTGACGGTTAGGGTGGCTCCGATGAGCGGTTACGGCGAGACCAGCGGCGGCTGCATGGCCGGCCGGTGAAGGGAGAACGGAGGAGGAGGATGAGACACGTGTGCTGCATGCGTGGAATGGGGAGATAGTGGGACAGGTGGGAGGGAGAGAAAGTGATGTGTGGCCTCTTTGCATGGTTAGTGGAGGGTGAGGTGGCTACCATGCAGAGAGTGGAGGGTGAGTGGGAAATGAGGTGGCAGCAAGAGTGAAGCACGCGTGGACTACTTATACTGATGCCAAGTGGCAGCGAGTTGGCTGGATTTGGGCCTCCAACACCTGGCCCACAAAACTCTGATTGCAATTAAAGACTAATTAAAGATCATTAGTGCTAAACAAAAAGAAATTAACCTGACTAAACTAATTGCTAATTAATTGCAACTAATTAAAAGGATTAAAATTTGATTAATACCCTAAGTAACATCTAATTAATCCTATTAAATTCTAAACCCAAATTCAATTAATATCTACAAATGAATTAAAACAAATAATTTCTAACAAATTCAATTAATATCTAAAAATGAATTAAATCTATCAAATATCCTATTAATTCTAAAATGAAACAATTAACATCTAATAAAATTCTAAAAAGAGAAGAATTATTAAACTCTATTAAACCAAATAATATCTATTTAAAAAAATTCTAGAAAAAGGAATATCCTATTAAAAATCATTAAAACTTCATTAAAAATCTATTCAATATCTATTTAAAATTCTAGAACCAACTATTTAAAAAAAGAATTATCTACTTAAAGTCCTAGAAAAAGCTATTAAATTCTATAAGAAAATATTAAAAAATCTATTTAACATCTAGAAAAATTCAATTAAATCTATTAAAATCTATTAAAAATCTAGAAAATAAAAGGGAAAAATCTAAAAATGCCAGGAAGCCAATTAAATCGATTAGAAAACAAATGCGCAACTATAGCGAAATAAGCGGTAAAAACCGGACACCGAAATGTCCTCAAAAATAACAGCGAGAGCTGAAAACACCGGGATGAGCACAAGTTCTCAAAATAAATCCTCGTATTGGCCTGAAATGCCTGAAACGCCAGGGGAGGCTGTAATCCCGATAAAATCAGTCTGACTGCAAAAATGCAATGGATGCGGTATGTGAATGCGAATGCAAAATGCGTCGAAACATAAACCAGATGTGGAAACTGGTTGGTCAAATTTTGGGGTGCAACACTGAGTATGCGGCGAGATTTGAAGAGTTGATCAAGTTTTGTCCTCACTACAACACTGTTAATGCTGAGAGATCTAAGTGTCTCAAATTTGTGAATGGTTTGAGGCCTGAGATCAAGCAAGCTATTGGTTATCAAGAAATCCGGCGATTTTCTGAGTTGGTAAACATGAGTAGGATTTATAATGAGGATAGTAGGGCTCGGTCTAGCCACTACAAGAGCCTAAGTGATAAGAAAGGAAAGAGCCAATTCAGAGGAAAACCTTACGTGACTCCTGCTGAAAAGGGGAAACAAAGGGTTGGTTTTGGTAAGAAACCAAGTGGGGGAGTTTCTACTCCGGTGAGATGTTATAGGTGCGGTGAAGAGGGACACCGTGCTCTGGAATGCAAAAGTGTTGAGAAGACGTGTTTCAAGTGTGGCAAGCCAGGCCACAAGGCTCTTGAGTGCAGAAGCGGTACGGGTGTGACTTGCTACAATTGTGGTGAGCAAGGGCACATTAGTACCAAATGTGATAAGCCGAAGAAGAATCAAGGGAGCAGAAAAGTGTTCGCTCTATCTAGATCTGCGACTGCTAGTGATGATCGCTTGATCAGAGGTACGTGTTTTATTAATGGCATGCCTTTGATCACTATAATTGATACTAGAGCTACGCATTCTTTTATTTCTCTGGAGTTTGTTAGAAGGTTGAATCTTGAGATGTCTGTTATTGGTGGTGGCATGGTTATTGATACTCCTGCTATGGGTTCGGTAACTACACCGTACGTGTGTTTGAATTGCCCTTTGAGTATTTTCGGTAGAGACTTTGGGGTTGATTTAGTGTGTCTTCACTTAGATCAACTTGATGTCATTCTGGGAATGAATTGGTTAAAATTCAATCGTGTTTATATTAACTGTTTTGATAAAACGGTTATTTTCCTGAACCGGGCGATGAAAGGAATTTGTTTATGACTACTAAGCAAGTGATGGAATCAGTGCGAGATGGGGCAAGGGTATTTATGTTGATGGCAACTTTGAGTATTGGTAGAAGTGAGGCAATTGATGCCTTACCAGTTGTCCGTGATTTTCCGGAAGTTTTTCCTGATGAGATAAGGGATTTACCGCCGGAATGAGAAGTGGAGTTTTTGATTGACCTGATTCCTGGAACCAGTCCGATATCGATGGCTCCATATCGTATGTCCGCATCGGAATTGAAAGAGTTGAAGAGTCAACTTGAATATTTGCTTGAGAAGAGGTTTATTCGTCCGAGTGTGTCGTCGTGGGGTGCACCGGTGTTGTTGGTTAAGAAGAAAGAAGGTTCTATGAGACTCTGTGTGGATTACAGACAGTTGAACAAGGTGACTATCAAGAACAAGTATCCACTTCCGAGGATTGATGATCTGATAGATCAGTTGGTTGGTGCAAGTGTGTTCATTAAAATAGATTTGAGGTCTGGCTATCATCAGATTCGTGTGAAAGCTGAGGATATTCAGAAGACTGCTTTTAGAACGAGGTATGGACATTATGAGTATTCTGTAAGGCCATTTGGTGTGACTAATGCACCAGGTGTATTTATGGAGTACATGAATAGGATTTTCCATCCTTATTTGAACAAGTTCATTGTGGTGTTTATTGATGACATTTTGGTCTACTCGAAGAATGAAGAGGAGCATGCCGAACATTTGAAGATTGTGTTATCTATGTTGAAAGAGAAGCAGTTGTATGCGAAACTTTCTAAGTGTGAATTTTGGTTGAAAGAAGTGAGTTTCCTTGGTCATGTGATTTATGTGAAGGTATTGCGGTTGATCCATTGAAGGTTGAAGCGGTATCGCAATGGGAGACTCCGAAATCAGTTTTTGAGATTAGAAGTTTTCTTGGTTTAGCGGGTTATTATCGTAAGTTTATTGAAGGATTTGCTAAGTTATCGTTACCGTTGACGCAATTGACTAGGAAGGGTCAAGCTTTTTTTTGGGATGCCATGTGTGAAGAGAGTTTTCAGGAACTTAAGAGAAGATTGACGACAGCCCCTGTTCTGATTTTGCCAAATCTGGAAGAGCCATTTGTTGTGTATTGTGATGCTTCTTTGATGGGCTTGGGAGGTGTGTTGATGCAGAATAATCAAGTTGTAGCCTATGCTTCGAGGCAACTCAAAGTGAATGAGAAGAATTATCCGACTCATGACTTAGAGTTGGCCGTCGTCGTATTTGTGCTTAAACTTTGGAGGCATTATTTGTTTGGTGCGAGATTTGAAGTGTTTAGTGATCACAAGAGTTTTAAGTATCTCTTTGATCAAAAGGAATTGAATTCAAGGCAAAGAAGGTGGTTAGAGCTTTTGAAGGATTATGATTTTGGGTTGAATTACCATCCGGGTAAAGCGAATGTGGTAGCGGATGCGTTGAGTCGGAAATTGTTGCACATGTCGATGATGATGGTGAAAGAGTTGGAATTGATTGAGCAATTTCGTGATTTGAGTTTGGTGTGTGAGGAGACATCTTATGGGGTTAAGCTTGGAATGTTGAAGCTTACGAGTGGTATTTTGGACAAAATTCGAGAAGGAAAGAAATCCGATTTGAGTTTAGTTGATCGGTTGACTTTGATCAATCAAGGCCAAGGTGGTGATTTTCGGATTGATGAGAATGGTATTATGAGGTGTCGGGATAGAGTTTGTGTCTCGGATCTTGATGAACTGAAAAAGAGTATTCTTGAGGAAGGACATCGTAGAGGATTGAGTATTCATCCAGGTGCTACTAAGATGTATCAAGATTTAAGGAAAATATTTTGGTGGCCTCGTATGAAGAAGAATATTGCCGAATTTGTGTATTCTTGTTTGACTTGCCAGAAGTCGAAGATTGAGCATCAGAAACCGTCAGGTTTGATGCAACCGTTGTTTATTCCTGAGTGGAAATGGGATAGCATTTCTATGGAATTTGTGTCTGGATTACCTATGACGCGGGGTAATTTTGAAGCTATTTGGGTTATTGTGGATAGATTGACTAAATCTGCTCACTTTATTCCTATGCGAATGGATTATCCGTTGGAGAAATTGGCAAGGCTATACATCGAAAGGATTGTCAGTTTGCATGGTATTCCGTCTAGTATTGTATCAGATAGGGATCCGAGGTTTACTTCGAGATTTTGGGAGAGCTTGCAAAGTGCTTTGGGTACGAAGTTGCGTTTGAGTTCAGCTTATCATCCTCAAACAGATGGTCAGACTGGGAGAACTATTCAATCACTTGAGGATCTTTTGAGAGCTTGTGTATTGGAGAAAGGAGGAGCTTGGGATAGCTACTTGCCTTTGATTGAATTTACTTACAACAACAGTTTTCATTCGAGCATTGGTATGGCACTGCTCGAAGCATTGTATGGTAGGCGGTGTAGGACGCCACTGTGTTGGTATGAGTCCGGAGAGAGTTTTGTAGTTGGACCTGAGATAGTTCAGCAGACTACGAACAAGATTAAGATGATTCAAGAAAAGATGAGGATTTCTCAAAGTCGTCAGAAGAGTTATCATGACAAGAGGAGGAAGGCACTTGAATTTCAAGAGGGAGATCATGTGTTTCTTCGGGTTACTCCGATGACTGGTGTTGATAGGGAATTGAAGTCGCGTAAGTTGACGCCGCGTTTCATTGGTCCTTATCAGATTTTGCAGAGGATAGGAGAAGTGGCCTATCTTGTGGCCTTACCGCCGTCGCTTGTTAATCTACATGATGTGTTCCATGTATCTCAGTTGAGGAAATACATTGCGGATCCGTCTCATGTAGTCCAAGCAGATGATGTGCAGGTGAGAGATAACCTAATTGTGGAGGCATCACCTATGCGGATAGAGGATCAGAAGTTGAAGCAACTTCGAGGAAAAGATATTTCTTTGGTGAAGGTCGCTTGGGGAGGACCGGCCGGTGGAAATGTGACTTGGGAACTGGAGAGCCAAATGAGGGAGTCTTATCCAGAACTGTTTGAACCAGGTAACATTTTCGAGGACGAAAATTCCTAAAGTGGGGGAGGGTTGTAACAGCCCAAATTTAATTAATTAATTAATTATGTTAATTAATTGATTTATTGGAATTAATCTTAATGATTTGGATTAATTGGATTTATTTGGTAGATAATTGAAGAGAGAAATGGGAAGGAAAGAAAATAATAGAAGTATATAAGGGATAAGTGGAAAGAATTGGATAGAAAGAAAATAGAAGAGAAAGAATAGAGAAAGAGGAGAAAAGAGAAGAGAAGAGGGAAACATGGAGAAATCATCAAGAATCAACTTCAAGCTTCAATCCAATCGAGGTAAGGGTGAGAAACATTATTATCTAGTCAATATATATGGTTATGTATGTGTGGGTTGGGTTTTGTTGTGAGTTTCCACCATTTTTCAAGCTAGGGCAAAATGGATTTAATCGGTAGAATCGTAGTTTAATCGGTTAGAAACTGGAAATAATGTCGTAGAATAGTCAGGTGATGTGGGATTAAGATTACTGGAATAATTCAAGAAAACTCCCAGTGGTCTTCGCTGGCAAGTTCGCCAGGCGAAGGTGAGTGACGAAGATTCGCCAGTTGAGTACATCAGCGAAGGGTAGCGAATCAAGTCAGTAGCTACTGACTTTTGTTCGCTGGCGAGTTCGCCGGGCAAAGGTCCCAGCGAGCATTCGCCAATGGCTTCTCCAGGCGAAGGGTGGCGAGCAGGACAACATTGTTTCTTTTCTGCTTTATCCATCCAATGATTATTTGCTTGGTTCTATTATGTTAATCCTATGTGATATGAATAGTTTGTGTACTATTGTGATGAGCTGTGGGTAGCCTTTGGGCGTGAATCCTAGATTGTGATATGTGTATTGTTTGAATTGATTAGGGATACATGAGAACATATTAGTGAATATGTGTGTATTGTCTAATAAGTATGTGAATGCATATTGTTGTATGCTAATGTATGTAATGCATGGGAACATATCGTGGATATGTGTGCATTGTTTTGATGAATGTGATGATGGTATTGAATGTGAATGCCTTGAATTGTTATGAATATGTTGTGTGTGCAATCATGTTGTAATTCTTGAAGGGATGAATTATTTGAATGCATGGGATTAAGATGCAGGAACGGTCTTAAGTGCATTTTTGTTGGTTGATTGCATATGCATCATTTAGTCAAGCGACAATGTTTGCTAGTTTCGTGGAGACTAGTGGCTTGTCCCAAACCTAGAAGGGTGGGTTTGAAGCCTAGGGGACGGGCTTTGTTGTTATCGGTCTAGAAGGGTGGACCCGGTTTAAGTGTAAAAACCGAAAAATGATAACAAGTGTTGGTACCACATAGCATTGAGTTGCATTGAGTCGTGATTGAGTCACATAACATGGATGTCCTGGTTATATGAATATGCTTGATTGTGAATTATGGAGTTGAGAATATGAATGTATGTAGGATGAAATATACTTGTTGAATATCCATGAATGGTTTGTGTATATGTATGATGATGCATATGATAATGAAAATGAATTGTGGTGAGAAATGTGGATTATATGCAATTGTTACTTGTATATATATAATCTTATGCATTGATTATTATGGTAATATTTCTCACCCTTCTATTGTTTTATAATGCTCTATGAGGCATTGCAGATTAGGTTGCTGGAGGTTTCTTTTGTGAAGTATAGCTTCATTCTTTTGAGTCGGACTGCTCTGATTATGTAACACCGGGTAGTTAGGCTTGTATAGCATTGTTTTGTGATACATTTGTGATGTATTAGTTGATGATGTTTTGTAACATGAATGATTGATGAACCCAACTGGATAATATGTATTTATGTGATCAAATGTTTTGAGGTAATTCAAATGTTTTAATCTTCCGCTTTAATTTTAAATATTGAGACGTGGGTTTAAGGACTAAGTTCCTCTACTTTGAAAACCATCCCACTGTTGCATATTTTTATAGAGCAGGTGTTCAGTGTTTTATTGGTGATAATGTGACATACTTCTTTTATACCGTATTTTAAATCATACTCTCATAAAATTTATATGTGCCTATATATATTATTGTTTTATTTGGGGGTATAGAAGGGGGTGTTACATTAAGTAAGTTTTGAGACAGAATGAGGGTTCTGATATCGTAGGTTCGCTGGCTCTCGCCAGGCGAGTGAAAGCGAATCTTCGCCAGGCGAAGCCCAGCAAATAGCTGGCGAATAATTCAAGAAAACTCCCAGTGGTCTTCGCTGGCAAGTTCGCCAGGCGAAGGTGAGTGACAAAGGTTCGCCAGGCGAGTACATCAGCGAAGGGTAGTGAATCAAGTCAATAGCTACTGACTTTTGTTCGCTGGCGAGTTTGCTGGGCGAAGGTCCCAGCAAGCATTCGCCAATGGCTTCGCCAGGCGAAGGGTGGCGAGCAGGACATCATTGTTTCTTTTCTGTTTTATCCATCCAATGATTATTTGCTTGGTTCTATTATGTTAATCCTATGTGATATGAATAGTTTGTGTACTATTGTGATGAGTTGTGGGTAGCCTTTAAGCGTGAATCCTAGATTGTGATATGTTTATTGTTTGAATTGATTAGGGATACATGAGAACATATTAGTGAATATGTGTGTATTGTCTAATAAGTATGTTAATGCATATTGTTGTATGCTAATGTACGTAATGCATGGGAACATATCGTGGATATGTGTGCATTGTTTTGATGAATGTGATGATGGTATTGAATGTGAATGCCTTGAATTGTTATGAATATGTTGTGTGTGCAATCATGTTGTAATTCTTGAAGGGATGAATTATTTGAATGCATGGGATTAAGATGCGGGAACGGTCTTAAGTGCATTTTTGTTGGTTGATTGCATATGCATCATTTAGTCAAGCGACAATGTTTGCTAGTTTCGTGGAGACTAGTGGCTTGTCCCAAACCTAGAAGGGTGGGTTTGAAGCCTAGGGGACGGGCTTTGTTGTTATCGGTCTAGAAGGGTGGACCTGGTTTAAGTGTAAAAACCGAAAAATGATAACAAGTGTTGGTACCACATAGCATTGAGTTGCAGTGAGCCATGATTGAGTCACATAACATGGATGTCTTGGTTATATGAATATGCTTGATTGTGAATTATGGAGTTGAGAATATGAATGTATGTAGGATGAAATATACTTGTTGAATATCCATGAATGGTTTGTGTATATGTATGATGATGCATATGATAATGAAAATGAATTGTGGTGAGAAATATGGATTATATGCAATTGTTACTTGTATATATATAATCTTATGCATTGATTATTATGGTAATATTTCTCACCCTTCTGCTGTTTTATAATGCTCTATGAGGCATTGCAGATTAGGTTGCTGGAGGTTTCTTTTGTGAAGTATAGCTTCATTCTTTTGAGTCAGACTGCTCTGTTTATGTAACACCGGGTAGTTAGGCTTATATAGCATTCTTTTGTGATACATTTGTGATGTATCGGTTGATGATGTTTTGTAACATGAATGATTGATGAACCCAGCCGGATAATATGTATTTATGTGATCAAATGTTTTGAGGTAATTCAAATGTTTTAATCTTCCGCTTTAATTTTAAATATTGAGACGTGGGTTTAAGGACTAAGTTCCTCTACTTTGAAAACTATCCCACTGTTGCATATCTTTATAGAGCATGTGTTCAGTGTTTTATTGGTGATAATGTGACATACTTCTTTTATACCGTATTTTAAATCATACTCTGATAAAATTTATATGTGCCTATATATATTATTGTTTTATTTGGGGGTATAGAAGGGGGTGTTACAGGTGTTGCCCCGTTGTTGCATATCTGTTGAGCAGGTATTGTACGTTTTGAATTTTTGTATAATGTGGCATGCCTCTTTTATACCATGATTGTAATTATACTCTGATGATATATTGATTGCGTGCCTAAATGATTAATTGTGTTTATTTCAGGCTATAGAAAGGGGGTGTTACAATGGGCGCCCTTTTGTTCTGGCCAGACCAAACTTGCTAGGCATATGTATTAATGGGGTGGGGGATACAATGGATGCATCACCACCACATATGTTAACCTGTGTGCCTTAAGTACTTGTCACTACTGAAACTAGGGTTCGAATCCTCCTCACCCCAGTTTCATTTTATTTTCCTGATTATTCAGTTGGATAACACACATAATATGTAGCCTTCCTCTTATGATCACCACACACGTGTGGTTGGATTGGTTAGTGTTTTGACTGGTGAGCATAGTTTCATGGGTTCAACACCCATGGAGACCATTCCCCACTATTTTTAATGACTTATTTTCTTGTTTTTCTTTGTAAATTCAATTGATCATAACTTTCTCATTTTTTTATCATTTTGAACCCATTCTTTTTTCAAATTGTTCATGATAATGCCTATTTCTGTTTATGAAAAGAAAACACTAAAAATAATTATTTTTTATGCATCTATGAATGTTCAAATTATATGGTCATTTTAGGATTTCCATGAAGTTCTTTTGATTCTTTTGAGTATTCCTTTGCTTTCCCTTGTACATGCTGCTTTGTGTGGATCACATACACTTTGTAGAAATGTTGTTTGATCTTTCGAACTTGTGCATTGTGTTATTACTGGAGTTTTATACCTTTTTGATGCATGCTTACATGTTAAAAGTATATGTTGAACTTTTCCCATACCATGAGCTATTTGCTTGACTATTTTGCCTTAACATGAGATGTTCTTTCGATGTTTACAAGACCATGATGTACATGTTTCCCTTTGTGCTATTTTTCATTATCTTCCTCGACATTGGCTCTTATCTTTGTAATATTCATCAATACTTTTAGAACCTTGATTGAGCCGTTGTAATCTATTATGCAAGTCCCTATGGTAATAGGAAGGGACAAATCTTCTTCTCATAATTCTTTTCATCTCCTCCCAAGTGTTGATGACTTATTCTTCATATCTTCTCCTTTCTTTGACAGTTTGATCCCACCACACCAAGGCATATTATCTAAATTCAAGGGCAATAACCTTTACTTTTTGAACATTAGTAAAATTGTTACAAGCAAAAATTTGTTCAATTTTTGTTTCCCATTTTAAATAAGCATCTGGATCATTTTTTCCTTGAAAGGTTGGAACTTAAATTTTTATACCACTTAATCTTTCCTCTCTAGGCCTTCCCATTCTCCTTCTCCTTAATATTTCCTTCTCCTTAGTGTTATTTTATAGGTTTTCTAATTGATCAATCCTCGCATGAATTTCCTCTATTTGTTCTATCATTATCTCTCTCATTTTAGCTGTGAGAGCTTCCAACAACTATTCGACGAGGGCTACCATTACCTTCTAAATTTGACATGTTTAAAAAATTATAATCCTCACGTATTTACACTCAAATTTGGCTTCTTTTTTTTTAAATGAACACTCTTGCCTTTTTCCACTCAATTTCTCTTTTTAGTTCTTTAAAGAAACCGAACTCAATCACACAAGAAAAATAAATTTCAAATGGTAAATACTCAAAATGCTAGAAAGGAAAGGAAAATGGAAATAAAACAAAGGCAATAAAGGAGAAAAATTAAGACAAAGAAAATTAACGAGGTAAATTAGAAAGTGCTAAAACGTAAAGCAATATATAACAAGCAAAAAAACAACAAGAATATTTCATTTTTATTTTTTCTTTCGATTTATTTATTTATTTGAACTTTTTATTTTTATTTTCTTGTGTGTATATGATTCAATACAAGATAATAAGAATGGAATTGGAATTTTCAAAAAGAAATGGTTATATATCAATCGTGCTCTTGATACCACTTGATGGCTAACCAATTTGTAATTTGGCCATTTTTCTCATACGTTGGTAAACTTATGAAGATTGTGATTTATTATGATAATATAGAGTAGGAATCACAAAATTATAAGTATTGTTTGATATTGGGCAGAATCAACACAAACTAGAATTATGAAAGAAAATGTTGGAAAGGGATAGAAATGGGACGCCACACTCTTTCTATGATTTAGAAAGGATAATAAGCCTAAGTGAAGATCACCACAAAAAACTTGGCTTCTTGATAAGATCAAAAATTTGTCCAATCCAAAACAAAGGAGCAAAGCTCTCAAAATCACACAAAGTATTTGTTTAACAAAATTGAACTTGATTTTTCATTCAAGATTAACTCCCTATTTATAGGTAAAGGGTAGCTTACAATAGTAACTTAAGAAATTCTACAACTTCATTCCACTAACATAATAATAATGGCTTGGGAATGAAAGGTCACACATTAAAGGTGATAGAGAAAGTGTATATTCATTGCCTTGATGAATAATAGCAATTTATAGCCACTTTGATTAATGCATCCCACCTTTCTCTTTCTCTCTCCTTCAAAGTTTTACCTATTCATTTATTCAACCTATTATTTATTTAGAGACCTAAAAGCCGCAAAATTTTAAAGCTTTAAGAGCTTTAGAATGTTTAAAACACATAAAAAAATGAAATAAAAAACAATTGTTTTTGGCCAAAATTTGACAAGTTGGGCCCTAACACATTTTATTACAACATAATTGATTAAAACATCAAAATGGATCAACAAGACCATATGACATGCCCTTTTCATTAATTTGGACCAAAATGACAAGCCTTATTCCATTTTCTTTCATTTGGCCCCTTAATCCCATTGGTTTGTTCATAAATTGTATTTGAGTGGATGAGCAATGTGTACTAAGATTCCATGATAGAATTTGTATTCCTGATGATTCTGAGTTGAAAAAGATGATTATAGAAGAGAGTCATAGGAGTAGTTTGAGCATCCATCCAGGAGCTACGAAGATGTATCAGGATTTGAAGAAGATATTTTGGTGGCCTAGATTGAAACATGATGTGGCTCAGTTTGTGTATGCCTGTTTGACTTTTGAGAAGTCGAAAGTTGATCACCGGAAACCTACAGGGTTAGTGCAACCGTTGGATATTTCATAGTGGAAATGTGATATCATTTCTATTGATTTTGTGACTGGGTTTCCGAATACTCCGAGAGGGCATGATGCCATTTGGGTGATTGTTGATAGACTGACGAAGTCAACATATTTTATTCCCATTAACATCATTCTTTTCTTTACATAAGTTGGCAGAGATTTATATTCATGTGATCTTGAAATTTCATGGAGCTCAGTTGAGTATTGTGTCACATAGAGATCTGAGGTTCACTTCCATATTTTGGGAGAGTTTGCATGAGGCTTTGGGTTTGAAACTGAGGTTAAGTTCTACTTATCATCCGCAGACAGATGGTCAGACAGAGAGGAATATTTAGTAATTGGATGATCTTTTGAGAGCTTATGTTCTTGTGCAAGGAGGTGCTTGGGATAGTCATTTATTGTTAATTGAGTTTACTTATAATAACAGTTTTCAATCTAGCATTGGAATGGAGCCTTTTGAAGCATTGTATGGTCATAGATATATGACACCTTTGTGTTCGCATGAATCTGGTGAAAGTGTAGTGCTTAGACCTAAGATTGTCTAACAGACTATTGAGAAGGTGAAGCTAATTTGGGAGAAGATGAAAGCTTCATAGAGTTGGCAGAAGAGTTAACATAATAAGACGAGGAAGAATATTGATTTTTAAGAGGGAGACCATGTATTCCTGAAAGTCACTCTGGTGACTAGTGTTAGGCGTGCCTTGAAGTCGAGGAAGCTTACTCCTTGGCTTATTAGTTCGTATCAAATATTAGAGAGGATTGGATTTGTTGTGTATAGAGTGGCGTTGCCACCGAATTTGTCGAATTTGTATGATGTGTTTCATGTTTCATAGCTTCAGAAGTATGTTTCATATCCTTCGCATGTGATTTTGATGGATGATGTGTAGGTGAGGGATAACCTTATAGTTGAGGCTTTACCTGTGAGCGTTGATGACCGTGAAATGAGGCAGTTGAAAGGCAGTGAGATTACTCTCGTGAAGGTAGTGTGGGAAGGTGTTGTCGGTGAAAATATTACTTGGGAGTTGGAGAGTATGATGCGAGAGTCGTATCCAGAGTTGTTTGCATCAGGTAAATTTTTTAGGACAAAAATATTGTAAGTGGGGGACAGTCGTAACGCTCCGGTTTATTTTGATTTATTTTTCCATAATTTAATTATGTGATGTTGTGTATTTGTATGTGTAGATTGGTGTTTGGTGTGTTTAAACTACCCTAGGTGTGGGTAGTGGCCTTAAGAATAGCATTAAGGTGTTAGGGGTGTGTGAGGAATAATGTAGAGATTGGTGGTATGGTGAGTAAAACTAATTAGATTATATTAGTTAGTGATTATTTATTTAAATAATATAAGGTAAATATTATTTAATTAGTTGGGAAGTTGAGTGATAGAGGTTGTTAGAACGTGAAAGTTTGGAGAAAAGAGAAAGAAGAGAGCTAGGGCAAGGAGGAAGAACCACTATTGTTAGAGGTAGATAAAGCTTTTGCAAGAACTCTAAGGTAAGGGTGAAGTTCTAATTATCTAAGGGTTTGTGTGATGATGGTAGGGAGATTATGTATATGCTTGAATTGTTGGTTTCTTCTCTCTATGCAATGATCATGGTTGTAATTGTGTGTTGTTGTATTGAATATTTGAATTTTGAACTATGAATAGTATTATGATGATGTAGTTGATGTTTGATTGGTGTAATTGTTGCGTTGTTTCTGTTGGAATTATGAATTCGATGAAATTATTGATGGTAGATGTTATATGATTGTGTGGGGGTTGCGAGTCAGAGTCGAAACTAAGTTATGAGTGTTTTGTGGAAAGAATTTGGGGTTTGAAACTTTTGAAAAATAATTTTTCGTGTTAAAACATAAGATAAATGATTTGTAAGAAAAGTGGGATTTTGGGGTATGTCAAAAAGTAAATCACATACTGATAAGCAGCAGAAAAGTGCTTCTGCTGCAAGTGTAATCAGTTACCACGAAAGTGGTAACCGATTACACTATTCTTAAAATGTGTTTTCTGGGCTTTTTGTGAAGGTGTAATCAGTTACCAGGATTTGGGTAACCGATTACACTGTGTGTGTTTTATGTAGTGTGGCTGGTTACAGAGAGTGTAACCGGTTACATTGGGATCAATTTTTGAAAAACTTCTAAAGTTCATCACTTCAGTTTCGGATGTCGTTCGAAGCGTTGGGAAACTGACGCGATTGACTTTATTCTAAACTTAGTTTTTGTACCAGAAATTGTATAATTTGTTATGTGATGGTGTGAAATGTATTGTAAGGCTTATGTTGTGGTGTGACATATTCGTCAATGCATTGTTGTTGGTTGCAATATTTATATGTTATTGTTGTTAAACTGTTGTAGCATGTGTTAATGCATGGTGGCCAGTATTAGAGATGTACATTGACTTTTGGTGTTGGTCATTATGCATGTTTTTTTCGTTGTATGTTGTATGTTGGATGCATTCATGTTGTTGGGTGATGGTCCGTTGTTGGTGAGCCTCAATCCCAGGAGGTGGGGATTGGGTGCGTGTAGCTGATTTTGGAGGTGATGGAATCAGTGAAGCGTTATCAGTGGTGATGGTAAAGAATTGGTGAGCTCTGATCCTGGGAGGTGAGAAGCGAATCGGTGAACCTGAGTGTTCATGTATTGGTACCAAATGCATTGAATCAAGTCGTGAGTCTTATTGCATTGCATTTGTTGTTGCATTTGTTGTGTTTGGATAGTAGTGGTGTTGATTGTGTGGATGTGTGTTATGAAATAGGTGATGTGCATGTGATAATCTAATGTTTTCTTATTATCATGCTTTTCTTTATATAATTATGATATCTCACCCTTTCTATTTGAATGTTTCCTTTACATGGGTATCGTGCAGATAATCCGCAGTAGAAGTGTGGATGTAAGTGGAAGCTGGTGTCTTTCTTTATTTTTAGAGTCGCATCTGCTCTAATGTGTAACACTGGGAAATGGAACGCTCTTATGTCGTTTAGGTTTGTTGGATATTATTTGGATATTTCCTAGTTTGTTGTTAATTATGTTTACTTTAAAACATGTTGATACTATGAATCATTAAATTGCCAAGTTGTTGATGTTTCAGTTGTTATATGTGTTTATTTTTCAAACATGTTTAATTGTTATTATTGTTAACAATTTTTAAAAATTATATGTGTTACATATTATGAAGTATGAGTAGTTTTTGGTGAACTGTGACATCCTAAATGTTTATATTTTAAATTTATTCTGATATTTACTATAAATTATGCGGCATTCATTTAGGGTTTTACATCTTTAATATGCATGAAATTTTTAAAACATTAGACATGCAAGTATAAGGTAGTTGAGCTCCCCATCATCTCCCTTTCTGATGATATAAGCCTTCATCCAAATCCAGCTTTCAAAGTATACTCTTGATAATATATTTTAACTTCCTCTAGACAAGAAAAACACATCTCAATTGAAGGAAGCCAACAATAATCATCATCATCACTATCACTGTAATCAACTTCTACATCTTCCCCCCTGAATACTACCACAATCTATCAAAATGTTTGAATTGGCTATTATGTTCCAGTTGTGGTAGAAAGTATGATACCAACACTACACAAAAAATGTCAATTATATGTATAATATAAATTTATAACAAAGTTGATTCATGGTGTGTACAAATATGGTTAATGTTGCATATGTATTAGTTAATAAAGGCCCTGGCATGAGTAAAAGTTTATAACATTCTTTATTGTAACGTTGGTTATTTGTGTGAAAAAAGTTGATTTATACAGTTCAGAATATGGTTAATGAACAATCATGAATAAATATATGAAATTGATTAACAATAAATAAACTTGATTAAGAGTATGAGAAATATTGGTCAATACAATTCAGAACATGGTTAATGAACAGCCATGAATAAATATATGAAATCACTTAACACTAACTAAAGTTGGTTAATTGTGAGAAACAAGTTGCTCAATACAATTCAGAATATGGTTAATGAAAAATCATGAGCAAATATATGAAATCAATTAACAGTAAAATAAGTTGGTTAATGGTGTATAAAAAATTGGTTAACGACGTGTATACGTTGATTAATAAACTCATATACATGAGTACAACTTTATAAAATTCTTTATTCATCTTTCATTACAAGTAATAAAAAATACAAGCAAAAAAAACAGAAGGCCAATATCATTAGATGAAACTATAATGGGTTTAAAAATTTATTGTGCTATATCTTCATCTTCATTGTACAATGATGGAAAATAGATATTTTCATTGTTGATAAAGTAATTATTTTCTGTATTTGATTAGGTTATGCTTAGAGATGCAAAGAGATTAATGATGTGAGAATGGATGAGATAATGGCTCGAAGAAGATGAAATAACAGTGGAATAAATAAAGAGAAAAAAAAAAAAAAATATATATATATATATATATATATATATATATATATATATATATATATATATATATATATATATATATATATATATATATATATATATATATATATATATATATATATATATATATATATATATATATATATATATATATATATATATATATATATATATATATATATATATGGAGAGAGAGAGAGAGAATTAGGCATATACTGCATACTATAAAAAAAAAGAGAAGAAACTTGTATGAATATTTAATTATTTTTTTAATAATAATAAACAATGCATACAATGTCCTATATGAAAATGGTAACAACATAGAAAAACATTTAAAAAATTATTATTTTATTAGATTGATTCCCGATCCCCTCTCACTGATATCTTTTGGAAGGTGGGTTAGGTTTCTCTAGTTAACCTTTTTTTTTAAATGAATAGATTGGATTTGTTTATTTCCTCTTTCAATTTTACTTTTTTTTTAATATTTCTTCAGCCTCATCCACTTTTGCAAATGTGACATTAATGATTATGATACAAAATTTATTTTTAATGACGTGACAATGATGATTTTGAAAGAAAAAAAAATTATACTCAAAAGCACATATCATTGCAACATTAGTCCAATAACCAAGTAACAATAAGCCATGCATGAATGAGGTATATAAACACTAATCATATTTTTTAGAAAATCAATCTGAGACTTCAAAGAGAAACAAAATCAACAAAAACAATTCCTATACCTACAATTAAAAAGTCAAATCAGTAACACCTTATAAATTACATTCAAACATTATCATTTGAGTTACAACATTTCTTGAAATTTACATGCAACTAAAATGCATTGATGATTATTTTGCGTTTCACAGGCAATACAACAACACAACATGTACCTCATGTAAGATCAATTTTTTTTGTCTCACAACAACATAACAACGATCTTCAACATTTTCATCTCTCTGCAAAATATTCTCTCAAACTTCAAGCCACCAATACAAAATAAAAAAAAAAAGAATTTCTTTTTCCATCCTCTACACTTCTAGCACACCGTGTGGATTTCCACATATGACCCGCGGTTCCGGAGATATATCTCCAGACACATCTTATACATACGCAACCAAGGACATTCTGAGATATGCCTCATACATCTGAGTTAGTTTAATTTGGAGATATATCTCCGAAACAGTTTTAGAAAAACATTTTAATTGTTCAGTTTAGTGGATATTTCGGAGATAAATTTCCGGAACAGTTTTAGGAAAACATTTTAATTGTTCAGTTCAGTAGATATTTCGGAGATGCATCTCCAAAATTGTGGGTTGGAAATTTGAATATTTTTGTCACCTTTGCATATCAAGTATTTCTGGAGATGCAACTCCAGAAACATTTGATATAGCTTCCAGCTGCATGATCATTCCCCCGTTGTTTCCATACTTCATTTTCAACATAAATCCTTACCCTAAAAACCCTTCATTCGCAATTTATTTTTTCACTCTAAATCTCCATCCTTTTGGTTCAACATATCACAGGGAGTAAAAGAAGATAAAATTTCAGGTAAAAATTGTTATTTTTCCTCTATATTGCTCACATTTATCAAGAATTTTTTTAGACAAAACTCACGTTGTGTTCGAAGATATATCTCTAGAACGTGTATGAACTTGTCCGGAGATACATTTCTGAAATGTATGTGTGTTCATTTTCTAGCCCTTCTGCAGTAGTAGATTAATTAATGTTATGTAATTGTTTTAATTGTTTCCAGTAGATATGGTGCATATCGATGTTTTCCCAAAACAAGTAGTTTCTCCGAATGATGTTTCTTGGAATCAATATGATAGTTAATGTGTGGTCCATATTGAACTAGATCTTCTATTAATTTATGTGTTCTTGTGTTGTATTTCACACACACTCAATATGTCTCAAATGCCACAAATAAACATTCATTGGTATGTCGCAAATGTCTCATACTCTGGCGGCTCTATACCTGGGAGGACGTTTAAGCTCACCGATCTCACCCTCTCGAAGATATCATAGACAAAATCCACTATCTCTTACCTTACAGAGAGAAACAAAGGATTGTGAAGTTAGAGTACCATTCACCTTCAGTTGACAACAAAGAGAACATTGTGTTCGGGAAATTTGAGCTCATGACTCGAGCGGATGTTAGGGCTATGTGGGATACTTATTTCGGTTTCGAAGAGAAAGTTCCGCTCGAGTTGGAAGCGATGCTACAAAGATCGGTCGAAGATATCTTGAAGGTGTGCAAGTGCCCACCGACATATTGAAATGTAATATTTAATTTTCTGTTGTAATCATCATTGTAATGATCATTTTATGTTATGAATGTCAATTGTATTTTGCAAAGTTCATTTTCTGTTGAATCTGTTTCTGGTGTTTTTCTAGAAATGCAACTACGATATAATTCTGGAGATGCATCTCCGGAACAAGTTAAACCCAATATATATGGCACCTCTCATAATAGTCTTTGTTGAGTCTACATAAATTGCGTCCAGATATATATCTCTAAAAATAGGAGACATTAGGGAAATTTCACACAGTACCATAAAAACATCAAAAATCTATTCAAACAGAGTTCATGAAACCCAATCCAAAAATTTCATTTATCTTCAATTTAAAAAAAAGAAACACAAACACAAACAACACTCATAATTGATATAATCAATACACACATAAACATCAATAAAAGAATAACACACTAATTTCAAATTGCAATTCATTCAAATCAATTCACATGTGTCCTTATATGAATAACATGGATTTTAGTTCTGGGAATAAAAATGAAAATTTTAATGGCATTCTTCTCAAAAACACTTGGTCTGCAACTAACCAATGTTTGTTGAAAATTTCTGTTGCTTCATAATACTAAGAGATGTTGGAGGATTATTGAGTGTTGTTATGAAACAGATAAGCATATTTGCAGAAATTTTTGTTAGGTTTTAGAAAGGGGATGAAGAAACTCAAACGAAGAAGATGATACACTTTATTCTATTAATAAATATTTATTTTAAATTTTAAATAAAAAATTATTTAAATTGTTTTCATTTTTAGAATAAATAAATTTGTTAAATTTTAATTACATGGCAACATAAAAAAATACCAACTCATATATTTTAATATCATCTCTGCAAATGAGCGTGACATGTGACTACAAAAACAAAACATAAAATTTAAAATTAAGAAATAAAAGAACTGATTTTTTATTTATTATATAATAACTAAAAATTTATCAAAATCAACATTGCGAGATCAAAACTGCATTAAGCCTAATTTTAATGTAAACATTATCTATCTTTATGAGAATTGCTTTTCTTCTTAATCCAGACAAGATAACTAAAGCATCATAAATTTTACATATCCAACATACAACAACACATTCTGAATTAATCACTGTATATTACAACCAAACTATCTCTAATAATATCCCATCCTTGCAATTTACAAATTGGATTCAAATTCAATTCAACTCATTTTCTTCTATTGGTTTAGTTCTTGTTAGCTTATTAGAAAACCAAAAGAAGCATCCACTTGATAATCTATAAGCCTTCTTAGATCCAATTATGGTGCTTGTTTTGGGTCTCCTTACTTCTTCCTTTTTCTTTTTCATCATTTTTTCTTTCTGCATCTTTCGCAACACATAAACTTCAGCAATATCAGCTCCCATAGCCATCTTACAATCATACAAATATTATCTATTTTTTGGTGTACGTTATGTGATGATTTGTTTATTTATATGCATATAGGTTTTGTTTGCGTTTCATTGTCTTGGCTAACACGCAAATTAAAGAAGTCACTCCACACACAGTATAAATGGACCACGATTTGCTGCAGTCAGCCGCCACTGCATTCACGCAGTCACATGTTCTTGGTCGTTGGATCAGAATCAAACGGTTGTAATTTAAAATGATATCTTTTGAATTATAAAATGAAAATTAAATCTATTTATGTTGGACCATGTGATTATGATCATACAGTTTTTAATACATTAACTGCGTAAATGCATCAAAGTTTTAACTACAGAGGATTCATTTCCCAGTATAAAGTAATAGTATGTGTACCTTGAACATTTGACTTCTTTTCCACGTGGTGGATTTATACTTTAAAATATTTGGCACTGCATTTTACTCATAGAATGCTTTTTTGTTTTGTAGTTCATGTGAATCTTGACGACCAAGCAAAATTGTAGGACTTTGCATTGCCACTGTCTACTACTTGGTGTGCACACAATTTTTCAACTACCAATAGAACAACAACTAGTGTTCTCATTCGGTCACATGAAATGGCAACTAAAAGGTTTTTAAGTTCGTCCTCAATCTAATTTTACTTATGCATCATTTGCAATCATCTCCATCTCCATTAACGAGGTGATAGTTTAGTTTTACTTCATGTCATCAATTCAGAATATTTTAAAAAATAATTTAATATTTTAATTTAAAAAATGACAAAAATGATAACAATTTTATCTTTATTATTTATTTATATTAATGATAATAATGTTATTTATTTATAAAAACTTTCTTTCAAAATAACTTAATAATATCAAAAAACAAAAATTGAATTGAAAGTTTTTGTTAAACCTAGTTCGTCTTTCTCGTTCTTTTTCCAATTCGGAAATTTCCAACTTCTTTTCCATCATATTCTATTGTACTTGAATTCCATATTAAAGAAGAAAAAAATAAAAGAAATATATTAATGCCTAGAAGAAGGAAAAGAATAGGAAAATCCCTAATTCTCTTTTCAAGAACATTAACTCAATTCTTCAATCATCATCTTTATCTTCCCAATTTTGTTTGTTTGTTTTAGATCTCTTTAAATATATGATTTGATTTTTTTTCAATCTTAATAATATTTCAGATCTGATTTTAGATTTGTATTATTGAGATGGTTGATTTGGTGATGGAAGACTTTTGAGTTCATGCATACAATGAAATAATAGGGTTAATACTTTGGGTTCATGTTCATTGTTTGAAGATTTTCGGGTTTACATTAATCATAAAAAAACTTTTGAAAGTGAACAGTTCTACATGTGTGCTTTGCTTTTACTTATTGGTTCACATTCATCATTTACCATTTATGTTTGCTTTCTTTTTTAATGTGCTTTTCAACAATATATTGAAACCTTGAATTTCTTTCGTTAGATTTTTCAATGGATTTTTTTTAAAAAGTTGTAATTCTTTTCATATGTTCAGGATGTTATATATTCTTTGCATTCAGTTTGATTAAAATTTGTTGTAATTTTTAACACGAAAAAAAGTTGTTGTAATTTCTCGATTATGTTGTTAGTAAAATTAATAATATTATTATCATTAATATAAATAATAATAAAAATAATATTATTATCCTCATTATCATTAATATCAATAAATTATACAGATAACATTATTATCATTATTGTCATTTATATAATTAAAATATTGAGTTGTTTATTAAAATATTCTGAATTGATAACATGGATGCAAAACCAAATTGCCACCTCATTAATGAAGATGACACATAAGTAAAATTGGATAGGGGACCACACAAACCCAAAAACCATTAAAATTAAGTGATAAGAATAACTGATTTTATAATAGGAAGATCAATTGTTTAAAATTCTCAAACTAAGGATGGGTCTTTACATGGTTATGAGATTGTATGATAGTGAATGATGGGTAGTAGCATATTTAGGATAAAAATGCCTAATTTTTATGGTGGTTGTTATATGATGATTATATGATGAAATTGTGTGTCTTATATCTGTGTATTCTTTTTCTTTTTGAGAATTGAATATATATCCATCAATTTCAAAGGTTTTAGGCATAATCTTACAACAATGATTAGATAGTTTAATTGTGTTAAAATTGTAAATTTACTTGAGATAATTACAATGTTGGATTGGTTAAAATTTTTTGAGAGTTTGGGTGTTTACGGAATCCAAATTGGAGGTCCGAAAGGCCTCCAACGGTGAAAAACGCAGAAAATTCTGTATTCTGTCTGTCACGACTGTTTATGTTTTCGGTCGAAATCGTTTTAGACGTAACTTTTGATCTGTAAGCTCGTTTTGGTCCCTGTTTAAAACGTCAGAAAGCTAATGAACATGGCTATAATATAGTATATTTAACAGAATTGGTTGCCCAATATTTTTATATCTAATATGTTTGAGAAATCAATTGTGTATATGTTCTATTAATAAATTGCTGCACTTTTTGCTGCCGGTTGTGAAATTATTTGTGGATAATTTATCGAATGCTTATGTGTGTGCTTGTGTAAGTGCTTTTGATTGGCTGCATTTTATGGCAAAACATTAATGTATGAGAAAATGTCATAACTGATGTTAGGACATACATGAAGAGTGTTATGCAAGGAAAGCTAAGAGTAAGTGAAGCTGAATGTCATGATTGGATGTTATAAAATTGATCGTATGACATCAGGGCGCGCATGTTTGTTTTTTCTGTTATTAGCTCAAGCTATACTTCAGGAAACAATCCAGGAAACATAGTTATTTTAGGCAACATAACATGCATTGCTGAGGATAACATAGAAGGCTCCTGACCTAATGATAAGTGCGTAGCTTCATGAAGAAAGGTTTATCTTGGGTAAACCTAATTTCTCCATCAAGGCCCAAAATAAGTCTGCTACTATAAAAAGCAGAAGGATCATTCAGAACGGGGCAGACCTGGAAGAGGGCTTGAAGAGAGAGCTTCAAGATAGAGATTGGAGAGTGTGATTTGTGAGTGAAGAACTTTGTTCTTCACGTGAGTCTAGGAAGGATTCCTTGTGTGCCAAGCAATTGTATGCTGTAGAATTGCTTTGGTTAATGTGTATGAATAGGTGTGTTCATTGTGTTACTCAAAGCTGTTAAGCAAGAGTGTGTGTCACTTGATCAAAGCTGTGAAGCAAGATCAAGGTGTGTGTGAAGAGTGTCTTCATATTTCTTGTGTAATTGTGTATTGATATCACTGAGGTGATTGAGGGGGAGTGAGTGGGAAACTCTCGTCTAGTGGTCTCTAGGCTGAAGTGTCATTGGGTAGGTCTTAAGTGAAGAGTGCAAACTGGGATTGTAAGTGTTGTTGACACTGAACTGGGTGAATAATTATTGTGTTATTTACTGCTTTCCATTCGCAACTTATTATTGAGTGCAGTAGTCTATGTTACAGTGGATGTCATAACATCCGTGATAACATCCATCGTACGCTTGCCAGAATTTTAATTGGCATCAGAGCAGGCACCCTGCCTGTTATTTTCTAGGTGAGATCTTGGGAAGATAAATTCTGTTACTACGGATAAAGACATAGGATTCACAAATAGACCACCAATTCTGGATGGCTCTAATTATGACTATTAGAAACCTAGGATGATTGCATTCTTAAAGTCTCTAGATAGCAAGGCATGGAGAGCTGCAAACTCAGGATGGGAACATCCATTGAAGACTGACAAGGATGGAATATCTGTGTTAATTAATGAAGAGGAATGGAACAAAGAACAAGAGGCCTTGGCTCTTGGGAACTCTAAGGCATTGAATGCACTCTTCAATGGTATAGACAAAAACATCTTCAGACTGGTAAACCATTGTGAACTGGCTAAGGAGGTTTGGGGCACTCTCAAAACTACTCATGAGGGAACCTCCAAAGTCAAGATGTCAAGACTATAAATGTTGACCACCAAGTTTGAAAGTCTAAAGATGAAGGAGGATGATACTATTCATGAGTTTTACATGAATATTCTGGAACTTGCAAACACCTCAGGAGCCTTGGGAGAAAAGATGTCTGAATAAAAACTTGTGAGGAAGATCTTCAGGTCTTTTCCTAGAAGGTTTGCAATGAAGGTCACTGCCATTGAAGAAGCCCAAGACATAGGCCACATGAAGGTGGATGAACTTATTGGTTCTCTTCAAACCTTTGAGATAGGCATGTGTGACCAGGCTATAGAGAAAAAGAACAAAAGCATAGCTCTTGTTTCAAATACTACAGATGACTCAGAAGAAGAAGATGGTTAAAAAGAGGAAAATTTGTCAGAGGCAATAGCATTTCTTGGAAGACAATTTAATAAATTGATCAAAAGGATAGACCATAAGGCTAAACCAAAGTCGACGATTAACGGGTTTAACTTTATGGATGAAAGGGTCGTGAATTGTAATTGGATGATACAACCTAATGCAAATGTAATACAGAGTTACATAAAGGTTTTTTTTTTGGTATGTCATACCACAATACCTGAAGTTGATGAAGAAACCAGTAACATTTCGTACAAAGTTGAATCGCCCGACGAGGCTGCTTTTGTTGCTGCAGCCAGAGAATTTGGATTTGAATTTTATGAAAGGACACATGCAACAATTTTTCTTCATGATTTGGATCTCGAATCAAACATGAAATCCAAAGGTATGGTTATTGTTTTTGTTTGTAAGAAGCTTAACTTTTTCATGTCTGCAAATGACACATGAGTTATGTACTAAAAGTATCATTTGATTCTCATTTCTCAGTTCTTGTAACCTTTTGAATATATTAAAGTTTAGTAGTGCATGAAAGCAGATATCGGTAATCGTAAGAGACCACAATGGGAAACACTACTAAGAAAAGGCGTTACTGCTAATAAGAGTTGTAATTTTAAAATTTAACATAGGATCAGAGTAAATGAACAGGATAAAATTTCAACCAAACCAATGTTACAATATATTTTTGTTTAATTCCCATTCCATCCCTCCCTCTTCCTATGCCTTCAAGAACTTTCTAGTTATTACAACCACCTTAATTTGGGTTTAATCTACCATTTGTTCATCAGCCATTATACAAGGAATATGGTCTGATAGTTCTGGCCATGGAGGCTCCATTAAAAAAGTACAAGGCCCATTGGTTTAATCACCACTTGTGATCCATCCATATTCTTGAACAAATTATGATTTAATGGTGGAAGCTTGGCCCGAACCATTTAGCCAACTGGGGTCAGTTCCATTTGCCTTTCTTTTCCGTTCACCCAATCAAGAAATTTGCTCGCTCTTTTTCAAATTTCTCTTATAGAGCAACCTTGGTCTGTAAAGAATATTTTGTCTCTTCCCAATGTATTGCAGTTTTTAAGCCTCCATTCTCTACCCTAGAATCGGGGTTCTGATTTCCTAATCTAGACTAGAGAACAAATTATGATTTGAGTGAATTTTAAGGATGCTTTAGATTGATGCTGGATCCAGGGTGTTATGCTTATGTTTAATTGCTTTTTGTGGCTGGTAGTTATTTTTCTCTTTTACTATATTTTTTTATTTGCCATTATATTTTGTAGTGTTGATTTATTAAGTGTTTTTAAAGCATTAATAGTCACACTTGTGTTGATTTTGCAGTATGTGATGATTGTCCTGAAAGGATCAGTACCCATATCTTTTGGTGGGACTGAACAACCAGCAAATTTTGGAGAATTGGTGTCCATTGGTGGTCTTAACCCGGATGTGAACAAGAAACTAAGTGTTGCAGTTTCTGCAATTATCGAAACCAAGTTTTCTGTGCATCAAGGGAAGTCTTGAAATGAAGTAAGTTTAATTATATACCACTAATCTAACTTATCCTAATTAGACACTGGTTCATAGTTCATACGATAGTAAAATATTAGTTTTAAATGAATTTGTTGACAGGATATTACTTTTTTACTAATCATTCTAAATATTTTAACCGATGACAGATGACAGTTACTTGGACAAGTGGATATGACATAGATGAAGTTGTACCCTTTGTGGAATGGGGTCCAAAGGGCGGAAGACAGGTACAGTCTGCTGCTGGAACCTTTGTTGGAAGGTGTTAGGCCTACTCACGGAACCTTTTTTGGAGTTTTGATGGCCTATGCTCAGTAGTTTGGTCGAGACAATTCGTTTTAATTCAATTCCCGCTATCTACCTCACGCGTCGTCACAACAATGTCGTATTGCGAACAAAGATGGATGTTCTTGAGGGCAAGGTGTTTGATTAAATTGCATCGTACAGTGACTCCACGATCGCAAGCTTAAGCAGTTCAAATTGATAAGTTGGGAATTTGGTATGCAATAGGCTGATTCAGAGAAATCGGTTGCAGTGTTCTTTCATATATGGTTCTGTTTATATTAGATGATAATATTAATAAACAATTATTAGTATATGGATTTAATCTTAGCAGTATCTAGTAATGCAATGCAATAAGTTATTCAAATCATATGAAAAATATTTATAGTGTGAAGTTCATATTCTTTGATTTAGATAACTTAATTCAGATATACTAGTGTGAAGTTCATATTCTTTGATTTAGATAACTTAATTCAGATATACTACTGGTAATGTTTTTGAGGTTGATAATTTGGAGAGCAGATCCTTAATGGGCTGTGACATATGAGGTAAACAGAATCTGCTGCAAACTGGTGGTAATTTGTAGGTTGGAAATATTGGTGGTCGAGAATTTGCAGATTTTTTTTAAAAAAAATATTTGCAACTTGCGACGGTTCAAACCGCCACAATATACCATTTTTAAAAAAAAAATATTTACAACTTGCGACGGTTCAAACCGCCACAATATACCATTTTTTTTTAAAAAAAATATTTGCAACTTGCGGCGGTTCAAACCGCCACAATGTAGCATATTTAAAAAAATATATTTGCAACTTGTGGCGGTTCAAACTGCCACAATATACTTTCGCAATAAAACAAAAATCATTAAGTAAGTTAAGACGGTTGAAAACCGTCACAATATGGAGATTACGACAGTTAGCTACCCGTCGTAAAAATAACGACGGTTTGTACGACAATTTTCACAACCGTCGCAATACGGCCTCGCGACGCACGTTTCCGCGACGAGATTGAAACCGTCGTAACTTACAAATTACGACAGTTAAAACCGTCGTAATATGTCAAAATGAACCGTCGCAATTTGCCAATTTTCTTGTAGTGGATGCAGGTGAAAGACTTGACTGGATTACTGCTACAAGTGTGTTGCATGTGTGATAACAGTTGATCCTGTTAGTGATGTGTGAGTTCCTAATGTGTATAGGAATGTATGTTAGAGATATGTGTGTTCATTGATGGAACCTGGTAGCTCTATAGCTGCTAGTGCTGTGTGTATCTGTAGGGTGATTGCAGAATGCTGTGCATCTCTTCAGGGGGAGTAGCACAGGTTGTTCCACAACAGGTGTGCTTCAGGATGTCATCCTGAATGTCATAACATCCAGAGCAGGCTGGATGAATATGTGTGACTGCAGGGTGTCTGCAGGTTTTATATAGCTGATGTGATATGCATCAGTTGAGGGGGAGTAACTCTGGAATGTTGCTCAACATATTGTGACATTTGTAGTGCTGACTAACAGATGGTTATGTGTGAACAGGTTGATCATGAGAGCTAACAATATGTGTAGACAACACTGATAGTGTGTAGCTAGTAGCTTTCCTGCATGTTACGTTAGACTTTTGCTGCTTGTAAACTCTGATATTTTAACAGGAGTTTTAGCCAAAAATTTGCCAAAGGGGGAGTTTGTAAGTGCTTTTGATTGGTTGCATTTTATGGCAAAACATTAATGTATGAGAAAATGTCATAACTGATGTTAGGACATACATGAAGAATGTTATACAAGGAAATCTAAGAGTAAGTGAAGCTGAATGTCATGACTGAATGTTATTACATTGATCATATAACATCAGGCCGCGCAGGTTTGTTTTTTCTGTTATTAGCTCGGGCTATACTTCAGGAAACAATCCAGGAAACATAGTTATTTTAGGCAACATAACAGGCATTGTTGAGGATAACATAGAAGGCTCTTAACCTAATGATAAGTGCGCAGCTTCATGAAGAAAGGTTTATATTGGGTAAACCTAATTTCTCCATCAAGCCCAAAACAAGTCTGCTACTATAAAAAGCAGAAGGATCATTCAGAACGGGGCAGACCTGGAAGAGAGCTTGAAGAGAGAGCTTCAAGACAGAGATTGGAGAGTGTGATTTATGAGTGAAGAACTTTGTTCTTCACGTGAGTCTAGGAATCCTATTCCTTGTGTGCCAAGCAATTGTATGCTGTAGAATTGCTTAGGTTATCGTGTATGAACATGTCTGTTCATTGTGTCACTCAAAGCTGTTAAGCAAGAGTGTGTGTCACTTGATCAAAGCTGTGAAGCAAGATCAAGGTGTGTGTGAAGAGTGTCTTCATATTTCTTGTGTAATTGTGTATTTATATCACTGAGGTGATTGAGGGGGAGTGAGTGGGAAACTCAGGTTTAGTGGTCTCTAGGCTGAAGTGTCGTTGGGTAGGTCTTAAGTGAAGAGTGCAAACTGGGACTGTTTGACTCTGTATTAATTCTACTAATACTGAATTTCCTCCCTGGCTTGGTAGCCCCCAGATGTAAGTGTTGTTGACACTGAACTGGGTGAACAAATACTGTGTTATTTACTAATTTCCATTCACAGCTTATTATTGAGTGCATTAGGCTATGTTACAGTGGATGTCATAACATCTGTGATAATATCCATCATGTGCTTGCCAGAATTTCAGCTTGTATAAGTATATTTTGGTGTTTGACAACACGAAATGCATGATAGTTATTTCTTATTGTAATGATAATACAATTGTAATTGTATTGTAAAATGTGTTGTATACCATTTGAATAGTGAATTTAATTATTAATGATGAATTAATTATTCTATGATTAATCGGTAATGTGTGTTGTGTGTATTGAGATTGGGTTGTGTTGATACTTTGTGTATTATTTACTAAGTGTGGTGGTAATGTTTGAAGTAAGAATGTTATGATTATGAAAATGTGATTATTGATGATGGCCTTTGTAGCGTGAAAACATTGTATAAATGAATATCAATGTATGTGATAAGTAATCCATTGTGTTGAATTACGTGTTTATGCATATGTTTATCCTGAGTCAGTTATCATGGTTTGCATTGTGTCGCTTGCGCGAAAATAAGGTGCTGGCATGACAGAAGAGTCGCCACCTTTCGTTATTTATCCCTCAGAGCGGGAAAGGAAACGATCGGAAAAACCTGACGAAAAAGGGTAAGACAAGGTCGTCGCAACCATTGTCTGGGTTCGGGAGTCGGTTACGCAAAGGGAAGGTATTAACACCCCTCACGTCTGTCGTACTCGACGGGATCCTTGCTTGCTTGTTTACTTGGACTGGTTGGTTTTATTCTATCTACCTATCAAGGCTGGCTGAAAAAGAAAAGAAAAATGACTCGGCAAAGCGTCGCACTTTATGCCTACGTATTCTCATCAGAGAATGAGAAATCAGAGTCAACGTAGTTCGGCCTACGAAGGATTACGGGGGAAAGGTTGCTCGCTAGGACATCACATCCTATGCCTACGTACTCTCAACAGGCATGAGAGATCAGAGCTCACGTAGTTCGGGAAACTACGGTTTATTTCCTGTCTTTTACGAAAGAAGTGTTTTTTATTGTGTTTGCGATTTCAACCGCACTAGAGACTATGACCTGAGAGTGAATGCGTCGCATGTCACCCAAAGGGTACCATACTAAACATCCAGACTATGGAAAAGAAACTCTCCCACAATCCTTTCTCAGATAGCTTAAGGCTCGTAACGTACAAGAGAAATCATTCATGATTACTGTATCTTAAACTGTTTTGAGATGAGAAGAGAACAGGCCCAACTAGGAGGGAGACTATCAAGTCCTACTATTATCATGCCATGGATTCATCCTATGGTCGAGGTTTGAACAGGGAACTCCTAGATGTTGTCATGCATAGGTTTCAACCTAAAAGTCTATCATCAAATCCTTATCAAAGGAAATGAGAGTCCTAAGGGATCATGTCAATGATACACCAAAACAGACAAAGCATCAGCTTAACAGTAAAATGCATGCAATGCAAGTGAGGGAGGGAATGTGTGTGGGGCTTCAGCCTCCACAAGCTCATCTCGACCTCAAGCCAGTCATGAAATAACAGTAATCATACTGAAAAATAAACAACATGCTATCAAGCAATAAACAGTAAAGTGCAATCATACAGATAAAAGAAATGAAATGCCATCAGACAAACAAACCACATGGGCAAGGGAGCTGGGCTCTACCGAGTACCCGCAAGCAAGGCCACGCAATAACAATACATGCAGAGGGAGTAACTCAACCTCTAATGCAATCATGCTCCTAGATTCTACTTATTCTAGATGAACTTATTCTAATGCAACAAACAAATCAAACAAAACAAACAATACAGAAAAGAAAACAGAAGAAAGCTTCAGCTCCTCCAACAGCAGCTCAGTCTTCAGACTTTAGAGATCACTTGCTTTCCAGGTATCAACCCTACAACATGAGTATCAACTCATCTTCTCCCTTAAGCTTCAGCTCTTTTGATCAGCTCCACCTCCAGGCTTCACTATCTTCAGGGATCTTCAGGTATCAACTTGGTCTTCATAAAGTCTTCAGACTTCAACAGTCTTCAAGGATTCATCCTCTTCAAAGCTTCAGCTTCTATCTTCAATGGCTTTTAGATCTTCAATCAAGTCTTCAACCACCTTCTTCTGCAAATCTCTAATACTCTTCATTGCTATCTTCAACAATCCAAATGCTCCATCAAACAAGATTCAGTCAACAAGATGAGGTGAGGATGTTACTGTGCTCACTGACTTCCAAAGGATGCCATTAAGGACTTAACATCAAAAGGAAAGGTTCTCTCAAAGTTCTACCTCAGAGGGCAAGGTCACTAATCCCTCCAAAGGAGAGAGGTGAATACCCTTAAGGGACTTTATGTCACAGAGAAGGAAGGAGGTGAACAAGACACTCCTTGTTTATTGAATAAAAGTGTTCTATCTAAAGCTCTACCTATGCACTTATGATCCTATAACCAAAACAAACAAAAAGCTAAAACTAAGCTCCACTTCAATGCCTTCAAGGTCTTAAATGATGATCCACAAGGTCTTCAACTCAATCTTCAAGGCTCACACACTCAAAGGAGAAGAAAGGAAAACAAAACAATACAAACTATGCCTTTAAGCAACACACATACTAACCATACATTCAAAAATCAATTAAAAATACTAAAATACCATACAATATTCTAGAAAAATTCTAAGGGAGTCTATACATACTTACCCTTAACCCATATATTCCCCATACAATAATTTGGCCTATAAACCCCAAAACAAAATGGTTCAAATCTACTTATGCAACCTAAAACCCTAATTTGAGCACCTAAATGTCAAACAAGCAAACTATATCCAATTTTAATCTAAAAATTGAGAATTAAATCCTATATGAACTATGATTCAATATCTAACTATGCCAAAAAGAATGGCTCAAAAATCCTAAGGGAAAGTCCTAAAAGAAATTATGCAAAATCAAGTATTAACCAAAATCAATTAAAAAGACTATTTACAAGAATAATATGCTAAAAATATTAAAAGAAAAATAAAATGGAATTTTATTTATTTACATTTTTCTAGACATGATTATGAATATGTGAAAAAAACAAGAAGTTAAAAATATTAATTTTTGGATTTTATATGAATTTTTTAATATGCAAGAAATATAAAAGAAATTAAAATATGAAAATAAAATGAATGGGGGGAGGGGGTGTCATGAGTAACTGCGCCCAGTTGTTTTTCATGATGGGCCGAGATTCTGGGGGTGTGAATATCAAGCCCGCGCGTTCAGAAAATTAAAAGAAAAAAACATTAAGAAAATGGAAAGGATACGGTGAGGATAGCATTTTTTCCACGTTGAAATCTGGGTTGGGCCTCTGAGTGGGGTGTGAATAGCACAAGGATGCTGAGCCCAGAACTCCTCACTTATCCAAACGCATCGTTTTGAAGCTGAGTCTTTCCCTCCGTTTTGAATTCAAACCATGGCTGTGGGATTGGATGATTTAGTCAAGATTTGGACACGATCGGACGGCTGGGAGGTTGTCTTCAACCTCCAGCTAGAGTTTCTTCTTCGTGCCAGTTTCCATGCCCCAAACTTCCACTGCCTCGGTCTCTCAGATCGTTCCATGAAATTCAACAATTCCAAAAGCAAAGTTGTGCTACTGATTACCATGAACACAACCATACAAGTAGTTTTCCCTGAAACTGCTTAAATCGTTCTAACAGAAAGCTCCAACATTAGGGTTTCAATTTTTTCCTCTGCTATCAATCTTGATGTAACTTCAAACTAACGATCCAGAATTGTTCTACATGCTACCCTAGCCATTCTACACTATGTCATATCCATTAATGCACATTAAACAGCTTGCTATTGAATCTTGAAAAAATCGTGTCCTGCCATGAAACCTTATGCCAAGCTCTCTACTTCTCAGAATGTCATCAACTAACCTAGCATGTCATCTTTCCACCTAGAATTCTAACAGAATGCACCTGAATAAAGACCTATAGATCAAGTTACCAACCTGTTAAAGATCAATGGTGAGTGGTGCTAGAGCTTGATTCAAGGCTTGAAATCCTCTCCCAATCTTCCTCCAATGATGAATACCTTTCTGTTTGCAAGAGTTGAGGTGAATGAAGCTTGTAGAAGAAGAAATTGGATCTTGCTTGATCTTGAAGAAATCTATCAATGGCACTTTCTCTCTATCTCTCTCCAATGAACTCAGCAACTTTCACCAACCTTTCATCACACTATGAGGTACTCTTTAAATAGCAATCCATGGAAGCTTCTAGAATCATCTAGAATCCACTAGAAAAGCTTGGATTTTCTCCTTTGATGACAAGTTGAACATACCATATCTCATGAGTTAGGCCTTGTAAACTTGTGTCAAAATCTCATTACAAGAGATATTGAGATCATATGTGCAAAAATCAGGCCAAACTTGCCTTGTGTAGAACCTTCCAAGGATGCCTTAAGATACAAGTTACAATTTTTCAAAGCAACCTTCATTTTTGAGCCTCAAATTAAAATTCTGTTTAAACCAAAGTTTTTAGAATGTTATTTGCACTCAAAATGGTATATTGGATGACCTATTTTGGATTCATAGATCTCCCAAACCAAATTTCAACTTGACTTGAATTAACTTATATGCCTTTTTTAGTTCAAATTTACCAAACTTTGTCATTCCATGCTATGAGCTTTTCCAACAACTCATGACCTCTTTTCTAGGCTTAAAATGCCATTTTTAACAACTTTGATGTTTTGAGGTTTTCCATTTGAGGCTTGGAAATAGGAGATATGGCCTTTGCTTAAAATGACCTATAACTGCCAAATGACCAAAATACCCCTGTCTTGTTCAGACCATAAGTTGAGTTCTACAAATCCTATCAAGGACTTCTAGTACTCTCTAGAAATCTAATAAGATGCTCTTCAACATTCATGTTGACCAAGGGATCATAGGAATCATCCTACTAGGGCAAATGTTGTCTGCAAGTTGGGTGACTTTCAAGGACCCAGATTCACACACCTCAGCTGACCTGTAATTTGTCAAAACCATAACTTGAGCTCTGCAACTCCTATCAAGGACTTCTACCACTCAAATTAAAGCTAAGAACAAGCTCTACAACATTCATGTTGTGGGGAAGATGAGATATCAATCACATCTTGAGCTAAACTGCCTGGAAGATAGGGATCAAACTAGGGTTTTTTCACTGACAATCCTCAGAAACCCTAACTCAAAACTTCTCAAACTCCTCAATCATGATGAGTTGGCCTAGGATTCATCTTTATAACATCTCCATGCATCATTCCATGATCACATGGCCCTTGGATTAGGTCTCAACCTTCTCCAAATCTTCAGCTGATCTAGGGTTGACCCAGTCAAAACCCTAATTCTACCATTCATGTTTAAATCTTCTGAATTCTTGCACAATGACCTCTCTGGGCTTCATGATGGCTATCAAGACATCTCATAGGCTTTCTCAAAGCATCAGGTTCATTCTCAAAGTCTCAGAATCATCTGAGGAGCACCCACAACTCTCAAGCTATGAAGCACACAACCTTGGTTTCAACCAATTCTTCTGAGGATCTCCTGAACTTTCTGGTGAAGGTATCAACCTTCAAACACTTGATGGATGAATAATTGTTGGTCAAATTTTGGGGTGCAACAGCTGCCCCTATTCAAACGGCTTGAACCTGACTGGATGAGGAGCGAACGGCTCTCAGCCAATCAAGGTGCGAGACGGTTGAATACCGGTAAACCCGAAAATTTGCCAACTGCACGAGCACACGACACTCTGCGGGGAACAAACCTTCGAAAACTGGAACACTAGATGCACGAAAACTAGCTGGAGAAATACTGATCTGACATCGCCGTCAGTTACCCATATTGAATTCTTCTGATATTGTCATCCGACAACCAAAACATCCAACGTCGCCGCTGGAAGACTAAACCACCTGACATCACCGTCAGAAGCAGATAAAATCCTGAGGAACACCCAACATCGCCGCGGGGAGGCCAAATCACCTGACATCACCGTCAGGAACAACCATAACTCGGGAAAACAAACATCCGACATCGCCGCCGGAGAACTAAATCTGACATCGCCGTCGGACAATCAGAATACCCCGCGTCGCCGCTGGAGAACTAAATCTGACAAAATACCTCGCATCGCCGCTGGAGAACTAGAGGATCTGCATCACCCAACATCGCCGTCAGAAGACTGGATCAACTTGACATTCCCAACATCGCCGCTGGAAAACTGAATCTGACATCGCCGTCGGAAACAAACATCGCTCTGAGAGACACTCGACGTCACCGTCGTACAAACATCATCTCTGCTGGGGATTTAAAGAGTCTGACATTGCCGTCGAACATAAACCTAATCTGACCTCGCCGTCACACAAACATTCAACCTCGCCGTCGAACACATCCAACATCGCCGTCGAACAAATCATAATATGACCTCGCCGTCAAACAAATATCCAACCTCGCCGTCGAACCAATCATAATCTGACCTCGCCGTCAAACAAATATCCAACCTCGCCGTCGAACACAAACCTGATCTGACCTCGCCGTCAAACAAATATCCAACCTCGCCGTCGAACACATCCAACCTCGCCGTCGAACAAACATAATCTGAAAACGCACATTCAACCTCGCCGTCGAACAAACATCCAACCTCTCCGTCGAACAAACATAATCTGAAAACGAACATTCAATCTCGCCGTCGAACAAACATCCAACCTCGCCGTCGAACAAACATCCAACCTCGCCGTCGAACAAGCATCCAACCTCGTCGTCGAACACATCCAACATCGTCGTTGAACCAATCATACTCTGACCTGGGGCTCACCCCTGGTGAATGGGACAAAAGGTACACTTGCGTATTTGAAACTACTCCGCTGGGAATGAGAGACTTAACCGAGCACACTCTGATCTGGGGTTCACCCTCAGAACCATAACGAACATCCGAATACTACTGCACACTGCCCACCGTAGAACTTCAACATCAGAACTATATGAAACCGTGGCCCCTGGCCACTTCCAGCTTCAGCTAGAAAAGATCTTCAAGTATTCCTGAAGATAAACATCCTTGGCCTTCAAGGATGGCAACTCTGCAGGAGGTATCTTCGACTTCAGTCTGAAGAAATGGTCCTTGGCCTTCAAGGATACATGGATCTTCTTGCATACAAAAATTGGACCTACCAACTTCTGAACTCTGTCTTCAGACACACGTTGATTCATCAACACGGAAATCTGAATCCACAGGAACCTTCTGATATCGCCTTCAGGCGTTTACAAAGTCAATCTTCAGATTAGACATCACTGTTGGAGCGAACATATCACGCTGCTAAGGACTTCAAGAATCGTCTTGAACAAACTCCGTCGGGCACCTTCAAGAATCATCCTGAACTGCTGACCTTTCTGGAGACTTTATCTGCTAGGGATCCCTGGAATCTTCCTGGGCAACTCTTGTTGGGGATGCTACTGGGGAGCTCAAGAATCATCTTAAGCAACCAGCTCTGCTGAGGAATTCAAGAATCGCTTTGAACTGCGGACTTCGCTGAGGATCTCAAAAATCATCTTGAGCGAGCGACTGTGGGAATTACACCGGGGTCTTAAGAATCATCCTAAGAAAACGACCTCGCTGGGGAGAGCGTCAGGAATCATCCTGAGCAACTGGTCTTTTGGTGGAACACCTGTAAAACGAGAATGATAGTAACCTAGATCATGCGTATGATGCCTATGCTTCGGCGCCATGCCCCACACGGTGGTAATGCTATGCGTTTATGCTAAATGCTATGTAATCATGCACAATGCTATGCAATCCCGTCAGCAAACTAAATGCCGGGGGGAAGTTCTCCTGTCAAGGAGAAAAGAACTACTCAGGTAGAGGAATCATCCTGCTGAGGAGAACGTGGGCACGCCAAGACCAATCGGACTCCGTCTGGAGAATTGATCTTCCGTTGATTGCCGCAGGGAAAACAACTTCAGTTGATTACTGCAGGGGAATGAAGCTTGACGAGAACCCAGACCTGCTGAGAGAAAGTGATATCAATCGCGAGAATAAACTGCGCGGCCGCCATGGCTACTTTTCTAGGGATAACAGCTCTGTGGGGAAACAACTTCAGCTGCTCCACGCTCCACTGGGGAAGAGGGAATCATCCGACTTCGAGAGAGGATAGGGTTCTGGTAGGGAATTTCAATTCCGCTGGAGACTTCAGTCTAGCACCACCAGTTGCTGCATACTTCTGTGAATCCTGCACTTGTGACCCGGTGCTGGGGGGAACACCTGCTTTGGCGACTTTACTGGGGAAAACACGAGCTTCGGCACCCGAACATTGCTATGAAACATGCACTTGTGACCCGGTGCTGGGGAAAGAAGACATCGTTCTCCGGTGCTTGACTCAGTTGATGAGGTGACGTTCCTTCAGGATGCGTCTGCTTGGGGGAAGAGAATCATCTCTGCTAGGGGAGACATATTAATGCTCACTATCTTGCGTTCAGATTCTACGGTGGAGAGACTACTGAACTCTGCTGGAGAAGGAGGGCTCGCCCTGCTTCGGGGATGCGCACGACACATCTTCTGGGAGGTGCTACACCTGCAACAACACAAACAGGCAGACAAGATACCCTCCTCAAAGGGGCCTATCCAGGTTATTATCTCGTGACAATACTCGGGTAATTAATTGTTTCAACAATCAATGGGCCTAGGCCCGTAAGTTTATGTATGCGCATTTTATCAAAAACATCGGCGTTTTCATTCGCAAACAAAACAGATAAATGCTAAATAGGCAAGCAGAATTGCTGAATAACATGCATTTTATTGATGATGGACCCCTGAATGGGAAAATATGTTTTACAACAGAGGCAAGCTCCTGGAATGAGGAAGCCGCGCAAAAATAAAACATAACTATACATCAGTATGTACAAATGTCGGCAACGAGGCGTAGACGAACACCATGAGTTTATCCCTCTAAGACCCACTCGACTTCGATACTTCTCCGATGCTTCAGCTTCGGAAGAGATTGATTCAGATAAACGGCCCTCAGGTCCTCCAAACCACTAAACAATGAAAGTCCACGCGGAACGCAGTCATTTGCTTATTCAAATCCCTAACTTTTGCGTGAACCGCCCTTTACGGGTTTTCAGTTCACCGGGATACCCTTTTTTGCCGAAGCCGCCCAGTGCAGGTTTTCGACTTCGCGGGTGTACATTTTTCAATATATCCCTAATTTTTGCCCGAACCTTTTATTCTGTATTTTGGTTCGCCGGGATGCCCCTTTTTTGCCTGGACTCTTTCTTTTTTGTCCAGCGGGTCTCTTTCAAGCAAAGTATTTTTTAACTGCGTCCGCGTTCACCGGGGATGCAAAATCTTCACCATCCATCGTGGATAACAACAAAGCTCCTCCTGAGAAGACCTTGCTGACGACATACGGCCCTTCGTAATTCGGAGTCCACTTGCCCCGGTGATCGGAGTGTGGCGGAAGAATCTTCTTCAGGACGAGATCACCCGTCTGAAAGCTTCTTGGGCGCACCTTCTTATCATAAGCTTGCTTCATTCGGCTTTGGTACAGGCGACCAAATGCAATCGATGCTAACCTCTTCTCGTCCATCAGGCTGAGTTGGTTCAAATGATTCGTAATCCATTCTGCCTCGTTGAGTTTCACATCAACCAAAACTCGCAAAGAAGGAATCTCCACTTCTAACGGTAGGACAGCTTCCATACCGTACACCAAGGAGAAAGGAGTTGCCCCGGTCGACGTACGCACCGTCGTACGATAACCGTGCAAGGCAAACGACAGCATCTCGTGCCAATCTTTGTATGTCACAACCATCTTCTGAACAATCTTCTTTATGTTCTTGTTGGCCGCTTCAACAGCGCCATTCATCTTCGGCCGGTAAGGAGACGAGTTGTGGTGTTCAATCTTGAAGCTCTGGCACAGCTCCTTCATCATCTTGTTATTCAAATTCGAACCATTATCAGTAATGATCCGCTCGGGAATTCCATAGCGACAGATGATGTCCCTCTTTATGAATTTAGCTACCACCTGCTTGGTCACATTAGCATACGAGGCTGCTTCCACCCATTTGGTGAAGTAGTCGATGGCTACCAGAATGAAACGATGACCATTGGATGCAGTGGGCTCGATCTTGCCTATCATGTCGATGCCCCACATGGAGAACGGCCAAGGGGAGGACATGACATTCAATGGGCACGGCGGCACATGAACTTTGTCAGCATAAATCTGGCATTTATGACATTTCTTCGCGAATCTGAAGCAATCCGACTCCATAGTCAGCTAGTAATATCCTGCTCTCAGGATCTTTCTCGTCATGGCATGCCCGCCGGCGTGCGTACCAAATGTGCCCTCATGGACTTCTTCCATGAGCATACTCGCCTCTTTCTCATCTACACATCTGAGTAACACAAGATCGTGGTTTCTCTTATACAACACTCTGTCAGGATTGAGATAAAAGTTTCCGGATAGCCTCCTCAGAGTCTTCTTATCCTGGGTAGACGCACCCGCAGGATACTCCTTAGTCATAAGGAAGGTCCGGATGTCGTGGAACCATGGCTTGCCGTCATTGGCATCCTCGATTGCAAAGACAAATACCGGTCTGTCAAGACGCGAAAGCACAATTCTTGGAGCCTCATTCCAAAAATTGACCTTATACATTGAAGCCAACGTGGCTAAGGCATCAGCCATCTGATTTTCAGCCCTGGGTACATGATGAAGTTCCACTCGATCGAAGAACGGAAGCAGCCTCCTGGTGTAATTCATGTACGACACCAAATTCGCTTGAAGAGTTTCCCACTCCCCTTTAATCTGATTGATTACAAGCGCTGAGTCACCATATACGTCTAGATTCTTGATTCTCAAATCAATTGCCTCTTCTAGACCCATGATACATGCTTCATACTCTGCTTCATTGTTGGTAATTGGAAACGTCAGTCTCGCAGTAAACGGGATGTGGGATCCGTGAGGAGTTGTGATGATAGCCCCGATACCACTTCCATAGTGTTGCACCCCAAAATTTGACCAACAATTATTTACCTATCAAATGTTTGAAAGTGGATACCTTCACCGGAAAGTTCAGGAGATCCTCAGAAGAATTGGTTGAAGCCAAGGTTGTGTGTCTCATAACTTGAGAGTTGTGGGTGCCTCTCAGATGATTCTGAGACTTTGAGATTGAACTTGAAGCTTTGAGAAAGCCTATGAGATGTCTTGATAGTCATCATGAAGCCCAAAGAAGTCATGGTGCAAGAATTCAGAAGATTCAACCATGAATGATAGAATTAGGGTTTTGACTGGGTCAACCCTAGGATAACTGAAAACTTGGAGAAGGTTGAGACCTAATCCAAGGGCCATGAGATCATGAAATGATGTATGGAGATGTTATAAAGATGATTCCTAGACCAACTCATCAGGATTGAGGAGTCTGAGAAGTTTTGAGTTAGGGTTTCTGAGGATTGTCAGTGAAAAAACCCTAATTTGATCCCTATCTTCCAGGCAGTTTTATCTCAAGATGTGATTGATATCTCATCTTCCCCATAACATGAATGTTGTAGAGCTTGTTCATAGCTTTAATTTGAGTGGTAGAAGTCCTTGATAGGAGTTGCAGAGCTCAAGTTATGGCTTTGACAAATTACAGGTCAACAGAGGTGTGTGAATCTGAGTCCTTGAAAGTCACCCAACTTGCAGACAACTTTTGCCCTAGTGGGATGATTCCTATGATTTCTTGGTCAACATGAATGTTGAAGAGCATCCTCTTAGATTTCTAGATAGTACTATAAGTCCTTGATAGGATTTGTAGAACTCAACTTATGGTTTGAACAAGACAGGGGTATTTTGGTCATTTGGCAGTTATAGGTCATCTTAAGCAAAGGCCATATCTCCTATTTCCAAGCCTCAAATGAAAAAACTCAAAACATGAAAGTTGTTCAAAATGGCATTTTAAGCCTATAAAAGTGGTCATGAGTTATTAAAAAAGCTTATAGCAAGGATTTACAAGATTGGGTATAAATGACCTAAAAATGGCTTATAAGTTTAAAAGTTGAAGTTTGAAATTGGTTTAGGAGATGTACAAATCCAAAATGGGTCATCCAATATGTCATTTTGACTCCAAACAATATTTTAAAAACAATGCTTCAAGTAGAATTTTTATTTGAAGCATAGAAATGGGGGTTACTTTGTAATTCTCATTCTTGCATAATAAGGCAACTTGACAAAACTTCACCAAAAGCAAGGAAATGCATGTTTTTCACTCATTCTTTCTCAATATCTCTTGTAAGGAGATTTTAAAGTCAATTTGGCAAGCTTAAGGAAAGATATAGGAGATAAGGCAATGTATCATTTCAAGAGAAGTTCTAAAACTTTCCAAGTGATTCCACAAGTTTCTAGATGGATCTAGATTATTCTTTTGATTGTTATAAGAAGGGTGAATCACCATGTGGCCAGTGTTGGTGATAATTGTTGGTGAGTGGTGAGGTTAGAGTGTGAAAAAGTGAGATCCTTCCATTTGCATTTCCATAGCCAACTCTCTTTCTCTTCCATCTTCATTCATTTATCTTCCACAAACACACTACTCTGATCTTTAGGAGAAATTGCATACCAAATTGAAGGTAGATCCATGGAGGTTTGAAGCTGTTTTGAAGAATTTGCAAGAAAAGCATATTGAGATCAAACACAAGATTCAAGCATTGTTCATCAATTTTCTTGCATACAGAATTCTTATCTGCCATTGGAGATCAATCAGGGAAGGTTGCAGGCATTGAATTGGAGTGAAACCATATCCACCATTGAAGTTTGACAGGTTGGTGATTTTATTCGTATCACCTTATTTATATGCATTCCCTTATAGTTCTAGGTTTAGACTGGTTAAGCTAGGGTAGAGGACTATATTCTGAGAATCTGAGGAAGTTTTGTGAAGTTCCATGGTAGACACCAATTTCTTTCAGTTGCAAGAATGAGTCGTGTGTTGTGCATTAATGGATATGATATGGTGTAGAATGGCTAGGGTAGCGTGTAGAACAAGATTACATCATTAGATTGAAGCTTTATTAAGATTGATACCAGAGGATCATGGTGGAACCCAAGCATTTGTGTGTTCTGTTAGGATGATATATGGAGTTTCAGGGAAGACTAGTGGTAGCATCGTGTTCTGGGTGATTAATAGTACAACTTTGCTTTTGGAATTTCTTGATTTCATCCAGCCATCATTGAGAACGATCGAGTGGAAATTCTTGCATGAAGTTAGGGTTTCTGAAAACCCTAGGGTTGAGTTGGGGACGATGCACTCCCACCGTTGGATGATCCCTAATATTTGACTAATTCAGTTGATCCAGCGGCCACGATTCAAACTGGTAAGTGGAGGGAGTCTGAAGCGCATCAAAACGCAGCGTTCTACTAATCCAAACGCACCGTTTTGGTTAATTGATAAATCTGGGCCTCAGCAAATGGTTTCTATCCACACCTCCCACATTCCTGGCCCAATTATAAATGAACTGGGGCGTGTTACTTTTGATACCCCCTCCCCTTTATTTCTTATATTCTTTTATTTTAATTTCTAATATTTTCTTGCATTTTAATAAATTCATAAAAAATCCAAAAATCAATATTTTTCATTTCTTCTTTTTTTCACATATTCATGATTTTGTCCATAAAATTAATAAAAAATAAAATTCCCTTTTATTTTTAGTTTAGTATTTTTAGCATATTATTTTTGTAAATAGTCTTTTTAATATGTTTTAGTTGATACCCAATTTTGTATAATTTCTTTTAGGACTTTCCCTTAGGATTTTTGAGCCATTCTTTTTGGCATAGTCAGGTATTGAACCCTAGTTCATGTAGGATTTAATTCTCAATTTGTAGATTAAAATTTGATATAGTTTGATTGTTTGACATTTAGGTGTTCAGATTAGGGTTTTAGGTTGTATAAGTACACTTGAACCATTTTGTTTGGGGGTTTATAGGCCAAATTAGTGTATGGGGAATATATGGGTTAAGGGTAAGTATGTATAGACTCCCATAGAATTTTTCTAGAATATTGTATGGTATTTTAGTATTTTTAATTGATTTTTGAATGTATGGCTAGCATGTGTGTTGCTTGAAGGCATAGGTTGTATTGTATTGTTTTCTTTTCTTCTCTGTTGAGTGTGTGAGCTTTGAAGATTGAGTTGAAGACCTTGTGGATCATCATTGAAGCTTTGAAGACCTTGCAGAGGAGTTTAGCTAGCTTTTGTTGTTTTGTTTATAGGATCATAAGTACATAGGCAGAGCCCTAGGTAGGATACTTCCATTCAATAAACAAGGAGTGTCTTGTTCACCTCCTTCCTTCTCTATGACATAAAGTCCCTTAAGGGTATTCACCTCTCTCCTTTGGAGGGATTAGTGGCCTTGCCCTATAAGGTAGAACTTTGAGAGAGCCTTTTCCTTTGATGTTAAGTCCTCAATGGCATCCTTTGGAAGTCAGTGAGCACTGTAACATCCTCACCTCATCTTGTTGACTGAATCTTGTTTGCTGGAGCATTTGAGCCATTGAAGATAGAAGCTGAAGCTTTGAAGAGGATGATGCCTTGAAGATTATTAAAGTCTGAAGACTTTGTGAAGATCAAGTTGATGCTTGAAGATCCCTGAAGATAGTGAAACCTGAAGGTGGAGCTGATCAAGAAGCTGGAGCTTAAGGGAGAAGATGAGTTGATACTCATGTTGTAGGGTTGATACCTGGAAAGCAAGTGATCTCTGAAGTCTGAAGACTGAGTGGCTGCTGGAAGAGCTGAGGCTTTTTTCTGTTTTTCTTTTCTGTATTGTGTGTTTTGTCTGATTTGTCTGTTGCATTAGACTAAGTTCATCTAGAATAAGTTCAGTGTAAGAGCATGATTGCATTAGAGGTTGAGTTGCTCCCTCTGCTTGTGTTGTTATTGCCTGGCTTTGCTTGCGGGTATTCGGTAGAGCCCAGCTCCCTTGCCCATGTGTTTGTTTTGCTTGATAGCATGATTTCATTTCCTTTTATCTGTATGATTGCAGTTTACTGTATATTGCTTGATAGCATGTTGTTTATTTTCAGTATGATTACTGTTATTTCATGACTGGCTTGAGGTCGAGACGAGCTTGTGGAGGCTGAAGCCCCACACACATTTCCTCCCTCACTTGCATTGCATGCATTTTATTGTTAAGGCTGATGTTTTGTCTGTTTTGGAGTATCATTGACATGATCCCTTAGGACTCTCATTTCCTTTGATAAGGATTTGATGATAGACTTCTAGGTTGAAACCTATGCATGACAACATCTAGGAGTTCCCTGTTCAAACCTCAACCATAGGATGAATCCATGGCATGATAACAGTAGGACTTGATAGTCTCCCTCCTAGTTGGGCCTGTTCCCTTCTCATCACAAAACAGTTTAAGATACAGTAATCATGAATGATTTCTTTCGTACGTTACGAGCCTTAAGCTATCTGAGAAAGGATTGTGGGAGAGTTCCTTTTCCACAGTCTGGATGTTTAGTATGGTACCCTTTGGGTGACATGCGACGCATTCACTCTCAGGTCATAGTCTCTAGTACGGTTGAAATCGCAAACACAATAAAAACGCTTCTTTCGTAAAACAAGAAATAAACCGTAGTTTCCCGAACTACGTGAGCTCTGATCTCTCATGCCTGTTGAGAGTACGTAGGCACAAGATGGCGAAGTCTTGGCGAGCTACCTTCCCCCATAACCCTTCGTAGGCCGAACTACGTTGACTCTGATTTCTCATTCTCTAATGAGAATACGTAGGCATAAAGTGCGACGCTTTGCCGAGTCATTTTTCTTTTCTTTTTCAGCCAGCCTTGATAGGTAGATAGATTAAAACCAACCCGTCCAAGTAAACAAACAAACGAGGATCCCGTCGAGTACGACGGACGCGAGGGGTGCTAATACCTTCCCCTTTGCTTAACCGACTCCCGAACCCAGACAATGGTTGCGATGACCTTGTCTTACCCTTTTTCGTCAGGTTTTTTCCGATCGTTTCCTTTCCCGCTCTGAGGGATAAATAACGAAAGGTGGCGACTCTTCTGTTGTGCCGACACCTTATTTTCGCGAAAGCGACACCTGGTGACTCTGCTGGGGACTCCAACGGTTCCATGCGAGTCAATCCTATCGTTTGTGTGTTTGCTTGTTGGGTTGTGTTTATTTATCGCATTTTTACTTCTCGCACTTTATTTCCCGCATCTTTATATTCAGTAAAATATGATTATTTGTGCTGTTGTGGGATGGGAGTTCTGATGAGAGAGAAGCCAGACCCAGGCTTGAGTGCACCATAGACTTAGAGTGGAAATTAGTGGGCGCGTGCTTGCTTTGCAGGCACTAGTGTCTCATGAAATCCACGCTCAGACGAGGTTCATCCGGTTGGCTTCACTTTCAACCCTTTGGGTTGAGACGGTTGCTGGTTTGGTGGATTGTCGACTCTGGGGACCGATCATTTGTGATTCAGCTAAGTGAGGCCTCTTCAGGACTTGATGATGCCACTCCTTCTGGGAATCGTATCATCCGTTCTGAAAGTCTGTGACGCTGATGAACGCATAGGATGCCGTACCTTGAGTCAGTCTAGGTCCATACCTGTGAGCGGGGCTGGGTTTATTGCAGGAAACTTAGACCTTCAGACTACCTGGTTTTCTTGACAGTAAATCAGTTATGTTGGGTACTCAGTTGCAGATGTGTTTGTTCTTGACAGAGCAAGTTTTGATCAGAGGATCTTATCATCGGGTGTTCGTCTGTTTGATCAGAACCTTGTTATCAGTGGTTTGTCCTTGATGGAGCAGATTTCGAGTGAGGTCTGAAGATCTCATCAGCAGATGTTATTTGTTCTTGATAGGGCAGATTTTGAGTGGGGTTTGAGGACTTCATCAACATATGTTCCTTGATCTTGCACCCTGGATCCTTATTACCAGGCCCTTATTTTTGTCAGAGCAAAATTTTGATCTCGGTCCTATCAGATGGTTACTCTCAGCAGAGCAGATTAGTGGTCTTACACCGGGGTTTTCTTCTCACCAGTGATTGTTGATATCGAATCTCCACAGCAGCTACTTGGATATATTATTGCATGCCTGCATTTTGCATTAGTTTGCGCATTCATCTGCATTCCATTAACGTGTGTCTGTGTTGCAGGTACCGTTTCCCCGATCCCGGATTTCTCGCTTTCTGCTGTTATTATGGCCTCCCTCAGGAAGACTGTTGCGTACAAGTTCCCGACCCCCGATGTGTCGAAGCTGACTGGTTTGATAGCCCTGGCAGGGGATTCTGTGAAAGATAGATTCAGGAAGTCTCATGGCAGGTTGCTTAGTTTGGTTTGCAAACCTTCCACGTCCGAGTTGAATGGGTTACATGCTCTTCTGCAGTTTTATGACCCTCCCTTGAGGTGTTTCACTTTTCATGACTTCCTTCTCGCGCCGACATTGGAAGAGTATGCTGATATGCTGGGTGTGCCTATCAAAAGGCAGATGCCTTTTGTCCACATGGATGCTGAGCCTGATCTGGCTGGCCTAGCTTCCTCACTCCATTTGAGCGCTTCTGAGTTAGTGGTGACGAGCTGGAACAAGGTCCCAGGGTTCTCTCTGCAGTTTCTGATAGCTAAGGCTCAGCGGTGTGCTAGGGACAAATGTTGGGACGCATTCAACGCCATCCTTGCTTTATGCATATATGGCATTATCCTGTTCCCCAGCATGCCTGATTTCGTGGACTTTGATGCATTCCACATCTTCGCCTCAGGGAATCCAGTCCCTACTCTGATCGGAGACGTCTACCATTCAGTGCATTACAAGAATGAGAACCGGAGAGGGAAGAATGTCTCATGCTCCGTACCGTTGTTGTACAAGTGGTTTGATAGTCATTTGCCCAAGAGGGGTTCTTCCGTCTTGTCTGCAGCCTCAGCTGAGTGGCCTGAGCGTCTGATGAGTTTGTCGGCAGAAGACATTGATTGGTTCGTTGACAGAGACAGGTTAGGCACCGAGGTGATCTTCAGTTGTAGTGGGTTTCCTAACGTACCTCTGATAGGTAGGAAGGGTTGCATCAACTACAATCCATCATTGCTAGTTCGTCAGTTCGCATACGCTTTGAGGACTCCGCCGAAGGAGGAAGAGGTACAGGAATCTCTGTACCTCACAGGTACTCTAGAGGGGGATTTGTTGTCCAAGCTTCAACATGCGTGGAACAATATCAGCACGAGAGAAAAGCCTTTGTTGGGAAAGAGCAACAGCCAAGCCTACCCTCCTTATTCAGCTTGGGTCAGAGCCAGAGCCAGCGCTATAGGGATGCCATTCCCTCACGTCAGACCAGAGAGTCCTCCACCAGTTGAAGAGCCTACCATTGTATCCATTCATCAGCACAATCAGATACTAGCCGAGCGTGATGAACTGAAGCGGGTGAACGCAGAATTAGAGAAGGAGTTAGCTCAGCTTCGAGGTGAACGGAATGAAGCCGTGCATGCTCTCAAAAAGCAAACAGAGTCGGTGAACCAACTGGGTGCAGACTTGGCAAAGCAGATTGCTGATCGGGAACGCTTGGGTTAAGACTTCAGGGCTGCTAATGATGTACTAGCTATGAAGAAGCAGCATCTGGAGGAAGCATATCGGAGGATATCTAAGTTCGACCAGCATTGGAAGACTTCCATGGCCACCAGGAAAGAGCGAGAAGACAAACTGATGCTGCAGATTTCTAAGCTGGAAGCCGAAGTAAAAGACAGTGAGCGTAGGTTTGATGAAGAGATCGCCCGCAGATACTCCGCTGAAAGCCGTCTCAACAAAGCTCTTGCTAACCTGAAGGAGCATAAGCTGATGTTTGAGTCTAAGAAGCGGAAGCTGGAGGATTGCTTTGGCGAAGGAGCTTGGGAGAGTTCAGTTCAGGGGCTTCAGCATACCATCAGGCAGAGGGAACTACTCGTCGAGGGGTTGCTCACCTTGCCAGATCATCCAGAGACGAAGGAGTTATTAGCAGAGTATCGCGCCCGTGGCCGTACTTGACTAGTTGTATTCCTGTTGCTTTGATCTTTGATGTATGCTGACCATCACCAGACTTGTTGGCTGGGGTCATGCTGTTGATTTGTTTGTATTCGCTGATACCGTGTACTGCCTTGACAGGCCTTTCCATATATATATATGAGATTGATGTTTCCATGATTGGGCTCGGATTTCTTCTTCCTCTTATTATTATCAGCACTGGCACTAAGGCACTAGGATCGGGGGAAAATCTCCCACACACACAGACACACGCATGCATCTGCATGAAGCATATTTGCATGGTGTATATCTTATTGCTTTTCCTAACCTTTATTGTTAACAGGTTTTTCAGGTTCCGAGCTGTCTCCGGTCTCCAGGATTGATCAAAGACTCATCCACCGCTACTCAACTCGCGCTAATCAGACAAGGATAATGGACCAGGTGCAGTCAGATGTTCAAGAGCTCCGTGAACGGATGGATCGTTTTATGGAGCTGATGCAGGTGGTCGCTAATGGACAGGACCAGCTTCGCACTTTGGTTCAACCTCTGATCTCCAGGGTTGACAGTAATGGCATACTTCATGGAGGGGCTGTGCCTACTCCTCCTCCAGTGGATGCTCCACAAAACGTTGTTCCTGTTGCCGGGGGCAACAGCAGTGCTAACGGCAATCTGATGACTAATCTTGGACTCAATGCGACAAGCGTCGGCAATGGTAGTCTGGGAGCCAATGTTAACATAGGGCCGGTCAACGGCAATGCTGGTGCAGGAAGTCTGTTGGTGCCTCAACTGTGGCTGGAGGACCATCAGGATGACATTCTCTCAGAGAGGTGTAGAAGCAGAGTTGAATGCTGAAGCTCGACTCAGGTTCAAGGCGCTGGAAGACAAGATGAGAGACATTGAAAATCAGAACACATTGGGCGTTGATATGTCCAAGCTCGGGTTGATTGCTGATTTTAAGGTACCTCATAAGTTCAAGGTGCCTGTCTTTGAGAAGTATAAGGGCACTACTTGCCCCCGTGTTCACCTTTGATCTTATTATAGAAAGATGTCCGCCTATTCTGACAATGAGAAGTTGCTGATGCACTTCTTCCAGGATAGTCTTTCTGGTCCATCACTCGAATGGTATATGGGTTTGGAGCCCGCTACTGTGCGCACCTGGAAAGACCTCGCTGAAGCATTCGTCCTCCACTATCAATACAATAGCGACTTGGCTCCCAACCGAGTTCAGCTTCAGAATCTTTCACAGCGGAGCAATGAAAGCTTTAAAGAGTACGCCTAGCGGTGGCGTGAATTGGCTGCTCGGGTTCAACCGCCGATGGTTGAGCGTGAGCTAGTGCAAAGTTCGTGGCTACCCTTCCTGGAATCTACTATGAAAAGTTGGTCAGTGGCATGTCTGGAACATTCTCGGCTCTCATCACTATGGGTGAACATGTTGAGAACGGTATAAAGATCGGAAAAATTCAGGGCGAATCATCCTCAGCTGGAGGAGGTAGTAAGAAACCCTACGCTGGCAAGCGTCGAGAGGGAGATGCCAGTGCTGTCACTAATGCTCGGAGAAAGGGCAAGGGCCCTCAGCCTCAGATTGCTAGCATAAATATCCCAGCTGCTCCACCGCAGCAGCCGCAGCCGTAGCAGCAGCCCCAGCAGCAGAATCAACAGAGGTATAGGAGATATCAGAATCGGGCTCCTATGACAAATCGTCAGTTTGAAACTCCACCTATGTCGTATGCACAACTTCTGCAAACATTGCTTCAGCTTCAGCTAGTTCAAAAGAGGACAATGGCTCCCTTAACAGGGGCACCACCACCGGGGTATGATGCCAATGCTACTTGTGAGTTCCATACTGGGGCACCGGGCCATACGATTGAGAATTGTAAAGCTTTTAAGCACAAAGTCCAGGACTTGGTGGACGCCAAAGTTATTAACTTTTCTGATAACGTGCCCAACGTTACCAAGAACCCTATGCCTCATCATAAGGGGGGCGGAGTGAATGTCGTTATCACTGAGGAGAGTGCGGACTTGCTGACTGATGTCAAAGAGTTGAAAACGCCGCTTAGTTTTGTCAAGGCTAAGTTGATGAAGAAAGGCTTTTTCCCTGGATGTGGAGAGTTATGTATGGCTTGTGCTACACTTCCTGATGGGTGTGAGCAGCTGGTCGAAGGTATCCAAAGCCTGATGTCCGAGGGTATTTTGCAGTTCAGCCGGAGCGTTGAAAGTGCATCAGGGGAAGTCGTGCTGAAGCAAGCAGATGAAGTTGCCACCATTACTATTCCTCGTCACCCTATTACTATTTCTGCGCCCCGACCGCCTACTATTACTATCACCAGGGCCGGACCAATCCCATTCGAAAGCACTAACGCCGTTTCCTGGCATTACGGCGCCGAAGTTTATTGCAATGGTCAGAAGATAGAGCTTGAGCCGTTCGGATCGACTGTGTAGAATCTTGCCGGAGTCAGTGGCATTACTCGAAGTGGTAGAGTGTTCGCGCCAGCAGAGGTTGCAGCAGAGAAAGTGGTCCGAACTGATGCTATGGATAAGGGTAAAGGTAAAGCTGTCGAGGAGGTCCCTTCTGGGGCAGAAAAAGACTTGCTAGTTAAAGATGCTGAAGAGTTCATGCGATTAATCAAGAAGAGCGACTACAAGATTGTAGACCATCTTCATCAGACTCCCTCAAAGATCTCTATTCTTAACTTGTTGCTGTGTTCTGAGGCGCACCGCAACGCATTACTGAAGGTATTGAATGCTGCATACGTGCCGCAGGAGATATCAGTAAATCAGCTGGAAGAGGTGGTGGCCCATGTTAATGCTGGTAATGGGCTGGGATTTACAGATCTGGAGCTGACTCCTAAAGGAAGAGATCACAACAGCGCCCTGCACGTCTCGATAGAGTGCAGAGGCACTATCATGTCGCATGTCCTGGTGGATACGGGTTCGTCGCTTAATGTGCTTCCGAAGAAGGCACTAATGAAGTTGGATACCCGTGGATTGCTTTGCACGCCCAGTGATCTGGTAGTGAAAGCCTTTGACGGAACCAAGCGCCACGTCTTCGGAGAGTTGACCCTGCCGATTCAAGTTGGTCCAGAGACGTTCAATACGGTTTTCTATATCATGGATATCATGCCTGCCTACAGTTGCCTGTTAGGTCGGCCATGGATCCATGCCGCTGGTGCCGTGACGTCCACGCTGCATCAAAAGCTTAAATACGCTATCGGGGGCAGCATAGTAACCATCTGTGGTGAGGAGGACATTATGGTGAGCCACTTGTCTTCCTTTAAATATGTTGAAATGGATGGCGAAATCCATGAAACCCTCTGCCAATCATTTGAAACCGTCAAGGTGAAAGAGGTAGCTCCTGTCGTCGCAGAGAAGCAAGAGATGAATCTCTCCTCGTTCAAAGAAGCTCGGGCCGTTGTCGAAGCCGGTTCCACCCCAGGCTGGGGGCATGTTTTGGATATACCAATCAAGCAAGATAAGTTTGGATTGGGATACTCTCCTGAAGCTGAAGCTTCATCTTCTTCTAGCAGTTCGTCTCGCGGGAAGGGGCCGATCCTATTCACCAAGGGCGGAGTAATTTTCGAAAGCATCAACGCAGCGTCTGAGGACAGCGGGGATAGCGATTGTGATCTTGACGCCTGGATGCAGCCAAGCAAGCCGGGCGAGCGCCTCAACAATTGGACCATCAAGGAGATTATCCAGCTGACAAGTGAAGAGTAATGATTTGCTTTTTACAATCTTTGTACAACCCTATGTCCTGCCCGGGGCATAGTGGTTTTACTGTCAGGGCCTTGTTGGATTATGTACATGCATTTAATCAATAAATAAAAGGCGTTTTCTTCGTACTCAAATATTGTGTTCTCTGTTATTCCTGTTTTATGTTTATTTCGAAAAACAGCAAAATGGCAACGAGGTTCGCGCTAACCTGCATATCCTTGCTTTAAACTTAACCCTTGTTATTGCAGGATCCGCATAACAGATGACATCGACTCTGGACCCTCTACGGCTCACTACGACTTTGATTGCCCGATCTATCAAGCCGAGGATGAGATTGATGAAGACGAAGACCTTCCGGAAGAGTTGGCCCGCTTGTTGAGACAAGAGGAGAAGGTTATTCTGCCTCATGAAGAGGATATTGAGATCATAAATCTGGGTTCTGAGGAGCTCGTCAGAAATGTCAGAGTAGGGGCTGCGCTGCAGAATGATGTCAAGCATAGACTGGTCGAGATGCTTCGAGAGTATAGTGACGTCTTTGCTTGGTCATACGAAGATATGCCCGGACTTGACACAGACATTGTGGTTCATCGCTTGCCGTTGCGAGAAGATTGCCCTTCAGTCAAGCAGAAGCTTAGGAGAACGAGACCAGACATGGCTGTAAAAATCAAAGAAGAAGTCCAGAAGCAGTTGGATGCAGGGTTTCTAGCCGTTACCACTTACCCTCCGTGGGTCGCCAACATAGTGCCTGTACCGAAGAAGGACGGTAAGGTACGCATGTGCGTCGATTATCGGGATTTGAACAGGGCGAGCCCTAAGGATGATTTCCCGTTGCCTCATATCGATGTGTTGGTCGACAACACAGCCCAGTTTTCCGTGTTTTCATTCATGGATGGCTTCTCCGGTTACAATCAGATTAAGATGGCGCCGGAAGACATGGAGAAAACGACGTTCATCACCCCCTGGGGAACATTTTGCTATAAGGTAATGCCCTTCGGTCTGAAGAACGCAGGGGCCACTTACCAGCGAGCAATGGTAACTTTGTTTCATGATATGATTCATCATGAGATTGAGGTCTATGTTGATGACATGATTGCAAAGTCCCAAACGGAGGAAGAGCATCTGGTCAACTTATTGAAGCTTTTTGAGAGGCTTAGGAAATTCAGGCTGAGGCTGAATCCTAACAAGTGCACTTTCGGAGTGCGGTCCGGAAAGTTATTGGGGTTTATCGTTAGTGAACGAGGTATTGAAGTTGATCCTGCGAAAATAAAAGCTATCCAAGAAATGCCAGCGCCGAAAACAGAAAAAGAAGTTCGTGGTTTCTTGGGCCGAATAAACTACATTGCAAGGTTTATCTCTCAGCTCACGGCCACTTGTGAACCGATGTTCAAGCTTTTAAAGAAAGATCAGGCGATTACTTGGAATGAGGATTGCCAGAAGGCATTCGACAAAATAAAGCTGTATCTTCAAGAACCTCCAATCTTGATACCCCCAGTGGCTGGACGACCATTAATCATGTACCTGACGGTTCTGGAGAATAGTATGGGGTGTGTTCTCGGTCAGCACGACGAGACGGGCAGAAAGGAGCATGCCATTTATTATTTGAGTAAAAAGTTCACTGAGTGTGAATCTCGATACTCGATGCTGGAGAAGACGTGTTGTGCATTAGCTTGGGCCGCCAAACGTCTACGACAGTATATGCTCAACCACACCACTATGCTAATTTCGAAGATGGATCCGATCAAGTACGTCTTCGAGAAGCAGGCTCTTTCGGGCAGGATTGCCAGATGGCAAATGGTGTTAACGGAATATGATATTCAGTACGTCTCTCAGAAAGCCATTAAGGGAAGCGTATTGTCTGATTACCTTGCCGAACAGCCAATCGAAGACTACCAGCCGATGAAGTTCGAATTCCCTGACGAGGATATTATGTTTCTCAAAGCGAAGGATTGCGATGAGCCATTGCCCGATGAGGGGCCAGATAGGAAGTCTCAGTGGAAGTTGATATTCGACGGAGCGGTTAATTCCTATGGAAGTGGTATTGGGGCTATCATCACGACTCCTCACGGATCCCACATCCCGTTTACTGCGAGACTGACGTTTCCAGTTACCAACAATGAAGCAGAGTATGAGGCATGTATTATGGGTCTAGAATAGGCAATTGATTTGAGAATCAAGAATCTAGACATATATGGTGACTCAGCGCTTGTAATCAATCAAATCAAAGGGGAGTGGGAGACTCGTCAAGCGAATTTAGTGCCGTACATGAATTACGCCAGGAGGCTGCTTCCGTTCTTCGATCGAGTGGAACTACATCATGTACCCAGGGCTGAAAATCAGATGGCTGATGCCTTAGCCACGTTGGCTTCAATGTATAAAATCAATTATTGGAATGAGGCTCCAAGAATTGTGCTTTCGCGTCTTGATAGACCGGCATTTGTCTTTGCAATCGAGGATGCCGCTGACGGCAAGCCATGGTTCCACGACATCCAGACCTTCCTTATGACTAAGGAGTATCCCGCGGGTGCGTCAACCCAGGATAAGAAGACTCTGAGGAGGCTGTCTGGAAACTTTTATCTCAATCCTGACGGAGTGTTGTATAAGAGAAACCACGATCTCGTGCTACTCAGATGTGTGGATGAGAAAGAGGCGAGTATGCTCATGGAAGAAGTCCATGAGGGCACATTTGGTACGCACGCCGGCGGGCATGCCATGACGAGAAAGATCCTGAGAGCAGGGTATTACTGGCTGACGATGGAGTCAGATTGCTTCAGATTCGCGAAGAAATGTCATAAATGCCAGATTTATGCTGATAAAGTTCATGTGCCGCCGTGCCCATTGAATGTCATGTCCTCCCCGTGGCCGTTCTCCATGTGGTGCATCGACATGATAGGCAAGATCGAGCCCACCGCATCCAATGGTCATCGTTTTATTCTGGTAGCCATCGACTACTTCACCAAATGGGTGGAGGCAGCCTCGTACGATAATGTGACCAAGCAGGTGGTAGCTAAATTCATAAAGAGGGACATCATCTGTCGCTATGGAATTCCCGAGCGGATCATTACTGATAATGGTTCGAATTTGAATAACAAGATGATGAAGGAGCTGTGCCAGAGCTTCAAGATTGAACACCACAACTCATCTCCTTACCGGCCGAAGATGAATGGCGCCGTTGAAGCCGCCAACAAGAACATTAAGAAGATTGTTCAAAAGATGGTTGTGACGTACAAAGATTGGCACGAGATGCTGCCGTTTTCCCTGCACGGTTATCGTACGACAGTGCGTACGTCGACCGGGGCAACTCCTTTCTCCTTGGTGTACGGTATGGAGGCTGTCCTACCGTTAGAAGTGGAGATTCCTTCTTTACGAGTTTTGGTTGATGTGAAACTCGACGAGGCGGAATGGATTACGAATCGTTTGAACCAACTCAGCCTGATGGACGAGAAGAGGTTAGCATCGATTGCATTTGGTCGCCTGTACCAAAGCCGAATGAAGAAAGCTTATGATAAGAAGGTGCGTCCTAGAAGCTTTCAGACGGGTGATCTCGTCCTGAAGAAGATTCTTCCGCCACACTCCGATCACCGGGGCAAGTGGACTCCGAATTACGAAGGGCCGTATGTCGTCAGCAAGGTCTTCTCAGGAGGAGCTTTGTTGTTATCCACGATGGATGGTGAAGATTTTGCATCCCCGGTGAACGCGGACGCAGTTAAAAAATACTTTGCTTGAAAGAGACTGTAACACCCATTTTAATTATTTAGTCATTTTATAATTATTTTAAATATTATACGTTGGTGTGTCCTTTGGTGGGGGTGTATTTGGTGATGTTTGGTGGGTGTCCCTAATGTGGAAGGACTATTGGTGGTATTTTGGTGTGAAATATAATAATATAAAAATAATAGTAAGATTGGTGGGGGTGTTATTATTATTATTATTATTATTATTATTATTATTATTATTATTATTATTATTATTATTATTATATTTATTATATTTGTTAATATTATTAATAATATTATTATTTTAGTGAAATAATGATATTATTATTATTATTATTATTATTATTATTATATAATATTATTAATATTATTATTATTTTGGTGAAATGATGATATTATTATTATTATTATTATTATTATTATTATATTTATTATATTTGTTAATATTATTAATATTATTATTATTTTGGTGAAATAATGATATTATTATTATTATTATTATTATTATTATTATTATTATTATTATATTTATTATATTTGTTAATATTATTAATATTATTATTATTTTGGTGAAATAATGATATTATTATTATTATTATTATTATTATTATTATTATATTTATTATATTTGTTAATATTATTAATATTATTATTATTTTGGTGAAATAATGATATTATTATTATTATTATTATTATTATTATTATATTTATTATATTTGTTAATATTATTAATATTATTATTATTTTGGTGAAATAATGATATTAGTATTATTATTATTATTATTATTATTATTATTATGTTTATTATATTTGTTAGTATTATTAATATTATTATTATTATTTTGGTGAAATAACGATATTATTATTATTATTATTATTATTATTATTATTATTATTATTAGTATTATTAATAATGAGTATTATTATTATTATGATTATTATTATTATTAGTATTATAATATTATTAGTATTAATAATAATATTGTATTATTTTATTAAGTTATTTTATTAATTGGGATTAGATTTAATAAAGAAAATAGAATGTGAAGGGGTGGGGAGAGTGGTACGATACATTTGAGAAATTGAGAAAAAGGGAACGAAGAACGGAAGAGAAAAGGGGAAGGCCAAGAGACCAATTCTAGGAGGATTTCTATCGATCAACCAATTGATAAGGTAAGAGGGGAGAAATTTGATTGGGAATGGTTTATACATGTATAGGGTAGAGGGGATTCCTTAACCCCGTAGGAATTTATCGTTATATAAAGTTTTATATTGGCATGCTATGATTATTGTTGATGTTGGGGGATTGATGAATGCTGATGATGCATTTTGGGGTATATATATATATATGGTGATGATAGTAACTGTAATGTTGAGCCATTTTGTTGGATTGTTGATGTTACTGTAGTATTGATCCATTTTGTTGGATTGTTGATGTTACTGTAGTGTTGATAGTAACTAGGAATATAAAGCTGATGAGATTATGTGTTGTTACCGTAGTGTTGGCAATGACCATGATTATAACTTTGGGAAAGTTATATGTTGTTTCCCTATAGTGTCGTTAATGACTATGGTTAGGACCTTGGTGAGATTCAGAGTGACTCTGAAGTGTCGGTAATGTACCGTAATGTCGGTTCTAGAGTAGAAATTATAGGATAATTGGTAAGTATAATATCTATTGGCATGTTTGTGATTGTGGATTGATATTGATGAATTATTGATTTTGGTGTATAGGCTGAGGTGTTGGTTTAGGGAGGTTCTGAGTAACCTCAGAGACTTTTGGTGAGATGTCTGAATTGGTCTCGTGTGATCCTTCTAGCCTTGCTGTAGTGTGAAAATGATGAGTATGGGATATAACTTGTGTACTTGGTGATAGTACGCGTTTCCCTTAATATTGTTGGTGAGCAATTAGTTAATGTATATGTGTGTAGTGATCAGTAGGATCGTGTATCCCCGAGTGGGGGGGGGACGTAGTTATATCCGGTGTGATAGTATGAATTCGTTTACTATCTGATTGATTTATATGGTGTTGGTGTAATATATCTATACATATGCATTGTTGTATGATGATATGATCAGGAGGATCGTGTGCACTTAGCGTGCCAGAATATAATAATTATGCATTGGTGTCTTGCATATCATGGTGTTTTGGTGGGATGAATCATGTCTCAGGAGGAGCGTAAGTGATTCATCCGTACTCCTTTGTGGAGAATGGTGGGGGATAGATCATGTCTCAGGAGGAGCGTAAGTGATCTATCCAGGTTCGATTGAATGAACCAATGAGTCGGTACCGCATGCATGGTGTTGAGTTGCATAATTGCATTATAATATGTTATATTGTAATTTGAACAGTAGGTTCGTTATATGGTGTTGTTGGGGTGAATAATTGATGTGTTGGTGTGTTTTACTGCCTTATTACATGTATTACATTACCATTATATTTTTGATCATGATTTCTCACCCCTTTGCTGTTGTTGTGTCTGTGCTTCTCCGGAAGTACAGATAATCCAGGTACTTAGCTAGCTTGGATTATGGTGTGACAGTCGAGTCTAGGATGCTCTGATACGTAGCACGGGACTTGGGCACTTTTATTTGTTTTATGAAGAACTTATATTTTATTTTCCTGTGAACGTATCAAACTTTTATTGGGTTTTATATTTAATATTCCGCTGTATTTGGAGAAAAACCTTTTTATAAGGAAACGTTGTTTTCATGTGATATCCCACTTGGGAAATTGGAACTCTGATTTTGTTTATTTATAATGTTTATTAATTTAATTGATTTTGGGAAGTGGGGTGTTACAATTGGTATCAGAGCAGGTCGGTCCGTCCGGCCAGTGTTGTTGAGTCGAGTTGAGTCTGTCCTTTATGATGTAGTTGAATATCTTTTAACTTGGTGTTGCTATGTTTGAGCAGTATGGCAGGAAGGAACGATGCTGCATTGGCTGCTGCTATGCAAGCAATGGCGCAGGCAGTTGCTAATCAGAATCAAACTGCAGATGCCAAATTCAGGAGTTTGGCGCAGTTTCGGAGCAACAAGCCACCAACGTTTGAAGGAGGAATTCTGGACCCAGAAGCTGCTCAGAAGTGGCTGAAGGCAATTGAGAAGATCTTCAGAACGATGGAATGTATTGATGAGCAGAAGGTGAGATTTGGTACTCACATGCTGGAAGGTGAGGCTGAAGCCTGGTGGGACAATAGTCGCCAAAGATTGGAAGCTGCTGGAACCGCCATTACTTGGGAGGTGGTTCGGAAGGGTTTTTTGGAAAAGTATTTTCCAGAAGATATTCGCAGTGCTAAGGAAATTGAATTCTTAGAGTTGAAGCAGGGTAGTATGACGGTAGCGGAGTATGCTGCTAAATTTGAGGAGCTAGTGCAGTATTGTCCTCACTATAATGTGGAGGGGGCGATGACTTCTAAGTGCTTAAAGTTTGAGAATGGACTGCGTCCAGAGATTAAGTTGGGAATTGCTTGTCAGAAGATCAGGAGCTATCCTGAGCTAGTAAGTAGGAGCAGGATATATGATAACGATAACCGAGCAAGGATTGCGCACTACAAAGCTGTTAATGACCATAAGGGTAAGCAGAGGTTTAGTGGTACTCCTTATAGTGTTGCTACTGATAAGGGAAAACGTAAAGCTGTTGTTGATAAGAAGCCTAGAGATGGGAGAGCATCTGCTGAAGGGAAATGTTTTCGGTGCGGTGGTATGGGACACCGTGCTAATGATTGTCCTAATGAAGCCAAGAAGTGTTTTAAGTGTGGGAAACCAGGTCATGTGATAGCTGACTGCAGAGCAACCATGCCGACCTGTTATAACTGTGGTGAGAAGGGTCATATCAGTACACATTGTGAGAAGCCGAAGAAGCCTCAGACGTCTCCGGCTAGTGGGAAAGTGTTTACCTTAGCAGGGACTCAAGCTGCCAGTGATGAGCGTGTTATCAAAGGTACTTGTATTATCAATAATATTCCTTTGATTGCTATTATTGATACGGGTGCAACACACTCGTTTATTTCTGTGGATTGTGTGGAGAGAATAGGATTGGTGCCGTCTACTCTGGAGAGACGAATGACTATTGAGACACCCTCTATAGGTTCAGTGACTACTTCTTTGGTATGCCTGAAGTGTCCGCTGACTATTTTCGGTAGAGAATTTGAAGTGGATTTGATTTGTCTACCACTTGGTAAATTGGATGTCATTCTGGGTATGAACTGGTTAGAGTTCAACCGAGTCTACATCGACTGTTTTCGGAAGGAATTGTTGTTCTTGACCCCTGAAGAGGAAGCTTTAGCAAGTTCTTTGTCTAATAAAGAATTGAGGGCTTTGTTGGAAGATGAAACTAGAGTGTTTGCTTTATTTGCAACATTATCGGGGGATAGCAAAGTGTCAATAGAGGAAGTAGCCGTGGCGAATGAATTTCCGGAAGTGTTTCCTGACGACATTACGGAATTGCCTCCGACGCGAGAAGTGGAATTTGGTATTGATCTTGTTCCTGGTACGAGGCCTATTTCTATGGCACCGTACAGGATGTCTGCAGTGGAATTGGCTGAGTTGAAGTCTCAGATTGAAGAATTGTTGGATAGGAAGTTTATTAGGCCAAGTGTATCGCCGTGGGGAGCTCCAGTGTTATTGGTGAAGAAGAAGGATGGTAGTATGCGTTTGTGCATCGATTACCGTCAATTGAATAAAGTGACTATTAAGAATAAGTATCCTCTATCTAGGATTGATGACTTGATGGACCAGCTGGTGGGAGCTCGTGTATTTAGTAAGATCGACTTAAGATCGGGTTATCATCAGATAAGAGTAAAAGAAGGTGATGTTCAGAAGACTGCCTTTAGGACTCGATATGGACATTACGAATATGCTGTAATGCCGTTTGGAGTGACTAACGCGCCGGGAGTATTTATGGAGTATATGAACAGAATTTTCCATTCTTATTTGGATCAGTTCATTGTAGTGTTTATTGATGATATATTAATTTATTCTAAATCTGATGAAGAGCATGCAGGACATTTGAGGATTGCCTTGCAAGTGTTGAAAGAAAATAAACTATTTGCTAAATTGTCAAAGTGTGACTTCTGGTTGAGGAAAGTGAGTTTCTTGGGGCATGTAATATCTGAAGATGGAATAGCGGTGGATCCGTCATAAGTAAGTGCAGTATTGCAGTGGGAACCGCCGAAGACAGCGACAGAAATTAGGAGCTTTCTGGGTTTAGCTGGTTATTACCGCAGGTTTATTGAAGGTTTCTCTAATTTGGCGTTGCCATTAACTCAGTTAACGAGAAAGAACCAAGTCTTTGTATGGGACGCTGCTTGTGAAGAAAGTTTTGAAGAGTTGAAAAAGAGATTGACTACGGCACCGGTGTTAGTGTTACCGACTCCGAGTGAACCGTTTGTGGTGTACTGTGATGCGTCTAAGATGGGATTAGGTGGAGTTCTTATGCAGAATGGTAAAGTAGTAGCATATGCATCGCGGCAATTGAGAGTGCATGAGCGAAATTATCCGACTCATGATCTTGAATTAGTTGCGGTTGTTTTTGTGTTGAAAATCTGGAGACATTATTTATATGGTTCAAGATTTGAAGTGTTTAGTGATCATAAGAGTCTGAGATACCTGTTTGATTAGAAAGAGCTGAATATGAGGCAGAGAAGATGGTTGGAATTTTTGAAGGATTATGACTTCAGTTTGAGTTATCATCCAGGAAAGGCCAATGTAGTGGCAGATGCTTTGAGTAGGAAAGCAATTCATATGGCAGCTCTAATGGTGAAAGAAATTGAGTTAATTGAACAATTTAGAGATTTGAGCATGGTTTGTGAGACTACTGCAAATAGTGTAATGTTGGGTATGTTGCAGGTAAATAATGACTTCTTGGATATGATTAGAGAAAATCAGAAGTTGGATGTGAAATTGGTAGATTTGATGCCTGGAGTAGGAAGTGACTCCGATAGTGACTTTAAATTGGATAGTACAGGTGTGTTGAGATTTAGAGGCAGGATTTGTGTACCAGATAATGAGGAATTAAAAAAGTCAATTTTGAGTGAAGGACACCGTAGTAATCTGAGTATTCATCCTGGAGCTACGAAGATGTATCATGATTTGAAGAAATTATTTTGGTGGTCTGGTATGAAAAGAGACATTGCTCAATTTGTGTATGCCTGTTTGACGTGTCAGAAGTCGAAGGTAGAACACCAAAGACCTTCTGGATTTATGCAACCATTAGAGATTCCGGTTTGGAAATGGGATTGCATTACTATGGATTTTGTTACAGGTTTGCCGAATACAGCGAGAGATTTTGATGCTATCTGGGTGATTGTGGATCGATTGACGAAGTCTGCACATTTTGTACCAATCAACATTAGTTTTCCATTAACGAAGCTGGCGGATATTTATATTCGGGTAATTGTGAAGTTGCATGGCGTTCCGTCCAGTATTGTATCGGATAGAGATCCGCGGTTTACTTCGGAATTTTGGAAAAGCTTGCAGGAAGCTTTGGGGACTAAGTTGAAGTTGAGTTCAGCTTATCATCCGCAAACTGATGGTCAGTCGGAGAGGACTATTCAGTCACTTGAGGATTTGTTGAGAGCTTGTGTGTTGGAAAAGGGTGGTGCGTGGGATACTCATTTACCATTGATTGAGTTCACGTACAATAACAGTTACCATTCTAGTATCGGAATGGCACCGTTTGAAGCTTTGTATGGGAGGAGGTGTAAGACTCCTCTGTGTTGGTATGAAACTGGTGAGAATATGGTGCTTGGACCAGAAATTGTACAGCAGACTACTGAGACAATTCAAATGATTCGTGAGAAAATGAAAGTGTCTCAGAGTAGGCAGAAAAGTTATCATGATAATCGGAGGAAAGAGTTGGAATTCTGTGTAGGTGATCACGTATTCCTAAGAGTTAATCCGATGACTGGTGTGGGTCGTGCATTGAAGTCCAAGAAGCTGGATCCTAAGTTTATTGGACCTTATGAAATTCTGCAAAGAATTGGTGCTGTAGCTTATAGGGTGGCGTTGCCACCTGAGTTATCGAACTTACATGATGTGTTTCATGTGTCGCAATTACGAAAGTATGTTTCTGATCCATCTCATGTTATTCAGAGAGATGATGTTCAGGTTCGGGAGAATCTTACTGTTGAGACGATGCCGTTGAGGATCGAGGACCGTAAGATGAAACAGCTCCGAGGGAAAGAGATACCTTTGGTGAAGGTAGCTTGGGGAGGTGCTGCAGGAGACAGTGTGACCTGGGAGTTGGAAAGCAGGATGCGAGAAGCGTATCCGGAGCTATTTCCATCAGGTAATTTTCGAGGACGAAAATAATTAAAGTGGGGGAGAGTTGTAACACCCATTTTAATTATTTAGTCATTTTATAATTATTTTAAATATTATACGTTGGTGTGTCCTTTGGTGGGGGTGTATTTGGTGATGTTTGGTGGGTGTCCCTAATGTGGAAGGACTATTGGTGGTATTTTGGTGTGAAATATAATAATATAAAAATAATAGTAACATTGGTGGGGGTGTTATTATTATTATTATTATTATTATTATTATTATATTTATTATATTTGTTAATATTATTAATATTATTATTATTTTAGTGAAATAATGATATTATTATTATTATTATTATTATTATTATTATTATTATTATTATTATTATATTTGTTAATATTATTAATATTATTATTATTTTGGTGAAATGATGATATTATTATTATTATTATTATTATTATTATTATTATTATATTTATTATATTTGTTAATATTATTAATATTATTATTATTTTGGTGAAATAATGATATTATTATTATTATTATTATTATTATTATTATTATTATATTTATTATATTTGTTAATATTATTAATATTATTATTATTTTGGTGAAATAATGATATTATTATTATTATTATTATTATTATTATTATTATTATTATATTTATTATATTTGTTAATATTATTAATATTATTATTATTTTGATGAAATAATGATATTATTATTATTATTATTATTATTATTATTATTATTATTATTATTATTATTATTATTATTATTATATTTATTATATTTGTTAATATTATTAATATTATTATTATTTTGGTGAAATAATGATATTAGTATTATTATTATTATTATTATTATTATTATGTTTATTATATTTGTTAGTATTATTAATATTATTATTATTATTTTGGTGAAATAACGATATTATTATTATTATTATTATTATTATTATTATTATTATTATTATTAGTATTATTAATAATGAGTATTATTATTATTATGATTATTATTATTATTAGTATTATAATATTATTAGTATTAATAATAATATTGTATTATTTTATTAAGTTATTTTATTAATTGGGATTAGATTTAATAAAGAAAATAGAATGTGAAGGGGTGGGGAGAGTGGTACGATACATTTGAGAAATTGAGAAAAAGGGAACGAAGAACGGAAGAGAAAAGGGGAAGGCCAAGAGACCAATTCTAGGAGGATTTCTATCGATCAACCAATTGATAAGGTAAGAGGGGAGAAATTTGATTGGGAATGGTTTATACATGTATAGGGTAGAGGGGATTCCTTAACCCCGTAGGAATTTATCGTTATATAAAGTTTTATATTGGCATGCTATGATTATTGTTGATGTTGGGGGATTGATGAATGCTGATGATGCATTTTGGGGTATATATATATATATATGGTGATGATAGTAACTGTAATGTTGAGCCATTTTGTTGGATTGTTGATGTTACTGTAGTATTGATCCATTTTGTTGGATTGTTGATGTTACTGTAGTGTTGATAGTAACTAGGAATATAAAGCTGATGAGATTATGTGTTGTTACCGTAGTGTTGGCAATGACCATGATTATAACTTTGGGAAAGTTATATGTTGTTTCCCTATAGTGTCGTTAATGACTATGGTTAGGACCTTGGTGAGATTCAGAGTGACTCTGAAGTGTCGGTAATGTACCGTAATGTCGGTTCTAGAGTAGAAATTATAGGATAATTGGTAAGTATAATATCTATTGGCATGTTTGTGATTGTGGATTGATGTTGATGAATTATTGATTTTGGTGTATAGGCTGAGGTGTTGGTTTAGGGAGGTTCTGAGTAACCTCAGAGACTTTTGGTGAGATGTCTGAATTGGTCTCGTGTGATCCTTCTAGCCTTGCTGTAGTGTGAAAATGATGAGTATGGGATATAACTTGTGTACTTGGTGATAGTACGCGTTTCCCTTAATATTGTTGGTGAGCAATTAGTTAATGTATATGTGTGTAGTGATCAGTAGGATCGTGTATCCCCGAGTGGGGGGGGGGGGGGGGGGGGGACGTAGTTATATCCGGTGTGATAGTATGAATTCGTTTACTATCTGATTGATTTATATGGTGTTGGTGTAATATATCTATACATATGCATTGTTGTATGATGATATGATCAGGAGGATCGTGTGCACTTAGCGTGCCAGAATATAATAATTATGCATTGGTGTCTTGCATATCATGGTGTTTTGGTGGGATGAATCATGTCTCAGGAGGAGCGTAAGTGATTCATCCGTACTCCTTTGTGGAGAATGGTGGGGGATAGATCATGTCTCAGGAGGAGCGTAAGTGATCTATCCAGGTTCGATTGAATGAACCAATGAGTCGGTACCGCATGCATGGTGTTGAGTTGCATAATTGCATTATAATATGTTATATTGTAATTTGAACAGTAGGTTCGTTATATGGTGTTGTTGGGGTGAATAATTGATGTGTTGGTGTGTTTTACTGCCTTATTACATGTATTACATTACCATTATATTTTTGATCATGATTTCTCACCCCTTTGCTGTTGTTGTGTCTGTGCTTCTCCGGAAGTACAGATAATCCAGGTACTTAGCTAGCTTGGATTATGGTGTGACAGTCGAGTCTAGGATGCTCTGATACGTAGCACGGGACTTGGGCGCTTTTATTTGTTTTATGAAGAACTTATATTTTATTTTCCTGTGAACGTATCAAACTTTTATTGGGTTTTATATTTAATATTCCGCTGTATTTGGAGAAAAACCTTTTTATAAGGAAACGTTGTTTTCATGTGATATCCCACTTGGGAAATTGGAACTCTGATTTTGTTTATTTATAATGTTTATTAATTTAATTGATTTTGGGAAGTGGGGTGTTACAGAGACCCGCTGGACAAAAAAAGAAAGAGTCCAGGCAAAAAAGGGGCATCCCGGCGAACCAAAAACAGAATAAATGGTTCGGGCAAAAATTAGGGATATATTGAAAAAATGTACACCCGCGAAGTCGAAAACCTACACTGGGCGGCTTCGGCAAAAAAGGGTATCCCGGTGAACTGAAAACCCGTAAAGGGCGGTTCACGCAAAAGTTAGGGATTTGAATAAGCAAATGACTGCGTTCCGCGTGTGGACTTTCATTGTTTTATGGTTCGGAGGACCTGGGGGCCGTTTATCTGAATCAATCTCTTCCGAAGCTGAAGCGTCGGAGAAGTATCGAAGTCGAGTGGGTCTTAGAGGGATCAACTCATGGTGTTCGTCTACGCCTCGTTGCCGACATTTGTATACACTGATGTATATTTATGTTTTCCTTTTGTGCGGCTTCCTCATTCCAGGAGCTTGCCTCTGTTGTAAAACATTTTTGCCCATTCAGGGGTTTACCATCAATAAAATGCATGTTATTCAGCAATTCTGCGTGTTTGTTTAGCATTTATCTGTTTTGTTTGCAAATGAAAACGCCGATGTTTTGATAAAATGCGCATACATAAACTTACGGGCCTAGGCCCATTGATTGTTGAAACAATTAATTAACTGAATATTGTCACGAGATAATAGCCTGGATAGGCCCCTTTGGAGGAGGGTATCTTGCCCGTTTGTTTGTGTTGTTGCAGGTGTAGCGCCTTCCAGAAGATGTAACGTGCGCATCCCCGAAGCAGGGCGAGTCCTCCTTCTCCAGCAGTGTTCAGGAGTCTCTCCTCCGTAGAATCTGAACGCAAGAATGGTGAGCATTGATACGTCTCCCCATGCAGAGGTGATCCTCTTCCCCAAGCAGACGCATCCTGAAGGAACGTCACCTCATTAGCTGAGTCGCGCGCCGAAGCTCGTGTATTCCCCAGCACCGGGTCACAAGTGCAGATTTCGTAGAAATGTTCGGGTGCCGAAGCTCGTGTTTCCCCAGTAAAGTCGTTGAAGCAGGTGTATTCCCCGGCACCGGGTCACAAGTGCAAGTCTTGTAGGAAGCGGTTCGTACGCCGAAGTATGCAGCAACTGATGGTGCCAGACCGAAGTCTCCAGCGGAATTGAAATTCCCCACCAGAGTCATGCTCTCCCCTGAAGTTGGATGATTCCCTCTTCCCCAGTAGAGTGTTGGAACAGCTGATGTTGTATTCCCCTGCAGAGTTGTACTCTCCCCCGAAGTCAGATGATTCTTTCTTCCCCAGCGAAATTGAAACTCCTCCTCAGAGTCGTACTCCCCAGTGAAGGGGAATGATTTCTCCCTCCCCGGCTGAGTCCGCAAACCCCCAAGAGAGCCGGATCCTTGGAAGCTGTTGGGACCATGAGTGGATTCTCCCTAGCAGAATATTGAACAGCCGATGCGGTATTTCCCCAGAGTCGCACTCTCTCCAGCGAAGCAGAATGACTTCTCCTTCCTCAGCCAAGTTTGCAGATGTCCAAGAGGTCCGAATCCTTGGAAGTTGATCAGATCATGATTGGTTTTTCTCCAGTGGAGTGTTGAGCAGCTGAAGTTGTTTACCCCCAGAGTTGTTATCCCCAGAAAAGTAGCCATGGCGGCCACGCAGTTTATTCTCGCGATTGGTATCACTGTCTCTCAGCAGGTCCAGGTTCTCGCAGAGCTTCGTTCCTCTGTAGTAATCAACTGAAGTTGTTTTCCCTGCAGCAGTCAACCGGAAGATCAATTCCCAGACAGAGTCCGATTGATATTGGCGTGCAGTTTTATCCTCAGCAGGACGATTCCTCTATCCGAGTAGTTCCTTTCTCCTTGATAGGAGAATTTCCCCCTCGGCATTTATTTTGCTGATGGGATCGCATCATTGTGCATGACTGCATAGCATTTAACACTGCATAGCATTTAACAGTGCACAACATTTAACAGTGCATAGCATTTAGCATAAACGCATAGCATTCCACCGTGTGGGGCATGGCGCCGAAGCATATGCATCATACGCATGATCCAGGTTACTATCATTCTTGTCTTACAGGTGTTTCATCAAGAGACCAGTTGCTCAGGACAATTCCTGATGTTCCCTCCAACGAGGTCGCTTTCCTAAGGTGATTCTTAAGACCCCGGTGTAATCCCCACAGTCGCTCGCTCAAGATGATTTTTGAGACCCCCAGCGAAGTCTGCAGTTCAAGACGATTCTTGAATTCCTCAGCAGGGCCGTTTGCTCAAGATGATTCTTAGGACCTCAGCGCAGGTTCCCGAATTGTTTGCTTAGGACGATTCTTGAGCTCCCCAATGGCGTCCCCAGCAAAAGTTGCCCAGGAGGATTCCTGGAATATGCCTAGCAGAATAAAGTCTCCGGAATGGTTATCGGTTCAGGATGATTCTTGAAGGTGCCCGACGGAGTTGTTTGTTCAAGATAATTCTTGAAGTCCTTAGCAGCGTGATATGTCTACCCTAACAGTGATGTCTAATCTGAAGATTGACTTCGTAAACGCCTGAAGGCGGTATCAGAAGGTTCTTGTGAGTTCAGATTTCCTTGTTGACGAATCAACGTGTGGCTGAAGACAAGGCTCCAAAGTTTGTAGATATGACAAGATGATCTGTGTTGGTCTGAAGACCAAGTCAGTTGTCCTGAGGTGATGATTGATTGCGATCAAATGAATAGTGTTTCTTCTGACTGAAGTCGAAGATGTTTCTCCAGCTGAAGCGGAGTTTTGCCTGAAGGCAAAGTGTTTGAATCCTCGAGGAGTCATGAATGGCTCAGGATACCATTTCTCTGACTGAAGTCGCAGAGTTCCCAAGCTGAAGCGAAGGTGCCTAAGGGCAAGGTTATCCCCCAAGGTCATGAATGACCTAGGATTCATTTTTTTTCCGGACTGAAGGCCGAAGTATATCCCTGACTGAAGTCACGGATGCTCTATAGCAGAGGTGGAGTTGCCTGAAGGCAGATCCATGTATCCTTGAAGGCCAAGGACCATTTCTTCAGACTGAAGTCGAAGATACATCCTGCAGAGTTGCCGACGGGCAAAGTTTACAGCCTTGAAGGTCAAGGATGTTTATCTTCAGAAGTACTTGAAGATTTTTCTAGCTGAAGCTGGAAATGGCCAGGGGCCAGGGTTTCATATATCTTTAATGTTGAAGTTCTACAGTGGGTCAGTTGTGCAGCAGTATTCCGATATTCGTTATGGTTCTGAGGGTGAACCCCAGATCAGAGTGTGCTCGGTTAAGCCTCTCATTCCCAGCGGAGTGGTTTCAAATATGCAAGTGTACCTTTTGTTCCATTTACCAGGGGTGAACCCCAGATCAGATTGTGTTTTGTCCGACGGCGAGGTCAGATCCGGATTTGTTCGACGGCGAGGTTGAATGTTTGTTTGATGGCGAGGTCAGATTATGATTGGTTCGACGGCGATGTTGGATTTGTTCGACGGCGAGGTTGAATGTTTGTTTGACGGCGATGTCAGACTCTTTAAATCCCCAGCAGAGATGATGATGGTACGACGGCGATGTCGGGTGTCTCTCAGAGCGATGTTTGTTTCCGACGGCGACGTCAGATTCAGTTTTCCAGCGGTGATGTTGGGCATGTCAAGTTGATCCAGTCTTCTGACGGCGATGTTAGGTGATGCAGATCCTTTAGTTCTCCAGCGGCGATGTGGGGTATTTTATCAGATTTAGTTCTCCAGCGGCGATGCAGGGCAGTTTGATTATCTGACGGCGATGTCAGATGTGTTTCTCCAGCGGCGATGCAGGGTATTTTGATTGTCCGACGGCGATGTCAGATGTAGTTCTCCAGCAGCGATGCGGGGTATGTTGATTGTCCGACGGCGATGTCAGATGTAGTTCTCCAGCGGCGATGCGGGGTATGTTGACTGTCCGACGGTGATGTCAGATGTAGTTCTCCAGCGGAGATGCGGGGTATTGCGTTCAGTATGGTATTTTCTCCAGCGGCGATGCGGGGTATTTGGGTTGATCGACGGCGATGCAGATTCATTTTTCCAGCGGCGATGTTGGGCGTGTCAGTTAATTCAGATCTCCAGCGGTGATGTTGGATGTTTCGTGCTCCAGCGGCGATATTGGGCACTTTGGTGATTCAGGTTCTCTAGTCTTCCAGCGGCGATGTTGGATGCATTGTTTATTTCCGACGGCGAGGTCAGATCAGTATTTCTCCAGATAGTTGCCGTGCAGCTATTATTCCAGTGTTCGACGAGTTGAGCAGTTGGCAAATTTTCGGGTTTACCGGTATTCAATCGTCTCGCACCTTGATTGGTTGAGAGCCGTTCGCTTCTCACCCAGTCAGGTTCAAGCCGTTTGAATAGGGGCAGCTGTTGCACCCCAAAATTTGACCAACAATTATTTACCTATCAAGTGTTTGAAAGTGGATACCTTCACCAGAAAGTTCAGGAGATCCTCAGAAGAATTGGTTGAAGCCAAGGTTGTGTGTCTCATAACTTGAGAGTTGTGGGTGCCTCTCAGATGATTCTGAGACTTTGAGATTGAACTTGAAGCTTTGAGAAAGCCTATGAGATGTCTTGATAGTGATCATGAAGCCCAGAGAAGTCATGGTGCAAGAATTCAGAAGATTCAACCATGAATGATAGAATTAGGGTTTTGACTGGGTCAACCCTAGGATAACTGAAAACTTGGAGAAGGTTGAGACCTAATCCAAGGGCCATGAGATCATGAAATGATGTATGGAGATGTTATAAAGATGATTCCTAGACCAACTCATCAGGATTGAGGAGTCTGAGAAGTTTTGAGTTAGGGTTTCTGAGGATTGTCAGTGAAAAAACCCTAATTTGATCCCTATCTTCCAGGCAGTTTTAGCTCAAGATGTGATTGATATCTCATCTTCCCCAAAACATGAATGTTGTAGAGCTTGTTCATAGATTTAATTTGAGTGGTAGAAGTCCTTGATAGGAGTTGCAGAGCTCAAGTTATGGCTTTGACAAATTACAGGTCAGCAGAGGTGTGTGAATCTGAGTCCTTGAAAGTCACCCAACCAGCAGACAAATTTTTCCCTAGTGGGATGATTCCTATGATTTCTTGGTCAACATGAATGTTTAAGAGCATCCTCTTAGCTTTCTATAGAGTACTAGAAGTCCTTGATAGGATTTGTAGAACTCAACTTATGGTTTGAACAAGACAGGGGTATTTTGGTCATTTGGCAGCTATAGGTCATCTTAAGCAAATGCCATATCTCCTATTTCCAAGCCTCAAATGAAAAAACTCAAAACATGAAAGTTGTTCAAAATGGCATTTTAAGCCTATAAAAGTGGTCATGAGTTATTGAAAAAGCTTGTAGCAAGGATTTACAAGATTGGGTATAAATGACCTAAAAATGGCTTATAAGTTTAAAAGTTGAAGTTGGAAATTGGTTTAGGAGATGTACAAATCCAAAATGGGTCATCCAATATGTCATTTTGACTCCAAACAATATTTTAAAAACAATGGTTCAAGTAGAATTTTGATTTGAAGCATAGAAATGGGGGTTACTTTGTAATTCTCATTCTTGCATAATAAGGCAACTTGACAAAACTTCACCAAAAGCAAGGAAATGCATGTTTTTCACTCATTCTTTCTCAATATCTCTTGTAAGGAGATTTTAAAGTCAATTTGGCAAGCTTAAGGCAAGAGATAGGAGATAAGGCAATGTATCATTTCAAGAGAAGTTCTAAAACTTTCCAAGTGATTCCACAAGTTTCTAGATGGATCTAGATTATTCTTTTGATTGTTATAAGAAGGGTGAATCACCATGTGGCCAGTGTTGGTGATAATTGTTGGTGAGTGGTGAGGTTAGAGTGTGAAAAAGTGAGATCCTTCCATTTGCATTTCCATAGCCAACTCTCTTTCTCTTCCATCTTCATTCATTTCTCTTCCACAAACACACTACTCTGATCTTTAGGAGCAATTGCATACCAAATTGAAGGTAGATCCATGGAGGTTTGAAGCTGTTTTGAAGAATTTGCAAGAAAAGCATATTGAGATCAAACACAAGATTCAAGCATTGTTCATCAATTTTCTTGCATACAGAATTCTTATCTGCCATTGGAGATCAATCAGGGAAGGTTGCAGGCATTGAATTAGAGTGAAACCATATCCACCATTGAAGTTTGACAGGTTGGTGATTTTATTCGTATCACCTTATTTATATGCATTCCCTCATAGTTCTAGGTTTAGACTGGTTAAGCTAGGGTAGAGGACTATATTCTGAGAATCTGAGGAAGTTTTGTGAAGTTCCATGGCAGACACCAATTTCTTTCAGTTGCAAGAATGAGTCGTGTGTTGTGCATTAATGGATATGATATGGTGTAGAATGGCTAGGGTAGCGTGTAGAACAAGATTACATCATTAGATTGAAGCTTTATTAAGATTGATACCAGAGGATCATGGTGGAACCCAAGCATTCGTGTGTTCTGTTAGGATGATATATGGAGTTTCAGGGAAGACTAGTGGTAGCATCGTGTTCTGGGTGATTAATAGTACAACTTTGCTTTTGGAATTTCTTGATTTCATCCAGCCATCATTGAGAACGATCGAGTGGAAATTCTTGCATGAAGTTAGGGTTTCTGAAAACCCTAGGGTTGAGTTGGGGACGATGCACTCCCACCGTTGGATGATCCCTAATCTTTGACTAATTCAGTTGATCCAGCGGCCACGATTCAAACTGGTAAGTGGAGGGAGTCTGAAGCGCATCAAAACGCAGCGTTCTACTAATCCAAACGCACCGTTTTGGTTAATTGATAAATCTGGGCCTCAGCAAATGGTTTCTATCCACACCTCCCACATTCCTGGCCCAATTATAAATGAACTGGGGCGTGTTACTTTTGATACCCCCTCCCCTTTATTTCTTATATTCTTTTATTTTAATTTCTAATATTTTCTTGCATTTTAATAAATTCATAAAAAATCCAAAAATCAATATTTTTCATTTCTTCTTTTTTTCACATATTCATGATTTTGTCCAGAAAATTAATAAAAAATAAAATTCCCTTTTATTCTTAGTTTAGTATTTTTAGCATATTATTTTTGTAAATAGTCTTTTTAATATGTTTTAGTTGATACCCAATTTTGTATAATTTCTTTTAGGACTTTCCCTTAGGATTTTTGAGCCATTCTTTTTGGCATAGTCAGGTATTGAACCCTAGTTCATGTAGGATTTAATTCTAAATTTGTAGATTAAAATTTGATATAGTTTGATTGTTTGACATTTAGGTGTTCAGATTAGGGTTTTAGGTTGTATAAGTAGACTTGAACCATTTTGTTTGGGGGTTTATAGGCCAAATTAGTGTATGGGGAATATATGAGTTAAGGGTAAGTATGTATAGACTCCCATAGAATTTTTCTAGAATATTGTATGGTATTTTAGTATTTTTAATTGATTTTTGAATGTATGGCTAGCATGTGTGTTGCTTGAAGGCATAGGTTGTATTGTATTGTTTTCTTTTCTTCTCTGTTGAGTGTGTGAGCTTTGAAGATTGAGTTGAAGACCTTGTGGATCATCATTGAAGCTTTGAAGACCTTGCAGAGGAGTTTAGCTAGCTTTTGTTGTTTTGTTTATAGGATCATAAGTACATAGGCAGAGCCCTAGGTAGGATACTTCCATTCAATAAACAAGGAGTGTCTTGTTCACCTCCTTCCTTCTCTGTGACATAAAGTCCCTTAAGGGTATTCACCTCTCTCCTTTGGAGGGATTAGTGGCCTTGCCCTATAAGGTAGAACTTTGAGAGAGCCTTTTCCTTTGATGTTAAGTCCTCAATGGCATCCTTTGGAAGTCAGTGAGCACTGTAACATCCTCACCTCATCTTGTTGACTGAATCTTGTTTGCTGGAGCATTTGAGCCATTGAAGATAGAAGCTGAAGCTTTGAAGAGGATGATGCCTTGAAGATTATTGAAGTCTGAAGACTTTGTGAAGATCAAGTTGATGCTTGAAGATCCCTGAAGATAGTGAAGCCTGAAGGTGGAGCTGATCAAGAAGCTGGAGCTTAAGGGAGAAGATAAGTTGATACTCATGTTGTAGGGTTGATACCTGGAAAGCAAGTGATCTCTGAAGTCTGAAGACTGAGTGGCTGCTGGAGGAGCCGAGGCTTTTTTCTGTTTTTCTTTTCTGTATTGTGTGTTTTGTCTGATTTGTCTGTTGCATTAGACTAAGTTCATCTAGAATAAGTTCAGTGTAAGAGCATGATTGCATTAGAGGTTGAGCTGCTCCCTCTGCTTGTGTTGTTATTGCCTGGCTTTGCTTGCGGGTATTCGGTAGAGCCCAGCTCCCTTGCCCATGTGTTTGTTTTGCTTGATAGCATGATTTCATTTCCTTTTATCTGTATGATTGCAGTTTACTGTATATTGCTTGATAGCATGTTGTTTATTTTCAGTATGATTACTGTTATTTCATGACTGGCTTGAGGTCGAGACGAGCTTGTGGAGGCTGAAGCCCCACACACATTTCCTCCCTCACTTGCATTGCATGCATTTTATTGTTAAGGCTGATGTTTTGTCTGTTTTGGAGTATCATTGACATGATCCCTTAGGACTCTCATTTCCTTTGATAAGGATTTGATGATAGACTTCTAGGTTGAAACCTATGCATGACAACATCTAGGAGTTCCCTGTTCAAACCTCAACCATAGGATGAATCCATGGCATGATAACAGTAGGACTTGATAGTCTCCCTCCTAGTTGGGCCTGTTCCCTTCTCATCTCAAAACAGTTTAAGATACAGTAATCATGAATGATTTCTTTCGTACGTTACGAGCCTTAAGCTATCTGAGAAAGGATTGTGGGAGAGTTCCTTTTCCACAGTCTGGATGTTTAGTATGGTACCCTTTAGGTGACATGCGACGCATTCACTCTCAGGTCATAGTCTCTAGTGCGGTTGAAATCACAAACACAATAAAAACGCTTCTTTCGTAAAACAGGAAATAAACCGTAGTTTCCCGAACTACGTGAGCTCTGATCTCTCATGCCTGTTGAGAGTACGTAGGCACAAGATGGCGAAGTCTTGGCGAGCTACCTTCCCCCATAACCCTTCGTAGGCCGAACTACGTTGACTCTGATTTCTCATTCTCTGATGAGAATACGTAGGCATAAAGTGCGACGCTTTGCCGAGTCATTTTTCTTTTCTTTTTCAGCCAGCCTTGATAGGTAGATAGATTAAAACCAACCCGTCCAAGTAAACAAACAAACGAGGATCCCGTCGAGTACGACGGACGCGAGGGGTGCTAATACCTTCCCCTTTGCTTAACCGACTCCCGAACCCAGACAATGGTTGCGATGACCTTGTCTTACCCTTTTTCGTCAGGTTTTTTCCGATCGTTTCCTTTCCCGCTCTGAGGGATAAATAACGAAAGGTGGCGACTCTTCTGTTGTGCCGGCACCTTATTTTCGCGAAAGCGACACAAAGGAATTAACTGCTCCGTCGAATATCAACTTCCAATGAGACTTCCTATCTGGCCCTTCATCGGGCAATGGCTCATCGCAATCCTTTGCTTTGAGAAACATAATATCCTCGTCAGGGAATTCGAACTTCATCGGCTGGTAGTCTTCGATTGGCTGTTCGGCAAGGTAATCAGACAATACGCTTCCCTTAATGGCTTTCTGAGAGGCGTACTGAATATCATATTCCGTTAACACCATTTGCCATCTGGCAATCCTGCCCGAAAGAGCCTGCTTCTCGAAGACGTACTTGATCGGATCCATCTTCGAAATTAGCATAGTGGTGTGGTTGAGCATGTACTGTCGTAGACGTTTGGCGGCCCAAGCTAATGCACAACACGTCTTCTCCAGCATCGAGTATCGAGATTCACACTCAGTGAACTTTTTACTCAAATAATAAATGGCATGCTCCTTTCTGGCCGTCTCGTCGTGCTGACCGAGAACACACCCCATACTATTCTCCAGAATCGTCAGGTACATGATTAATGGCCGTCCAGCCACTGGGGGTATCAAGATTGGAGGTTCTTGAAGATACTGCTTTATTTTGTCGAATGCCTTCTGGAAATCTTCGTTCCAAGTAATCGCCTGATCTTTCTTTAAAAGCTTGAACATCGGTTCACAAGTGGCCGTGAGCTGAGAGATAAACCTTGCAATGTAGTTTATTCGACCCAAGAAACCACGAACTTCTTTTTCTGTTCTCGGCGCTGGCATTTCTTGAATAGCTTTTATTTTCGCAGGATCAACTTCGATACCTCGTTCACTAACGATAAACCCCAATAACTTTCCGGACCGCACTCCGAAAGTGCACTTGTTAGGATTCAGCCTCAGCCTGAACTTCCTAAGCCTCTCAAAAAGCTTCAATAAGTTGACCAGATGCTCTTCCTCCGTTTGGGACTTTGCAATCATGTCATCAACATAGACCTCGATCTCATGATGAATCATATCATGAAACAAAGTTACCATTGCTCGCTGGTAAGTGGCCCCTGCGTTCTTCAGACCGAAGGGCATTACCTTATAGCAAAATGTTCCCCAGGGGGTGATGAACGTCGTTTTCTCCATGTCCTCCGGTGCCATCTTAATCTGATTGTAACCGGAGAAGCCATCCATGAACGAAAACACGGAAAACTGGGCTGTGCTGTCGACCAACACATCGATATGAGGCAACGGGAAATCATCCTTAGGGCTCGCCCTGTTCAAATCCCGATAATCGACGCACATGCGTACCTTACCGTCCTTCTTCGGTACAGGCACTATGTTGGCGACCCACGGAGGGTAAGTGGTAACGGCTAGAAATCCTGCGTCCAACTGCTTCTGGACTTCTTCTTTGATTTTTACAGCCATATCTGGTCTCGTCCTCCTAAGCTTCTGCTTTACTGGAGGGCAATCTTCTCGCAACGGCAAACGATGAACCACGATGTCCGTGTCAAGTCCGGGCATATCCTCATATGACCAAGCAAAGACGTCACTATACTCTCGAAGCATCTCGACCAGTCTATGCTTGACATCATTCTGCAGCGCAGCCCCCACTCTGACATTTCTGACGAGCTCTTCAGAACCCAGATTTATGATCTCAATATCCTCTTCATGAGGCAGAATAACCTTTTCCTCTTGTCTCAACAAGCGGGCCAACTCTTCCAGAAGATCCTCGTCTTCATCAATCTCATCCTCGGCTTGATAGATCGGGCAATCGAAGTCGTAGTGAGCCGTAGAGGGTCCAGAGTCGATGTCATCTGTTATGTGGATCCTGCAATAACAAGGGTTAAGTTTAAAGCAAGAATATGCAGGTTAGCACAAACCTCGCTGCCATTTTATTGTTTTTCGAAATAAACATAAAACAGGAATAACAGAGAACACAATATTTGAGTACGAAGAAAACGCCTTTTATTTATTAACAAAATGCATGTACATAATCCCACAAGGCCCTGACAATAAAACCACTATGCCCCGGGCAGGACATAGGGTTGTACAAAGATTGTAAAAAGCAAATCATTACTCTTCACTTGTCAGCTGGATAATCTCCTTGATGGTCCAATTGTTGAGGCGCTCGCCCGACTTGCTCGGTTGAATCCAGGCGTCAAGATCACAATCACTATCCCCGCTGTCCTCAGACGCTGCGCTGATGCTTTCGAAAATCACTCTGCCCTTGGTGAATAGGATCGGCCCTTTCCCGCGAGACGAACTGCTAGACGAAGAAGATGAAGCTTCAGCTTGAGGAGAGTACCCCAATCCAAACTTATCCTGCTTGATTGGTATATCCAAAACATACCCCCAGCCTGGGGTGGAACCGGCTTCAACGACGGCCCGAGCTTCTTTAAACGAGGAGAGATTCATCTCTTGCTTCTCTGCGACGACAGGAGCTACCTCTTTCACCTTGACGGTTTCAAATGCTTGGCAGAGAGTTTCATGGATCTCGCCGTCCATCTCAACATATTTAAAGGATGACAAGTGGCTTACCATAATGTCCTCCTCACCACAGACGGTTACTATGCTGCCCCCGACAGCATATTTGAGCTTTTGATGCAGCGTAGACGTCACGGCACCAGCAGCGTGGATCCATGGCCGACCTAAAAGGCAACTGTAGGCAGGCATGATGTCCATGATATAGAAGACCGTATTGAACGTCTCTGGACCAACTTGAATTGGTAGGGTCAACTCTCCGAAAACGTGACGCTTAGTTCCATCAAAGGCCTTCACCACCAGATCACTGGGCGTGCAAAGCAATCCACGGGTATCCAACTTCATTAGTGCCTTTTTCGGAAGCACATTAAGTGACGAACCCGTATCTACCAGGACATGCGACATGATCGTGCCTCTGCACTCTATTGAGACGTGTAAGGCGCTGTTGTGATCTCTTCCTTTAGGAGTCAGCTCTAAATCTGTGAATCCCAGCCCATTACCAGCATTAACATGGGCTACCACCTCTTCCAGCTGATTTACTGATATCTCCTGCGGCACGTAGGCAGCGTTCAATACCTTCAGTAATGCGTTGCGGTGCGCCTCGAAACACAGCAACAAGTTAAGAATAGAGATCTTAGACGGAGTCTGGTGAAGATGATCTACAATCTTGTAGTCGCTCTTCTTGATTAACCGCATGAACTCTTCAGCATCTTTAACTAGCAAATCCTTTTCTGCCCCAGAAGGGACCTCTTCGATGGCTCTGCTTTTGCCCTTATCCCCAGCATCGGCTCTGACTACCTTCTCTGCTGCAACCTCTGCTGGCGCGAACACTCTACCGCTTCGAGTAATACCACTGACTCCGGCAAGATTCTGCACAGTCGATCCGTATGGCTCCAGCTCTAACTTCTGACCATTGCAATAGACTTCGGCGCCGTAATGCCATGGAACGGCGCTAGTGCTTTCGAATGGGATTGGCCCGGCCCTGGTGATAGTGATGGTAGGCGGTCGGGGCGCAGAAATAGTAATAGGGTGACGAGGAATAGTAATGGTAGCGACTTCATCTGCCTGTCTCAGCACAACCTCCCCTGATGCACTTTCAACGCTCCGGCTGAACTGCAAAATACCCTCAGACATCAGACTTTGGATACCTTCGACCAGCTGCTCACACCCATCAGGAAGTGTAGCACAAGCCATACATAACTCTCTACATCCAGGGAAGAAGCCCTTCTTCAGCAACTTAGCCTTGACAAAACTAAGCGGCGTCTTCAAATCTTTGACATCAGTCAGCAAGTCTGCACTCTCCTCAGTGATAACGGCGTTCACTCCGCCTCCCCTATGATGAGGCATAGGGTTTTTGGTAACGTTGGGCACACTATCAGAAAAGTTAATAACCTTGGCGTCCACCAAGTCCTGCACTTTATGCTTAAAAGCTTTACAATTCTCAATCGTATGGCCTGGTGCCCCAGTATGGAAATCACAAGTAGCATTGGCGTCATACCCCGGCGGCGGTGCCCCTGTCAAGGGAGCCATTGTCCTTTTTTGAACTAACTGAAGCTGAAGCAACGTTTGTAAGAGCTGTGCATACGACATAGGTGGAGTTTCAAAATGACGATTTGTCAGAGGAGCCTGATTCTGATATCTCCTATACCCCTGCTGATTCTGCTGCTGAGGCTGCTGCTGCTGCTGCGGCTGCGGTGGAGCAGCTGGGATATTTATGCTAGCAATCTGAGGCTGAGGGCCCTTGCCCTTTGTTGCACCCTAAAATTTGCCCAACCTTATTCACTTGGTTTATGTTTCAATGTCATTAGCATTTGCATATAGAGTCATGTACATAGTCTAACCATCTGCATAACATAAGCATAACAAGTCATTCAACAGGGGACCAATCATTATTCTCATCTCTAGAGGCCTATCAAGAGGTTATTATCTTAATTCAATCTCATTCAGGTCATCAGGAAAGAATTTGGAAGCAAAGAGTTCAGCAGATCAAGCCTTGAGTCCATCTCCTAGCTGAGGGCATCTGAGGGTCAACAAGAGGGTTGTGAGCTGTGAGTTGAAGGCATGGATAGTATCTAGACATTATGAGAGACTTAGAAAGTCATTTAAAGAAGGAGACAAGTCATTGATGAGATCACAAGAGCTATAGCTGAAGGCAGTCAACTAGGGTTTCACCTGGGTCAACCCCAGGTCAACCCTAGGTCAATTGACTGATTTAAAGGGCGTTCAAGTCTATTGGAGAGATGTGGGGTTCATCATTGGACATATAAAGAAGGATATGGAGATATGCCAAGAAGAATTCAAGAGAAATCAAGGAGAAGAGGAGTTTCTAAATTAGGGTTTCTGTGTAAAATCCCCTAGTTTAGGTCAAATTTCCAAGCAAGATAAGTCAAAATGCTAGCTTCAAATGGCTTCTTGGCCAACATGAAACTTGTAGAGGATCTCAAGACCTTTAATTTGAGTGGTGGAAGACATCAAGGAGATTTATAGAACTCAAGTTATGGTCCTTGCAAGTTACAGGTCATCTGAGGTATCTGAAATTTTGTCTGTGAAAGTGACTTGACTTCCAAGCAATTTTTACCCCTCAAGGAGATTTCAAATGAATTCTTGGTCAACATAAGAATTGTTCCTCATTGTCTTATCTTTCTATAATGGTATGGCATGCCTTCATATGATGTGTGGAACTCAACTTATGGCCTTGGCAAGCAAAGGGTATTTTGGGCATTTGTGAATTACAGGTCATTTTAACCTATGTCCAAAACTCATACAAGGAGGCCTCAAATGGAAAAACTTACAACATCAAACTTGCTCCAAATGTGATTTTAAGTCTAGAAAGAAGGTCACAAATTGTTGGAAAAGCTCATAACATGAAGTTGCATGATTGGTCCAAATTTGAACTAAAATGGCTTATAATTTGAATAAAGTCAAAGTGAAAAATGGTTTGGGAGATTTATAAGTCCAAATGGAGACTTCCAATATATGATTTTGAATGGAAAAGACATTCTAAGAACAATGGTTCAAGCACTCTTTTGAGTTTAGAAGGAAAAAGAAAAGTTATCCATGGTTACTTGTATGTGAAGAAACATAACCAAGATCAACCAATTTGGAATGCAAGGGAATGTGGCAAGATGGTTCTAGAAAGTTCATGTGAGCCCTATATATTCATGAAATCAGAATTGAGCAAGGGTTGGATTCATTTTTCACAAAAATCTCACAAATTCTCTCCATTCTTTCTCATTGCATTTTCACCTCAATTTCTCAAATTCTTCACCAATCACCATCAAAATCAATTTCATCATACTGATTCATCATCATAGATCAGAATTCAACCAAGAACAAGGTGTGATCAATCCATTTTCGAGCACTATAATCATCAACATCAAAATTGCAATTTCCATTGGAACTCAAGATCCAAGGCAAGACTCCTCAAGGTGTTGCATACAGAATCAAGTAGTGCAATTGTAGATCAAGATCCAAGCCTCAAAAGCCTCAGATCCACAAGTTTCATCATCATCCACAAGATTTCACACCAGGTGCATTTTCTCTGCCACAGCTTGATTTAGTTAGTTTAGCATGGTTTTGTTAGTTTAGATATGATGTAGGATGTTAGTAGAGCAATTAGGATGAGTTTGGAGTAGTTTAGTGATGATTATTAGCAGGTTGTTAGAACTGTTAGGACCTAGAACTCTTAGGTTAGGCCATTATAATCTTAGTTTGATAGATCAGAATAATCACCATTAGTCATAGATTAGATTAGTATAAGTTTGATTGAGAATTATGCTGATGAGTTGCAGAGTGTTTTCATGGAGTCAGAAATTGTTGCGCTCGGGTTGAGTGGTTTGTTGAGTTTCAAAGCAATCCATGACCATAGGCTTATAGAGGGAGAGATTTAGAGTGTTTTTCATGTTTATAGCGTGGCGTTTCATGGACTGTGGAGTGAGAATCGAGAGCTTGAAGTTGGTTCGTGCATGGCTGCCATGGAGGGAAACCCTAGCTCTCATATGATCCAATGAGGAAGACATAATCGTGGCTGTCCATTTCATGCAAGACCTTTGACCTGGAGAGCAATCCTGTGGCTCTCGTTTAATTCTGATTTTGGAGGGAATTAGCTGGGTGCCCTAAACGCACCGTTTCATTAATTGAAACGGGCGGGCCTGAGTGTTGAGTGATATCCCCACCCCCCAATTTTAAGCCCATTGTGAATTTGAACGTGCTGGCTTACTTTTCTCACCCCCTGATTTCTCTTCCTTTTTATTATTATTGCTGACTCGTTTTGGGCTTAATTCAATTCGCTAGTCACACCCCCGTTTGCTGGCCCATCCTGAATATCAACTGAGCGTGTCTTCTATTCTAACCCCCCTCTCTCATTTTAATTCAATTCAATTTTCTTAATTCACTTTAATTTTACCAACTTTAAAAAATTCATAATAAATAGATAAAAAATCATTTTTAATCCATTCTTTTTACATCATTTTCATTAAAATGTGTAGAAAATTGTCATTAAATAAAATTGCATTTTTATTTTTATTTCATATTTTTCCCATATTTTCTAAATAAATGTCATTTTAAATAGCTTCATTTCATGCATGATTTTGTTAATTTTTGTTCTACTAAATGCTTTAATATTTTTTGTTCATTCTTTTTAGGTTGCTTAGATGAGATATTGAACTTGTAGAAACAATTTAGTTCCCATTTTTAGAAATTAATTTTAGGTGTTTAGTTTAGGTGTGAATAACATGAACAAATTAGGGTTTTTTAGGTGATGACTTAGGAAGTTTGATTCTTTCCCTTAGGACTTAGGGTTTGACTAGTTTAGTTATGGGACTATAGGGGCTATGGGTAGTTATTAGATCCCCTTAGAGAAAAGTCAGGATTCCCCTACTGCTATTAATACTCTGTGTATATCTGATTGTCTGGTGTGGTGTGCCCTCTGGGGATTATTGCTTGCTTGCTTGGGTATTGGGATTGTCTGGGACTTGGGAGAGCTGAAGACTTGAGGAGATGAAGACCATTGGAGATCCAAAGATTGAAGATCAACTTCCAGAGTTGAAGAAGAGATTCTTGCTAGCAGATGCTGAGGAGATTAGGGTTTAGGAGCTAGGCAGAGCTCTAGATTAGAAAGCTTGTTTCTCAAACAGGGATTGCCTTGTCTGCATCCATTCTTCTCTGTGATTCAGAGTCTCTCTAAGACACTCACCCCCTTCCTTTGGAAGGCTTGGTGATAGTGTCTAGGAGATAGAACTCTTGAGAGAAAATGTCTTTTGTGTTAGAAGCAGTCTGTTCACCACCTTTGGTAGTCAACTGATTGCTTAACACCCCAATTCACTCTTGTGACTGATCCCTCATCCTGGAGGTTTGAACTTGAAGAAAAGCCATCGCAGATAGAAGACTGATGATCAAAGCCCTTACCTGAAGGCCATGAAGATGGAGACTGATGCTTGTTGAAGCCTGTAGCTGATTGGAGATTACTTGAAGTCAGATGTTGATTCAGAGCTGCTGATGCTGGTTATTTTTGCTGTATTTCATTTCTGATGTATTGATTAGTTTTCTGGACTGTATTGTTTGCTGTTTACCCTGTTGGGTTGAAAGTGAAGTCCGTTCACTTTTGCCTATTGTTTTCTAGGTTCGAGGTTGAGTGGGACTCCCTTGCCTCGCTTGTACTGTTGCATCCATGCATTTTACTGCTTTACTGTATATATCTGGTATTGTTTCTGTTTCTGCTTATCCCGTAGGATCTCTGTTTCTCTCTGTGCAAGAGAGGAGCATGATAGACACTAGATCTTAACCCATGCATGATAACATTAGGTTAGTTTGTTTCCCTTCGCAACCGTAGGTTAGAGTTCTGTCTCTTCTTCCTCAAAACAAACAGAAAAACACATAAAGATTTCAAACACAATAAAAGACACTTCTTCCGTAAAAGAATGTGAACTCATCAAGACGTCATTTTTGTCCGCCGGGACTGTTAATCAAGAAAACCTTTTCAGAAAGAATAAAATCAACCAAGACAAGCTTGTGTCTTCCGTAGCCCGAACTACGTTTGCTCTGATCTTTCACGCTGTATGAAAGTACGTAGGCATAGGATGCCGTATCCTAGCGAGCAACCTTCCCCTCCTTTCCCGTAGGTAGGCGAACTACGCTGACTCTGATTTCTCGTTCCAGGCGGGAATACGTAGGCATAAAGTGCGATACTTTGCCGAGTCATTTTTATTTTCGTTTTATTTTCTTTTTAACCCTTGACCTTTAGAGTAGATAGAATAACAATCCATACCCGAAAACAAGCGTGGATCCCATCGAGTACGATGGACGTGAGGGGTGCTAATACCTTCCCCTTGCGTAACCGACTCCCGAACCCAGGTTTTGGTTGCGATGACCATACCTTTCCCGTGTTGTGCGAGGTTTACTCTGAGCGTTTCCTTTCCCTCCCGTGGGATAAATAACGCACGGTGGCGACTCTTCTGTTCAGCCGGCGCCGATTTTCGCAGTAGCGACAGCTGGCGACTCTGCTGGGGATCCAACGTCCCCTGGCTGCTAAGAACTGCGATGGTTCTTATGCATTTGGGATCCAACGTCCCTTGAGAGAGTCAATCCTAGCGCTTGTTTTCCCGTCGAGGATTTTGTATGGAGTTATTTTTATATTTCTAACCTTGTATTTTCAGCTTTATATATTGTTTATTATTGCTGTATCGGGTGTTCTGATATTGAGAGATAAGCCGAACCTGGGCTTGAGTGCACCTAGAATTAGAGTAGAAATTAGTGGGTGCCCGCTTGCTTTGCTTGCTTTGGTGTCCCATGAAATCTACACTCAGACGAGGTTCCTCTGGTTGGCCTCCTGCCCCTTCCTTTGGTTGGCGTGGGTTGCTGGTTAGTTGGATTGTCGACTCTGGGGACCGACCATTTGGAAGTTGGCTGAGTGAGGCCTCTTCAGGGATTGATGATGCCACTCCTTCTGGGAATCGTATCATCAACCCTGAAAGTATGTGACGCCGACGACCGCATAGGATGCCGTACCTTGTGCCAGATAGGGCCACCCACCCGTGAGGGGATTTGGGGTTATGCAGGTAACCAGACCTTCAGACTACCGGTTATTTCTTGATCAGAGATCCTGGGTATTTATGGAGAGTTATGAGGTCTGTCAGAGACCATTTGGAGATGTGTTCTGAGGTCTGTCAGAGACCAATTAGAGATGTGATTTGAGGTCTATCAGAGACCAGTGGGAGTTATGGTTTGTGGTCTGTCAGAGACCAGTATTGGGGCTTTGTTTTAGGTCTATCTGAGACCAGGGTTTGATGACTTCTGGATGGTCTATCTGAGACCTTTCTTGATTGGGTTCAGGCTATTCAGCTACAACTTTGGTCCCTGTTGCATGTTACTTGCATTGCATCACTGCATATCCATTACCATTTGCATTTCACTAACGTGTGTCTGTGCTGCAGGCGCATTTGCATTTCCCTAGTTCTAGTACCCAGACTTCTGAGTGTTTGATCATGACTAGCTTAAGGAGAACGGTTGCTTACAAATTGCCTACGCTTGATACTGTTCCTCTACTTGGGTTGATCTCTCTTGCTGATGAGGGTGTTCGTAGGAGCTTCCGGATGAGCTATGGTAGACTACTGAGATTGGTGTGCAAACCTACAGAGGTAGAGTTAGATGGGCTGTATGCTTTGATGCAATTCTACGACCCTGCTTTGAGGTGCTTTACGTTCTCTGACTTTATTATGGGACCAACCCTGGAGGAATACGCTGAGTATGTTGAGCTGCCCGTGCAGAACCAGGTTCCATTCATTCATTATGACGCTAAGCCCAAGCCGGAGGATTTGGCAAAAGCCTTGCATATTGATGCTTCTGAACTTGTGACTACTGTCTCCCGTGGAGTTCCAGGCTTCTCACTCCAATTCTTAGTTGGTAAAGCCCAAGAGTATGCCAAGAGCGGGTGCTGGGTTGCTTTCAATGCTGTGTTGGCCTTGTGCATTTATGGCATAGTACTGTTCCCCAATATACCGGATTTTGTGGACTTCGACGCATTCTACTTGTTTGCCGCTGGTAATCCTGTACCTACCTTACTCGGAGATCTCTACCACTCACTGCATTACAAGAATGAGAAGGGAAGAGGGAAGAATGTTCATCTGTGTGTACCCTTGTTGAGTAGGTGGTTTGAGAGTCACCTTCCTAAGAGAAGATCTGTTGCAGAGACTACAGTCCCAGCTGGTTGGCCAGAGCGCCTGATGAGGCTATCGTCGGAAGATATGGAGTGGTTTGATCGAGACCTATTGGGATCTGAGCTCATCTTCAGTTGTTCTGGGTACCCTAATGTGCCGTTGATAGGAAGAAAAGGGTGTATCAAGTACAACCCTTCTCTATTCATTCGCCAGTTCGGATATGCACTGAAGAATCCACCTCAGGAGGAAGAAGTACAGGAATCTCTGTACTTCACAGGTGATTTGAAGGGAGAATTGCTAGTTGAGTTGCAACATGCCTGGACACATATTAATCGCAGAGGGAAGCCTTTGTTAGGAAAGAATGACTGTCAGGCCTATGCACCTTATAGAGTGTGGATTCAGGAAAGAGCAAGTCAGTTATTAATGCCATTCCCAGATGTACCAATCCTTGTTCCTATTCCGGTAGCGGAGCCAACTACTGTTTCTAGGGAAGTCTATGAGCAAATTGTGAGAGAAAAAGAAGCCTTGATGAAGATCAACGAAGGGTTAGAGCAAGAGCTAGCTCAAGTACGCAGTGAGAAAAACAAGGCCGTATATGCTTTCCAACAACAGATCGAGCAGTTAAACAGACTAGGGGCTGAGTTGACTGAGGAAAAGAAAAAGCGCGAACGTCTGGGGCAAGAGTTCAGAAGCTCCCATGACATGCTGGAATCAAAAAAGAAGGCGCTCGACGCAGCACACCGAGAGATCTCTTCCTGCAATAAGACTTGGAATGCCACACTCACCAACAATAAGAAGAGGGAAGATAAGCTGAAGCAGCAAATTTCCGACCTCGAAGAGAAGCTGAAGTCTAGCATCAAGAAGTGTGAGGAAGAAGTGATGACCCGGTATAGTGTCCAGCATGCACTGAACAAGGCAATCAAATCCAGAGATGAAGCAGTGTCTCAGAAGCGAAAGTTAGAAGATTGCTTCGGAGAAGCAACATGGGAAGAAACTGCTGAAGACGTACGCCGTGTCCTTAAGAGGAGAAACCAGCTTGTTGAAGGGCTGCTTGATCGACCAAGCCATCCGGAGACCAAGAAGTTGACAGAGGAGTACCAGACTTTTGGGAGGATTTGATCATTTCATGTAGTAACTTGTATGCTTTATGTGCATAGTGCTGACCATCACCAGGATTGTTGGTTGAGGTCATGCCTTCTTTGTATTCTCAGTGATATTGTACCCTGGGATTATTGATTCTCCCTGCAATATATGAGGCTTTCTATGATTCAGCTCCGATATTCCTATTGTCAACACTGTCACTGCACCGGCACCTTCGCACTAGAACTGGGGGAATGAACTTCCCTAATGCACAGACACATTGCATTGCATTCATATTCATATTGCATTACAGGTAATCTTTGAATGGTGTCTTATTCCCTGCTTTGCACCAGGTACTTAACAGGATTCCAGATCAACATCCGCACCGCTATTCTACACGCTCCAATTGTCGAAAAATCATGGACCAAATGCAGAACGAGATGCAAGATGTGCGCGAGAAGCTCGCTCTCTTCATGCAAACCATGGAAGCTATAGCAAAAGGGCAGGAGAATTTGCAGGCCATGGTGTCGCTTGCGCGAAAATAAGGTGCCGGCATGACAGAAGAGTCGCCACCTTTCGTTATTTATCCCTCAGAGCGGGAAAGGAAACGATCGGAAAAACCTGACGAAAAAGGGTAAGACAAGGTCGTCGCAACCATTGTCTGGGTTCGGGAGTCGGTTACGCAAGGGGAAGGTATTAGCACCCCTCACGTCCGTCGTACTCGACGGGATCCTCGCTTGTTTGTTTACTTGGACGGGTTGGTTATAATCTATCTACCTATCAAGGCTGGCTGAAAAAGAAAATAAAAATGACTCGGCAAAGCGTCGCACTTTATGCCTACGTATTCTCATCAGAGAATGAGAAATCAGAGTCAACGTAGTTCGGCTAACTACGGGGGAAAGGTTGCTCGCTAGGATATCGCATCCTATGCCTACGTACTTTCATCTGGTATGAAAGATCAGAGCAAACGTAGTTCGGGAAACTACAGGAAAAGTGGCTCAACTAGGAGGGAGACTATCAAGTCCTACTGTTATCATGCCATGGATTCATCCTATGGTTGAGGTTTGAACAGGGAACTCCTAGATGTTGTCATGCATAGGTTTCAACCTAAAAGTTTATCATCAAATCCTCATCAGAGGAAATGAGAGTCCTAAGGGATCATGTCAATGATACACCAAAACAGACAAAAGCATCAGCTTAACAGTAAAATGCATGCAATGCAAGTGAGGGAGGAAATGTGTGTGGGGCTTCAGCCTCCACAAGCTCATCTCGACCTCAAGCCAGTCATGAAGTAACAGTAATCATACTAAAGATAAACAACATGCTATCAAGCAATGAACCAGATAAGGGGAATGAAGTGCCATCAGGCAAACAAAACACTCCTGAGAAAGAAAGAATCTACTCTCTAATCCTAACCCTAACACAGAATCTGAACAAATCTAAGCACTAAAGCAAGACCCTAACAAGAGAAATCAATCCCAGCCTTCAAGCTTCAAAACAAGCTTACCAAAGAAAGGGAGCTAAGCAAGCAGACTCATAGTGTCTTCCTCAGGAAAGCACTAGGAGGTGTATACTCAGGAGTTATATCCTATGTGGCTCAACCACTGTGATCAGTTTACATTCCTTCTCAGGAGAAATTAAACTCACAAGCAGGCTCCAACATCACTGGATATTTAGGAAATCCTATCTGAACTAGTGGAACTAAGTGAACAGACTCATAGGACCTTCCTCAGGAAAGTACTAGGAGGCTTCCACTTAGGAGTTGTATCCCATGTGGCTCAACAACATGTGATCAGTTTACATTCCTCCTCAGGAGAAATTAAACTCACAAGTTGGCTCCAACGTCATTGGATACTTGAGAAATCCTAGATAAACTAAGGGAACTAAGTGAATAGACCCATAGGACCTTCCTCAGGAAAGTACTAGGAGGCTTTCACTTAGGAGTTGCATCCCATGTGGCTCAACAACATGTGATCAGTTTACATTCCTCCTCAGGAGAAATTAAACTCACAAGTTGGCTCCAACATCATTGGATACTTAAGAAAGAGGCGAGAAGAAAGAATGAAAGTCATTCATAGTGCCTTCCTCAGGAAAGTACCATGAACTTCCTTCAAACTTCAGGATCTCAAACCTCACAGACAGGGCATAAGCCAAGCTCTGGGTCTCTGAGTCTTGATCTACAATATTCTCTTCATGATGCCCTCCAACAAGGTCTTCAAAACAAACTAAGCCTCATAACAAATTCCCCAGAATGAACCCCAAAGATGAACAGATAACCCACTGAACAGACCAAATCAACAGGCAACTTCAGAAAATACCTAAAAATACTAAACTAATGGGGAAAAATCTAACAAATATTCACAAGGGTCCTCAACACCTACTCATAACATCTACAAAGGTCTCTACCTAAAAATCAAGATAAAACTCAATCAAAGAAAGTGATTCATCACCTAAACACAATCTAAACCCTAATTAGGATACCCTAAATCTACCCTAATTAAACTAATCAAAATTAATTCTAAAAAATCTAGAAAAATCCTATGGGGAACTATGATTCATCATCTAATTGCACAAAAAAGTATGGATAAAAAACCCTAAGGGAATGTCCTAAAACAATTCCTACAAAATCATGATACAAAATTAAACAATATAAAAGCTATTTAAAAGGAAAATCTATTAAAAATACCAAACTAAAAAATAAAATCCCATTTTTATTTTTATAATTTTCTACACATTTTCATCTAACCATAGAAAAAAGAAGAATTAAAAAATCATTTTTTATCAATTTTTAATGAATTAAACAAAACAGAAAAAAAATAAAAGAAGAAAATAAAATAATTAAAATCAATTAAAGGGAGGGGGGGGGGGTATGAACAGCAACTCACGCTAGCTAAATCAACTGGGCCAACAAAAAGGGGGGGTGCGGATAGCGCTAAGCCCAGAATGGCTTGATTAATGAAACGACCGCGTTTCAATTAATTTGAATCTTCCCTCCAATCTTCAGACTAAACCGTGGCCGTTAGATCAACATAATTTGTCAAACATTGAAGCGAATCCAAGGACTCTCCTTCATCGTCCCCACCAAAACTTAGGGTTTTCAGAACCCTCTCCTCCATGCACCAAGCTTCGAGCTCCTCTATCTCCCTGCTCAGGCCACGGTTTCACACGATTCAAAAATGAAAAATCATCTACCACTCACGAGGAACACAGCCACACGTACACTTTTTATTAACTCTACCTAGGTTGTTCTAACAGAGGGATTAAAGATCATGGTTCAAATGAAATCAACTGAGATCAACCTTCACTAGTCTCGATTCTAATGGTGTACAGATACTCTTCATGCTACCCTAGCTATTCTAAACCAGTTCTTAGTGCCTAAAACTAACAATCTACACAATTCTTGGAGATTAAAGATTCATGGTTCTGTTATGCATTGTCATGGAATGAGCTATGACTTCTAGGGTTTAATCATCTAGCCTAGTATAACCTTCCTATACCTCTGAAACTAAGCAAGACCATATAATTTAAGAGAATTAGGATGGAGAAGGAACCTGTCAAGAGGTTATGGTGGAGTGATGTAGAGCACGATTCAAGCCTTGGAATTGCTTCTAGATGATCCTTGGATGATCACCAGTCTTCTGTTTGCAATGGTTGTGAAGGAGATGGCTTGTAGTGGAAGAAAACTCAAGTTGCTTCAACTTGAAGAAACCTCTTCAATGGCAATGTATCTCTCTCTTTCTCCTCTGACTTGACTCCCTATCACCAACCTTGAACACTTTCTGATGCACTCTCTTTATAATGATGGTTAGATGCTTCTAGATTCATCTAGAATGTGGTGGAAACTTCTTGAAATTCTCATGTGATGACAAGTTGGATTTCTCATATTCCATGCTTCATGCCTTACTATTTGGTCTTAAAATATCATTTCATGAGATATTGAGAAGGGATGAGTGAAAAACAAGTTCATTTTTGGCTTGTGTAGGGTTTTTCAACATTGCCTTCTTTTTCAAGTAATGACTTTTCAAAGCATCACCCATTTTTAGACCTCAAATGAAAATTCTAGCTAAACCAATGTTCTCAAAATGGTTTTTCCAATCAAAATGATATATTGGATGACCTATTTTGGATTTGTGGATCTCCCAAATCACTTTTCAATTTCAACTTTTCAAAGTTATAAGCCATTTTTAGTTCATTTTTGACCAATCATGTAATCTCATGCTATGAGCTTTTCCAACAATTTGTGACCTTCTTTCTAGACTTAAAATCACATTTTGAGCAACTTTCATGTTTTGAGTTTTTCCATTTGAGGCTTGGAAATAGGAGTTTTAGGCATTGGATAAAATGACCTATAACTGACAAATGACCAAAATACCCCTGTCTTGTTCAAACCATAAGTTGAGTTCCACAAATCCAATCAAGGACTTCTACCACTCAAATTAAAGCTAAGAAGATGCTCTTCAACATTCATGTTGACCAAGAAATCATAGGAATCCTCCTACTAGGGCAAAAGTTGTCTGCAAGTTGGGTGACCTTCAAGGACCCAGATTCACACACCTCTGCTGACCTGTAATTTGTCAAAACCATAACTTGAGCTCTGTAATTCCTATCAAGGACTTCCACCACTCAAATTAAAGCTTAGAACAAGCTCTACAACATTCATGTTGTGGGGAAGGTGGGATATCAATCACATCTTGAGCTAAAACTGCCTGGAAAATAGGGACCAAATTAGGGTTTTTCAACTGACAGTCCTCAGAAACCCTAACTCAAAACTTCTCAAACTCCTCACTCATGATGAGTTAGTCTAGGAATCATCCTTATAACACTTCAATACATCATTCCATGATCACATGGCCCTTGGATTAGGTCTCAACCTTCTCCAAATCTTCAGTTGACTTAGGGTTGACCCAGTCAAAACCCTAATTCTACCATTCATGGTTGAATCTTCTGAACTCTTGTATAATGACTTCCCTGGGCTTCATGATGGCTATCAAGACATCTCATAAGCTTTCTCAAAACATCTAGTCCATTCTCAAAGTCTCAGAATCATCTGAGGGGCACCCACAACCTTCAAACTGGGAGGCACACAACCCTGGTTTCAATCCACTCCTCTGAGGATCTCTTGAACTTTCTGATGAAGGTATCAACTCTCAAACACTAGATGGATAAATAATTGTTGGTCAAATTTTGGGGTGCAACAGCTGCCCCTATTCAAACGGCTTGGACCTGACTGGGTGAGAAGCGAACGGCTTTCAACCAATCAAGGTACGAGACGGTTGAATATCGGTAAACCCGAAAATTTGCCAACTGCACGAGCGCACGGTACTCTGCGGGGAACAAATCTTTGAATACTGCAACACTAGCCGCACGGCAACTAGCTGGAGAAATATCGATCTACCGTCAGTTATCCACATTAAATTCTTCTGATATTGCCTTCAGACAACCACCACACCCAACATCGCCGCTGGAGAAAATACATCTCTGAACAAAGTACCCCGCATCGCTGCTGGAGAAACACATCTGACAGAATACCACGCATCGTCGCTGGAAAACTGAATCTGACATCGCCGTCTGAAACAAACATCGCTCCGAGAGACACTCGACATCGCCGTCGTACAAACATCATCTCTGATGGGGATTTAAAGAGTCTGACCTCGCCGTCAAACAAATATCCAACTTCGCCGCCGGACAAAACATGATCTGACCTCGCCGTCAAATCCAGACGTTCAACCTCGCCGCTGAACAAACATCCAACCTCGCCGCCGGACAAATGATGATCTTGAACATCTCTGACCTGGGGTTCACCCCTGGTAAATGGAACAAAAGGTACATTTGCGTATTTAAAACTACTCCGCTGGGAATGAGAGACTTAACCGAGCACACTCTGATCTGGGGTTCACCCTCAGAACCATAACGAACATCGGAATACTGCTGCACACTGCCCGCCGTAGAACTTCAACACTAAAGATATATGAAACCCTGGCCCCTGGCCACTCCAGATCCGCTGGAGAATCTTCAAGTATTTCTGAATATGAATGAAACCCTGGCCCCTGGCCACTCCAGATCCGCTGGAGAATCTTCAAGTATTTCTGAAGATAGATGAAACCCTGCCCGTCGGCTATTCCAGCTTCAGCTAGAAAGAACATCCTTGGCCTTCAAGGATGTAAACTTTGCCCGTCGGCAACCCTGCAGGAGGTATCTTCGACTTCAGTCTGAAGAAATGGTCCTTGGCCTTCAAGGATACATGGATCTGCCTTCAGGAAACTCCGCCTCTGCTATAGAGCATCCGAGACTTCAGTCAGGGATATATTTCAGCCTTCAGTCCGAAAAATGAATCCTAGGTCATTCATGACCTTGGGGATAACCTTGCCCTTAGGCACCTTCGCTTCAGCTTGGGAAATCTATGACTTCAGTCAGAGAAATGGTATCCTGAGCCATTCATGACTCTACGGGGATTCAAACACTTTGCCTTCAGGCAAAACTCCGCTTCAGCTGGAGAAACATCTTCGACTTCAGTCAGAAGAAAAACTATCCACTTGATCGCAATCAATCATCTCCTCAGGACAACTGACTTGGTCTTCAGACTCACACGAATCACTCTGTTGTATCTACAAGCTCCGGAACCTTGTCTTCAGCTACCCGTTGAATCTTCAACACGGAAATCTGGACCTGTAGGAACCTTCTGATATCGCCTTCGGGCGCTTACGAAATCCATCTTCAGATTAGACATCACTGCTGGAGCAGACCTATCATGCTGCTCAGGACTTCAAGAATCATCTTGAACAAACAGATCCATCGGGCATCTTCAAGAATCGTCCTGAACTAATAACCCTTCTGGAGCAGACCTTCTGGTTGGGTATTCCGGGAATCTTCCTGGGCAACTCCTGCTGGAGACGCTATTGGGGAGCTCGAGAATCGTCTTGAGCAAACCATTCGGGAACCTGCACTGGGGTCTTAAGAATCGTCTTAAGCAAATGGCCCTGCTGAGGGACTTGAGAATCATCTCGAACTGAAGACTTCGCTGGGGATCTCAAAAATCATCTTGAGCGAGCGAACTGCGGGGATTACACTGGGGTCTTTAGAATCATCTAAGAAAACAACCTTGCTAGGGAGAACATCAAGAATCGTCCTGAGCAACTGGTCTTTTGGGGATACACCTGTTCAACAAGGATGATAATGACCTAGATCATGCTTATGATGTGTATGCTTCTGCACTATGCCCCACATGGTGGGAATGATATGCGTCTATGCTAAATGTCATGCAATCATGCACAATGCTATGCAACGTTAAATGCTATGCAGTGTTAAATGCTATGCGGTCATGCACAACGATGCGATCCTGTCAGCAAAATAAATGCCGAAGGGGGAAATCCTCCTGTCAAGGAGAAAGAACCACTCAGGTAGAGGAATCATCCTGCTGAGGAGAACGTGAACACGCCAATATCAATCAGGCTCTGTTTGGGGAATTGATCTTCTGCGAACTGCTGCAGGGGAACAACTTCAGCTGACTGCTGCAGGGGACGAAGCTCTACGAGAACTTGGATCTGCTGATATCAATTGCGAGAATGAACTGCGCGGCCGTCTCGGCTACTCTTCTGGGGATAACAACTCTGTGGGAAAACAACCTCGGCTGCTCCACACTCCACTGGGAAAAACCAATCATGATCTGATCAACTTCCAAGGATTCGACTCTCTTGGTCATTTGCAAACTCGGCTGAGGAAGGAGAAATCATTCTGCTTCGATGGAGATAGTGCGATTCTGGGGAAACACAGCACTAGCTGCCCCACGCTCTGCTGGGGAAAATCGACCATGATCTGATCAACTTCCAAGGATTCTGCTTTTATGCGGACTCAGCCGGGGAGGGAAATCATTCTACTTCACTGGAGAGTGCGACCCTGGTGCGGAATTCGATTCCACTGGGGAAGAAAGAATCATCTGACTTCGGGGGAGAGTACACGACTCCGCCGGGGACTACAACATCAGTTGTTCCAACACTCTACTGGGGAAGAAGGAATCATCGAACTTCAGGAGAGAGCCTGACTCTGGTGAGGAATCTCAATTCCGCTGGAGACTTCAGTCTGGCACCATCAGTTACTGCATCCTTCGGCATACGACTAGCTTCCTGCGAAACCTGCGCTTGTGACCCGGTGCGGGGGAAAACACCTGCTTCGGTGACTTTACTGGGGAAAACACGAGCTTCGACACCCGAACATTTCTACGAACTCTGCACTTGTGACCCGGTGCTGGGGAGAGACGGCATCATTCTTCGGTGCTTGACTCAGCTGATGAGGGGACATTCCTTCAGGATGCGCCTGCTTGGGGGGGAGAATCACCTCTACCTGGGGAAGACATATCAATGCTCTCTATCTGATCCTGATTCTGCGGAGGAGAGACTATTGAACTCTGCTGGGGAAGGAGGACTCGTCCTGCTTCGGGGATACGCACGGCACATCTGCTGGCGAGGTGCTACACCTGCAACAACACAAACAAACAGACAAGATACCCTCCTCAAAGGGGCCTATCCAGGTTATTATCTCGTGACAATATTCAGTTAATTAGTTGTTTCAACAATCAATGGGCTTAGGCCCGCAAGTTTATGTATGCGCATTTTATCAAAAAAAACGCATCGGCGTTATCATTCGCAAACAAAACAAATAAATGCAAAACAGACAAGTAGAATTGCTGAATAATGTGCATTTTATTGATGATGAACCCCTGAATGGGCAAAAATGTTTTACAACAGAGGCAAGCTCCTGGAATGAGGAAGCCGCGCAAAAGAAAACATAAATATACATCAGTATATACAAATGTCGGCAATCGAGGCGTAGACGAACACCATGAGTTGATCCCTCTAAGACCCACTCGACTTCGATACTTCTCCGATGCTTCAGCTTTGGAAGAGATTGATTCAGATAAGCGGCCCTCAGGTCTTCCGAACCACTAAACAATGAAAGTCCATACGTGGAACGCAGTCATTTGCTTATTCAAATCCCTAACTTTTGCGTGAACCGCCCTTTCGGGTTTTCAGTTCACCGGGATACCCTTTTTTGCCGAAGCCGCCCAGTGTAGGTTTTCGACTTCGCGGGTGTACATTTTTTCAATATATCCCTAATTTTTGCCCGAACCTTTTATTCTGTTTTTGGTTCGCCGGGATGCCCCTTTTTTGCCTGGACTCTTTCCTTTTTTGTCCAGCGGGTCGCTTTCAAGCAAAGTATTTTTTAACTGCGTCCGCGTTCACCGGGGATGCAAAATCTTCACCATCCATCGTGGATAACAACAAAGCTCCTCCTGAGAAGACCTTGCTGACGACATACGGCCCTTCGTAATTCGGAGTCCACTTGCCCCGGTGATCGGAGTGTGGCGGAAGAATCTTCTTCAGGACGAGGTCACCCGTCTGAAAGCTTCGAGGACGCACCTTCTTATCATAAGCTTTCTTCATTCGGCTTTGGTACAGGCGACCAAATGCAATCGATGCTAACCTCTTCTCGTCCATCAGGCTGAGTTGGTTCAAGCGATTCGTAACCCATTCTGCCTCATCAAGTTTCACATCAACCAAAACTCGCAAAGAGGGAATCTCCACTTCTAGCGGTAGGACAGCTTCCATACCGTACACCAAGGAGAAAGGAGTTGCCCCGGTCGACGTACGCACCGTCGTACGATAACCGTGCAAGGCAAACGGCAGCATCTCGTGCCAATCTCTATACGTCACAACCATCTTCTGAACAATCTTCTTGATGTTCTTATTGGCCGCTTCAACAGCGCCATTCATCTTCGGCCGGTAAGGAGATGAGTTGTGGTGTTCGATCTTGAAGCTCTGGCACAGCTCCTTCATCATCTTATTATTCAAATTCGAACCATTATCAGTAATGATCCGCTCGGGAATTCCATAGCGACAGATGATGTCCCTCTTAATGAATTTAGCTACCACCTGCTTCGTCACATTAACGTACGAGGCTGCCTCCACCCACTTGGTGAAGTAGTCGATAGCTACCAGAATAAAACGATGACCATTGGATGCGGTGGGCTCGATCTTGCCTATCATGTCGATGCCCCACATGGAGAACGGCCAAGGGGAGGGCATGACATTCAATGGGCACGGCGGCACATGAACTTTATCAGCATAAATCTGGCATTTATGACATTTCTTCGCGAATCTGAAGCAATCCGACTCCATAGTCAACCAGTAATATCCCGCTCTCAGGATCTTTCTCGTCATGGCATGCCCGCCGGCGTGCGTACCAAATGTGCCCTCATGGACTTCTTCCATGAGCATACTTGCTTCTTTCTCATCCACACATCTGAGTAGCACGAGATCGTGGTTTCTCTTATACAGCACTCCATCAGGGTTGAGGTAAAAGTTTCCAGATAGCCTCCTCAGAGTCTTCTTATCCTGGGTTGACGCACCCGCAGGATACTCCTTGGTCACAAGGAAGGTCTGGATGTCGTGGAACCATGGCTTGCCGTCAGTGGCATCCTCGATTGCGAACACATATGCTGGTCTGTCAAGACGCGAAAGAACAATGCTTGGAGCCTCATTCCAAAGATTGACCTTATACATTGAAGCCAACGTGGCTAAAGCATCAGCCATTTGATTTTCAGCCCGGGGTACATGATGAAGTTCTACTCGGTCGAAGAACGGAAGCAGCCTCCTGGCATAATTCATGTACGGCACTAGATTCGGTTGACGAGTTTCCCACTCCCCTTTGATCTGATTGATTACAAGCGCTGAGTCACCAAATATGTCTAGATTCTTGATTCTCAAATCAATTGCCTCTTCTAGACCCATAATACATGCTTCATACTCGGCTTCGTTGTTGGTAACTGAAAACGTCAGTCTTGCAGTAAACGGGATGTGGGATCCGTGAGGAGTCGTGATGACAGCCCCGATACCACTTCCATAGGAATTAACCGCTCCGTCGAATATCAACTTCCACTGAGACTTCCTATCTGGCCCCTCATCGGGCAATGGCTCATCGCAATCCTTTGCTTTGAGAAACATAATGTCCTCGTCAGGGAATTCGAACTTCATCGGCTGATAGTCTTCGATTGGCTGTTCGGCAAGGTAGTCAGACAATACGCTCCCCTTGATGGCTTTTTGAGAGACGTACTGAATATCATATTCTGTTAACACCATCTGCCATCTGGCAATCCTGCCCGAAAGAGCCTGCTTCTCGAAGACGTACTTGATCGGATCCATCTTCGAAATCAGCATAGTGGTGTGATTGAGCATATACTGTCGTAGACGTTTGGCGGCCCAAGCTAATGCACAACACGTCTTCTCCAGCATCGAGTATCAAGATTCACACTCAGTGAACTTTTTACTCAAATAATAAATGGCATGCTCTTTTCTGCCCGTCTCGTCGTGCTGACCGAGAACACACCCCATACTATTCTCCAGAACTGTCAAGTACATGATTAATGGTCGTCCAGCCACTGGGGGTATCAAGATTGGAGGTTCTTGAAGATACTGCTTTATCTTATCGAATGCCTTCTGGCAATCTTCATTCCAAGTAATCGCCTAATTTTTCTTTAACAACTTGAACATCGGTTCACAAGTGGCCGTGAGCTGAGAGATAAACCTTGCAATGTAGTTTATTCGGCCCAAGAAACCACGAACTTCTTTTTCTGTTTTCGGCGCTGGCATCTCTTGGATAGCTTTTATTTTCGCAGGATCAACTTCAATACCTCGTTCACTAACGATAAACCCCAATAACTTTCCGGACCGCACTCCGAAAGTGCACTTGTTAGGATTCAGCCTCAGCCTGAACTTCCTAAGCCTTTCAAACAGCTTCAGCAAATTGACCAGATGCTCTTCCTCCGTTTGGGACTTTGCAATCATGTCATCAACATAGACCTCGATCTCATGATGAATCATATCATGAAACAAAGTTACCATTGCTCGCTGGTAAGTGGCCCCTGCGTTCTTCAGACCGAAGGGCATTACCTTATAGCAAAATGTCCCCCAGGGGGTGATAAATGTTGTTTTCTCCATGTCCTCCGGTGCCATCTTAATCTGATTGTAACCGGAGAAGCCATCCATGAACGAAAACACGGAAAACTGGGCTGTATTGTCGACCAACACATCGATATGAGGCAACGGGAAATCATCCTTAGGGCTCGCCCTATTCAAATCCCGATAATCGACGCACATGCGTACCTTACCGTCCTTCTTCGGTACAGGCACTATGTTGGCGACCCACGGAGGGTAGGTGGTAACGGCTAGAAATCCTGCGTCCAACTGCTTCTGGACTTCTTCTTTGATTCTTATAGCCATGTCTGGTCTCGTCCTCCTGAGCTTCTGCTTGACTGGAGGGCAATCTTCTCGCAACGGCAAGCGATGAACCACGATATCTGTGTCAAGTCCGGGCATATCCTCATATGACCAAGCAAAGACGTCACTATACTCTCGAAGCATCTCGACCAGTCTATGCTTGACATCATTCTGCAGCGCAGCCCCAACTCTGACATTCCTGATAAGCTCCTCAGAACCCAGATTTATGATCTCAATATCCTCCTCGTGAGGCAGAATAACCTTCTCTTCTTGTCTCAACAAGCGGGCCAATTCTTCCGGAAGGTCTTCGTCTTCATCAATCTCATCCTCGGCTTGATAGATCGGGCAATCAAAGTCGTAGTGAGCCGTAGAGGGTCCAGAGTCGATGTCATCTGTTACGTGGATCCTGCAATAACAAGGGTTAAGTTTAAAGCAAGAATATGCAGGTTAGCACGAACCTCGTTGCCATTTTGCTGTTTTTCAAAACAAACATAAAATATGAATAACAGAGAACACAACATTTGATTACGAAGAAAACGCCTTTTTATTTATTAACAAAATGCATACACATAATCCAACAAGGCCCTGACAGTAAAACCACTATGCCCCGGGCAAGACATAGGGTTGTACAAAGATTGTAAAAAGAAAATCATTATTCTTCACTTGTCAGCTCGATAATCTCCTTGATGGTCCAATTGTGAAGGTGCTCGCCTGGCTTGCTCGGTTGAATCCAGGCGTCAAGATCACAATCACTGTCCCCGCTGTCTTCTGACGTAGCGTTGATACTCTCGAAGATTACTCCTCCCTTGGTGAATAAGATCGGCCCTTTCCCACGAGACGAGCTGCCAGAAGAAGACGAAGCTTCAGCTTCAGGAGAATACCCTAATCCAAACTTATCCTGTTTGAATGGTATATCCAAGACATGCCCCCAGCCTGGGGTGGAACCAGCTTCGACAACAGCCCGAGCTTCCTTGAACGAGGAGAGGTTCACCTCTTGCTTCTCTGCAACAACGGGAGCTACCTCCTTCACCCTGACGGTTTCAAACGCCTGGCAAAGAGTCTCATGGATCTCACCATCCATTTCGACATATTTGAAGGACGACAGGTGGCTTACCATGATGTCCTCCTCCCCACAGACTGTCACTATGCTGCCCCCAACAGCATATTTAAGCTTCTGATGCAGCGTGGACGTCACGGCACCAGCAGAATGGATCCACGGCCGACCTAAGAGGCAACTATAGGCGGGCATGATATCCATGATATAGAACACCGCATTAAACGTCTCTGGTCCAACTTGAATTGGCAGGGTCAATTCTCCGAAGACGTGGCGCTTGGTTCTGTCAAAGGCCTTCACGACCAGATCACTGGGCGTGCACAGCAGTCCACGGGTATCCAACTTCATCAGTGCCTTCTTCGGAAGCACGTTAAGCGAGGAACACGTATCTACTAGGACATGTGACATAATCGTGCCTCTGCACTCTATCGAGACGTGCAAGGCGCTGTTGTGATCTCTTCCCTTGGGCGTCAGCTCCAGATCTGTAAATCCCAGCCCATTACCAGCGTTGACATGGGCTACTACTTCCTCAAGTTGATTCACTGATATCTCCTGCGGCACGTATGCAGCATTCAATACCTTCAGCAATGCGTTGCGGTGCGCTTCAGAACACAGCAACAGGTTAAGAATCGAGATCTTCGACGGAGTCTGGTGAAGATGATCTACAATCTTGTAGTCACTTTTCCTGATCAGTCGCATGAACTCTTCAGCATCTTTAACCAACAAGTCTTTCTCTGCCCCTGCAGGAACCTCTTCAACAGCTTTACCTTTACCCTTGTCCATAGCGTCAGCTCGGACCACTTTCTCTGCGGCGACCTCTGCCGGCGCGAACACTCTGCCACTCCTGGTGATACCACTGACTTCAGTAAGATTCAGCGCAGTCGATCCGGATGACTCAAGCTCTATCTTCTGACCATTACAATACACTTCGGCGCCGTAATGCCACGGGACGGCATTAGTGCTCTCGAATGGGATTGGTCCGGCCTTGGTGATGGTAATAGTAGGCGGACGAGGCGCAGAAATAGTAATAGGGTGGCGAGGAATGGTAATGGTAGCAACCTCGTCCGCCTGCTCCAGCACGACTTCCCCTGACGTATTCTCAATGCTCCGACTGAATTGCAAAATACCCTCGGTCATCAGACTTTGGATACCTTCGATCAACTGCTCACACCCATCAGGAAGTGTGGCACATGCCATACAAAACTCTCCACACCCGGGAAAGAAGCCTTTCTTTAGCAACTTAGCTTTAACAAAACTCAACGGCGTCTTCAAATCTCTGACGTCAGTCAGCAAGTCTGAATTCTCTTCAGTGATAACAGCATTTACTCCGCCTCCCCTATGATGAGGCATTGGATTCTTGGTGACGTTGGGCACGCTGTCAGAAAAGTTGATAACCTTGGCGTCAACCAAGTCCTGGACTTTGTGCTTAAAAGCTTTGCAATTCTCAACTGTATGGCCAGGTGCCCCAGAATGAAATTCACAAGTAGCATTGGCATCATACCCCGGTGGTGGTGCCCCTGTCAAGGGAGCCAATGTCCTTTTTTGAACTAATTGGAGCTGAAGCAACGTCTGCAGAAGCTGTGCATATGACATAGGAGGAGTTTCCAAATGACGGTTTGCGAGGGGACCCCGATTCTGATATCTCTTATATCCCGGATTATTCTGTTGCTGGGGCTGCTGCTGCGGCTGTGGGGGTGCAGCTGGGATGTTTATGCTAGCGATCTGAGACTGAGGGCCCTTGCCCTTTCTCCTAGCATTGGTGACAGCACTGGCATCGCCCTCTCGACGCTTGCCAGTATAGGGTTTCTTGCTAGCTCCTCCAGCTGAGGATGATTCGCCTTGAATCTTTCCAATCTTTATACCATTTTCAACATGCTCGCCCAAAGTGATGAGGGCTGAGAATGTTCCGGACATGCCACTGATCAGCTTCTCATAATAGACTCCGGGAAGGGTAGCCACGAACAGTTGTACCAACTCACGCTCAACCATCGGCGGTTGAACCCGAGCAGCCAATTCACGCCACCGCTGGGCGTACTCTTTGAAGCTTTCATTGCTCCGCTGCGAGAGATTCTGAAGCTGAACTCGGTTGGGAGCCAAGTCGCTATTATATTGATAGTGGAGGACAAACGCTTCAGCGAGATCTTTCCACGTGCGCACAGCAGCGGGCTCCAAACCCATATACCATTCGAGCGATGGGCCAGAAAGACTATCCTGAAAGAAGTGCATCAGCAACTTCTCATCATCAGAGTAAGCGGACATCTTTCTGTAATAAGATCGGAGGTGAACACGGGGACAAGTAGTGCCCCTATACTTCTCAAAGATAGGCACCTTGAACTTGTGAGGTACTTTAAAGTCAGCGATCAACCCGAGTTTGGACATGTCAACGCCCAATGTATTCTGATTTTCTATATCTCTCATTTTATCTTCCAGCGCCTTGAACCTGAGTCGAGCTTCAGCAGTCAATTCAGCCTCTACGCCTCTCTGAGAGAAAATGTCATCCTGATGGTCCTCCAGCCACGGTTGAGGCACCACCATATTTCCTGCACCAACATTGCCGTTGACCGGCCCCATGTTAACATTGGCTCCCAAACCACCATTGACGGCGCCCGCCGCATTAAGCCCGAGATTAGTCATGAGATTGCCGTTAGCACTACCGTTGCCCCCGGCAGCAGGAACAACGTTCTGTGGAGTATCCCCTTGAGGAGGAGTGGGCACGGCCCCGCCATGAAGTATTCCATTACTGTCAACCCTGGAGATGAGAGGTTGAACCAAAGTACGAAGCTGGTCTTGCCCGTTCGCAACTACTTGCATCAGCTCCATAAAACGATCCATCCGTTCACGAAGCTCCTGAACATCTGACTGTACTTGGTCCATGATTCTCGTTTGATTGGCGCGAGTTGAGTAGCGGTGGATGAATCTTTGATCAATCCTGGAGATCGAAAGCAGCTCGGAACCTGAGTACCTGAAAAACCTCTCAACATCAAGGGTTAGGAAAAGGTAACAGAATGTATGTCATGCAAGAATGCTTCATGCAAATGCATGCGTGAGTCTGTGTGCCTGAGAGATTTTCCCCCGATCCTGGCACCTACTGACAATAATAAGGAGAGGAATCTGGGCCCAATCATGGAAACAGTAACCTCACATAGCAATAGTCAGATTCGACACATCAAGGACCGAGAACTTATACGCAACAGTCTTTCTGAGAACGGCTGCAGTAACACAATAAGAGATCTTGGATCAGGGAAACGGTACCTGTCACAAACACACGCTAATGGAATGATTATGCAAGCTAATGCAAAATGCAGGTATGCAACAATATATCCAGGTGGCTGCTGTGGAGATCCGATGTCAACAATCACTGATGGGAAGGAGACCCCGGTGTAAAACCACTGATCTGATCTGCTGAGAATAATCATCTGATAGGATCGAGATCAAACTTCTGCTCTGACAAGAACGAAGGCCTGATAATAAAGACCCCGGATGCAAGGTCAAGGAATATCTGTTGATGAAGTTTTCGGACCCCAAATCACAAATCTGCCCTATCAAGAACAAACACACAGCTGCTGATGAGATCTTCAAACCCCACTCAAAATCTGCCCTATCAAGAACAAAATAACAACTGCTGACGAGATCCTCAGACCCCACTCAAAATCTGCTCCATCCGGAACAAATCTCTGATAACAATACTCTGATCGGAACCTGCTCTATCAAGAACAGACAAACACCTGATGATAAGATCCTCTGATCAAACCCTTGCTCTGTCAAGAACATATCTGTAATTGAGAACCCAACATAACTGATTCACTGTCAAGAAAACCAGGTAGTCTGGAGGTCAAAGTTTCCTGCAATATCCCAACCCCACTCACAGGTATGATGGACCTAATCCACAGACAAAGGTACGGCATCCTATGCGGTTGTCAGCGTCACAGACTTTCACGAGTGACAATACGATTCCCAGAAGGAGTGGTATCATCAAGTCATGAAGAGGCCTCTCTTAGCTGACTTCCAAATGATCGGTCCCCAGAGTCGACAATCCTCACGTCTGGACTCCCCTCAGATCCTCAGGACCGGAAAGGAGCACCTCTGCAAGAATCTTGTCTGAGCGCAGATTTTCGTAGGGAACTGTGCCTGCTCAGCAGACAGGTTCGTCTACTACTTCTCCACAACTATATCTAGGTGTGTACTCAAGCCCAGGTCCGGCTTTTCACTCACAGTAACATCCCTCTCCCACAGCAGCACAGATAATCATATCAACTGGAAATAAAATGCGGGAAATAAAATGCGGGAAGTAAAGATGCGAGAAGTAAAAATGCGATAAATAAACGCAACCCAACAAGCAAACACACAAACGATAGGATTGACTCGCGCAGGGGATGGGAAACGGTCCCAGCATAAGGGATGGGAAAAGTCCCTAGATGCTATAAGTCCCCAGCAGAGTCGCCAGCTGTCGCTTGCGCGAAAATAAGGTGTCGGCATGACAGAAGAGTCGCCACCTTTCGTTATTTATCCCTCAGAGCGGGAAAGGAAACGATCGGAAAAACCTGACGAAAAAGGGTAAGACAAGGTCGTCGCAACCATTGTCTGGGTTCGGGAGTCGGTTACGCAAGGGGAAGGTATTAGCACCCCTCACGTCCGTCGTACTCGACGGGATCCTCGCTTGTTTGTTTACTTGGACGGGTTGGTTATAATCTATCTACCTATCAAGGCTGGCTGAAAAAGAAAATAAAAATGACTCGGCAAAGCGTCGCACTTTATGCCTACGTATTCTCATCAGAGAATGAGAAATCAGAGTCAACGTAGTTCGGCTAACTACGGGGGAAAGGTTGCTCGCTAGGATATCGCATCCTATGCCTACGTACTTTCATCTGGTATGAAAGATAAGAGCAAACGTAGTTCGGGAAACTACAGGAAAAGTGGCTCAACTAGGAGGGAGACTATCAAGTCCTACTGTTATCATGCCATAGATTCATCCTATGGTTGAGGTTTGAACAGGGAACTCCTAGATGTTGTCATGCATAGGTTTCAACCTAAAAGTCTATCATCAAATCCTCATCAGAGGAAATGAGAGTCCTAAGGGATCATGTCAATGATACACCAAAACAGACAAAAGCATCAGCTTAACAGTAAAATGCATGCAATGCAAGTGAGGGAGGAAATGTGTGTGGGGCTTCAGCCTCCACAAGCTCATCTCGACCTCAAGCCAGTCATGAAGTAACAGTAATCATACTAAAGATAAACAACATGCTATCAAGCAATGAACCAGATAAGGGGAATGAAGTGCCATCAGGCAAACAAAACACTCCTGAGAAAGAAAGAATCTACTCTCTAATCCTAACCCTAACACAGAATCTGAACAAATCTAAGCACTAAAGCAAGACCCTAACAAGAGAAATCAATCCCAGCCTTCAAGCTTCAAAACAAGCTTACCAAAGAAAGGGAGCTAAGCAAGCAGACTCATAGTGTCTTCCTCAGGAAAGCACTAGGAGGTGTATACTCAGGAGTTATATCCTATGTGGCTCAACCACTGTGATCAGTTTACATTCCTTCTCAGGAGAAATTAAACTCACAAGCAGGCTCCAACATCACTGGATATTTAGGAAATCCTATCTGAACTAGTGGAACTAAGTGAACAGACTCATAGGACCTTCCTCAGGAAAGTACTAGGAGGCTTCCACTTAGGAGTTGTATCCCATGTGGCTCAACAACATGTGATCAGTTTACATTCCTCCTCAGGAGAAATTAAACTCACAAGTTGGCTCCAACGTCATTGGATACTTGAGAAATCCTAGATAAACTAAGGGAACTAAGTGAATAGACCCATAGGACCTTCCTCAGGAAAGTACTAGGAGGCTTTCACTTAAGAGTTGCATCCCATGTGGCTCAACAACATGTGATCAGTTTACATTCCTCCTCAGGAGAAATTAAACTCACAAGTTGGCTCCAACATCATTGGATACTTAAGAAAGAGGCGAGAAGAAAGAATGAAAGTCATTCATAGTGCCTTCCTCAGGAAAGTACCATGAACTTCCTTCAAACTTCAGGATCTCAAACCTCACAGACAGGGCATAAGCCAAGCTCTGGGTCTCTGAGTCTTGATCTACAATCTTCTCTTCATGATGCCCTCCAACAAGGTCTTCAAAACAAACTAAGCCTCATAACAAATTCCCCAGAATGAACCCCAAAGATGAACAGATAACCCACTGAACAGACCAAATCAACAGGCAACTTCAGAAAATACCTAAAAATACTAAACTAATGGGGAAAAATCTAACAAATATTCACAAGGGTCCTCAACACCTACTCATAACATCTACAAAGGTCTCTACCTAAAAATCAAGATAAAACTCAATCAAAGAAAGTGATTCATCACCTAAACACAATCTAAACCCTAATTAGGATACCCTAAATCTACCCTAATTAAACTAATCAAAATTAATTCTAAAAAATCTAGAAAAATCCTATGGGGAACTATGATTCATCATCTAATTGCACAAAAAAGTATGGATAAAAAACCCTAAGGGAATGTCCTAAAACAATTCCTACAAAATCATGATACAAAATTAAACAATATAAAAGCTATTTAAAAGGAAAATCTATTAAAAATACCAAACTAAAAAATAAAATCCCATTTTTATTTTTATAATTTTCTACACATTTTCATCTAACCATAGAAAAAAGAAGAATTAAAAAATCATTTTTTATCAATTTTTAATGAATTAAACAAAATAGAAAAAAAATAAAAGAAGAAAATAAAATAATTAAAATCAATTAAAGGGAGGGGGGGTATGAACAGCAACTCACGCTAGCTAAATCAACTGGGCCAACAAAAAGGGGGGGGTGCGGATAGCGCTAAGCCCAGAATGGCTTGATTAATGAAACGGCCGCGTTTCAATTAATTTGAATCTTCCCTCCAATCTTCAGACTAAACCGTGGCCGTTAGATCAACATAATTTGTCAAACATTGAAGCGAATCCAAGGACTCTCCTTCATCGTCCCCACCAAAACTTAGGGTTTTCAGAACCCTCTCCTCCATGCACCAAGCTTCGAGCTCCTCTATCTCCCTGCTCAGGCCACGGTTTCACACGATTCAAAAATGAAAAATCATCTACCACTCACGAGGAACACAGCCACACGTACACTTTTTATTAACTCTACCTAGGTTGTTCTAACAGAGGGATTAAAGATCATGGTTCAAATGAAATCAACTGAGATCAACCTTCACTAGTCTCGATTCTAATGGTGTACAGATACTCTTCATGCTACCCTAGCTATTCTAAACCAGTTCTTAGTGCCTAAAACTAACAATCTACACAATTCTTGGAGATTAAAGATTCATGGTTCTGTTATGCATTGTCATGGAATGAGCTATGACTTCTAGGGTTTAATCATCTAGCCTAGTATAACCTTCCTATACCTCTGAAACTAAGCAAGACCATATAATTTAAGAGAATTAGGATGGAGAAGGAACCTGTCAAGAGGTTATGGTGGAGTGATGTAGAGCACGATTCAAGCCTTGGAATTGCTTCTAGATGATCCTTGGATGATCACCAGTCTTCTGTTTGCAATGGTTGTGAAGGAGATGGCTTGTAGTGGAAGAAAACTCAAGTTGCTTCAACTTGAAGAAACCTCTTCAATGGCAATGTATCTCTCTCTTTCTCCTCTGACTTGACTCCCTATCACCAACCTTGAACACTTTCTGATGCACTCTCTTTATAATGATGGTTAGATGCTTCTAGATTCATCTAGAATGTGGTGGAAACTTCTTGAAATTCTCATGTGATGACAAGTTGGATTTCTCATATTCCATGCTTCATGCCTTACTATTTGGTCTTAAAATATCATTTCATGAGATATTGAGAAGGGATGAGTGAAAAACAAGTTCATTTTTGGCTTGTGTAGGGTTTTTCAACATTGCCTTCTTTTTCAAGTAATGACTTTTCAAAGCATCACCCATTTTTAGACCTCAAATGAAAATTCTAGCTAAACCAATGTTCTCAAAATGGTTTTTCCAATCAAAATGATATATTGGATGACCTATTTTGGATTTGTGGATCTCCCAAATCACTTTTCAATTTCAACTTTTCAAAGTTATAAGCCATTTTTAGTTCATTTTTGACCAATCATGTAATCTCATGCTATGAGCTTTTCCAACAATTTGTGACCTTCTTTCTAGACTTAAAATCACATTTTGAGCAACTTTCATGTTTTGAGTTTTTCCATTTGAGGCTTGGAAATAGGAGTTTTAGGCATTGGATAAAATGACCTATAACTGACAAATGACCAAAATACCTCTGTCTTGTTCAAACCATAAGTTGAGTTCCACAAATCCAATCAAGGACTTCTACCACTCAAATTAAAGCTAAGAAGATGCTCTTCAACATTCATGTTGACCAAGAAATCATAGGAATCCTCCTACTAGGGCAAAAGTTGTCTGCAAGTTGGGTGACCTTCAAGGACCCAGATTCACACACCTCTGCTGACCTGTAATTTGTCAAAACCATAACTTGAGCTCTGTAATTCCTATCAAGGACTTACACCACTCAAATTAAATCTTAGAACAAGCTCTACAACATTCATGTTGTGGGGAAGGTGGGATATCAATCACATCTTGAGCTAAAACTGCCTGGAAAATAGGGACCAAATTAGGGTTTTTCAACTGACAGTCCTCAGAAACCCTAACTCAAAACTTCTCAAACTCCTCACTCATGATGAGTTAGTCTAGGAATCATCCTTATAACACTTCAATACACCATTCCATGATCACATGGCCCTTGGATTAGGTCTCAACCTTCTCCAAATCTTCAGTTGACTTAGGGTTGACCCAGTCAAAACCCTAATTCTACCATTCATGGTTGAATCTTCTGAACTCTTGTATAATGACTTCCCTGGGCTTCATGATGGCTATCAAGACATCTCATAAGCTTTCTCAAAACATCTAGTCCATTCTCAAAGTCTCAGAATCATCTGAGGGGCACCCACAACCTTCAAACTGGGAGGCACACAACCCTGGTTTCAATCCACTCCTCTGAGGATCTCTTGAACTTTCTGATGAAGGTATCAACTCTCAAACACTAGATGGATAAATAATTGTTGGTCAAATTTTGGGGTGCAACACATGGTCCAGCCTCTGTTGGCCCGAAACGCTGGTCATGGTAATGAAGATCATCAGTCTGTCCGGGTTGATACTGCTCATGGAGACGGCACTCCCACGCCAGTGGCTCCGCCCGTAGTCAATATACCAGCTGCTAATATCAACAACGCTACCGCTGCTGTGAATGGTAACGTCGGAGTGGGGAATGAGACTGCTGTCCATAATGTTGGGCTGGGTGATGTCAATTTGGGAGATAATCTAGGAGGCAATGGCTTTGTCAATGCTGGATTCGGATTTAACGATCAGGGATTCGACAACACTGGGAAGTATGGCTTTAATGCTCAAGGCTTTGGGCAAGATGGTTATGGTATGGTCAATCAGGGTTACGGAGGTTTTGGAAACGGAAACGGTGCTGGATTTATGGCTTTTGGTCCTGCTGGAGGTGTTCAAGGGTACGGCAACAGAGGCCGAGGTCCGGGGATGAATCAGATCAGAGCTGGGCGTAATAATGGATATGATGGGTACGGAGCTGGAAACGGTATGTGGCAAGAGGATCAGCAGGAGGACGCCTTCTCCGGAGGAGGTTTTGAAGGGCCGATGGATGATTCCCAAAAGATTAGAATGCTGGAAGAGCAGATGAAGGGAGTCTTAAACCAGAGTGCTGTGGGTTTGGACATGGCAACAATGGGTTTGGTACCTGGCTTGAGGGTGCCAATTAAATTCAAAGCTCCTGCGTTCGATAAGTATAAAGGAGACACATGTCCGAAAGTGCATGTACGAGCTTATTACAGAAAGATGTCTGCATACTCCACTGATGAAAGAATGCTAATGCATTTCTTTCAGGATAGTCTGTCGGGCCCTTCCCTAGAGTGGTACATGGGGTTGGAGCCAACTGATATCAAGACATGGAAGCAATTAGCAGAGGCATTTGTAGCCCATTACAAGTATAACAGCGACCTGGCACCCAATCGGGTCCAGTTGGCCGGGCTTTCGCAGAAGAAGGGGGAGAGTTTTAAAGAGTACGCGCAAAGGTGGCGCGATATGGCTGCCAGGGTCCGTCCTCCTGTAGAAGATAAGGAAATGAATGACATGTTTGTCGGCACATTCACAGGGCTGTTTCATGACATGCTGTTTCATACGTCTCTGGCCAGTTTTTCAGACCTGATTCTAATGGGAGAAAAGATTGAACGTAACATTAAGCAAGGAAAGTTCCAAGTCGAGGAATCAACTGCATCTGGCAGTAATAGGAAAGCTTATGGTGGGCGCCGTCAGGGCGAAGCCAGCGCAGTACTTGGAGGCCGAGGCCGGGGTCGAGGCAGGGGACGAGGTCAATATCGTCAGCCGCAGCAGGTGTCGAGTGTTACTATCCCATATCAACAACAACCACTCCAGCAACAACAACCGGTTCAGCAGCAACCAATGCCACAGCAGCAGCAGCCTCAGCAGGGGGCACCGCAGGCTCAGCGAAGATTCCAGGGTAATAAACCGAGAAGAATGTTTGAGAAGCCTCCCTCAACCTATGCTGATTTATTGCAGACATTGTTGGGATTGAACCTGGTAGAGAAAAGAACTCTGGCACCAATAACGGGAGCTCCCCCGTTTGGCTACGATGCAAGCAGGCACTGCGAGTTTCATTCTGGAGCCCCGGGTCACGATATAGAAGGTTGCCATGCTTTTAAGCACGTTGTGCAGGATCTTTTAGACAATAAGACTATCAATTTCGGAACGGCTGGTCCGAATATAGTCCAGAAACCCATGCCTAATCATGGGGAAAACGCCGTTCTGACTGAGGAAGGTCTGAATCTTATTATGGATGTTGAAGATTTGAAGACGCCGCTGAGCGAGATAAAGAGCCGACTGTTACAAGGAGGTGTTTACCCAGGATGTAACGAGTACTGCTTAGACTGTTGGACCCTAGCTGGGGGGTGTGAGGATTTGAAGAAAGGCATTCAGGCCTTAATTGATGAGGGCATATTGCAGTTTGATCGAGCGGCAACTGATGAGCCTGCAGGGGCAGTAGTGAATAATCGGAGTGATGTGGCCACTGTGACGATTCCTCGGAAGACGATCACTATTGCAGCGCCAGCTCAGCGCCCGCCGATCACCATAACTAAGGCCGGGCCAATCCCGTACGAGAACACGAAAGCAGTCCCATGGTCATATGGGTTAGAGGTGTATTGTGACGGGATAAAGATTGATGTTGACAAGCAGCCAGTGGAGATTGTGGATAATGTTGTTGGCTCAGGAGGCATGACGAGGAGTGGCAGGATATTTATATCTCCTGAAGTGGAGGCTGAAAGACTAGCGAAAGGAAAAGGGAAAGCAGTTGAAAATGTTCCGGTACAAGCAAGTGAAAAAGAAGCGGCATCGAAAGATGTAGAAGAGTTCATGCGCTTGATTCGAAAAAGTGATTATAAGATTGTGGAGCATCTGCAGCAGACACCGTCCAAAATATCTATCCTATCATTGCTGCTGTGTTCGGAAGCTCACAGAAATGCTTTGCTGAAAGTCCTAGACACTTCTTTTGTACCCCAGGATGTCTCCGTAAATCAGCTAGAAGGAGTATTGGCACATGTGAATGCAGGCCACAGTCTGGGTTTTACCGATTTTGACTTGACTCCGAAAGGGAGAGATCATAATATGGCATTACACGTATCGGTTGAGTGTAGAGGATCAGTAATGTCGCACGTATTGGTTGACACTGGATCGTCTTTGAATGTGCTGCCCAAGAAGGCGATGATGAAGCTGGATGTTCGAGGAATCTTGTGCACACCCAGTGATTTGGTAGTCAGAGCATTTGACGGCACGCGTAGAACAGTCTTCGGATCGATTACCTTGCCTCTGCAAGTGGGGCCGGAAGTGTTTGCAACGGAGTTTTATATCATGGATATACAGCCTGCGTATAGCTGCTTGCTTGGAAGACCCTGGATTCATGGGGCGGGGGCGGTCACATCTACCCTGCATCAGAAGTTAAAATATATGGTCGGAGACAGTGTAGTCACCGTGTGCGGAGAAGAAGACATCCTGGTCAGCCATCTATCTTCGTTTAAATATGTGGAAGTCGACGGGGAGATCCACGAGACACCATGCCAGGCATTCGAAGGTTTGCGCATCAAGGACAAAGGTCCCGGGCCGAGCAAAGTGCCAGAGATAGCTGTCTCATCGTATAAAGAAGCTCAAGCTCTAGTGGAAGCAGGAGAAGCCAAGGGCTGGGGCAAAGTGCTGGACATTCCTGTGAAGATGGACCGGTTCGGGCTGGGGTACCGACCGTCGTCATCAACTCCTTCCGTGGGGGCTCCCCGTTTCAGAAAGCCCATTATCATCTCTGCCAGTGGAGTATGTCATGAAACTGTCAATGCTGCTTCGGAGTCTGATGAAGGAGACAGCGACTGTGATATGGATGCCTGGATTCAGCCAAGCACGCCAGGACAAGGACTGTGCAACTGGTCTATTCAGGAGCTTGTTCCTGTGACTTTTAAACAGTAATGCTTTGCTTTATTAATTGTTGAATAATCTGATGTCTTGCCCGGGGCATCAGGATTTGCTTAGGGCTGTGTTGTTATAAACATTGCGTGTTAATCATTAAATAAATGGCGTTTTTCATGTGCAAATACCGTAATCCCTGTCTTTCCTGTTTTGTATTTTTCAATAAAATGGCAATGTGGTTATTCGCTTTATACGCATTTTGAAGCACTTAACCATTCCTTTTGCAGGATAATATTTTCAGATGACATCCTTGAACCACCTATGACTCGTCCCGACTTTGAGCACCCAGTGTTTCAGGCTGAAGAAGAGGTTGTCGAAGATAGCGACGTTCCTGAAGAACTGTCTTGGTTAGTGAAGCAAGAGGAAAGAGCCATTCTGCCTCACGACGAGGTCACCGAAATTATCAACTTGGGGTCGGAAGGGGTTGAGAAAAATATTCGTATCGGAGCCGCACTGCAGGGTGATATCAAGCGAAAACTGGTTGAAATGCTCCAAGAGTATAATGACGTATTCGCTTGGTCATATGAAGATATGCCGGGGCTTGATACAGATATGGTCGTACATCGCCTGCCACTGAAAGAAGATTGCCCGCCGGTCAAACAAAAGCTTCGCAGAACGCGACCAGATATGGCAATGAAGATCAAAGAGGAGGTGCAGAAACAGTGGGACGCTGGTTTCCTGGCTGTGACGAAGTATCCTTCATGGGTTGCCAACATTGTACCAGTGCCAAAGAAAGATGGCAAGGTTCGAATGTGCGTGGATTACAGAGATTTGAATAAAGCAAGCCCAAAAGACGATTTTCCACTTCCTCACATTGACGTGTTAGTTGATAATACTGCTCAGTACTCCGTATTTTCCTTCATGGATGGCTTTTCAGGCTATAATCAAATTAAGATGGCGCCAGAGGATATGGAGAAGACTACTTTCATAACGCCTTGGGGAACATTTTGCTACAAAGTGATGCCCTTTGGTTTGAAAAATGCTGGGGCAACATATCAGCGTGCGATGACGACTCTTTTCCATGACATGATGCATAAAGAGATCGAAGTTTATGTTGACGATATGATTGCCAAATCCCAGACGGAGGAAGAGCATCTGGTAAATCTGCTGAAGTTGTTTAAAAGACTTAGGAAGTTCAGGCTGAGGCTGAACCCTAATAAATGCACCTTCGGGGTGAGATCGGGTAAACTGCTGGGGTTTATCGTAAGCGAAAGAGGAATAGAGGTCGATCCTGCTAAAATAAAAGCTATTCAAGAAATGCCAACGCCTAAAACAGAGAAAGAGGTGCGCGGGTTTTTAGGGAGATTGAACTACATTGCCCGGTTCATATCTCACCTAACGGCCACGTGTGAACCATTATTCAAGCTGTTGAAGAAAGATCAAGCTGTAACGTGGAACGAAAATTGTCAAAAGGCGTTCGATAAAATAAAGAAGTATCTGCAGGAGCCTCCTATTTTGATACCCCCAGTGGCAGGGAGACCCTTGATAATGTATTTGACGGTTCTTGAGGGAAGCATGGGTTGTGTTCTCGGTCAACACGACGAGACAGGAAGAAAAGAGCATGCGATCTATTACCTGAGTAAGAAATTTACAGACTGTGAATCTCGATATTCAATGCTGGAGAAAACTTGTTGCGCGCTAGCCTGGGCCGCCAAGCGTTTGAGGCAGTACATGCTGAATCATACAACCATGCTCATCTCGAAGATGGATCCTATCAAATATGTATTCGAAAAGCAGGCGTTGTCAGGAAGAATTGCCCGTTGGCAGATGGTCTTGACTGAATATGATATTCAATACGTCTCGCAAAAGGCTATAAAGGGGAGTGTGTTGTCTGAGTATCTGGCGGAGCAGCCTATTGAAGAATACCAATCGATGAGGTTTGATTTTCCTGACGAGGATATCATGTACCTAAAGATGAAAGATTGTGAAGAGCCGTTGCCAGACGAGGGGCCAGAGTTGGGGTCCAAATGGAAGATGATATTTGACGGAGCTGTGAATGCTTACGGTAGCGGAATAGGGGCAATCATCACCACGCCACACGGGTCGCACATCCCGTTTACTGCCCGATTGACTTTTGCCGTTACCAACAATGAGGCCGAATACGAAGCTTGTATAATGGGGCTTGAAGAAGCCATTGATTTGCGAATCAAACATCTAGACGTATACGGAGACTCAACTCTGGTAGTGAATCAGATCAAAGGGGAATGGGAGACACGTCAGCCCAATTTGATACATTACATGAATTATGCAAGGAGATTGTTGCCTTTCTTTGACAAAGTTGAATTGCATCACGTACCGCGGGCAGAAAATCAAATGGCTGACGCCCTTGCCACTTTGTCTTCCATGTACAAGGTCAACTTCTGGAACGAAGCTCCCCAAATCACTATCTCTCGGTTGGACAGGCCAGCTTATGTATTTGCTATTGATGAAGCGTCTGATGACAAACCGTGGTATTTCGATATCCTTAATTTCCTGAAGAATAAAGAGTATCCAGCTGGGGCATCCAGTCAAGATCAGAAGACTCTCAGGAGATTAGCGGGCAATTTCTACTTGAATCCGGATGGCGTCTTGTACAGAAGAAACCATGATTGGGTGTTGTTGCGTTGTGTAGACGAGAAAGAGGCAAAGCTTCTCATGGAGGAAATTCACGAAGGTACCTTTGGTACGCATGCTGGTGGGCATGCTATGACGAGAAAACTGCTGAGGGCAGGTTATTTTTGGCTGACGATGGAAACTGATTGTTTCAAGTTCGCGAGGAAGTGCCACAAGTGCCAAATATATGCTGACAAGATACACGTGCCTCCGAGTCCTCTAAATGTGATGTCATCTCCATGGCCATTCTCGATGTGGGGAATCGATATGATTGGAAAGATCGAGCCGACGGCTTCTAACGGGCATCGGTTCATCCTAGTAGCAATCGATTATTTCACCAAGTGGGTGGAAGCGGCGTCTTACGCAAATGTAACGAAGCAAGTGGTGGCCAGATTCATCAAGAGAGATATCATTTGCCGATATGGGATTCCCGAGCGGATAATCACGGATAATGGTTCAAATCTGAACAACAAAATGATGAAGGAGCTCTGTCAGAATTTCAAAATCGAACATCACAACTCCTCCCCTTACCGACCCAAGATGAATGGCGCTGTCGAAGCGGCCAATAAGAATATCAAGAAAATCGTCCAGAAAATGGTGGTGACTTATAAAGATTGGCATGAAATGCTACCTTTCGCTTTGCACGGTTATCGTACGACGGTACGCACATCAACCGGGGCAACTCCGTTCTCGTTGGTATACGGAATGGAAGCGGTATTACCATTAGAGGTTGAGATCCCTTCTCTGAGGGTATTGCGAGACGTTCAGCTGGACGAGGCAGAATGGGTAACGAATAGATTGAACCAACTGAGTTTGATGGATGAGAAGAGGCTAGCTTCTCTGGCATACGGTCGTTTGTACCAAATACGAATGAAGAAAGCGTACGACAAGAAGATACTTCCGCGAAGCTTTCAGACGGGCGACCTTGTGCTAAAAAGGATTCTCCCGCCGCAAGCAGATCACAGGGGCAAGTGGACCCCCAACTACGAAGGGCCATACGTTGTCAGAAAAGTCTTTTCAGGAGGAGCTTTATTGTTGTCCACCATGGACGGAGAAGACTTCGCGTCACCTGTGAATTCGGACGCAGTTAAAAAATACTTTGCTTAAAATAGACCCGCTGGACAGAAAAAGAGAGTCCAGGCAAAAATGGGGCATCCTGGCGAACCAAAAACAGAATGAAAGGTTCGGGCAAAAGTTAGGGATAAAATTGAAAAATGTACACCCGCGAAGTTGAAAACCTACACTGGGCGGCTTCGGCAAAAAAGGGAATCCCGGTGAACTGAAAACCCGTAAAGGGCGGTTCGCGCAAAAGTTAGGGATTTGAAAAGCAAATGACTGCGGTCCGAATTCAATGAGCATCAATGCGGGAGAATATATTTGAGGAGCCAGTTATCAGATACAATCTCTTCAGAAGGGGGGATACCGGGAAAGCATTAGAGTCGGATGAGTCATAGGAGGATCATTTCGTGGTGTTCATCTGCATCCCGTTGCCGACATGTGTACAAAATTTAATTTGTCAATGTATTTATGCTTCTTGTGCATACTTGTATATTTGCTTTGTGTAGCTTCCTCATTTCAGGAGTTACATCCCGTGTACAAAACTCCGCCCATTCAGGGGCCCGATCAATGAAAATATGTTATTCAGTACTTGATGCCTGTTCTTTACTGTTTTGTGCATGATTAACGCCTGAGTTTGATGAAACTAGCATGAGTATAACATCACCGGCCCTTGCCGACAAGTGCTAAAGCTTTGGATTAACTGAAAATAACGTCACTAACCTGAATTGATTTGATTGCATAGGCTTGTCGTGTTTTGTTTGTGTTGTTGCAGGTTTCATAACCATACGAGGAAGATGATCAAAAGATTGCGATAACGAAAGACTTGATCCCCACGCAGGTCATGCATGTTCTTCCTGAAGAAGGATAGAATTCCCCAGCTAGCCCAAAGGACATGCTCCAGAAAAGTTATTCACCCTCAATAGCGTTTGGCGATTCCAAGATCGTAAGGCTGTATTCAGACAGGTTCATCTTTCCCCGCAGGGTCATGCACTCTCCCCCAGCGGAATCAGTTAATTTTCCCTAAGAGAATCATCCCATCCCCAGCGGAATTCTCTTTGCAAGTGTTTTCATTCCTTCCAGTGGAACTCGAAGATCAAGACTCTCCCCAGCAGAGTTGGTTGTGGGCCCTGGCATTTATTTTGTCAGAGATACTGGTGATATCAGTTCACGTTCCAGCAGAAAGTCCGATCATACTGTGCACATCTGCTATTTCCCAGCAAAGTTATATTCCCCAGCAGGGGGTTACCTCAACAGGGGGTTTGGTTTGAGTTCCCAATTTCCCAGCAGGGTCGACTTCACTCTTCCAGCATTTATTTTGCTGGAATAATTCTATAGCATCTGGCTATTCCCGGCGGAGTCGGCATATCCTTCCAGCATTTATTTTGCTGAAGCAGTTTCTGTACTCTAGCAGTTCAGGTGGAGAGAATTTTTGCTTAAATGAACTACCAAACACTCAAGATCTCGGCATGAGACATCCAATGGTAATGTCAGTTTCGGCAGTATTCCTCACAAAGTTACCAGGACAAGTTTCTCTTTATTTCCAGGCAGAATTAGTTGTCATCAGGGTTCCATGAATCAGAATTTTAGAGGCCACCGCCGGTTATTAGAGCAGGCGTCCGATAGTTTGGTTTCCAGACATCCTCAGTAGAGTCCGTCTCAAAGTCGCTGTCACGTCAGTGATAAGAAGTTTGCGGGTGAGGATCATTGGAGAACTAAGTCCTGACGTGGACAATTTATTGACGGGATTTCTTCAGAAGTGGGCGTCCTAACGTGGACAGGTTTATTTCCCTGGATTGGGGAGGTGTGTTAGTCCTATTGTGGGCAGATTCGGTTTCTCGAAATTAGTGGAATGGGAGGTCATGACGTTGACAAAAGTGATTACTCTTTGTGTTGGTGCCCTGACGTGGACAAATCAGACTAGCGTGTGAGTCCTTACGTGGACAAGTCTTATTTCCTCAGCGGGTCGAAGACGCCTGAGTCCTAACGTGGACAAATCAAGAACGAGATAGATTCCTTACGTGGAAGAGTTTAGTCCTGACGTGGACAAATCAAAGAAATTATTATTCCTAACGTGGAGAAGTGGGTCCTAACGTGGACGATGTAGTCCTTACGCGGACAAATCGGAAAGAAGTTGTTATTCCTTACGTGGAAGAGTTTAGTCCTGACGCGGACATATCAAGAGTGATTCCTGACGGGGAAAGAAATGGACTATTCCTGACGTGGAAGAGTTTAGTCCTGACGCGGACAGATCAAAGAAGTTATTCCTAATGTGGAAGAAGAAGATTTACTCCTTACGTGGAAAAATTGGGGTCCTTACGTGGACAGATTCAAGAAAAGTCGATTCCTGACGTGGAAGAATGATGTACGCCTTACGTGGAAAGTTGAGTCCTGACGTGGACAGGTTCAGAACCAAAGTTGGATTCCTTACGTGGAAAGATTGGAGTCCTGACACGGACAGGTCAAGTGGTATTGGAGTCCTTACGGGGACAGATTGATATAGTTCTCCTTATGTGGAAAGAAGATTGCATCCTGACGTGGAAAGATGGAAGGTTTAGTCCTGACGTGGACAGATACAGAAGAGATAACTCCTGACGTGGACAGATGTTACTCCTAACGTGGAAGAGTTTTATTCCTAACGTGGACGGTTCAGTTTATGGAAATGCAGACGAATTATCCCCAGCGGAGTTGCCGAGACTTTTCTGGGTTAACAGCAAGTGGAGTCCTAACGTGGACAGGTTTTAGTTGAGAGTTCTTCGTATTGATGACAGACGGAGTCCTAACGTGGACAAGCAAGCAATCTGTTATGACAGAATCCTCTTCAGAACGATGAAGACAATCCCCAGCACGGTCGCACGAGATCAGTGGGTTGCCGTAACAGTCATATTCAGCTGATGAATGTCGTTCCCCAAGCAGTGGCGCAATTTAGTTTTGCGGTTGGCAAATTTTTGGTTTCACTAGTATTCAACCGTCTCGTACCGCGAATGTCTGAAGGCTCCGGGCTCTTCACCCAATCGGGTCCAAGCCGCTTGAATAGGGGCAGCTGTTGCACCCTAAAATTTGCCCAACCTTATTCACTTGGTTTATGTTTCAATGTCATTAGCATTTGCATATAGAGTCATGTACATAGTCTAACCATCTGCATAGCATAAGCATAGCAAGTCATTCAACAGGGGACCAATCATTATTCTCATCTCTAGAGGCCTATCAAGAGGTTATTATCTTAATTCAATCTCATTCAGGTCATCAGGAAAGAATTTGAAAGCAAAGAGTTCAGCAGATCAAGCCTTGAGTCCATCTCCTAGCTGAGGGCATCTGAGGGTCAACAAGAGGGTTGTGAGCTGTGAGTTGAAGGCATGGAGAGTATCTAGACATTATGAGAGACTTAGAAAGTCATTTAAAGAAGGAGACAAGTCATTGATGAGAGCACAAGAGCTATAGCTGAAGGCAGTCAACTAGGGTTTCACCTGGGTCAACCCCAGGTCAACCCTAGGTCAATTGACTGATTTAAAGGGCGTTCAAGTCTATTGGAGAGATGTGGGGTTCATCATTGGACATATAAAGAAGGATATGGAGATATGCCAAGAAGAATTCAAGAGAAATCAAGGAGAAGAGGAGTTTCTAAATTAGGGTTTCTGTGTAAAATCCCCTAGTTTAGGTCAAATTTCCAAGCAAGATAAGTCAAAATGCTAGCTTCAAATGGCTTCTTGGCCAACATGAAACTTGTAGAGGATCTCAAGACCTTTAATTTGAGTGGTGGAAGACATCAAGGAGATTTATAGAACTCAAGTTATGGTCCTTGCAAGTTACAGGTCATCTGAGGTATCTGAAATTTTGTCTGTGAAAGTGACTTGACTTCCAAGCCATTTTTACCCCTCAAGGAGATTTCAAATGAATTCTTGGTCAACATAAGAATTGTTCCTCATTGTCTTAGCTTTCTAGAATGGTATGGCATGCCTTCATATGATGTGTGGAACTCAAATTATGGCCTTGGCAAGCAAAGGGTATTTTGGGCATTTGTGAATTACAGGTCATTTTAACCTATGTCCAAAACTCATACAAGGAGGCCTCAAATGGAAAAACTTACAACATCAAACTTGCTCCAAATGTGATTTTAAGTCTATAAAGAAGGTCACAAATTGTTGGAAAAGCTCATAACATGAAGTTGCATGATTGGTCCAAATTTGAACTAAAATGGCTTATAATTTGAATAAAGTCAAAGTGAAAAATGGTTTGGGAGATTTATAAGTCCAAATGGAGACTTCCAATATATGATTTTGAATGGAAAAGACATTCTAAGAACAATGGTTCAAGCACTTTTTTGAGTTTAGAAGGAAAAAGAAAAGTTATCCATGGTTACTTGTATGTGAAGAAACATAACCAAGATCAACCAATTTGGAATGCAAGGGAATGTGGCAAGATGGTTCTAGAAAGTTCATGTGAGCCCTATATATTCATGAAATCAGAATTGAGCAAGGGTTGGATTCATTTTTCACAAAAATCTCACAAATTCTCTCCATTCTTTCTCATTGCATTTTCACCTCAATTTCTCAAATTCTTCACCAATCACCATCAAAATCAATTTCATCATACTGATTCATCATCATAGATCAGAATTCAACCAAGAACAAGGTGTGATCAATCCATTTTCGAGCACTATAATCATCAACATCAAAATTGCAATTTCCATTGGAACTCAAGATCCAAGGCAAGACTCCTCAAGGTGTTGCATACAGAATCAAGTAGTGCAATTGTAGATCAAGATCCAAGCCTCAAAAGCCTCAGATCCACAAGTTTCATCATCATCCACAAGATTTCACACCAGGTGCATTTTCTCTGCCACAACTTGATTTAGTTAGTTTAGCATGGTTTTGTTAGTTTAGATATGATGTAGGATGTTAGTAGAGCAATTAGGATGAGTTTGGAGTAGTTTAGTGATGATTATTAGCAGGTTGTTAGAACTGTTAGGACCTAGAACTCTTAGGTTAGGCCATTATAATCTTAGTTTGATAGATCAGAATAATCACCATTAGTCATAGATTAGATTAGTATAAGTTTGATTGAGAATTATGCTGATGAGTTGCAGAGTGTTTTCATGGAGTCAGAAATTGTTGCGCTCGGGTTGAGTGGTTTGTTGAGTTTCAAAGCAATCCATGACCATAGGCTTATAGAGGGAGAGATTTAGAGTGTTTTTCATGTTTATAGCGTGGCGTTTCATGGACTGTGGAGTGAGAACCGAGAGCTTGAAGTTGGTTCGTGCATGGCTGCCATGGAGGGAAACCCTAGCTCTCATATGATCCAATGAGGAAGACATAATCGTGGCTGTCCATTTCATGCAAGACCTTTGACCTGGAGAGCAATCCTGTGGCTCTCGTTTAATTCTGATTTTGGAGGGAATTAGCTGGGTGCCCTAAACGCACCGTTTCATTAATTGAAACGGGCGGGCCTGAGTGTTGAGTGATATCCCCACCCCCCAATTTTAAGCCCATTGTGAATTTGAACGTGCTGGCTTACTTTTCTCACCCCCTGATTTCTCTTCCTTTTTATTATTATTGCTGACTCGTTTTGGGCTTAATTCAATTCGCTAGTCACACCCCCGTTTGCTGGCCCATCCTGAATATCAACTGAGCGTGTCTTCTATTCTAACCCCCCTCTCTCATTTTAATTCAATTCAATTTTCTTAATTCACTTTAATTTTACCAACTTTAAAAAATTCATAATAAATAGATAAAAAATCATTTTTAATCCATTCTTTTTACATCATTTTCATTAAAATGTGTAGAAAATTGTCATTAAATAAAATTGCATTTTTATTTTTATTTCATATTTTTCCCATATTTTCTAAATAAATGTCATTTTAAATAGCTTCATTTCATGCATGATTTTGTTAATTTTTGTTCTACTAAATGCTTTAATATTTTTTGTTCATTCTTTTTAGGTTGCTTAGATGAGATATTGAACTTGTAGAAACAATTTAGTTCCCATTTTTAGAAATTAATTTTAGGTGTTTAGTTTAGGTGTGAATAACATGAACAAATTAGGGTTTTTTAGGTGATGACTTAGGAAGTTTGATTCTTTCCCTTAGGACTTAGGGTTTGACTAGTTTAGTTATGGGACTATAGGGGCTATGGGTAGTTATTAGATCCCCTTAGAGAAAAGTCAGGATTCCCCTACTGCTATTAATACTCTGTGTATATCTGATTGTCTGGTGTGGTGTGCCCTCTGGGGATTATTGCTTGCTTGCTTGGGTATTGGGATTGTCTGGGACTTGGGAGAGCTGAAGACTTGAGGAGATGAAGACCATTGGAGATCCAAAGATTGAAGATCAACTTCCAGAGTTGAAGAAGAGATTCTTGCTAGCAGATGCTGAGGAGATTAGGGTTTAGGAGCTAGGCAGAGCTCTAGATTAGAAAGCTTGTTTCTCAAACAGGGATTGCCTTGTCTGCATCCATTCTTCTCTGTGATTCAGAGTCTCTCTAAGACACTCACCCCCTTCCTTTGGAAGGCTTGGTGATAGTGTCTAGGAGATAGAACTCTTGAGAGAAAATGTCTTTTGTGTTAGAAGCAGTCTGTTCACCACCTTTGGTAGTCAACTGATTGCTTAACACCCCAATTCACTCTTGTGACTGATCCCTCATCCTGGAGGTTTGAACTTGAAGAAAAGCCATCGCAGATAGAAGACTGATGATTAAAGCCCTTACCTGAAGGCCATGAAGATGGAGACTGATGCTTGTTGAAGCCTGTAGCTGATTGGAGATTACTTGAAGTCAGATGTTGATTCAGAGCTGCTGATGCTGGTTATTTTTGCTGTATTTCATTTCTGATGTATTGATTAGTTTTCTGGACTGTATTGTTTGCTGTTTACCCTGTTGGGTTGAAAGTGAAGTCCGTTCACTTTTGCCTATTGTTTTCTAGGTTCGAGGTTGAGTGGGACTCCCTTGCCTCGCTTGTACTGTTGCATCCATGCATTTTACTGCTTTACTGTATATATCTGGTATTGTTTCTGTTTCTGCTTATCCCGTAGGATCTCTGTTTCTCTCTGTGCAAGAGAGGAGCATGATAGACACTAGATCTTAACCCATGCATGATAACATTAGGTTAGTTTGTTTCCCTTCGCAACCGTAGGTTAGAGTTCTGTCTCTTCTTCCTCAAAACAAACAGAAAAACACATAAAGATTTCAAACACAATAAAAGACACTTCTTCCGTAAAAGAATGTGAACTCATCAAGACGTCATTTTTGTCCGCCGGGACTGTTAATCAAGAAAACCTTTTCAGAAAGAATAAAATCAACCAAGACAAGCTTGTGTCTTCCGTAGCCCGAACTACGTTTGCTCTGATCTTTCACGCTGTATGAAAGTACGTAGGCATAGGATGCCGTATCCTAGCGAGCAACCTTCCCCTCCTTTCCCGTAGGTAGGCGAACTACGCTGACTCTGATTTCTCGTTCCAGGCGGGAATACGTAGGCATAAAGTGCGATACTTTGCCGAGTCATTTTTATTTTCGTTTTATTTTCTTTTTAACCCTTGACCTTTAGAGTAGATAGAATAACAATCCATACCCGAAAACAAGCGTGGATCCCATCGAGTACGATGGACGTGAGGGGTGCTAATACCTTTCCCTTGCGTAACCGACTCCCGAACCCAGGTTTTGGTTGCGATGACCATACCTTTCCCGTGTTGTGCGAGGTTTACTCTGAGCGTTTCCTTTCCCTCCCGTGGGATAAATAACGCACGGTGGCGACTCTTCTGTTCAGCCGGCGCCGATTTTCGCAGTAGCGACACCCTTTCTCCGAGCATTAGTGACAGCACTGGCATCCCCCTCTCGACGCTTGCCAGCGTAGGGTTTCTTACTACCTCCTCCAGCTGAGGATGATTCGCCTTGAATTTTTCCGATCTTTATACCGTTCTCGACATGCTCGCCCATAGTGATGAGAGCCGAGAATGTCCCAGACATGCCACTGACCAGCTTTTCATAGTAGATTCCAGGAAGGGTAGCCACGAACATTTGCACTAGCTCACGCTCAACCATCGGCGGTTGAACCCGAGCAGCCAATTCACGCCACCGCTGGGCGTACTCTTTAAAGCTTTCATTGTTCCGCTGTGAAAGATTCTGAAGCTGAACTCGGTTGGGGGCCAAGTCGCTATTGTATTGATAGTGGAGGACGAACGCTTCTGCGAGATCTTTCCAGGTGCGCACAGTAGCGGGCTCCAGGCCCATATACCATTCGAGTGATGGACCAGAAAGACTATCCTGGAAGAAGTGCATCAGCAACTTCTCATCGTCAGAATAGGCGGACATCTTTCTATAATAAGATCGGAGGTGGACGCGGGGGCAAGTAGTACCCTTATACTTCTCAAAGACAGGCACCTTGAACTTATGAGGTACCTTGAAGTCAGCAATCAACCCGAGCTTGGACATGTCAACGCCCAATGTGTTCTGATTTTCAATGTCTCTCATCTTGTCTTCCAGCGCTTTGAACCTGAGTCGAGCTTCAGCATTCAACTCTGCTTCTACACCTCTCTAAGAGAATATGTCATCCTGATGGTCCTCCAACCATGGTTGAGGCCCCAACAGATTTCCGACACCAGCATTGCCGTGGGCCGGCCCTACGTTAACATTGGCTCCCAGACTGCCATTGCCGACGCCTGCCGCATTGAGTCCAAGATTAGTCATTAGATTGCCGTTAGCACTGCCGTTGCCCCCGGCAACAGGAACAACATTCTGTGGAGCATCCACTGGAGGAGGGGTAGGCACAGCCCCTCCATGAAGTATGCCATTACTGTCAACCCGGGAAATCAAAGGTTGAACCAAAGTACGAAGCTGGTCCTGACCATTAGCGACCACCTGCATCAGTTCCATAAAACGATCCATCCGTTCACGGAGCTCTTGAACATCTGACTGCACCTGGTCCATTATCCTTGTCTGATTAGCGCGAGTTGAGTAGCGGTGGATAAGTCTTTGATCAATCCTGGAGACCGGAAACAGCTCGGAACCTGAAAAACCTGTCAATAATAAAGGTTAGGAAAAGCGATAAGATATACACCATGCAAATATGCTTCATGCAGATGCATGCGTGTGTCTGTGTGCATGGGAGATTTTCCCCCGATCCTAGTGCCTTATTGCCAGCGCTGATAATAATAAGAGGAAGAAGAAATCCGAGCCCAATCATGGAAACATCAATCTCATATATATATGGAAAGGCCTGTCAAGGCAGTACACGGTATCAGCGAGTTCAAAACAAATCAACAGCATGACCTCAGCCAACAAGTCTGGTGATGGTCAGCATACATCAAAGATCAAAACAACAGGAATACAACTAGTCAAGTATGGCCACGGGCGCGATACTCTGCTAATAATTCCTTCGTCTCTGGATGATCTGGCAAAGTGAGCAACCCTTCGACGAGTAGTTCCCTCTGCCTGATGGTATGCTGAAGCCCCTGAACTGAACTCTCCCAAGCTCCTTCGCCAAAGCAATCCTCCAGCTTCCGCTTCTTAGACTCAAACATCAGCTTATGCTCCTTCAGGTTAGCAAGAGCTTTGTTGAGTCGAACTTCAGCGGCGTATCTGCGGGCGGTCTCTTCATCAAACCTCCGCTCACTGTCCTTTACTTCGGCTTCCAGCTTAGAAATCTGCAGCATCAGTTTGTCCTCTCGCTCCTTCCTGGTGGCCATGGAAGTCTTCCAATGCTGGTCGAACTTAGATATCCTCCGATATGCCTCTTCCAGATGCTGCTTCTTCGTAGCTAGTACATCATTAGCAGCCCTGAAGTCTTGACCTAAGCGTTCCCGATTAGCAATCTGCTTTGCCAAGTCTGCACCCAGTTGGTTCACCGACTCTGTTTGCTTTTTGAGAGCATGCACGACTTCATTCCGTTCACTTCGAATATGCGCTAACTCCTTCTCTAATTCTGCATTTGCCCGCTTCAGTTCATCACACTCGGCTAATACCTGGTTGTGTTGATGAATGGACACAGTGGTAGGCTCTTCAACTGGTGGAGGACTCTCTGGTCTGACATGAGGGAATGGCATCCCTATAGCGCTAGCTCTGGCTCTGATCCAAGCTGAATAAGGAGGGTAGGCTTGGCTGTTGCTTTTTCCCAACAAAGGCTTTCCCCTCTTGCTAATACTGTTCCAGGCCCGCTGAAGCTTGGACAACAAATCCCCCTCTAGAGTACCCGTGAGGTACAGAGATTCCTGTACCTCCTCCTCCTTCGGCGGAGTCCTCAAAGCATATGCGAACTGACGAACTAGCAATGACGGATTGTAGTTGATGCAACCCTTCCTACCTATCAGAGGTACATTAGGAAACCCACTACAACTGAAGATCACCTTGGTGCCTAACCTGTCTCTGTCAACGAACCAATCAATGTCTTCTGCCGACAAACTCATCAGACGCTCAGGCCACTCAGCTGTTGCTGCGGACAAGACGAAAGAACCCCTCTTGGGCAAATGACTATCAAACCACCTGTACAACAACGGTACGCAGCATGAGACATTCTTCCCTCTCCGGTTCTCATTCTTGTAATGCACTGAGTGGTAGACGTCTCCGATCAGAGTAGGGACTGGATTCCCTGAGGTGAAGATGTGGAATGCATCAAAGTCCACGAAATCGGGCATGTTGGGGAACAGGATAATGCCATATATGCATAAAGCAAGGATGGCGTTGAATGCGTCCCAACATTTGTCCCTAGCACACTGCTGAGCCTTAGCTATCAGAAACTGCAGAGAGAACCCAGGAACCTTGTTCCAACTCGCCACCACTAACTCAGAGGCGCTCAAATGGAGTGAGGAAGCTAACCAGCCAGATCAGGCTCAACATCCATGTGGACAAAAGGCATCTGCCCTTTGATAGGCACACCCAGCATATCAGCATACTCTTCCAATGTCGGCGCGAGGACGAAGTCATGAAAAGTGAAGCACCTCAAGGGAGGGTCATAGAACTGCAGAAGAGCATGCAACCCATTCAACTCGGACGTGGAAGGTTTGCAAACCAGACTAAGCAACCTGCCATAAGACTTGCTGAACCTATCCTTCACAAAATCCCCTGCCAGGGCCATCAAACCAGTCAGCTTCGACACATCGGGGGTTGGGAATTTGTACGCAACAGTCTTCCTGAGAGAGGCTATAATAACAGCAGAAGGCGAGAAATCCGGGATCGGGGAAGCGGTACCTGCAACACAGACACACGTTAATGGAATGCAGATGAACATGCAATCTAATGCAAAATGCAGGCATGCAATAATATATCCGGATAGCTGCTATGGAGATTCGGCATCAACTGTCGCTGATGAGAAGGAAACCCCGGTGTAAGACCACTAATCGGATCTGCTAAGAATAACCCTCTGACAGGACCGAGATCAAAATTCCGCTCTGACAAGAATAAGTGCCTGATAATAAGGACCCCAGGTGCAAGATCAAGGAACATCTGTTGATGAAGTCTTCAGACCCCAAATAAAAAATCTGCCCTATCAAGAACAAACACACAGCTGCTGATGAGATCTTCAGACCCCACTCAAAATCTGCCCTATCCAGAACAAACCACTGATGACAATACACTGATCAAAGCCTGCTCTATCAAGAACAGACATACACCCGATGATAAGATCCTCTGATCAAACCCTGCTCTATCAAGAACAGACGAGTCTGCAACTGAGAAACCCTGATACCAACATAACTGATTCACTGTCAAGAAAACCAGGTAGTCTGAAGGTCTAAGTTTCCTGCAATAAACCCAGTCCCGCTCACAGGTATGGACCTAGACTGACTCAAGGTACGACATCCTATGCGTTCATCAGCGTCACAAACTTTCAAAACTGATGATACGATTCCCAGAAGGAGTGGCATCATCAAGTCTTGAAGAGGCCTCACTTAGCTGAATCACAAATGATCGGTCCCCAGAGTCGACAATCCACCAAACCAGCAACCGTCTCAACCCAAAGGGTTGAAAGTGAAGCCAACCGGATGAACCTCGTCTGAGTGTGGATTTCATGAGACACTAGTGCCTGCAAAGCAAGCACGCGCCCACTAATTTCCACTCTACGTCTATAGTGCACTCAAGCCTGGGTCTAGCTTCTCACTCATCAGAACTCCCATCCCACAACAGCACAAATAATCATATTATACTGAAAATAAAATGCGGGAAATAAAGTGCGAGAAGTAAAAAATGCGATAAATAAACGCAACCCAACAAGCAAACACACAAGCGGTAGGATTGACTCTCTTAAGGGACGTTGGATCCCAAAACTGACTCGCTTTCGGGACGTTGGATCCCTAGGAAACTATCAAGTCCCCAGCAGAGTCGCCAGCCGTCGCTTGCGCGAAAATAAGGTGCCGGCATGACAGAAGAGTCGCCACCTTTCGTTATTTATCCCTCAGAGCGGGAAAGGAAACGATCGGAAAAACCTGACGAAAAAGGGTAAGATAAGGTCGTCGCAACCATTGTCTGGGTTCAGGAGTCGGTTACGCAAAGGGAAGGTATTAGCACCCCTCACGTCCGTCGTACTCGACGGGATCCTCGCTTGCTTGTTTACTTGGACTGGTTGGTTTTATTCTATCTACCTATCAAGGCTGGCTGAAAAAGAAAAGAAAAATGACTCGGCAAGGCGTCGCACTTTATGCCTACGTATTCTCATCAGAGAATGAGAAATCAGAGTCAACGTAGTTTGGCCTACGAAGGATTACGGGGGAAAGGTTGCTCGCTAGGACATCGCATCCTATGCCTACGTACTCTCAACAGGCATGAGAGATCAGAGCTCACGTAGTTCGGGAAACTACGGTTTATTTCCTGTCTTTTACGAAAGAAGTGTTTTTTCTTGTGTTTGCGATTTCAACCGCACTAGAGACTATGACCTGAGAGTGAATGTGTCGCATGTCACCCAAAGGGTACCATACTAAACATCCAGACTATGGAAAAGAAACTCTCCCACAATCCTTTCTCAGATAGCTTAAGCCTCATAACGTACGAGAGAAATCATTCATGATTACTGTATCTTAAACTGTTTTGAGATGAGAAGAAAACAGGCCCAACTAGGAGGGAGACTATCAAGTCCTACTGTTATCATGCCATGGATTCATCCTATGGTTGAGGTTTGAACAGGGAACTCCTAGATGTTGTCATGCATAGGTTTCAACCTAAAAGTCTATCATCAAATCCTTATCAAAGGAAATGAGAGTCCTAAGGGATCATGTCAATGATACACCAAAACAGACAAAGCATCAGCTTAACAGTAAAATGCATGCAATGCAAGTGAGGGAGGAAATGTGTGTGGGGCTTCAGCCTCCACAAGCTCATCTCGACCTCAAGCCAGTCATGAAATAACAGTAATCATACTGAAAAATAAACAACATGCTATCAAGCAATAAACAGTAAAGTGCAATCATACAGATAAAAGAAATGAAATGCCATCAGACAAACAAACCACATGGGCAAGGGAGTTGGGCTCTACCGAGTACCCGCAAGCAAGGCCACGCAATAACAATACATGCAGAGGGAGTAACTCAACCTCTAATGCAATCATGCTCCTAGATTCTACTTATTCTAGATGAACTTATTCTAATGCAACAGACAAATCAAACAAAACAAACAATACAGAAAAGAAAACAGAAGAAAGCTTCAGCTCCTCCAACAGCAGCTCAGTCTTAAGACTTCAGAGATCACTTGCTTTCCAGGTATCAAACCTACAACATGAGTATCAACTCATCTTCTCCCTTAAGCTTCAGCTCTTTTGATCAGCTCCACCTCCAGGCTTCACTATCTTCAGGGATCTTCAGGTATCAACTTGGTCTTCATAAAGTCTTCAGACTTCAACAGTCTTCAAGGATTCATCCTCTTCAAAGCTTCAACTTCTATCTTCAATGGCTTTTAGATCTTCAATCAAGTCTTCAACCACCTTCTTCTGCAAATCTCTAATACTCTTCATTGCTATCTTCAACAATCCAAATGCTCCATCAAACAAGATTCAGTCAACAAGATGAGGTGAGGATGTTACTGTGCTCACTGACTTCCAAAGGATGCCATTAAGGACTTAACATCAAAAGGAAAGGTTCTCTCAAAGTTCTACCTCAGAGGGCAAGGTCACTAATCCCTCCAAAGGAGAGAGGTGAATACCCTTAAGGGACTTTATGTCACAGAGAAGGAAGGAGGTGAACAAGACACTCCTTGTTTATTGAATAAAAGTGTTCTATCTAAAGCTCTACCTATGCACTTATGATCCTATAACCAAAACAAACAAAAAGCTAAAACTAAGCTCTACTTCAATGCCTTCAAGGTCTTCAATGATGATCCACAAGGTCTTCAACTCAATCTTCAAGGCTCACACACTCAAAGGAGAAGAAAGGAAAACAAAACAATACAAACTATGCCTTTAAGCAACACACATACTAACCATACATTCAAAAATCAATTAAAGATACTAAAATACCATACAATATTCTAGCAAAATTCTAGGGGAGTCTATACATACTTACCCTTAACCCATATATTCCCCATACACTAATTTGGCCTATAAACCCCAAAACAAAATGGTTCAAATCTACTTATGCAACCTAAAACCCTAATTTGAGCACCTAAATGTCAAACAATCAAACTATATCAAATTTTAATCTAAAAATTGAGAATTAAATCCTATATGAACTATGATTCAATATCTAACTATGCCAAAAAGAATGGCTCAAAAATCCTAAGGGAAAGTCCTAAAAGAAATTATGCAAAATCAAGTATTAACCAAAATTAATTAAAAAGACTATTTACAAGAATAATATGCTAAAAATATTAAAAGAAAAATAAAATGGAATTTTATTTATTTACATTTTTCTAGACATGATTATGAATATGTGAAAAAAACAAGAAGTGAAAAATATTAATTTTTGGATTTTATATGAATTTTTTAATATGCAAGAAATATAAAAGAAATTAAAATATGAAAATAAAATGAATGGGGGGAGGGGGTGTCATGAGTAACTGCGCCCAGTTGTTTTTCATGATGGGCCGAGATTCTGGGGGTGTGAATATCAAGCCCACGCGTTCAGAAAATTAAAAGAAAAAAACATTAAGAAAATGGAAAGGATACGGTGAGGATAGCATTTTTTCCACGTTGAAATCTGGGTTGGGCCTCTGAGTGGGGTGTGAATAGCACAAGGATGCTGAGCCCAGAACTCCTCACTTATCCAAACGCATCGTTTTGAAGCTGAGTCTTTCCCTCCGTTTTGAATTCTAACCATGGCCGTGGGATTGGATGATTTAGTCAAGATTTGGACACGATCGGACGGCTGGGAGGTTGTCTTCAACCTCCAGCTAGGGTTTCTTCTTCGTGCCAGTTTCCATGCCCCAAACTTCCACTGCCTCGGTCTCTCAGATCGTTCCATGAAATTCAACAATTCCAAAAGCAAAGTTGTGCTACTGATTACCATGAACACAACCATACAAGTAGTTTTCCCTGAAACTGCTTAAATCGTTCTAACAGAAAGCTCCAACATTAGGGTTTCAATTTTTTCCTCTGCTATCAATCTTGATGTAACTTCAAACTAACGATCCAGAATTGTTCTACATGCTACCCTAGCCATTCTACACTATGTCATATCCATTAATGCACATTAAACAGCTTGCTATTGAATCTTGAAAAAATCGTGTCCTGCCATGAAACCTTATGCCAAGCTCTCTACTTCTCAGAATGTCATCAACTAACCTAGCATGTCATCTTTCCACCTAGAATTCTAAAAGAATGCACCTGAATAAAGACCTATAGATCAAGTTACCAACCTGTTAAAGATCAATGGTGAGTGGTGCTAGAGCTTAATTCAAGGCTTGAAATCCTCTCCCAATCTTCCTCCAATGATGAATACCTTTCTGTTTGCAAGAGTTGAGGTGAATGAAACTTGTAGAAGAAGAAATTGGATCTTGCTTGATCTTGAAGAAATCTATCAATGGCACTTTCTCTCTATCTCTCTCCAATGAACTCAGCAACTTTCACCAACCTTTCATCACACTATGAGGTACTCTTTAAATAGCAATCCATGGAAGCTTCTAGAATCATCTAGAATCAACTAGAAAAGCTTGGATTTTCTCCTTTGATGACAAGTTGAACATACCATATCTCATGAGTTAGGCCTTGTAAACTTGTGTCAAAATCTCATTACAAGAGATATTGAGATCATATGTGCAAAAATCAGGCCAAACTTGCCTTGTGTAGAACCTTCCAAGGATGCCTTAAGATACAAGTTACAATTTTTCAAAGCAACCTTCATTTTTGAGCCTCAAATCAAAATTCTGTTTAAACCAAAGTTTTTAGAATGTTATTTGCACTCAAAATGGTATATTGGATGACCTATTTTGGATTCATAGATCTCCCAAACCAAATTTCAACTTGACTTGAATTAACTTATATGCCTTTTTTAGTTCAAATTTACCAAACTTTGTCATTCCATGCTATGAGCTTTTCCAACAACTCATGACCTCTTTTCTAGGCTTAAAATTCCATTTTTAACAACTTTTATGTTTTGAGTTTTTCCATTTGAGGCTTGGAAATAGGAGATATGTCCTTTGCTTAAAATGACCTATAATTGCCAAATGACCAAAATACCCCTGTCTTGTTCAAACCATAAGTTGAGTTCTACAAATCCTATCAAGGACTTCTAGTACTATCTAGAAATCTAAGAAGATGCTCTTCAACATTCATGTTGACCAAGGGATCATAGGAATCATCCTACTAGGGCAAAAGTTGTCTGCAAGTTGGGTGACTTTCAAGGACCCAGATTCACACACCTCAGCTGACCTGTAATTTGTCAAAACCATAACTTGAGCTCTGCAACTCCTATCAAGGACTTCTACCACTCAAATTAAAGCTAAGAACAAGCTCTACAACATTCATGTTGTGGGGAAGATGAGATATCAATCACATCTTGAGCTAAACTTCCTGGAAGATAGGGATCAAACTAGGGTTTTTTCACTGACAATCCTCAGAAACCCTAACTCAAAACTTCTCAAACTCCTCAATCATGATGAGTTGGCCTAGGAATAATCTTTATAACATCTCCATGCATCATTCCATGATCACATGGCCCTTGGATTAGGTCTCAACCTTCTCCAAATCTTCAGCTGATCTAGGGTTGACCCAGTCAAAACCCTAATTCTACCATTCATGGTTAAATCTTCTGAATTCTTGCACAATGACCTCTGTGGGCTTCATGATGGCTATCAAGACATCTCATAGGATTTCTCAAAGCATCAGGTTCATTCTCAAAGTCTCAGAATCATCTGAGGAGCACCCACAACTCTCAAGCTATGAAGCACACAACCTTGGTTTCAACCAATTCTTCTGAGGATCTCCTGAACTTTCTGGTGAAGGTATCAACCTTCAAACACTTGATGGATGAATAATTGTTGGTCAAATTTTGGGGTGCAACACATTGCATAAGACTTGGACAAGACTCTTACTCACTTGGGTAGAATGACTGAGATGTCGTTCCTAGTGGGGTATAAGTGATATAGTCGTACACACTAGAGTAGAATGACTAAGATGCCGTTCCTAGTGAGGTACTCACTGGGGCTTTCATTATGTTAATTTATGATTGAAGTAATTGCATTTCTACATGCTATGTGAAAGTATATGAAAATCATGAATTTATTTTGAGTATTATTTAGCATGACAAGTATATGTGTGATGTTTTGGATTATATGTAACACCCTTATTTGAGATGCATGATAATTTACTCTGATTATTTATATATATTCCATGGTGTTAAGAAGGGTATTACACTAGTGGTATCAGATCAGGTCGGTCTTTCCGGCCAGGTTGTCTAATGTTGTTTATTCCCTAGTATGCGACATGTGTGTGAAAACACTGTTGTCGTACCCCAAAATTTGACCAACCCCTTTCTTTTGTTTTTGGCTTATGATTCATTGCATTTTACCATCTTGCGTTATTTGCATAACATTGTTCTTACAGGGGATCAAGTGATTGTGTGTATGTGCCATCCAAGAGGAGAGGTTTTATTGGCTTCAAGCTCAAGCAAGGGTATGGGTATAAGTCATCAAGTGGGTGCTATTGTCATGAAGTCATCAGAGCTCCTAGAGAGGAGGGGTGTGCCCCAACTCATTATCAAAGAACCATCAGAGGGTTGTCAAAGGGTCCATGAGGTTTTATCATTGGTGTGAGCATGAGGTAGAAGTTTATTGAGTACCTTAGAGGTCATGGTGGAGTTGGAATGGTCACTCAGTTTAACTAAGCAATGCCTAGGCAAAAAGGGTGAAATTAGGGTTTCACTTTTAATCAGGATAAATTTGTTTTTTGGAGCAAGACTTGTTTACATGGTCTTCCATAGGTCCTAAGGTGTTTGAGGATGGGAGATTGATCATCAATTTTAATCATAAGAGCTTCAATTGATCAATCAATTGAAAATCAGAAGATTTGGGGAAAAAGTCAATTATGCAGTGAAAAAGTCAACTCCTGACTTTTTGAGGTCAAGATCATGTTCCTCAAGTTCAATATGACCAATGGATGGAATTTGATCAAGAAAAGTCAAGGGAATCATGAAAAAAATCAAGAATTGTTGAAAGTTGCCATTTTGGGAATTAGGGTTTTAGAAACTTGCAATTTATGGAAAGTTTCATGGTTGAAGCAGCCATCTTCAAGGCCATTTTTCTTCATGATCAAGGTTTCAAATGGACTTAGGTAAAACATCAAAGTTTTTACTTGTATTTCAAGCTTTATTTTGAGTACCAATTCATACTCATATGATACTTGAAGCTCAAGTCATGATCAATCAAAGTTGAGGATTTCAATGATTTCAACATTGCCAAGATTGGACAGATTTTGCACGTCTTTTGCAAGCCAATTTTCAGAACCTTCTTGATGTCAAATGAAAATTTATCCCAAATGAAAGTTATAAATCATGTTCCAAGCTTTCCAAAAAGTCCTAGAAGTCATCCATATGATTTGTGAAGCTCAAGTTATGGAAGTTCAAAGTTGAGGAAAAATAAGCCAAAATCCATAACTTAGAACGTTTTCTAAGTTATTAATGGGCAGCTTGCATGGCATGATTTTCAACATCATTTTCATGGTCTTCCAATCCTCAAATCCAGATGAGTTCAACATGAGAATTGTTCCTTGCCATGTCCTCTTTAGTTAGAGCTCAAGTTTAGGGTGAATTGATCTTTGTGCATCAAGTTATCATTGCTCAAAGTTGGTGTTTTGAACATGTTTTCAAGACATGTGCTACAAGACATTTTGGCATAACCTTGAATTTTCATCATACACCCTGGTACACTCCTCAAACCATGCGCATGATGTTGGTCTTGGAGCACACCAAACATTTCCCAAATAAGCCAAACACCCAATGTACCATTTTTGTTCATTTTCAAATAACATTGCCAAAACAAGTTATAAACCAAAAAACTGCCACAACGCAATACCCCTCTTTATTCTGTTTCTAGCAGACACAAAAGAAATTATCATTTTGTCCATTAGGGCAGAGCCCTAGCAGTAGCTGTTGTCCTTGTTCATCACACACCATTGATGCAAGAAAAACATGAAAAATGCAAATCTGTCCATCCAATCTTTACCATGGTAAAAGCTTGCCAATTCACCTTTCCATTTTATATTTAAGCTAAAGAGAAGCTTCAGAAAACCCTAGCCACCACCTTTGCAAGAAACCAGAATTTGAGTTTTGGGAAACCTCTGAAATTTTTCCTCTGAACTCCCTCATTTGTGAGCCATTTGACAAAACTCTTTCCATTCCATCATCACCTCAACATCATCTTTCTACTGTTTGCAAAAGAAACGGCTTTGAGCACTCTGCTTCTCAACTGCTCAAAGTCAATTGTTGCTTCAAAAGGAAGAAGATTCGAAGCTTGCTCAAAGGAGAAAGTGGGAACTGTGTGTTTGCTGCTAGCTTGCTGTTTTTTTTTGGAGGTTCCTGTTTGTGTTCAGTTTTAGGTTTAGAGTTGTGAATTCATCATTTAAGTTAGTTTAATGGTTTGGGTTGGGATCTAGCAATGTAATATGTATCCATGATTGTTTCTAACTGAGTGTGTCAACTCATAACTAGCTATTGCCAAGAGGGTTTCTTGTGATACACAGTTGGATTTTGCTTCACTTTTATCTAAGGTAAGGTTGTAACCAGATTTGTGATCATAAAGATTTTGGACTGTTAAACCTTTGAGAGTAGTTTTTTTTGCTGCTGTGTTTGTTTAGTTTAATTTATTTGGATAGCAAGTGGAAGCTGTCATGAGGTTTTAGCTTGTTGTGTGCCTCAATTCTGTTTAAGACCAAGTAAGAGCTGTCTTGAGTTCTAGATTGTTGTTTGCCTCTAGATCCCTTGAGAAGTGTAATTTGGTTTGTTGCTGTCTAAATCATTGAAGGTTGTTTTTGCTTGGAGGTTGTCACTATTTCTGTTGGGAACATTTGATATTATGGTAGATCAACTAAGGTATAGTGTTGTATCTTGAGTGCTTCCATGTTGAGTACTTTTCATTTGTGAGCTTAAACCTTGAATCTGTCGAGCTTAGTATAGTAACACTAGGGATGTCTTTGAATCTTGTCAGTTGAAGACTTGCTGTTGGAAGTTTGTATTGGAACTGTCATGAGAGGTAGTTTTGTTTTGGCTGACTGTTTGAATGAGTTTTAGTGTGGTTGGTGCTGAGCCCTTATTGCTGTTGGCCACTAGTATCTATGCTGGTGTAGGCTGGTTTGAGTTTAGATTTTAGTGAGATTTCCCTGCTAGTATGCTCTGATTAGAGAGATTTGTTGCTATTAGTTTATGACAGTTTGGAGTTTCAGCTTCATTAATATAGTGCCTTGATGTTTAGCTCACTGTCCAAGTTGGTTGAGAGGTGGACTAATTTAGTTTCCCATGTGGACTTTGTCTTAATTCATATATGGTTGATGCATGATATTAGGAACACAATGTTTGGATCTATTCAGTTTTTCTGTTAACATATCCCTTATTTGGTGGCGGTCAACTGATACCATAGAGTTTGTAGTATTGATATCAGTAGGTTCTAGTATGGTCGATCACCATTTATGTGTGTCTTGGATTCTTGACTTGCTACAACTTTGGTTGATTCATGTTTCTGTTGAATTCATGCCTTTGAGGCATTGTCTTATTGGTCACATTATGATTTATTGCTTGAAATCTCTGCTGGCCAGCCTTTGTTAAGGATTCATAATCTTTTTGCTTGCTTTTCCTAGATCAATCAGTTTACATGTTTAAAACTTTGCAAAGAGAACTTTGGCTGTTTAAGAATTGCCTTATTGATTTTCAAAACCAAATGTGTGTTGACCACTGCTGTGTTTGAGGATTCTTTTAAAGAAAACATGAGTTTGGATTGGTATTTACAGAGATCGTATCTTGCCTCGGTAGATTTTTTAATTCGTATTCTTAAAAATCATCATGAACAACAGGTTTTGAGCTGGGGAAGGCCTATGTTGGTCTTTGACCACTTTGTTTTGGTTTAGATTCAACTCAATTTCTTTGATGCAACTCACATGACATTACTTGGTTCTGGTGTCTTTCTGAATTGGCTTTCTATTGAAACTGAGTCTATATCATGTTTGAAACTTGAGCAGACCCTCACTTGTGTATGTTTGCACCTGTTTTGGTCTTTTGATTCCAAAATGCACTTCAATTTCCTCCCTTGCATGTTCAGTCGAATTTTATTGTGTGTGCATTATTTGAGAATTTGGTTGTGTTTTGCTCAAGTTTGAGGTGAAACCGTATGACACATTCTTGCCTTGTTTTGTCCTTGGCTTGCCCAGAAAATCACGCGCCCTTTAGTATATATGCACATGGGGTGGCTTGATATAACAGATGTTTCGCCACCCCAGTTGTTATTCGCCTTGCCATAAGAACTTGCCATGCCTTTGAAACCTGTGTTCGACCCTCAGCGAGGGCGTTTTTGCTTTATTTAATGTTTTTTTCTTCATGTTTTAATATATTAACATTCTTTTCCATTTATTTTCACATGCGCGTGTTGGTTGAAGTGGTGAGATTCTGACTTATAATCCATGAGGTCATGAGTTCTGTCCTTGGTGTAGACAGTTCTTTCTTTTTTAGCAACTTGTTTATTTTATTTTATTTTAATTATTTCTTGTTTTGTTTTATTTATTTAAAAATAATCTTAAATATTATAAAATCCCAAAAAATCATTTTCTAATATATCAATGTGTTAAATTATTTTTCTTCATTTTTATTTTTTTATTTTATTTTTCATTTATTTTTATCATTTTAAGTGATTCTTTTTTGATGTGGTTACACATAATACCTTTTACCTTTATCCTTCATCCCAACTTTAGGAGCATTTTGTATGACAACATTAGGGTCCAGTTTCCCCTTAGTCTGTGTCTTTCTCTTCTCATCTCCTAAACAATTCAAAACACTTAATAAAGAATAATTTGTGTCGCACGCTACGAGCCTTAAGTATTTGAGAAATGATGGTTGGGGGGCCTCCTCTCAACTGTCTAGAGTGTTAGCGTATGCCCTTTGGGCGATATGCGACGCATTCGCTCTCGAGTCATAGTCTTTAGTGCGACATGAGTTTCAAACCATAACTCAATTCACTTATTGTCTTAAAAAACACAAAACAAAAGCATCAAACCCTTTTTATCCTTCGGGGTTAATGGAAAATCATTTTCACAGAGAGAGTGTCGTTAACCCTAAGTCTCCAATGGTCGAGCTGCATACACCTAACTACTAGAACTAAGGTTTAACCCTACTCGGTTTAAAACACTTGAACCAACCAGTGGTTGTGTCAGCCCGAACTACGTTTGCTCTGATTTCTCGTACCAGATGAGGATACGTAGGCACAAGACAGTGATGTCTTGGCTAGCAACCTTCCCCCTTCACCCATAGTTTTCCGAACTACGTTGACTCTAATTTCTCATACCATATGATAATACGTAGGCATAGAGCGACGATTCTCTATCGAGTCATTTTTCTTTTCTTCTGTCCCGGTGAGCCTTTAGTATAGATGGTTTAAACACCCTTTTAGATAGATAACAAGTGTGGATCCCGTCGAGTACGACAGACGTAAGGGGTGATCATACCTTCCCTTGCGTAACCGACTCCCGAACCCGAGATATGGTTGCAATGACCTGTCTTATTCCCTTTTCGTTAGGTTTTCTCTGATCGTTTCCTTTCCCTCTCTTTGGGATAAATAACGAACTGTGGTGACTCTTCTGTCCTTGCTGCCCCCTCTTTGCAGCGATGCAACAACTGGCGACTCTGCTGGGGAATTTTCCCATCCCCTATGCGAGTCAATCCTAGCGCTTGTGTGTTTTATGTCTTTGGGTGTGTATATATGTGCATTATGTGTTTGCATTTTTATTGCTCTTTTGCATTTTTACTTTCATCATTTGTATATATCATTACTGCTATGCTGTGGGGGAGTGTTCCATGGTGAGATAAGCTAAAACCCAGGCTTGAGTATAACCCTAGAATTAGAAGTGGAAAGTAGTGAGGATCTACACGCTAGGCATGCAATAATCCTCATGAAATTCGCGTTCAGACGAGGTTTTCTATTGAAGACATCCTATCCTGTACTAGGTCGGGAAAGGGTGTTGGATCTGAAAGCTGTCGACTCTGGAGACCGATCATTTGGGAGTCAGCTAAGTGAGGTCAATTCGTTAAACTATGATGCCAAACCAGAAATGGTGAACGTATCATCGTTTCTCGAATGTCTGTGATGTTGACGACCGCATAGGATGCTAGACCTTATTGGAAATAAGTTCATACATATGAGGGGAAGGGTTTGCAGGAAACTTTGACCTTCATCCTACCCGTTTGTATTATCAGTGTGAACAGTTACAGTGGGATCCTTGTACTATTGTTGTATAGTTTTCTCGCCAAAGAGAAGCGCTGATTCATCTTCGTCAACGACACAACAACTTGATCCTCTGTTGCGTTTGCATACTCATGTGCATTTTGACATTAACATGTATCTGTGTTTCAGGTGTATACTTTCTCCTTGATTCTAGTCATCTCAATCCACTGTTGTCATGGAGCTTGGTTTCAAGAAGGCATTCATTTACAAGTTCCCAGTACCAGATGTGAAGTTTTTGGTTGGTCTCATTTCCGGAGTAGGGCATAGAGTTATGGAGGATTTCAAGCAGGAGTATGGGAAGATCTTAAGCTTTATCTGCAAAGTCTCTCAGTATGAGTTGGAGGGTCTCAACACGCTGCTACAATTTTATGACCCTCAGTTACGCAGTTTCACATTCCCTAAGTATGTCCTCTTACCCACCTTGGAAGAGTTTGTTTAGTTATTGAGAGTCCCGGTCTTGGAAGAGATGCCCTTCGTGCATTCTGAAGATGAGCCTAACCTATCCAAGCTAGCCCATTCTCTGCACTTTGATGTTTCTGAGCTAGAAGGAAATATGACACGGAGAAGTAGGGTGCTTGGTTTCCCTTTATCATTCCTAATAGGAAGGGCTCAACACTTTGCAAAGGAAGGTTGTTGGGTTGTCTTTAACACAGTCTTGGCACTCTGCACCTATGGGATAATATTGTTTCCCAATGTATCTGATTTTGTTGATATGGACACTTTCCACATTTTTGCTCAAAGAACCCTGTGCCAACCCTTATAGGTGATGCCTATCAGTCCACCCATTACAAGAATGAGAACTGGCAAGGGAGGAGTGTCTCCTGTGTTACCTCGTTGTTGTACAAGTGGTTTATCTCACATCTACCAAAGTCTGTACCCTTTGTTGACCTCGTAAGCACTATTGGTTGGCCAGAAAGGCTTATGGGGTTAAGATCAAAGAACATTGTTTGGTTTGACAGAAACCTCTTGGGCATAGAAATTATTTATAGTTGTGGGGATTTCCCCAATGTTCCTCTGATCGTAAGAAAAGTTGGTATTAATTACAACCCAGCTCTCGCCGTTAGACAGTTTGGCTATGCTTCGAGAGAACCCCCTAAGGAGCAAATAGTACGAGATTCTCTATACTTCACGAGTTTAGTTGATGCCACTACCCTGACTAGTTTGCAGCAGGCTTAGAAGAACGTTCATCATAGAGGAAAACTGTATTTGGGCAAGAGCAACTCTAAAGCCTATGAACCTTACATAGGATGGATTCAGGAGAGAGTCAGGAGACTGTTGCTACCCTTCCCAATATGAGAACCTTTGTATCCCTCGGTGGTTATGGAACCTACGACAGCCGAGGTGCAGAAATAAAATCGAATATGGGCCGAGAAGGAAGAACTGCATAGGGCTAACGAAGAGTTGGAAAAAGAAATCATCCAGCTTAGGAGCGAGAAAAGTGAAGTTGTCTTCCTATCTAAGAAGCAAACATAGTTGGTAAACAAGATAGGTACGGAATTGACAAAGGAGATTAGTGCCCGAGATCGGGTAGGTAAGGATTTGAAGAGCTTCGGTGATGTCCTTAAGGGAAAGAAGAAGGAGCTAGAGAAATCCCATTTAGCGATATCCAAATTTGACGCTTAGTGGAACACTATATTAACTAACAACAAGGAGAGGGAAGATATGCTTCGTCAGCAGGTTGATAGCTTGAGAGCTCAACTTCGAGTCAAAATTGAAAAAGCTCCAGGTGAATACATGTGCCTACTAGAAAACAACCGCAAACTACGTGAAGCTCTTGCAATGTTGGAGGAATACAAGCTGAGAATAGACTCGAAGAAACCAAGACTTGGAGATGCTTTTGGGGAGGATGCTTGGGAGGACTATGTTCAGGGTCTGTAAGCCACAATCAAGAAGAGGGACTCGCTCATTCAAGGATTGATTGACATGCCTGATCATCCGGACACAAAGGAGTTGCTAGAAGAGTTCCAAACTCGACACCGCTTCTGACGCTTTTTCTCTTATTTGTTGTTATTTTTATTCTGTCCATCATCAAGGTTGTTGGATGAGGCCACATTGACTCTTTTTTTGCATTCCTTTGGTGATGTATGATGATACTCTATGGTTCATTTTATTTATGAGATGTTTTTCTGGCTACCTCTGTGGTTCTTCATTCTCCTACCATGATTGTGAAACTAGAATCAAGGGGTGAAATTTCCCTGAAATACATTTGCATGTCTGCATTTTGCATCATTCCTCATTTGCATTGCAGGTGTCCTGTTTCTGTTAACCTTACCTCTTCCTGTGGTTTTCTCCACTAGTTTGTTTCAGGATTGAAGGTTAGCCGATTCACCATTATTCTACACGAAGAAACCAACAAAGAGTTATGGGTCAAGTTCAGCTCGAGCTTCAGGAATTCCGTGATAGGATGGCACAGTTCATGGAAATGATGCAGGGGTCGCCAACGGCCAGGACCAGTTAAGGACGCTGGTCCAGCCTTTGGTATCAAGGGTTGATAGAAATGGGGTTTTACATGGTGGAACCGATGTTATGCCTCAAGTGGACAACATTACACCACGAGTAGATGTTGTCCAAACAGTAGTTATCCCTCTGGGCGGAGGAAACCAGACTGGAATTCCTATCCTAGGTCCAATGGGCGCTGTACAGGGTAACAATGGTCCACAGTGGGAACACAACGAGCAAGATGATGTCTTCTCCATGGGAGACCTCGTGGCAGGATTGCAAACTGATGCAGATAGAAGGTTCAAGGAAATAGAAGAAAAAATGAGGAGCCTTGAAAACGAGAATGCTATGGATCTTGACATGTCCAATATGGGATTGATTCCGGGACTTAGAATTCCTCCAAAGTTTAAGGTGCCGGACTTCGATAGGTATAAAGGGACGACGTGTCCAAGGGTGCATCTACGCTCTTATTATAGGAAAATGTCAGCATATTCCGATGATGAGAAGTTACTCATGCATTTTTTCCAAGATAGTCTGTCAGGGCCATCCCTAGAGTGGTATATGGGCTTAGAGCCAGTAAATATCAAGAGTTGGAGGGATTTAGCAGAGGCTTTTGTTAAGCACTTCCAATACAATAGTGACTTGGCACCGAACCGAGTGCAGTTACAGAATTTATCTCAAAGGAGCAACAAATGCTTTAAGGAATACGCCCAGAGATGGCGTGAAATTGCCACTAGAGTTCAACCTCCCATGGTGGAGAGAGAACTGATTGACTTGTTTATGGCTACGTTGCCCAGAATTTACTATGAGAAGTTGGTAGGTAACATGTCTGGCAGCTTTTCGGATTTGATTATTATCGGCGAAAGGGTCGAAAATGGGATTAAGATGGGGAAGATACAAGCAGGGGAAGGGACCTCATATGGAGGTGGAAGAAACATTTTTGGTGCTAAGAAAAGGGAGAATGAGACAAATGCAGTGTCCGGTTTTAAGAATCGAAACAGAAATCAGAATCAACGTCAACAACAACCGTATTATCAATAACCATAACAAGTGGCTAGTATTGCCATCCCGGCAATGCAGCCCCAACAACAACAACAACCACGTCAGTAACAACAACCGCAACAACTTCACGCCTCGGCAGTACCAGGATCGCAGAAGTACAGTAAACAGGCATTTCGGCTCACCGCCAATGCCTTACGCCTAATTATTACAGCATTTGATGCAACTACAGCTAGTCCAAAAAAGGACATTGGCGTCATTAACAGGCCCACCACCTCCTGGATATGACGCTAATGCTCGGTGTAACTTCCATTCTAGCTCCCCCGGCCACCACATCGATAACTGCAAAGCCTTCAAACATAAGATTCAAGACCTTATTGATAGCAAGGCTATCAACTTTAATCATGATGGACCGAATGTCGTCCAGAACCCCATGCCTAACCATGGAGGGGCTAGTGGTGTAAATGCTATTGTCAGTGGAGAAGGTTTAAACTTGGTGTCCAGTGTGGATGATCTGAAGACTCCGTTAAGCTTTGTGAAGAGTAAGTTATTGGAAGGTGGGGTGTTCTCTGGCTGTGGGAAAGATTGTGAAGATTGTGTGGGAAATATGTAGAAGTATGAGGAATTACGTGCAACGTATGATGGATGACGGTATATTGCAATTTGATAGGATCCAAGAGAAGGATGAGGTGGCCACCATCTCCATCCCTTACAAGACGATTACTATTTTCGCACCTCCAGCGCGCTCTACTATCATATTTATGAAGGCGGGACCTATACCCTATGAGAGCTCAAAGGTGATCCCTTGGAACTATGGTGCGGAGGTCTATTGCAACAGACAGAAGTAGGAACTAAAGAGTTCGCCTTTGGACTCAATTGACAATTTGGTAGGGGCTGGAGGAATGACCCAAAGTGGGAGAGTATTCTCACTTCCCGAAGTAAGTGTCGATAAGGTCGACAAAGGAAAAGGAAAGGTGGTAGCTGAAGAGAGTTTTCAGGTTGGAGAAAAGGAAGCTTTGCTGAAGGACACAGAGGAGTTTATGCGTTTGATAAGAAAGAGTGACTACAAAATTGTGGATCACTTACAGCAGACTCCTTCAAAAATTTCCCTCTTGTCATTGTTGTTATGTTTTGAAGCTCATAGGAATGCTTTGCTCAAGGTTTTGAATAATGCTTACATGCCGCAAGAGATATCCGTGAATCAGTTGGCAGGGGTGGTGGCCCATGTCAATATGGGTAACAGACTGGGATTCACTGATTTTGATTTGACACCAAAAGGAAGCAATCATAATTCAGCACTGCACATATCCAGCGAATGTAGAGGGGTTGTGTTGTCTCACGTGCTGGTAGATACTAGGTCGTTACTAAATGTGCTACCCAAGAAAGCTCTGATGAAGTTGGACACACAGGGAATAATCTGTACCCCGAGTGATTTGGTCGCGCGTGCTTTTGATTGGACTAGGAGGTCCGTGTTTGGGAGTTGACGTTGCCAATCCAGGTAGGTCCTGAAGTCTTTGACGCTGTGTTCTATATCATGGATATCCAGCCGACGTATAGATGTCTTTTGGGTCGGCCTTGGATACATTCAGCAGGAGTTGTGACATCAACCCTGCATAAAAAATTGAAGTACACGGTGGACGACAACATTGTGACTGTTTGCAGTGAGGAGGACATCATGGTGAGCCATTTGTCTTTGTTCAAGTATGTAAAGGTCGATGGCGAAATCCATGAAACACTTTGCCAGGCCTTTGAGACTGTCCAAATCAAGGAGAAGGCGCCAGATGAGGTCAAAGCGCCAGAACTTGCTATGTCATCCTACAAGGAAGCACAAGCTGTAGTGAAGTCCGGATCCGCGCAAAGGTGGGGGCAAGTTGTGAGCGTCCCCAACAAACAAGATAAGTTCGGATTGGGATACAACCCATATTTGTCCTCTTTACAAAGTGCTCCGCGCTACAAGGGGCCCGTCCAATTCACCAGTGGTGGGGTGATATTCGAGAGGATTAATGTCGTGTCTGACGAGGAAGGAGACAGCGACTGCAACATGGATGCGTGGATCTAGCCATGTATCCCTGGCCAGAGTTTGAAGAATTGGACCATGGAAGAAGTTATCTCAGTGACTTATGAATTGTAATTGTTTTGTTTTGATTAATGTATTGCCCAATGCTCTGCCCGGAGCATAGTGGTATTTATTTGTAGGGCCCTATCTGTTTTGTGTGTGAACAATCTTTTTTATCATCAATCAAAAAGGCGTATTTTCATTCAAAATTTGTGATCCTTGTTTTTCTTGTTTTTTTATTTTTATAACAATAAAATGGCAATGTGGTTTGTGTTTGTTTATTTGCATATCATTTAAGCATAAAATCATCATCATTGCAGGTTACACATTTCAGATACCACCGACTCAGACTCGTCTATGACTCGATGTGACTTTGACAATACAATCTTTCAAGCAGACGAAGACCTGCCCGAAGACCTTGCAAGATTGTTAAGACAAGAGGAGAAGGTCATCCTGCCTTGTCATGAGGAAGTTGAAGTCGTCAACCTAGGAACGGAGGAGGATTAGAAGGAAGTCAGAATAGGGGTCACGCTGCAAAGTGATATCAAGCAAAGATTGGTTGAATTACTCCGAGAGTATAAGGATGTCTTTGCTTGGTCATACGAAGATATGCCCGATCTTGATACAGATATTGCGGTTCATCGTTTACCTCTTCGAGAAAAGTGTACTCCTATCAAGCAGAAATTGAGAAGGACCAGGCCAGATATAGTAGTGAAGATCAAGGAAGATGTCCAGAAGCAATTGGACGCTGGATTTCTTACTGTGACCAACTACCCTCCGTGGGTCGCTAACATCATGCCCGTGCCTAAGAAGGACGGAAAAGTCAGGATGTGTGTTGACTATAGAGACTTGAATAGAGCGAGCCCAAAGGACGATTTCCCGCTCCCCCGTACTGCACAATACTCAGTGTTTTCCTGCATGGACAGTTTTTCAGACTACAATCAGATTAAGATGGCACCGGAGGATATGGAGAAAACGACTTTTATTACACCATGGGGGACATTCTACTATAAAGTAATGCCTTTTGGTTTGAAGAACACAGGGGAAACTTATCAACGAGAAATGGTGACTCTCTTTCACGACATGATTCATCATGAGATTGAGGTTTATGTCAATGATATGATTGTGAAGTCCCAAACGGAGGAGGGGCATTATGTGAATCTTCTAAAGCTGTTTGAAAGATTAAGGAAGTTCAAACTAATGCTGAATCCAAACAAGTGTACTTTCGGTGTACGGTCAGGGAAGCTGTTGGGTTTCATTGTCAGCGAGAAAGGTATTGGGGTTGATCCTGCGAAGATCAAGACAATTCAAGAAATGCCAGCACCAAAGATTGAGAAAGAGGCTCGTGGCTTCCTGGGTAGATTGAACTACATTGCGAGGTTCATATCTCACCTCATGGCCACGTGTGAACCAATGTTTAAACTATTGAAGAAGGATCAGGCAGTCGTCTGGAACGAAAATTGCCAGAAGGCGTTTGAGAGAATAAAAGAGTATTTGCAGGAACCTCCAATACTGATGCCCTAAGTGGCTGGAAGACCATTGATAATGTACTTAACAGTTCTTGAGAATTTCATGGGTTGTGTTCTTGGTCAACATGACGAGACTGGAAGAAAAGAGCATGCAATTCACTACTTGAGTAAAAAGTTCACGGGCTGTAAATCCAGATACTCAATGTTGGAGAAGACTTGTTGCGTACTTGCTTGGGCCGCCAAACACCTAAGACAGTATATGCTAAAACATACAATCATGTTAATTTCAAAGATGGATCTGATTAAGCACATATTCGAAAATCAAGCGCTGTCAGGGAGGATTGCTAGATGGCAGATGGTTCTAACAGAATACGACATTCAGTACGTGTCTCAGAAGGCTATTAAAGGGAGTGTTCTGTTAGAGTATCTCACAGAGAAACCAATCAACGACTATCAGCCAATGAAGTTTGAATTTCCCAACGAGGACATTATGTACTTGAAGATGAAGGATTGTGATGAGCCGTTGCCTGACGAAGGTCCAGAGTTGGGCTCCTAGTGGAAATTGATCTTTGACGGTGCTGTTAACTCCTACGGTAGTGGAATTGGGGAGATCATTACAACTCCCCATGGATCTCATATACCATTCACCGTAAGGTTAACATTTCCATGCACCAACAATGAAGCCGAATATGAAGTGTGTATCATTGGGTATTGAGGAAACAATCGATTTGATAATCAAGAACCTCGATATCTATGGAGATTCAACTTTGGTGGTTAACCAGATCAAAGGAGAGTGGGAAACCCGCCAGCCTAATCTAATCCCTAATATAAACTACGCAAGGAGGTTGTTACCTTTCTTTGACCGTGTAGAGTTTCACCACGTGCTGAGAGCAGTAAATCAGATGGCAGATGCTTTAGTTGCATTGTCTTCAATGTACAAAGTGAACTTTTGGAACGATGCTCCGAGAATCGTTATCTCACACCTCTATAGGCCGACATTCATTTTCGCAATAGAAGAAGCTTTTGATGGCAAGCCATGGTATTGTGACATCCAAAATTTTCTCAAGAACCAAGAGTATTCGCCTGGGGCATCGACCCGGGATAAGAAGAACTTGAGGATGTTATCTAGTAACTTCTATTTGAATCTAGACGGTGTACTCTATTGAAGGAACTTTGACTTAGTGCTACTAAGACGTGTGGACGAAAAAGAAGCGAGACTGCTTATGGAAGAAATCCACGAGGGTGCCTTTGGAACACATGCAGGTGGACATGTCATGTCTCGGAAGCTGTTGAGGGCATGGTATTATTGGTTAACTATGGAGTCTGACTGCTTCAGAAATGCCAAGAAATGTCATAAATGTCAGATTTATGCCGATAAGATTCATGTGCCACCATGTCCTTTGAACGTCATGTCATTTCCATGGCCTTTCTCCATGTGGGGCATTGATATGATTCGCAAGATCGAGCCAACTGCATCCAATGGACATCGTTTCATCTTAGTAGCCATCGACTACTTCACCAAATGGGTCGAAGCAGCCGCCTATGCTAATGTCACCAAGCAAGTTGTAGCCCGTTTTATCAAGAGGGACATTATCTGCCGTTATGGAGTACCTGAGAGGATAATTACCAATAATGGCTCCAATCTGAATAACAAGATGATGAAGGAGCTGTGCCAGAGCTTCAAGATTGAGCATCACAATTCGTCTCCCTATCGTTCGAAGATGAATGGTGTTGTGGAAGCAGCCAACAAAAACATAAATAAGGTAGTGCAGAAGATGGTTGTGACCTATAAATATTGGCACGAGATGTTGCCCTTTGCTCTACATGGATATCGTACCTCGGTGCGTACTTCAACTGGGGCAACACCTTTCTCTTTGGTATATGGTATGGAAGTTGTCCTGCCATTAGAGGTCGAGATCCCTTCTTTGGGAGTTCTAGCCGACGTCAAACTAGATGAGGCAGAATGGCTGAAGAATAGGTTGAATCAACTCAGTTTGATGGATGAGAAGAGACTGGCATCCCTCGCGTATGGTCGTCTGTATCAGAGCAGGATGAAGAAAGCTTATGATAAGAAGATGCGTCCTCGAAGCTTTTAGGCAGGTGATTTGGTGTTGAAGCGGATTCTCTCACCACAGAACGATCACATGGGCAAATGGACTCCCAACTACGAAGGTCCGTATGTTGTAAGGAAAGTCTTCTCTGGAGGAGCCTTACTACTTTCAACCATGGACGGTGAAGATTTCATGTCCCCTGTGAATGCAGACGCAATTAACAAATACTTTGCTTAAATAGACCCGCTGAAAAGAAAAAGAAAATCCACGAAAGAATGGAGCATCCCGGCGAACCATAAAAGGATAGGTTTGGGCAAAGATTAGGGATACAAATAAAAAATGTAAACCCGCAAAGGGCAATTCAGGAAACGTTAGGGATTTGAAAAGAAAATGATTGTAGCCTGCACGTTGATATTTAAAGCGTAGTGGATTATGGGAGAACTCGAGAGTCAGCGGTTCAAATCAATATCTTCAGAAGACGAAGCATCGGAAAGACATCGAAGTCACGCGAGTCATAGTTGAGTCATTCTATGGTGGTTGTATGTGCCACATTACCGACATTTTTGTATATTCTTGTGCATTTTTGTATATTGCTTACGCAACTTTCTCATTTCAGGAGTTGCATTCGTTGTAAATTTACCTATTTACAGGCTATTTATCAATAAAACATACTATTTAAAAAACTTTTGTTTTTTATTCAACTTTTACCGTTTTGTTTGCAAAAGACGCCTGATGTCTTGATAAAATTTTGCATACATAAACGTGTGGACTCTGCCAACTATAATCGAAATGATGTTTTTGCTTGAGTAATGCCACAGGTGACAATTAAGATGATGCTTGCTGCACAAAACATATTTGTTTGTTATTCGCAGAACCCTCATCCTCGAGACTTTTCCAGAAGTCCCTCATCTGAAGAAAGTGTGCAGGCTAAGCGTGTTCACATCCCCAGCAGGTTGGAGCCTCGTACAGTTAAGGATATCCTCAGCAGGTCGAGATTGATACCTCTAGTAGAGTAGGATCGTCTCAAGCAAGTAGATGTGGAGTTATCCCCAGTAGTGGAACAAAGTCAGAGTTTCATTCTCCCCACAGAGTCCAAGTCTTTGACACCTTTCCTCTCAGAGTCTAGGTCATTGACTCATCCCCTAAGCAGAGGTTGATATTGTTGAGTTTTGTGCTAATTTTCCTCAAGCAGAGGTCGATGCTGATTCCCTCGTTGCCTAATCCCCAGCCAAGTTAACGAAATAGTTTTCTTCCCCACAATTTGGGACTGACTCAGAGGTTGTTTCTCCCCATCCTCGACAAAGAAAGTTTGGGATATTCCCCAGTAAATCATGTGCATTATCCCTAGCAGATAGCGGATTGAATCTTCAGCAGAGTAGAATCTCCGGCAGAATGGATCTATTCTTCCGGAGCCTGTTGTGTTTCCCTAGTAGAGTTATTCTGGCTGGCCATTCAGGGTTGATTTCCCCGGTAGAGTGGAGTTTCTGTCTCCAGCCGAGTTGTTTGTTCCCCAGAAGAGTTGTATTCTGGTAGGCCATCCAGGGCGTTTTCCTCAGCGGAGTTTGATTTTGATCTCCAGCGGAGTGGATTTGTTCTTAGCAAAGCAGTTTTAGCCAGAAGCTTCCTCAGAGGCCATCCAGGGCTTGTTTTCCCCAGCATGAGTCCGTTTGCACTAGGCGTGTCTAGTCTCTCCCCCAGCGGAGTTGGTTTCCGCTCTTTAGCATTTATTTTGCTAGAGCGTTTCCTTTGCATTTGCATCATGCATAGTATCCTCCCAAACGCGTAGCATGTCTATTTTGTATGGAGCATTACGCCATATTCAAACATGTGCATTTGAAACATAAGCCAAGTTGTTACCTTTTGTTATCAGGTGTATCTCCAGCAGACATTGATTTGTTTTCATTAACCCGTGTGGTATCTAGACCCCGGTTAGTGATGTTTTCTTGAGCCCGCGTGGTATCCAGACCCCGACTCGCATGGTTTGTTTTCATTAACCCGTGTGGTATCCAGACCCCGGTTAGTGGTGTTTTCTTGTTCTCATTAAACCGTCTTTTACCTTGAATGTTTGAAAGTCGTTCGCTTCTCATCCCTTCAGGTCCAAGTCGTTTGAATAGGGGCAACTGTTGTACCCCAAAATTTGACCAACCCCTTTCTTTTGTTTTTGGCTTATGATTCATTGCATTTTAGCATCTTGCATTGTTTGCATAGCATTGTTCTTACAAGGGATTAAGTGATTGCGTGTGTGTGCCATCCAAGAGGAGAGGTTTTATTGGATTCAAGCTCAAGCAAGGGTATGGGTACAAGTCATCAAGTGGGTGCTATTGTCATGAAGTCATTAGAGCTCCTAGAGAGGAGGGGTGTGCCCCAACTCATTATCAAAGAACCATCATAGGGTTGTCAAAGGGTCCATGAGGTTTTATCATATGTGTGAACAATAAAACTTGAGGGTCCTAGAAGTTTGTTGAGTACCTTTTAGGTCATGGTAGAGTTGGAATGGTCACTCAGTTTATCTAAACAATGCCTAGGTAAAAAGGGTTAAATTAGGGTTTCACTTTTAATCAGGATAAATTTGTTTTTTGGAGCAAAACTTGTTTCCATGGTCTTCTATAGGTCCTAAGGTGTTTGAGGATGGGAGATTGATCATCAATTTTAATTAGAAGAGCTTCAATTGATCAATCAATTGAAAATTAGGAGATTTGGGGAAAAAGTCAACTGTATAGTGAAAAAGTCAACTCCTGACTTTTTGAGGTCAAGATCATGTTCCTCAAGTTCAGTATGACCAGTGTATGGAATTTGATCAAGAAAATTAAAGGGAATCATGAAAAAAATCAAGAATTGTTGAAAGTTGCCATTTTGGGAATTAGGGTTTTAGAAACTTGCCATTTATGGAAAGTTTCATGGTTGAAGCAACCATCTTCAAGGCCATTTTTCTTCGTGATCAAGGTTTCAAATGTACTTGGGTCAAACATAAAAGTTATTCCTTATATTTCAAGCTTTCTTTTGAGTACCAATTCATAATCATATGATACTTGGAGCTCAAGTTATGATCAATCAAAGTTGAGGATTTCAATGATTTCAACATTGCCAAGATTGGACAGATTTTTGCACCTCTTTTGCAAGCCAATTTACAGAACCTTCTTGATGTCAAATAAAACTTTGTCCCAAATGAAAGTTATAAATCATGTTGCAAGCTTTCTAAAAAGTCCTAGAAGTCCTCCATATGGTTTGTGAAGCTCAAGTTATGGAAATTCAAAGTTGAAGAAAAATAAGCCAAAATCCATAACTTAGAATTGTTTCTAAGTTATTTATGGGCAGCTTGCATGACATGATTTTCAACGTCATTTTTCATGGTCTTCCCATCCTCAAATCAAGATGAGTTCAACATGAGAATTGTTCCTTGCCATGTCCTCTTTACTTAGAGACTTAGGCGTTACCTGTTTGCGGTAGAACTAAGAGTTAACGAAACTCTTATTTATGAAAATGTTTTCCATTATTAAGGGTCCTAAAGGACAAAGTGAAGTTTGATCATTTGTTTTTATGTCTTTTAAGGAGAAAGTGTTTTTGAATTGTTTGTACTTCATATTGCACTAAAGACTATGACCTGGGAGCGAATGCGTCGCACATCATCCAAAGGGTGAACACTAAACACTCTAGGCCATCAAGAGGAATCCCCCCAATAACCATTTCCCAAGTAGTTAAGGCTCGTAGGGTACAATATTCATTAGCCTTTATTAAGTATTTTGAAGTTGTTTTGAGATGAGAAAGAGAAGGGACACAACTAAGAGGAACTAGACTCAAACCCTAGAGTTGGCATGCAAGATAAACCTATAGTCGAGGTTGAAGGGGAGTCTACTTAATGTTCTCATACATGGATTGAAACCTAGTGTCTATCACAATCATCCTTAAAGAAGGAGATTGGAAGTCCTAAGGGAGCATGGTAAGAAAAGAGGAGAAAAGAACAACGTGAAATAAGACATGAAATAGGAATGAATGAATGCACACGCAATGCAACACACAAGCAAAGGGAGGAAAAAGTGTGGGGTGAACACCTCCACAAGCACATCTCAACCTTTATTAATGCAAGTAAGAAATGCACAAAGAGAAAAATAAAACACAAGCAAAGGGAGGAAATAGTGTGGGGTAAACACCTCCACAAGCTCATCTCAACATTTATTAATGCAACTAAGAAATGCACAAAGAGAAAAATAACACACAAACAAAGGGAGGAAATAGTATGGGGTGAACACCTCCACAAGCACATCTCAACCTTTAATGCAATTAAGAAATGAAGGATAAAAGCTTACAACATGCATACCTCAATCCTAATGCACAAAATCATACAACATGAAATGGAAAGAAGGAGAGGATTGAATGAGATGATGGGAGGAAAAGTGAGAACCAAAGGAACTCACAAGGGCTACTCAACCAAACATACTATATCCAATATGCACACAAATTACACACATGGTCCTCAAAGGCTCACTACTTATGGCATGCTTCAAATTCCTCCAAAGGAGTGATTTTTAAGCTTCCATAAATAGGATCCTAAAGTCCTAGGACAGAAGTAGAGATGAAGTTAGAATATACTCAAAGTAAATGAAAAGAAATTCACCAAAAGATTGCAAAGGAATCATGTAAAAAGAGGGTAAACATTCACACACATGCACATATAGAATCCTAAAAGATAGGTCAAAAGAAGTACAAACTTAAACAAGTTGCAAACCAAATGAGGACCTATAATTCAACATACCAACACTTCAATATGTTCACAACATGCATACACAAGCATTAGTAGTTCAAAGAATGCACAAAAGTCCTTTACAAGGCAAACTAATTCACTAGCTAGGGCAAATATCACACAAGGATGGCCTAGAATGAAAAATACACTAAAAATAGGACACATATCCAAAAAATGCCAAATAAAATCCTAGATGGCCCCTGAGGTGTTAGGAACCAAGGACCAAAGCTATGGGGAAAAATCCTAAACAAAGCTAGGCAAACAGAGGGCAAGTTCTAAGGGATACCCTAAAAGCAAGGGTAAATTGAGGGTCCTAAAAATCCAACTAAAACCCTAACCAAATGGTAATAAAACCAGGGGGTAAAAATGTCACAAAAATCAATCAACATGTCAAGAGTATGCACAATAAAAATCAGCCAATTATATGAAAAATTCATCACAAAATAAAATCCAACACAAAAGATATGCATTTTCTAATTCACATAAAACACCTCAAAATGGAAAATCAAGATTTAATTAAAAAATGGCTTAAAAAATAATCCAAAAGCTTGTAAAATCAGACAACGTCTAAAAGTATAACAAAATATTTTTTCCAAGATTTTTAAGTGTTTTGAGGTATTTTTAATGAATTAAAAATCAAACAGAAAAATAAATGGAAAAAGAAAGAAAAAGAAGAGAAAATGAAAAAAACTTGGTGCAGTTAGTAATGATTCACAGTTATATTCATTGGGCTGCGCTTGAGGGGGTGCAAAAAGGAGCTAAGGCCCAAGATCCACAACACACTCAGAGAGGCCAAAACGCCTCGTTTCATTAATACACGGTGGCAGGTCAAAGGGTCAAACGCGCCTGGGATCAAATCGTGGCTGTTGATCATGGATAAGTCAAGGATTCAACATATGAGATGGCAATCCACGTAGATTCCTGAGGTCAAAAACACATGCCGGAGAATACGAGCCAGACGGTGGCTCCGATCATCTTCTCCAGCCAGCCAAAATAGCAGGTGGCTCAAAACTTCACCAAAACCTAAAATCTTTGAGTCTAAACTCGTCTACACGTTGCACTGATCACTAATCTAGGGTTCTTGATCATTAATCTCTCCTAAATCAACCAATACGAATTGAACAAGATTTGAGCAACATTCAAGAATCATCACAAACAAATGCCAATTCAATCCAGAAACAATCTAGGATGCTAGGGGATTATGAATCTATGAAAATGGCAGTTGATTGTTGCATGATCAGAGAGAATTTTTGAAGGATGACTTGGCTAACGGAGTGCCTCCGTTGGGCCTTGATTTGTTGATGATTCTTGCAGAAAATGATCTAGAAAGCTTCCTTGAACTTCAATGGAGCTTTTGGCAAACTTCAATTGGCTTGAAATGGCTTGGATTGAAGAATCACAATTTCACCTTTTCTTGATTGTGTGTAACTGAATTTCCCTCCAATTCTGCTCCAAAATCACTTATGAACATTTGTGAAGCATCTAGGAATTATATACAATGGATCCAAATTGAAACGAGGCCTAATCAAGGCCTGTTTGTGGTAATTGGGAAAGTCCAAAAACTTGGTTTGAAGCTCCAAAATTGCATACGAAACAGAGCTCCAATGGTTGTGATCTTTGTTCAGCTAGCTTGCTTGTGGTGTATTCTGATCAGAGGGATATGAATTGGCCCTTGAAATGATCTTAATGACGGATATTGGATGTGTACCTTAAGCTTGAAGCAACTTTGAATTTACACATGAAAATGACCTCAAATTTGATTTCTGATTTTGGCATCTCATTTGGTAGGTTTTGGAGACTCAAAAAATGCATAAACATGATTGGAAATGGTTCAAGATGAATTTGATTGAATTTATGGCTTTTAAGGCTTTTTCTATGGCATTTCTTCACCATTCTTCACATACAAGCCATATCTGTGACAAGTAACTGTTTTGTGGTGCAATTTACCTCATTTGGTGCAAGTTTTATGTTGGACAAAGTTCCCTTTGAAGTGTGCAAAATCATGAAAATGACCTATAACCAAAATGACCTATAATCAAAGTTTTCCAAAATACCCATGCCTTGCAAGCTTCATATCTTGAGCTCTACAAATCAGATGAAGGACTTATAGTACTTTTTGGAAAGCTAAGATCATAAGGAAAAACGTTCATGTTTGGGTCAAGGTGAAGAGAAACATCCTTCTAGTTTAAAGATGTCTTGGAAGTTGGTTGACTTTTGTTGACCAAAATCACATTCATCTGAGGACCCATAACTTGTCAGCATCATAACTTGAGTTTTAGAAACCCTATGGATGAGTTCTAGTACTCAAAAGAAAGATAGAAACATGCTCTACAAGTTTCATGTTGGAGTCAAGATGAGATGAAACTTGTACCTTGAGATAGGTGGTCTTGAAGTTAGGCACTAAATAGGGGATTTTACACTGACAAACTTAGAAACCCTAGCTCAACAACTTCTCACACTCTTGATTCTTCTTGATTTGATCTTGAAATAACACCTTAGATGCCTCAACAAAACATTCCGTGATCATAAAGACTTGGAATTGAGTTTTAATCTCCTTCAATTTAACAGTTGACTTATGGTTGACCAGATGAAAGCCCTAACTGTGCCACTTTTGACTGTGACTTCTTGAACTTGATATAATGACTTGAACAAGCTCCTCAGTGACCCTCAAGACATTCAATGAGCTTATATAATGTTCTCCATCCATAACCATGGACTCAATATCCTCTGATGAACTTCACATGGCCTCCCAGGTAGGAGGTGAACCATATTCATTCATCTGCTCTTTTCAAAGGAATTTGACTTTCTTTTGATGATGATAAGCACTTGATAGCTTGAATAAGACCTCTTGATTAAGCTTAGAAACTTTGGGTAATCTCTTCTTGCTAGGCACACCTCCCTCAATCCCCTGTAAATGGACAATGGTATGCAAAATGCAAATGCAAATGCTATGAAAATGCAATGAAACATAAACCAAGTTAGCAAAAAGGTTGGGAAAATTTTGGGGTGCAACACATAGCCCTAGCAGCAGTTGTTGTCCTTGTTCATCACACACCATTTATGCAAGAAAAATATGAAAAATGCAAATATGTCCATCCAATCTTTACCATGGTAAAAGCTTTCCAATTCACCTTTCCATTTCATATTTAAGCTAAAGAGAAGCTTCAGAAAACCCTAGCCACCACCTTTGCAAGAAATCAAAATTTGAGTTTTGGGAAACCTCTGAAATTTTTCCTTTGAATTCAATCATTTGTGAGCCATTTGACAAAACTCTTTCTATTCCATCATCACCTCAACATCATCTTGCTACTGTTTGCGAAAGAAACAACTTTGAGCACTCTACTTCTCAGCTGCTCAAAGTCACTTGTTGCTTCAAAAGGAAGAAGATTCGAAGCTTGCTCAAAGGAGAAAGGGGGAACTGTGTGTTTGCTGCTAGCTTGCTGTTTTTTTTGGAGGTCTACAAGAGGTATGTAGTCCTAAATATCCTCATTAATGTGCATCATGTTTATGTTTTGTTGGTTTGTTAAATGGTTTAAACATTTTTATGTTTAACATGCAACTTTGCTGTCAAAAATGTGTGTTTGCTGTTGAGAGGCCATTAGGGTGGTGTATGTGGTCACTACTGTCATGAAAGTATGATGTTGAGCACTTGTTGACTATGCCTTAAGCATTGTCATGTTGGATTGATCACAAAATATTTTGAAAGGAGGGAACTGGTAGCATAATTTTTCTTGGTTTAGTAGCTAGATATTGAACATTGTCATGTTTGGTTGGTAAACTTTAACTTTGCTCCTAACTAGGTCTGTTTGGCTTGCATAGTGTACGTTATCAATTGTCTGGGTTTTCTTTGTTTAGAGGCTGCTGACAGAATGTTTGAGTTTGGATTTATCAATCATGGTGAGATACTTAGAGTGCTTGGCTTTTTGCATAGATTCCTAGGCATTGTAATGCCAGGTTCCTATTTGTGTTCAGTTTTAGGTTTAGAGTTATGAATTCTGGCTTTATGTTAGTTTGATGGTTTGAGTTGGGATCTAGCAATGTAATATGTATCCTTGACTATTTTTAGCTGAGTGTGTCAACTCATAACCAACTATTTCCAAGAGGGTTTCTTGTGATACACAATTGGATTTTGCTTTGTATTTATTTAAGGTAAGGTTGTAACCAGATTTGTGATCATAAAGATTTTGGACTGTTAAACCTTTGAGAGTAGTTTTTTTGCTGCTGTGTTTGTTTGGTTTGATTTATTTGGATAGCAAGTGGAAGTTGTCATGAGGTTTTAGCTTGTTGTGTGCCTCAATTTTGTTTAAGACCAAGTAAGTGCTGTCTTGAGTTCTAGATTGTTGTTTGCCTCTCGATCCCTTGAGAAGTGCAGTTTGGTTTGTTGCTGTCTAAATCATTGAAGGTTGTTTTTGCTTGGAGGTTGTCACTATTTCTGTTTGGAACATTTGATATTATGGTAGATCAACTAAGGTATAGTGTTGTATCTTGAGTGATGCCATGATGAGTACTTTTCATTTGTGAGCTTAAACCTTGAGTCTGCCCTGCTTAGTATAGTTACACTAGGGATGTCTTTGAATCTTGCCAGTTTAAGACTTGTTGGAAATTTGTATTGGAACTGTCATGAGAGGAAGTTTTGTTTTGGCTGACTGTTTGAATGAGTTTTAGTGTGGTTGGTGCTGAGCCCTTATTGCTGTTGGCCACTAGTATCTATGCTGGTGTAGGCTGGATTAAGTTTAGATTTTAGTGAGATTTCCCTGCTAGTATGGTCTGATGAGAGAGAGTTGTTGTTATTAGTTCATGACAATTTGGAGTTTCAGCTTCATTAATATAGTGCGTTGATGTTCAGCTCACTGTCCAAGTTGGTTGAGAGGTGGACCAATTTAGTTTCCCATCAGGACTTTGTCTTAATTCATATTTGGTTTATGCATGATATTAGGAACACAATGTTTGGTACTATTTAGTTTTTGTGTTAACATATCCCTTATTTGGTGGCAGTCAACTGATACCTTAGAGTTTGTAGTGTTGATATCAATAGGTTCTAGTGTGGTCGATCACCATTTATGTGTGTCTTGGACTCTTGACTTGCTACAACTTGGGTTGATTCATGTTACTATTGAATTCATGCCTTTGAGGCATTGTCTTATTGGTCTCATTGTGATTTATTGCTTGAAATCTCTGCTGCCGAGCCTCTGTTGAGGATTCATAATCTTTTTGCTTGCTTTTCCTAGATCAATCAGTTTACATGTTTAAAAATTTGCAAAGAGAACTTTGGCTGTTTAAGAATTGCCTTGTTGATTTTCAAAACCAAATGTCTGTTGAACCACTGTTGTTTTTTAGGATTCTTTTACAGAAAACATGAGTTTGGATTGTTATTTACAGAGATCGTATCTTGCCTCGGTAGGTTTTTTAAGTCCTATTCTTAAAAATCATCATGAACATCAGGTTTTGAACTGGGGCAAGCCTGTGTTGGTCTTTGACCACTTTGTTCTGGTTTAGATTCAACTCATTTTCTTTGATGCAACTCACATGCCATTACTTTATTCTGGTGTCTTTTAGAATTGGCTTTCTGTTGAAACTCAGTCTATATCATGTTTGAAACTTGAGCAGACCCTCACTTGTGTATGTTTGCACTTGTTTTGGTCTTTTGATTCCAAAATGCACTTCAATTTCCTCCCTCGCATGTTCAGTCGGATTTTATTGTGTGTGCATTATTTGAGAATTTGGATTGCACCATCCTGATCGTCTTGAAAAATTAAGCAGGTTTGACTTAAGTTTCATAAGATTTGGTTGTGTTTTGCTCACGTTTGAGGTGAAACCGTATGACACATTCTTGCCTTGTTTTGTCCTTGGCTTGCCCAGAAAATCACGCGCCCTTTAGTATATATGCACATGGGGTGGCTTGATACAACGGATGTATCGCCACCCCAATGGTTATTCGCCTTGCCATAAAAACTTGCCATGCCTTTGAAACCTGTGTTCGACCCTCAGCGAGGGCCGTTTTGCTTTATTTAATTTTTTTCCATGTTTTAATATTTTAAATTTCTTTTCCATTTATTTTCACACGCGCGTGTTGGTTGAAGTGGTGAGATTCTGACTTATAATCCATGAGGTCATGAGTTCTACCCTTGGTGTAGACACTTCTTTCTTTTTTAGCAACTTGTTTATTTTATTTATTTTAGTTTATTTTAATTATTTCTTGTTTTGTTTTATTTGTTTAAAAATAACTTTAAATATCATAAAATCCCAAAAAAATCATTTTCTAATATTTCAATGTGTTAAATTATTTTTCTTTATTTTATTTTTTTATTTTATTTTTCATTTATTTTTATCATTTTTAAGTGATTCTTTTTTGATGTGGTAACACGTGATACCTTTTACCTTTATCCTTCATCCCAACTTTAGGAGCATTGTGTATGACAACATTAGGGTCCAGTTTCCCCTTAGTCTGTGTCTTTCTCTTCTCTTCTCCTAAACAATTCAAAACACTTAATAAAGAATAATTTGTGTCGTACGCTACGAGCCTTAAGTATTTGAGAAATGATGGTTGGGGGGATCCCCTCAACTGTCTAGAGTGTTAGCGTATGCCCTTTGGGCGATATGCGACGCATTCACTCTCGAGTCATATTCTTTAGTGCGACATGAGTTTCAAACCATAACTCAATTCACTTTTTGTCTTAAAAAACACACAATAAAAGCATCAAACCCTTTTTATCCTTCGGGATTAATGGAAAATCATTTTCACAGAGAGAGTGTCCTTAACTCTTGGTTCTACCACAAACAGGTAACACCTAAGTCTCCAATGGTCGAGCTGCATACACCTAACTGCTAGAACTAATGTTTAACCCTACTCGGTTTAAAACACTTGAACCAACCAGTGGTTGTGTCAGCCCAAACTACGTTTGCTCTAATTTCTCGTACCAGACGAGGATACGTAGGCACAAGACATCGATGTCTTGGCGAGCAACCTTCCTCCCTTCACCTGTAGTTTTCCGAACTACGTTGACTCTGATTTCTCATACCATATGAGAATACGTAGGCATAGAGCGACGATGCTCTATCGAGTCATGTTTATTTTCTTTTGTCCCCGTGAGCCTTTAGTATAGATGGTTTAAACACCTTTTTAGATAGACAACAAGCATGGATCCCGTCGAGTACGATGGACGTGAGGGGTGCTCATACCTTCCCCTTGCGTAACCAACTCCCGAACCCAAGATTTGGTTGCGATGACCTGTCTTTTCCCTTTCCGTAGGTTTTCTCTGATCGTTTCCTTTCCCTCTCTTTGGGATAAATAACGAGCGGTGGCGACTCTTATGTCTTTGCCGACCCCTATTCACAGCGATGGGACAACGATTATGCTTGTATGCCTTAAATTATATATTATCTTATAATTTCAATAATTATGTGAATTCTCACCCTTCTGTTGGAATGATGTTTTGTACAACGTCGCTCAGGTATCGACGAGTAGAGTCGCTTCTAGTGCGAGGCAGCCGTTGGAGTAGCTGATTTAGTTTCTTTATTTATGTTGGATCGAATCACACTCTGATCATATAACACTAGGATCACTCCGAGTTATGTTTGAGAGATACTTTATGTACTCTACTTTATTTTGTTATTGTTATTTGAATTATGTGAAGTATATACTTTTATGCCTAAGTGATGATTATGAATGAGTTAATCATGGAGCTTTCATTATGTTAATTTTTCTTTGAAGTAATTCTGTTGCTACATGCTATGTGAAAGTATATGAAAAGCATGAATTTATTTTGAGTGTTATTGAGCATGACAAGTATATGTGTGATGTTTTGGATTATATGTGACACCCTAATTTTAGATGCATGATAATTTACTCTTATTATTTATATATATTCCGTGGGGTTTAGAAGGGTGTTACATTTTTCACCCTTTATTTATGAGTGGAATGGTAGAATAGTTAGTTTTTTGTGTGAGTTGGTGCAATCTTACTATATTGGTTTTGTACAAAATATTTGCTTTCACATACCAGAGAGTTTGTGATATGATATCATTTACTTTGATGAAATCATAAAATTTAGTAATTATATATAGTAGAAGTGGGATCATAAGTCGGACAGTTTAATGAGTCGTTAGCTCAAAATCCAACTATCAGCATGGACGAGACCACTACTTGGGTTGGGTGTTACATCAAAGGAGAAGAAAGTTACTAAGAGAAAAGAGCCCAGGACAGCAATGAAAATACAAAGAGCAAGGAAGAGGTGTCGAACAGGAGAAAAGATCATGCTCAAGCAACTATGTACGAGCGACATGCTCCCAGACCATACAGACAATCATATGAGACAGTTAAAGACCTCACCCACTTGAATGCAAGTAGGGGAGATATCCTTAAGGAAGTCAGACATATGTACCTGTTACCAGAACCTCATCGTCCCAAAAGAGCCAGCGTTATCACGAGAAGGCAACTTGAGGCTTAGTGTAATTACCACCGTATACGGGGACATCACACCGAGGCCTATCAATAGCTGAAAAAATAAATTGAAGCTCTAATTCAGAGAGGTCATCTTTTGGCATATGTCAAGGATTCTCGACCATAAAATAACAAAAGAAGTCCCCGCCAAGACAACCCGAGACTAGAAAAGTCAGCCCGAAAGAAGAGTTCAGATGTCGAAGAGGGTCACGAGACAAAGACAGCTCGACACAGGCTAAACACCACCGCTGGAGGGTTTGTTGATGGTGGAGAAACAAGTTCGGCCTGAAAGAGATATGCTAGGGCAGTCATGCATATTGACCAGAGATCTCCAGAGAAACCGGAAGGCAACTTAGATGTTGTAACATTCTCAAAATGAGACGCCATAGGAGTCCTAGCTCATGAAAATGATCCCATGGTTATTAAAGTACAAATAAGAGACTAGAGCGTGAAAAGGGTATTGATAGACCCCGGAAGCTCAGCCGACATACTGTATTGGGATGCTTTCAGAGGAATGTGGCTTGATTTGACCAAGTTATTACCATTCAAAGGCAGTCTAGTAGGATTCTTGGGAGAACAAGTGTAGGTGCTCGGGCACCTAACGTTGCCAACCACCTTTTGCAACATGGCTAATGCGAAGACTGTCACTATGAGGTACCTAATAGTCAATGTTGCTTCTCCCTATAACATCATTATAAGCCATCCATCATTCAATGCCCTGGAATATTCTCTTTCAACTTTGTATTCGACCATGAAATTCCCACTCGGAGATGGCCGGGTTGGTATTGTCAAAGGCGACCAGGGGTTGGCGAGAAAGTTTTATAAGGATAGTCTAAATTTGAAAAGAAAGGAACCCACTATAGAATCAGATCCCAAAAATACCCTCAAAGTTCACCTAGTCGAGATAGACCCACGTGATAATTCATTTGAAAACAACATAGTGCCCTAATAAAGAAACAAATCAAGTCCATATTGGGCACCTACCGTCCCATGTTACACACATCAGGGTTAACTTATCCTCCGAAGAGGAGAAAGAGATTGTTCAAATATTAAAAGACAATGCAGATATTTTCGCTTGGAAACCTTCACACATGCCAGGGATAGACCCCAATTTCATGTGCCATCACTTAGCTATCAATCCGGATATCAAGCCAGTTTCCCAAAGGAAAAGAAAGCGTGGTGATGAAAAGAGGAAAGAAATTTCAACGAAAGTCGAGAAGTTGTTACAAGTCGGGTTCATCAAGGAGATCAAGTATCCGACCTGGTTATCCAACGTAGTAATGGTAGAGAAGAAATCCGGGAAATGGAGAATGTATATGGACTTTACGGACCTCAACAAGGTGTATCCTAAAGATCTGTATCCATTCCCAAACATTGACCGGATGATAGATGCTACGTCTGCGTTCTGTTTGCTCAGCTTTATGGATGAATACTCTAGATACAATCAGATCCGGATGAATACAATAGACGCACCAAAAACCGCCTTCATGACAAATCAGAGTAATTATTATTATTATTATGAGGTTATGCCCTTTGGACTCAAAAATGCTGGGGCTACTTACCAGAGACTGATGGATAAGGTGTTCGCTACTTAGATAGGTCAGAGTTTGGAGATCTATGTGGATGACATGGTTATCAAGACAAGCGCAAACTAGTCACATGTAAAGGATTTAATAGAAACCTTTGCATTTATAAGAAGCTGCAACATGAGACTAAACTCGGACAAGTGTACCTTTGGAGTACAAGCCAGGAAGTTCCTCGAACAAATGGCATGCTATAATAAATATGAGAAGTCCAACCACAAAAAAGGAGGTCCAACAGCTAACCATGAGACTAGCCGCATTGTCGTGATTTTTATCATGTGCACCAGACAAATCAATACACTTCTTTACAGCTATAAGGAAGTCTAATGAGTTTGAATGGACAGAGGCATGTGAAGAAGCCTTTCAAGAAGTGGAGCGTTTTCTGTCCTCGCCTCTTATCATAGTAAGGCCCAAAGAAAACACACCTTTGGTCTTATACTTGTCGGTCACAAATAAAGCCCTTAGCTCAGTTTAGTACAAGATGGAGAAGATAGAGAGTGACCCATGTACTTTATCAACAAAGTTTTAAAAGGGGCAGAGCTAAGGTACCAGAAGATTGAACAGTTGGCACTGGAAGTAGTTATCACAACCCAGAAGCTGAGACATTGTTTTCAAGGTCACCCCATCACATTCAAGATAAATTATCCGATTAAACAAATACAGAAAAGCCCTACTTAGTAGGATGGATGGTCAAGTGGGCAGTAGATTTCTCCGAGTATGACATCAACTTTGTGCCAAGATGGATCCTTTAAGTAGATGGATCTTCAAATCTCAAGGGAAGCGAAGCCGAAATAGTCGAGGACATGAATCCGCCTGGCCAAATCCTTATCGAGATGTTTTGCGAAGATCAACGTTTCTTTGAATAGTCGACATTATTAGAGGTTTCAGACTAGATATCTTGAAAGCGAAGATGGATTTACAGAAGAATAAAGTATGGGCGCACTTTATCATTGAGGAAAATGGACATGTGATAAGGATAGATGTGTTTTGGTCCCTTCTCCATCTTCTACAACAACCAAACACCGTCAGAATCGATTCTTCGAATAAGCATAACAAATGGTAGGTTAGGATGCACGTTTGCGAAAAGTCACCACAATCACTATCGTACACCCCCATAGCAGAATGATATAACATACACATGAGACAATGATTGAAAAATACATATCTATGCAGAACATCAACAACACACAACAAAAGGGGAAGATCACCAGAAACACGCAAAAACAATCATAGTGGCATCAACAAATCGTATAGTCAACATTTACCGCAATGACTCGTTCCGAACCCATCCACTACAAAGTACACAATATGAAATTACTCATATATACGACACATACGCGACATCAATGTGAGAAAATAAGGTTCAATATCGTACCTTTAACTCCTCCTATAAATTGTTATCGTGTTAATTATACGATGGCACCAAAATTCGTTGATAATCGAATCAGAATTCGAACCACCACAAACTGAAATGAGTCGAATTGTTGATGATTTACATTGTTTCCACCGTTGTCGGCACAAGGACCATGGTGAGGTGGATCTCGCGTCTTGCTATGACTCCATGGAGAAAGGTAACAGGTCTTGCAAATTCACGAACACCCGGTAGACCGAACGAGAGGAAAGGAAGAAGGGGTCGGCGATTGGAATTTCGAATGGGGGGTTTTGATGTGAAACCACGAGAGAGGTCGACGAGAGGTAAGGAGACGGCCGGAAATCCGCATGCGAGTGAGAGAGACGACCAAGGGAAAAGAAGGAAACGTTTGAGTGAGAGATATCTTGAGATAAACAAGAGAGAGCGAGGCCACAAAAGGAATTGATGGATGGCGCGCTGATGCTCTCGTGTAAGCTTCATTGTTTTTATTTATTTATTTTTCCAAAAAAGGATTTAAGTGGCCTAAGATGTTAGCCCAGCTATTTTTTTCACCTTACCAACCAATCTTGCACCATCTTTTCTAAATTAGAATTTAGTTTTTTTTTCTTTTTTAAATCTTTTACAATAAATTTTTAGGTGTAATTTATTATCTTTGATTAGATGTTAATATTATTTTGATCTTGAAATTTCAATCATAACTGATTAACGGAAGTTCTATTTAATTAGAATTTTATGAAATTTTTTGTTGATTAAAAGAAACCTCGTTTGTTTAGTTAGGATCCTAATTTGATAATTTAATTGCTAAAATTCTAGGTACCCAACAGTGGATGTTATCACGAATGTTATGACATCCACTATAACACAGACTACATAACTTAATGACCAACTATAAATGAAAACCGTAAATAAGACAAGTAATTGCAAACCACACCTACATCTGAGGGCTACCAAGCTAGGGAGGAAATTCACTATTAGTAGAATTAATTCAGAGTCAAACAACCAGTTTGCACTCTTCACTTAAGACCTACCCAATGACACTTCATCCTAACACTAGACCAGAGTTACCAACTCACTCCCCCTCAATCACATCAGTGATATCAACCAATTCAAAGTTACAAATAAACTTGAAGACACCCTTCAAACACACCTTGATCTAGCTTCACAACTTTGATCAAGTGACACAACACTCTTACTTAAAATCTTAGAGTGACACATTTAACAGACAACTTAAGAACTCTAGACCAGTGCAATCATACAACAGATAATTTCTTGGTTTACAAGTATTCCTAAGACACACAAAATCACATGAAGAACATAAATCTTCACTCACAAATACACGTTCTCTAAAACCCTGTCAAGAACTGCCTTCAAAAAGGATTGCTTCTTCTGTATATATAGGCAACATACAGTCCTTGGGTGTAACACCCTTCTAAACCCCACGGAAAATATAGGAATAATCAGAGTAAATAATCATGCATTCACAGAAGGGCGTCACACTTAACTTTCAAACAATATACATTCACAATTCAATACCATCATCACATTTATCACAATTCAGTCAATTATATATATATCACAACATATATATAATTCACCATTCATTCATATACATCACAAGGTATATTTATTCACAATAAACATATTCATCACTCCACATAAACATTTACAATTATGTTTATTTACCAATACACAACTCATGATGATAAATGCAACCCATAGAGACCAACTCACGACTCTATGCAGATACACATGCGGTACCGACTCATTCAGCAGGTTCAATTGAAGAACCAAATGGAACCATCGCTCGTTACCGAAGCAACTCCCCGTCGGGCCTACGATGTTCACCCATTGGTCACACCCCACATGGGCACATGATGTTTCAGGATTGCTCACACCCCACACGGGAACACAATCGTTATGCAGATTCAACGCAGAATCAATCAGCACAAGAATGTATGTCATGATGCTTCACATGCAAAATGACTCCATACACTTCTTGAAATGCATACATATTCATAATGTTTTCATGCATTTTCATCTCATCTAATCTCACACAATCATCATACATTCATAATGCATGTTCCATATTGTATTCATCATTTATCTCATTCTATCGCATACAATCAATATGCATTCAAACCAATTATGCCAAACGGCAACCGAATGCTCTAATTATTTAAGCCTCACTACTGAAAATAATTAATCTCGATTAATCGGTAAAATCGGCTAAAATCAGCTAAAAATAATATTTCTCTCTCCAAGTTATAGAACATATTATTAGCTTCAGTTGGATATAAAGAACGACAAAATTCGATAAACGGTGAAGAAGTTATAAATTTTCAAAGTTTCGAAAGATAATATTTTCTCACACTTACAATGTTAACCGGTTAACACACCCAGATTTTCAAAATCTTGGTGCATTAACACTTCATTAATCGGTTAACAGATATGGTTAACCGGTTAACGGCTCCAAAAACTCAGTTTTAAGGCTATTTTTATACCGTTAATCGGTTAACCCAAAGTGTTAACCGGTTAATGCCTGGAATTTTGGGAAAACAAGGTTACGGGTTTGTGCCCAAAACCTCCAAAAACCTGACCGATTTAATTATTTTCTCCCGATTAAATACCTACTCATCATTACTAATCATATAGTAACAATTTAGGATTATAAAATGCAAATTCTACGACTTCCGATTTTCATCCAAAATCTTAACCTCCAATTGTCCAAAAATGTCAAAAGTCACAAATTCAACCAAATTCAATCAAACGAAATCTAATAATCACGGCTAAACATTACCCGACTAAACTATGCAATTTATTTCGAGTTTCATCCGCGAAAACATCGGTTTCTATCGATTAAACTCATTTCTGCCCTAAAATGGAAAATGAGTAAAAACTCTCCAACAATCCAAACCAACTCAACAAACACATACATAATCATACACATTGATAGAATAATAAGATTTCACACCCTTAACTTGATTAATCAGAAGCTAGAAGACATTCTTGAGCTTTCCAAGCTTTTCCTTCTTTTCCTTCTCTTTTCCCCTCGTCCTCTTTCTTTCTCTTCTCTTTCTCTTATGTTACTATCATTTCCTTTTCCTTCCACTTTTCCTTATATATCTTTCCCTTCTATTTCTCTCTAATATATTTCTTCTCTCAAAATATCTACCAATTCCTTTAAATAATCATCCAATAATTTCAATAAATCAATTAATTAACATAAATAATTAATTAATGAAAATTGGGTTGTTACAACCCTCCCCCACTTAAAAGATTTTCGCCCTCGAAAATTATCTCAATGAACAGAGTCAGATACGACTCTCTCAACTGGTCTCGCACTCCCAAAGCCAACATTCTCCAGATGGTCCTCCCAACTGCCTTCACCAAAGGAACCTCTTTACCTCGAAGTTGCTTCTCGTTCATCAATCTGAACTAGCAATGCCTCAATAGTCAAATCCTCTCTCACTTGTACACCATCTATCTGAATGAATGCACTTGCACTTCCTCAACTTAGGCACATGACACATCATGTAAATTCACAAGCGACAGCGGTAAAACAATCTAACATGCTACTTCCCCCACGCTTCCGTTGCGCCACTCTGATACAATTCAACAAAACACGGTGTGTGCTTTCGAGACTTCAAAGCTCGACCAACACCAGTCACCACTTTAACTCTTAAAACACGTCCTTTCTTGGATCTTCTTGATCTTTTTAGTCGTCTCTTACACAATCCTCAGGTCCGAGCACAACACTCTCGCCTGAATCATATTAATGCAAAGGAGTCCTACACCTCCTACCATACAAAGCTTCCTACGGTGCCATTCCGATACCTGAATGATCACTGTTATTTTAGGTAATTCAATCAATGATAATTAACTATTCCACGATCCACCTTGATCCAACACACAAGCTCTCCACAAATCCTCTAAAGACTGGATAGTTCTCTCTATCCGTCCATCCGTCCACAAATGATAGGCAGAGTTCAACTTCAACATGGTACTCAAAGCATCTGCAAATCCTCCCAAAATCTCCCAATTAAAATCATATCCCTCAATTTCTCCAGAAAACCCAACACAAAATCCATGGGAATACTATCCGATTTCCACTCTGAAATATTCAACGGTTGCATCAGACCCAACGGTCTCTGACGTTTATTCTTCGACTTTCGACAAGTCTAACCAGCATATACCAACTCAACAATTTCTCTCCTCATCTATGGCCCTCAAAATATTTTCCTCAAATCCAGTTACATCTTCATAGCACTGAGATGGATGCATCCATCTACCTCAATACTCTTATTCCACTCAATAATATCTAAAACACAAATTTTATCACGACATCTCATGATACCATTTCCATTAATCCAAAAATCATCCCTTCGACTTTAATTCATCAAACTCAACCATTCTACCAACTAAAACCAGAGTTGTGACCTTATCGAATCTCATCAAGAATACCTCTAGTAAGGTTCAACATACTAAGCTTAACTCCATAAGAAGTCTCTTAACAAACCAAACTCATATCACAAAATTGCTCAATCCGTTCTAACTCTTCTCACCATCATCATCAGTATATGCAAGATTTCCAAGTCAATGCATAAGCTACCACGTTTGCTTCACCCGAATGGTAATTCAATCCAAAACCATAATCCTTCAGGAGTCCCAATCATTTTCTCTGCCTCATATTCAACTCTTCCAAATTAAACAAATACCTTAAGCTCTTGAGATCACCGACCATTTCAAATCTCACACTAACCAATTGAAGCCTCCAACTCCGGCACAAACAGAACAATAACCAACTCTAAATCACTTGTTAGATAGTCCCTCGTATGTACTTTAAATTTTCTCCAAACATAACTAGACCCGTTGATGTTGCACTTAACATATCTCCCAATTATATCAATAAAGCATCACAAAACACAACGAATAGTTCTGTCGGATTTGGCAAAATCAACACACGAGCTGTTGACAGCTCTCCCAAAATTCTTTGAACTTCTTTCACAGTGGCATATAACTTCTTCTTCTCCAACACTGATAACTCAAGTTCCTGATGCTCAACATGATCCTCTATACTCTTTGAATATATCAAATGTCATCGGTTAACACAACCGCAAACTTGTCCAATAAGAATGGAAAATCCTATTAAATCGTCTGTAGTCCACCCAAAGTCTCATAGAACCTTCTTTCTTCTTAACCAATAAAACGGGTGCACCCCACAGTGACACACTCGGACGAATAAACCTCTCCTCAAGTTGACTCTTCAACTCTTGAAATATTTAAATGCCTGATTATACCAATATTGCATTCCACCTCTGACCTTATCTAATAATTAACAGAGGTCACCGTCCCCTTTAATATAATCGACCTCACACTCTGTTGTCTTAGCACACGCACACCAGACACAAGTTTCAAAACCACTCAATCAATTTTAATTCCTTGATGTTGCGGTGGAAATAGGATCACAAACTATTAATGAGTTTGAATCGCAATTCAATTCACAACCGCTCTTTGATTTATCCGAAGGAAAAGGTCAAAAGAGGGAAAACCTATTTTGCATCGTAAACACAATGCGGGGAAAGATCTAGGGTTCGGGGGTTGGTTAAATTTAGGGAAGGTATTAGCACCCTAAACTTCTGTAGTACTCTACAGGAACCTTTTGTTCAATGCTTACTATTTGCTTTATTCGTTTGCTTAAGGTATATGTACAAAGGATTAGAAGTGAGAAAAGAGACCTAAGAGGTTAATTCTAAGTTTACTCGGCAAGACATCGCATCTTGTGCCTACGTATCCTTACGGGAGTGGAATCAGAGTAATCGTAGTTCCCCTCAATAGGGAGGTTAGAGACTTCTTGACTGTGGTCAAGGTCTCAAGGGGAATAAACATGTCTTAAGGACACGCTTACGTGGAGTGTAGGAACTCCAAATTTCTACGTTGAAATGTTAAGTTGAAATTAGGGTTAAATTAGGGATTCCACGGCGGGAAACCCTAAAATGAGCGCGGCGGCTCTTTGACCTAATGCTAGGGGTAAAATTGTAATTTTGCCTACGGCGAGGCGCTTGTGGAAAATTTAGGGTCTGCAAGGTGAAAGGGTTTGAAGTTGAGGACTATCGGCGCGGCGGCCAAAAGCTAGACCTAACCTTCGGATGTGTGTAGTGTGATTGGAATATTCGATGAGTGTGTGAGATAATTGAATTATGCAGACTTTTAAATGCGGAAACGTAAATGCGATTGTTAAGATTCGCAAGGTTACAGATAGGAGCAGATACAATAGGATAATGAAAATTTGAATTAAAAATACACAAAAATAACTACTGGCAGCGTAACAAGCTACAGAACGAGGAAACACTGTTAATAAACCGAATCAGACAGTCAACGGATGAATTATGAGACAAAAGTGCAAGATCGGAGATTTTTTTTTATTGCTTATGCGTAATGAGTTAAAAAAATATTAAAATAAAAAAAGGATTAAGTTTAATTTTTTAAAAACAAAATAGTTTAATTTAACTATCTAAAAAGTTTTTATTTTTTATGTTATCATTTTCTAAAAGAGTTTAAGCTAGATTTTTTTTAAAAAAAAGTTTAAATTATATTATTATTTTTTTTAAAAACAAATGTTTAATTTTTAGAAAAAAGGTTTTAATAAAAATTTAAAAATAATAAACAAATAAACAAATAAAATATAAAATAAAATAAAATAAAAGAGGGTTGGGCCGGGTATCACTTCCGGACCCAACCCAAACGGATCACAAATTGGAAGGGGATTAGGGTTCCCCCCCCAGAACCCTAACGGCGCACATCTTTTCCCTTCTTCTCATATTATCGTTCCTCTTCTCTTTCTTCTTCCTCGATGCTCTCTTCTTCCTCACGCCGTGACCTTCTCTGTTCCTGAAACGAACCACGAAACTATGTGAGATAATACGTTTACCTTTGACTTGGCCGATGATGCTGAAGCTGAGGCCGTGGAGTTGATTGCCCGTCGTTCTTTGTGAACGATGAAGGTGATCTCTCTGATGTTATGGATTCGCGTTCAGTGATGGTGATCTCTGAGCGATGATGACGATTGCTTCGTCTGAGCTCACGCTGTTTAAGGTTTTCTGCGTGCGATTTCTTCGCTAGGGTTTCTCCTCCTTCGTATCAGGTTGTATCTCTCTCTTTATATACGCTTTACTTTTTGGGCTTTCAATCTGTATTGGATTTGTATTGCTCTGAGATTTGATTTCGTGTTGATGCGATTTGATTTTGATTTTCCAGATTGAGTTCTAATGCGATGCTTTCTGAGACGATTGGGATCTCAATTCCTTTTTCTGGTATGAACTTGATACTAGTTCGTTGATTGATCCAAAATACATTCCACTGGGATATGATTTGGTTCTTGCTGATACATGATTGGATCCTATTTCTCCTCTTAGGATTTGATTGGGATTTCTCTTGATACGATTCTGAACTCGTTTTGATTCACTTGATACGATTTATTCCATCCCTGATTCGATGTCAAATTTGTTTTCTGTCTTTCTCTGATATAGTTTGCCCTACTCCTTCATACCTTCCTTTTCCAGAATTCCTAGATTGATTCGATTTTGTTGGATTTTTGCAGATGGATTGGATTGCCTTTGGATTTCTGTTGACCTGTTGGATATCTGAATTAATTCGAACTGATTTGCTTGATTTCGAACTGATTTGTTTTTGGACTGATTTGTTTGATTGATTCAGATTGGGAATCAAAATCTTTCTATTGTTTTTCTGATATGATTTGCTTTCAGATTGGATTGATTGATATCTGATTTTGATTCACAGAATTCCTTGAAGGATTCGTTTTTCTGCTCTGTTATCGATCTCGAACTGATTCATTTTTGATTGATTCATTTCTTTGATGCAGCTCAGATTCTCTTCCTCTTCTTCTTTCAGAGAGGGCTTGATGTTGTGTTGGTCTTAGCCGCCGAGACGGGTACGCGGTAATGATGACGATGAGTCTGAACCATTTGGAGTAGTACGCTACAATCCTAGTTTTGCTTATGTTACTGCTTCTGATTGAATTGGTGGGGACGATTAGCTATTATGTTGAGCTGGGCCGTGTACTTGTTTGTTTGTGGCTACCCCTGTGATTTTGCCGTACATCTGTTTCGTCTTGGTTAACTGGATTTTTATTCTGATTCCATTTGAACGGCTTCGGGATAAACTGGAACATGCTTCTCTGATTTGCTCGAACTCAATTCTTCTGATAAGGGTTGTTGTGTTCGCCTCACTTGCTACCTGTTTGTGACTGATATTGATTGTACCGCTGTTGGTATTACTAATGGCTGCTCTTGAAATTGTTTGCAGATGCCAGTCGATTTGTTTTGCTTGCAATTGATACCTGCAGATGTTGAACTGGTGTTGCTCGCTGTGTTGCAGTCGGCGTTGTTTGCAACTGATATCTGTTGCTGCTATTGCTTATAGCTCAGAAATTGCTATTGTCGGGGGGAACTTGAAACGGTGATGATGATTCTTGAATCTGAACCGTTTCTTAGAGGCTATTGTTGCAATGTTGGTGCTTGCGAATGATGCTTGCTCGTAGCTGATATTGTTGAGGTGAAAAAACTTATTGTTGTTGCACTGTGATGCTTACAGCTGATACTACCCTGTTATTGCAGGTTGTAATTCGTGTTGCTTCTCTTGGTTTGCTGTAGTTGATATTGGTTCTATGATTTTGTTGCCTGTTTGTTGTGTGTCTCATTCTTCTGCACATGGCTCAGAACTGATGCAGCTTGATACCATATTTTGGTTTCTCTTGTTCTGCTGTGGACTTGATTTTCATTCTGTTTGGTACAGATTTGTTTCTTTTGGTGGCTATTCCTACCTGTATTGGCGCGAACCCCTTCCTAGTTTTGTTTTATGCTTTGAGTTCTGATGATGCTTATGTTTTTTCAGATATTGGAAGTTTTGAAATCAAAGTGACTCAGACCTGCCGGCATCCGGGTCTGAATCAAAACTTGCCTATGTTGCCTTATTCTCGTATCAGTCTGGAAATCCAATCGCGGCAAAACGAATCAGCCCCACTTCTTTTATTTTCTCTATCTCTCGGATGCCCCTTACGATAAGAACAATAACTACCTGATCTGACGCCGGTGGCTTCAGATTGGTAACGGGAGTAGGATGCGGCTTTAGTCGTACCCTCCCGACACTCGATGATGATAATGTTCTGAGAGTGTCAAACAATCTTCTAACCTCTTTTCCTGTGGTTTGTTTTTGCTTTGATGTGCAGGTGATCAAGAGTTGCGTGAAGAACTCAAGGGAGGACCAATGAAGAAACTTGTAGTTTTTTCTCTTTTTAGGACTTTAGGACCTAGAGTAGATACCCATTGTAAATGTATAATCCTTTTGTAAATGAAAGATCATCATGAATAAAATCCAAAAAATTACTTCCATTTCATCTTGTAATTCTAGATGTTTATGAAATAAAATCCAGTAGATATTCATTTCTATTTTCTCAATTATGAATTTAAATATCCATGAATAAACATCCATAAATTATTTAAATTCAACTTTGATTTGTGGCTTATGAATATTCATGAATAAAAGCTTCACAACTATTAAAACTTAACCTCTCCTTGGCCTTTTATACATGATATCCCGCCCTATGATTATATCCAAACAAATTCACATTAAAAACCTCGTTGATCACATCACTTCTCAAAATAACCTTAACAGTATCCATTTCCTTTTCAACCCAACTTTATAAAAAGAAACAAAACTGTTTGGAAATGTTTCAGAATCAAACAAAGCACGGCCCCCGAGTCCAATCATATTTCTGACAAAACATACTGGCACCTTGACCCAAATGGCAAATAAATGCCTCCGAACGTAATAACAGCCCTTTTTTCAAGAAATTAGCAGAATTTGCGTGAAACGACCAAAATACCCCCGAGACCCAATCTGCAAAACAAAAAACCTTCATAACTTGTTAGTGATTAGCAAATGCACATATGAGATGATATGCGAGATGACTGACTAAATATAAGGGTAAAATTTGGGGTATTACAGTTGCCCCTATTTAAATAGCTACGCCGGACGATTTGAGTGATAGAGACTCGAGGAATCATGGTGGAGAGATTTAAATATAGATAACCGAAAATTTTGCCCTTATATGCGATGATATGCAATGTTATGGACAAAACTGGACCGACTTAATGCAGATGACGCCCTGAATATGATATGCTGCGTATGCTGGAATAATGAATGCGAAAATGCTGACGAACATGACGACACTGGGGAAAATGACGCGCTGAGACACAGTACATCACTAGGGAATTCTAAAAAAATGATAGTCCACTGGTGCGAATGACCAATTGTCACTTTTTAGAAAAAGAACGAGATCCTCGAATGGAGATGGTACCTGTGAGACGGCCTCCACTTGGGAATCTAAAAATAAAACTGGATCACGTACGATTGTAAGATCGATTACAGAATGCTGGAGCATTGAGCAAAGAATAACATCCAAGCCTTTGTAACCTATCCCTCGTGACAAGATCAAACAGACTTTTCGGAACTCCGTAACAAATATGCAGGGTAAAGACCGGCTGAACGCCAAAATAAATGGGCTTTGATGGGAAATGCCCTGATAAGCTTCTCGCGGGAGAACTGTCACTTATCGTTGGAAGGGATTTATGTGCAAAAAATGGATAAGCACTCAAATAAAGAGGCTGCTGTTTATCTGATAAATAAATCCTCTCGCATTTAAGGTCGGCGCCTGGAATACGATTTTGATTCCTCTTTTACTGAAGGATAAATGTTTTCTCGAAAAAAAAAAAAAAAAAAAAAGGTAAACTGAATTTCCTCATACTTTCAGAATGAGACTGGCTGACTGAATTTACTCATACTTCAGCATCGTGCTCTTCTGAATATGAAACTGAATGACTGAAGATACTCATATTTCAGAATCGTGCTCTCCTGAATATGAAACTGGATGACTGAAGATACTCATATTTCAGAATCGTGCTCTCCTGAATATGAAACTGAATGACTGAAGATACTCATATTTCAGAATCGTGCTCTCCTGAATATGAAACTGGATGACTGAAGATACTCATATTTCAGAATCGTGCTCTCCTGAATATGAAACTGGATGACTGAAGATACTCATATTTCAGAATCGTGCTCTCCTGAATATGAAACTGGTCAAACCTCCCCGTAACTCAAGATCGTGCTCTCCTGAATACGAATTGGTTCGTACCTCAAGACGGCAGGTAAATGGAAGCCCAACTGCTCTATGGAGATGGCCATTGGCTGCGAGTCGTGACGAGGATATGATCGACCTCTTAGGTGAGAAATGTTGTATATTGATGCTGTAAGACGTAGGATTGTAATAATAAATTATCCAGGCATGAACTGGCATGTACCTGTAAGAGATTGTAGCTGATTTTCTTGAAAGATAGTGCAAAATAAATGCACGTCCGGGTACAGTGATAAACCTCTCAAGCGAGATAGTCGCGTATCTGTCATGGTATGGTGAAAACCTTCAGAAGGTGCAAAATAAATGCACGTCCAGTTGGGATTGACGACCGACAAGACTGAGGTTCAATCTAGGATCGAGCTAGAAAGAAAACTGGTAATCAAGACTCCATCGAGGGAATGATCTCGAAGGGTAGATATCTTATCCTGGCGAGGAAAGATAGCTGAAGTAACCGTCATCCACGAGGATCTAGCTCTGTGGGGAAACTGGAAACGCATATGTATTTTATGCTTAGGGCTGACAATCTATTTGGAGAGAATGGACGAACCCAGTTACTCGGTGGTAACAACCAAATGATGGTGAAACGCAATGATCCTGTGAATGCTAATGCATATGTTAGTGTGAATGTATGTTAATGTTTATGAAATGAGTATGTAATGAGTATGTAATGAATATGTAATGAATATGTAATGAATATGTAATGAATATGTAATGAAATATGTACTGAATATGTAATGAATATATAACGAAATAGGCATGTGATGCTTAGGCCCTTGCGTATGCTGACGAAACAGACTAGAGACGGGACGAGAGATGAAATAAACATCTCGACGGAAATACCCCGCGTTCTCTGCAACCAATACGTCAATCATGGGTAAGAAAGATCAATGGTAGAACCAAGTCTGGTTTAAAAGTTCTGAATTCTCTGGGGAGAAGATAATCTGCTCGGGCGTACAGTATCACGTCTTCACATGGGGAGAAGAAAACCTGAGGGACACTTTTAAGTTACCCCAAGAAGAAGTTGTCAGCTTATAGTCTCTCTGGGGACTATCACTGGGCGATGGTTTGAAAGCGTTTCTGCAATAATGACATTTCCGGGGAATGAAGAGATCCTGTCGGAATTTTCACTAGTCAAAGTAATTTATTACATTTCAAATTTGTTTGTTTTTTGAAAAACAGTTTTGAAAAATCTACAATGCACCTTTCATTCTCAAATTTTAAGAATAAACGCATTTTGCATAACAATAGAAAATAAAGAGCAATGCACCAAGGAATGTAAGTAACGAGATGGTATCTTTTATTAAAGGGTGGCTGCTTGCTGAAGGCATAGCTCCACAGATGATTACATTTTGAACTTGGCAACATGGGAAAAAGGTTATATTGAATCTAATGACACCTACTGTCACTAATAACTAAGACTAATCCAGAATCCTGCTTTGGGCAAGGATGAAAGAACTGAAACATGGCTCTCATGCGGAAAGTGTGTTTGAGATAATCAGTGTCTTCTGATGCAATGAAATGCCTTTGTCCCTAACTTTTGCCTGGACCGCCCTTTCGGGTTTTCAATCCACCGGGACGCTCTTTTTTGCCTAAGCCGCCCCTTCGGGTTTTCAACTTAGCGAGCTTTTTATTATTATTATTATTATTTTTTTTTTCCAACCCTTACTTTTGCCTAAGTCGCCTTTTGCAGGTTTTCGACTTAGCGGGTTTTTAGGCATAATATTTTCGGACTGCATCAGAATTCACGGGATGTGCTAGTTCTTCACCGTCCATTGTCGTAAGTATTAGAGATCCTCCGGAGAAGACAGTCTTTACAACGAATGGGCCTTCATAATTGGGCATCCACTTTCCACGTATATCTTTGTGTACTGGCAAGATCTTTTTGAGTACGAGCTCTCCTTGACGGAACTCACGGATACGAATCTTCTTATCAAACGCTCTTTTCATCCGTTTCTGATATAATTGCCCATGGCGCATGGCTGTCAAACGCTTCTCGTCAATGAGATTCAACTGATCCAATCTGTCTTGAACCCACTCAGCTTCCTCAAGTTCAGCTTCCATTAACACTCTTAGCGAAGGTATCTCTACTTCGATGGGGAGCACGGCGTCCATTCCATATACCAGTGAGAAAGGGGTTGCCCCTGTCGAAGTTCTCACTGAGGTTCTGTATCCATGCAAAGCAAACGGTAACATCTCATGCCAATCTTTGTAAGTCACAACCATCTTTTGCAGGATCTTCTTGATATTCTTATTCGCAGCTTCAACGGCCCCATTCATTTTAGGACGGTACGGAGAAGAATTGTGGTGAGTGATCTTGAAGTTGTCACACAGCTCTTTCATAGTCTTATTATTCAGATTGGTGCCATTGTCAGTTATTATCCGGCTTGGGACTCCATAACGGCAGATAATCTCTTTCCTGATGAAACGGGCAACCACTTGCTTGGTCACGTTGGCGTAGGAGGCAGCCTCTACCCACTTGGTGAAATAATCAATAGCAACGAGAATAAAACGATGACCGTTAGAAGCCTTCGGCTCGATTGCCCCAATCATGTCAATGCCCCACATAGAGAACGGCCATGGTGAAGACAAAACCTGCAACGGTGACGGAGATACATGCATTTTATCAGCATAAATTTGGCACTTATGGCATTTTCTAGCGTATTGGATGCAGTCGGCTTCCATGGTTAACCAGTAGTACCCAGCCCTTAACATCTTCTTGGACATAGCATGACCATTGGCATGGGTTCCGAAGGTCCCCTCATGAATTTCCTGCAGTAACATGTCCGCTTCCCGTTTTTCAACACATCTGAGCAGGACCATGTCGTGATTTCTCTTGTATAACATGCCATTACTGATAAAGAATTTGGACGCCAGTCTTCTCAATGTCTTTTTGTCCAGACCAGTAGCACCATCGGGATATTCCTGCTTGACGAGATAGTTTTTGATATCGTGAAACCAAGGCTTTTCATCCACCTCAACTTCTTCGACCATCTGACAATAAGCGGGCTCAACCTTGCGCTCAATATGGATAAGAGGTGCTTCATTAACGAATTTAACTTTCCACATAGATGCTAACATGGCTAATGCATCAGCTACGTGATTCTCGGATCTAGGAACATGCTCGAACTCTATCTCATCGAAATACTTGATCAGCTCAATAATATAGTCTTTATAAGGGATTAACTTCTCATTCTTCGTTTCCCATTTGCCTTGTACTTGGTAAATAACCAAAGCTGAGTCACCACTTACTTTAAGAAGTTTGATTCGGAGGTGAATCGCCGCTTCGAGGCCGAGGATACACGCTTCATACTCTGCAACGTTGTTAGTACACTCAAAGTCCAACCTTGCGGTAAATGGGGTAAATCCACCCTTTGGGTTCATCAAAACGGCACCTATACCATGCCCATTGAAATTTGAGGAACCATCAAACATCATCTTCCACCAAAGACCTGGTTCTGGACCTTCGCTCGGATCTGGCTCTTCGCAATCTCTTTTAATCAACAAAATATCTTCATCAGGAAAATCGAGCTTAAGAGGTTCATAATCTTCAACTGGCTGGTCTGCAAGATAATCAGATAAAATACTACCCTTAATCGCCTTCTGGGGTACATACTGGATGTCATATTCGGATAACAACATGTGCCAACGGGCTAGCCTCCCGGTTTGAGCAGGTTTTTCAAAAATGTACTTGATCGGATCCATTTTGGAAATCAATAGCGTGGTATGACAGACCATATACTGCCGAAGGCGCTTAGCGGCCCATGCCAATGCACAACAAGTTTTTTTTAATGGCGAGTATCTGTTTTTGCAATCGGTAAACTTCTTGCTCAGGTAATAAATCGCATGTTCCTTTTTCCCGGTCTCATCATGTTGTCCAAGCACACAACCCATAGACTTCTCGAGGACAGTAAGGTACATAAACAACGGTCTTCCAGGTACGGGCGGGATCAGAATAGAGGGATCTTGCAAATAACCCTTAATCTTCTCGAACGCTTTCTGACAATCAGGGTTCCACTCAACTGTCTGCCCCTTGCAAAGCAACTTGAATATCGGCTCACAAGTAGCGGTCATATTAAAGATAAACCTGGAAATGTAATTCAGACGTCCCAGAAAACCCCTAACTTGCGTCTCTGTTCGCGGAGCCGGCATATCTTGAATGGCTCGGACTTTGTCAGGATCCACCTCAATCCCTCGCTGGCTAACAATGAAACCAAGCAATTTTCCGGATCTGACACCGAAGGTACATTTTGCAGGATTCAATTTCAACTGATATTTCCTGAGTCGTTCAAACAGCTTCACCAAATGGTCTAAATGCTCCTCTTCACTCTGAGATTTGGCTATCATATCGTCCACATACACCTCAATCTCTTTGTGCATCATATCATGAAAAAGAGTGGTCATAGCACGTTGGTAAGTTGCCCCTGCGTTCTTTAAACCGAAGGGCATGACTTTGTAGCAGAAAGTTCCCCAAGGAGTAATGAAAGTAGTCTTCTCTCGATCATCGGGATCCATCTTGATCTGATTATAGCCGGAGAAACCATCCATAAATGAGAACAACGCAAAACTGGCTGTATTGTCTACCAGTGTGTCAATGTGTGGCAAAGGGAAATCGTCTTTCGGACTTGCTTTGTTCAGATCCCGGTAGTCTACACACATCCTAACCTTACCGTCCTTCTTAGGTACTGGCACAATATTGGCAACCCAATCTGGATATTTTGCGACTGCCAAGAAACCTGCGTCCAACTGCTTTTTAACCTCATCTCGAATCTTCAAAGCCATGTCGGGTCTCGTTCTTCGAAGCTTTTGTTTGATAGGCGGACAATCTGGCTTAAGCGGCAACTTGTGAACAACAATATCCGTGTCTAGGCCCGGCATATCTTGATACGACCACGCAAACACATCAACATACTCTTTTAACAACTCAATCAACCTCGGCCTAATCTCCGTCCCAAGCATTGCACCAATCTTGACCTCTTTCTTGCTCTCATCTGTACCGAGATTAATTAAGTCCACCTGCTCTTTATGCGGTTGAAGCTCTGTGTACTCGTACTCAATCAATCTTGTCAGTTCCGCAGGTACTTCAAAATCTTCTTCACCCTCGTCTTCAGCTTGATTGATGGGTGCATCCCAGTCAGGAGTGTCAGTAAGGTCATTGGATCCAACAAGGTTTACGATATCTCTGCATGATGGAAGGCTTACTTAATTAAAATGCTCGCGGATATGTAAGAATGAAATGCTGTTTTTTTTTTTATTATTATTTTTTTTGAAGAAAGGTTGCCAATTTCATTTTTAAAAGTGAAAACAAAAAACGCAGATGAACAAAGTGGAATTGAACAAAATACTTTTATTAATATCTTTTTATGAATGAAAGGTGGCCCGACAAAACGACCCTATAGCCTTGGGTAGAGCTACAGATTTTTATTTGAAAATGTAAATGAAACTTAAAAGAAGCAATTACTTTGACGAGGGAAAAATAACAGGGATCTCTACGGCCTCCCAGTTGTTCAAAACTGCATCACCCTTAAACACCAGGTTGCTCAGCTCTTCATTTTCTTCACAGTCGCTGATGGCATTGACTTGGAAACCTCCGCTGACAAATACTTCTTGGATAACCTTTGGACGCCCTTCGACAGTGGTGGCAGCTCCATTCTGAGTTGGTTTGTAACCCAACCCAGAGCGATCAGTCTTGGTCTTGACATCAATTACCTCTCCCCAACCTTCAGGAATGCCCCTGTCAATTGTTGATTTGGTACTCTTCAGAGATGCAAAAGATGGATTACCCTGACCCATTGTTTCTTCGACTTCCAGCAGAACAGCATTGGCGATCTCAAGTGCTTGAAAGGAAATGTCTAAAGCATTCTCATCGGCCTCGATGTAACGGAAAGAAGACAGGTTGCTGACCATCAGATCTTCCTCACCGTGTATAATAACCAACTTTCCATCGATCACGAACTTCATCCTTTGATGTAACGTTGAGGTCACTGCCCCAGCGGCATGGATCCACGGCCTTCCGAGTAAACAGCTGTAGTTGGGATTAATGTCCATGACTTGAAACGTGATATTAAAAACTTGCGGACCAATCAGGATAGGAAGCTCAACCTCCCCCATTACCGACCGGCGAGAGCCATCGAAAGCCTTGACAACCAAAGGAGTAGGTTTCAACCCAGTCTCTTTACAAGCCAACTTATCAAGAACCCTCTTGGGTAGGACATTCAGAGAAGAACCGGTGTCCACTAGTACTCTCGCTAAATTGTCCTCTTGACATTTTACCGATATATGTAAAGCACGATTATGGTTCGGACCCTCCTTCGGTAACTCTTCATTGCTGAAACTGAGGGTGTTACAGGCGGTCAAATTGGCAATCACACTATCAAACCGACTGGTGCTAATATCTTGATCCACATGCGCTTGAGTCAAAACCTTCTGCAAGGCCATCCTATGAGCGGGTGAATTCATTAACAGAGATAGAATTGAGATCTTGGAAGGAGTCTGATGAAGTTGGTCAATAACTTTATAGTCACTTCTCTTGATGATCCTCAAAAACTCGGCATCTTCATTATCCGTAACGGCTCCCTTACCTTTGTCTTTGGCAGGCATTGGGATACTAGCTGTCTCCTTTAGGTGGATCCTTATTAGAATGGGGAGTGTACACACGGCCACTGCGAGTCATCCTGCTTGCCTCTGCGATATTGGTCACAGTGTCCTTAACCTCTTCATTTGGAATAACCTTCCCAGACTCCTTGTCAATCATCGTCACGTCGTATTTCCAAGGCACGGCTTTAGGATCACTGAAAGGAAACGGACTCGGTCTTCGAATAACTATAGGCTTAGGCTGATTCACTTCAGGGATATACGACCTCGGCATATCGAACACGAGATTGGCGGAGCCTGCCCCTGATAAATTAAACACTGGTACCTTACCCTTTGATTCAGGCTGATGGAAGACAGGCTCAACCACAGCGACCTCATCCTTCTTGGCTTGGCTTGTCACTTGTAAAACACCCTCATTAATTAGCCTCTGAACATCATTCTGAACCAACACACAACCCTTAGTACTGGCTTCACAACTTACACATGCAACGTGAGAAGTATCTACTAAACCAGCTTCAAACAGTTTCGAATGGAACATTTTGAGAGGAGTCTTAATCTGTTCAACATCAAGGGCATAACCTTCTTCCGAATCAGCACCAATGGCATTGACACTCTCATGGTTAGGAAAAGGGTTCTTTTTAACATTTGGTTGAGGATCTTCAAATGACAAAATCTTCTTTTCCAATAGATCCCTGACAATATTTTTGAGAGCGTAACAATTCTCCAGATCATGACCAGGCGCACCCTCATGAAATAAACAATGAGCAGCGGCGTTGTAATTGGCGGGTAGAGGATTAGGAGGCGGACCCAAAGCCCGAGTAGTGATGAGACCTTGCTTGACCAAAGAGGGATACAACTCGGTGAAGGTCATCGGAATCGGCGGACAGGGCTTATACGTTCTTCTGTTCGGCATATTCTGGCGAGGAGCCGGACTCTTTGGCTGTTGAGGAGCAGGAGCGTTGGGCGCCTGTAGGTAGTTGACAGGAGGCGGATAAACAGGAGGTTGTTGCATAGGTTGATACATGGGAACCTGTTGATTGAAAGAAGGTGTAATAGCTGCCACATAGGGTTGTTGAGCATACTGGACTAGGTACCCTTGAGGTTGAGCATAACCTTGCGGATGCCGATAAAAGCGTTCCCTTGGTCTACCAGAGGATATAGCATTAGTCTCACTCTATTTCTTTTTCTAGGAGCTATACGGAGGTTTCTTCGGCTGATCCTTAGAAGTACCATGGTTATTTGTCATTTTACCACTCTTCATACCCGATTCAATCTTGACACCCACAGCAACGATGTCGGAGAAATTTGAAGTCACACTACCCACCATTCTCTCGTAAAATTCTGGACGAACCGTGTCGACAAACCAATCAGCTAACTCTTTCTCGGTCAAAGGAGGTTCTACCTGTGAAGCAGTCTCTCTCCACCTTTGAGCATACTCTTTGAATGACTCAGAATTCTTTTGTGACATACTCAGCAATTGTCTTCTGTCAGGAGCCAGATCCATATTGTACTTGTAGTGTTTGATGAAAGCGTCAGATAAATCTTGAAAGCTCTTAACGCGGGATTGGTCCAAAGTTAAATACCACTTGGAAGAAGCACCCTTCAAACTGTCTTGGAAGCAATGAATCATCAGTTTATCATTCTCAACATGGGCAGCCATTTTGCGATAATACATGATCAAATGACTCTTAGGGCAGGTGGCACCTTCATAACGATCGAAGTTCGGAGTTTTGAACTTCGGGGGAATAACCAAACCTGAGACCAAACAAACATCTCTTGCAGCAGTCCCAAAAATTTGATCACCCTCTACCTTTTTCAATCTCTGGACGATAGTGTTTACTTCCTCACGAAGCTTATCATGTCTCTCATAACCCTCAACATTCTCATCAAGATCATCAAAAGCTGTCTCATTGAAGTACGGTTGCGCACGAGTGTGTACAACAGGTGGTGCAAAGATAGGATCCCCCCTAGAAACTTCAGAAAACAAGGGCACGGCTTGCTGAACAGGTTGATTAATCGGAACAGTGGCTTGAGGAGGCACAAAACCGGGAGCAAGACCATAAGGTGGGTCCCTTGCTATGGTCACACTTGGTGGAGGGTCCACAGTAACGCCGGTAATCTCAGAAACAACAGTGGGCTGGGTATCCATCTTAGCATTCATGACATGTAACAATTCCATCATACGCCACATACCCCCTCGAAGGTCTTCAAGTTCATTGCTAAGGCGATCAATCTCTTTTGCCTGATCCTCCATTCTTTTCCGAGTTTGAGCTCTGGTGTTGTATCGGTGCCGAGAACTCAGGGTGACAAAACTGGAAGGTGAGAGAACCGAGTGTGAGAAATCGGGAGACACATGCAATGCAAAAAGAGTAAATGATGCTAAAATGTGAATGTAAACGAAGATTTCATGGAATTCAAAACATTTATTAATGTCGTAGGGTACCAAAGAAATCTTTTTCTTGTCTTTTCGTTTTTATATATTTTTTTTATTTATGGTATCCCGCGATATCCATAAATGGTGTTTGAACTCCATGAAATACAATGCGATGAGATGCTTAATGGATGCAATGCATGAAAACACACAAAGTCCTAGGTTAAAGGCTTGCATGAGGTTCAAAGGCAAGTACCCTCCCCTGAAGTTAGGTGGTTCATCCTGTCCTACAAAAGTAACCAGGTTCTAAGGGATCTCAATATCATTGATCCTTCACAAGGGTGATTGTTCAGAAGGCAACTTACTTGCCAACCAAAACCCTCCAAGTTTAAGATCTCAATGAGCGTAGTATCGAGTGTCAACCAACTTCAGTCTGCACCAAAGCCGGTTACCTCACTACTTTCTAAAGGCCAAGATGAGTTAACTAGGGTTCTAAAAGTCAGTTAGTGCATTGACAACATATGGCAGCCTCAATATTATCCTCAACTTGACTTAAGGAATATAAGCACCAACCAAGAAGTCGCACTAACCATGGCCACCAGATCAACCGTATCGATATACGTCGTACAGTTTCCTTGGTCTATTGCCATTTACCTAAGGTACACTAGATCCGGGTTAGGACCTATCTCACAGCACAAGAAACAGTCCCACAATCAAAGCACCAATATATACATGCAAGTGAATAATAACACAGATAGTAATAAATATGAACAAGTTAGGGATAACCCTCAAATGTTAAGACAGTCCCCAGTGAAGTCGCCATTTTCTGTTGCGGTGGAAATAGGATCACAAACTATTAATGAGTTTGAATCGCAATTCAATTCACAACCGCTCTTTGATTTATCCGAAGGAAAAGGTCAAAAGAGGGAAAACCTATTTTGCATCGTAAACACAATGCGGGGAAAGATCTAGGGTTCGGGGGTTGGTTAAATTTAGGGAAGGTATTAGCACCCTAAACTTCTGTAGTACTCTACAGGAACCTTTTGTTCAATGCTTACTATTTGCTTTATTCGTTTGCTTAAGGTATATGTACAAAGGATTAGAAGTGAGAAAAGAGACCTAAGGGGTTAATTCTAAGTTTACTCGGCAAGACATCGCATCTTGTGCCTACGTATCCTTACGGGAGTGGAATCAGAGTAATCGTAGTTCCCCTCAATAGGGAGGTTAGAGACTTCTTGATTGTGGTCAAGGTCTCAAGGGGAATAAACATGTCTTAAGGACACGCTTACGCGGAGTGTAGGAACTCCAAATTTCTACGTTGAAATGTTAAGTTGAAATTAGGGTTAAATTAGGGATTCCACGGCGGGAAACCCTAAAATGAGCGCGGCGGCTCTTTGACCTAATGCTAGGGGTAAAATTGTAATTTTGCCTACGGCGAGGCGCTTGTGGAAAATTTAGGGTCTGCAAGGTGAAAGGGTTTGAAGTTGAGGACTATCGGCGCGGCGGCCAAAAGCTAGACCTAACCTTCGGATGTGTGTAGTGTGATTGGAATATTCGATGAGTGTGTGAGATAATTGAATTATGCAGACTTTTAAATGCGGAAACGTAAATGCGATTGTTAAGATTCGCAAGGTTACAGATAGGAGCAGATACAATAGGATAATGAAAATTTGAATTAAAAATACACAAAAATAACTACTGGCAGCGTAACAAGCTACAGAACGAGGAAACACTGTTAATAAACCGAATCAGACAGTCAACGGATGAATTATGAGACAAAAGTGCAAGATCGGAGATTTTTTTTTATTGCTTATGCGTAATGAGTTAAAAAAATATTAAAATAAAAAAAAGGATTAAGTTTAATTTTTTAAAAACAAAATAGTTTAATTTAACTATCTAAAAAGTTTTTATTTTTTATGTTATCATTTTCTAAAAGAGTTTAAGCTAGATTTTTTTTAAAAAAAAGTTTAAATTATATTATTATTTTTTTTAAAAACAAATGTTTAATTTTTAGAAAAAAGGTTTTAATAAAAATTTAAAAATAATAAACAAATAAACAAATAAAATATAAAATAAAATAAAATAAAAGAGGGTTGGGCCGGGTATCACTTCCGGACCCAACCCAAATGGATCACAAATTGGAAGGGGATTAGGGTTCCCCCCCAGAACCCTAACGGCGCACATCTTTTCCCTTCTTCTCATATTATCGTTCCTCTTCTCTTTCTTCTTCCTCGATGCTCTCTTCTTCCTCACGCCGTGACCTTCTCTGTTCCTGAAACGAACCACGAAACTATGTGAGATAATACGTTTACCTTTGACTTGGCCGATGATGCTGAAGCTGAGGCCGTGGAGTTGATTGCCCGTCGTTCTTTGTGAACGATGAAGGTGATCTCTCTGATGTTATGGATTCGCGTTCAGTGATGGTGATCTCTGAGCGATGATGACGATTGCTTCGTCTGAGCTCACGCTGTTTAAGGTTTTCTGCGTGCGATTTCTTCGCTAGGGTTTCTCCTCCTTCGTATCAGGTTGTATCTCTCTCTTTATATACGCTTTACTTTTTGGGCTTTCAATCTGTATTGGATTTGTATTGCTCTGAGATTTGATTTCGTGTTGATGCGATTTGATTTTGATTTTCCAGATTGAGTTCTAATGCGATGCTTTCTGAGACGATTGGGATCTCAATTCCTTTTTCTGGTATGAACTTGATACTAGTTCGTTGATTGATCCAAAATACATTCCACTGGGATATGATTTGGTTCTTGCTGATACATGATTGGATCCTATTTCTCCTCTTAGGATTTGATTGGGATTTCTCTTGATACGATTCTGAACTCGTTTTGATTCACTTGATACGATTTATTCCATCCCTGATTCGATGTCAAATTTGTTTTCTGTCTTTCTCTGATATAGTTTGCCCTACTCCTTCATACCTTCCTTTTCCAGAATTCCTAGATTGATTCGATTTTGTTGGATTTTTGCAGATGGATTGGATTGCCTTTGGATTTCTGTTGACCTGTTGGATATCTGAATTAATTCGAACTGATTTGCTTGATTTCGAACTGATTTGTTTTTGGACTGATTTGTTTGATTGATTCAGATTGGGAATCAAAATCTTTCTATTGTTTTTCTGATATGATTTGCTTTCAGATTGGATTGATTGATATCTGATTTTGATTCACAGAATTCCTTGAAGGATTCGTTTTTCTGCTCTGTTATCGATCTCGAACTGATTCATTTTTGATTGATTCATTTCTTTGATGCAGCTCAGATTCTCTTCCTCTTCTTCTTTCAGAGAGGGCTTGATGTTGTGTTGGTCTTAGCCGCCGAGACGGGTACGCGGTAATGATGACGATGAGTCTGAACCATTTGGAGTAGTACGCTACAATCCTAGTTTTGCTTATGTTACTGCTTCTGATTGAATTGGTGGGGACGATTAGCTATTATGTTGAGCTGGGCCGTGTACTTGTTTGTTTGTGGCTACCCCTGTGATTTTGCCGTACATCTGTTTCGTCTTGGTTAACTGGATTTTTATTCTGATTCCATTTGAACGGCTTCGGGATAAACTGGAACATGCTTCTCTGATTTGCTCGAACTCAATTCTTCTGATAAGGGTTGTTGTGTTCGCCTCACTTGCTACCTGTTTGTGACTGATATTGATTGTACCGCTGTTGGTATTACTAATGGCTGCTCTTGAAATTGTTTGCAGATGCCAGTCGATTTGTTTTGCTTGCAATTGATACCTGCAGATGTTGAACTGGTGTTGCTCGCTGTGTTGCAGTCGGCGTTGTTTGCAACTGATATCTGTTGCTGCTATTGCTTATAGCTCAGAAATTGCTATTGTCGGGGGGAACTTGAAACGGTGATGATGATTCTTGAATCTGAACCGTTTCTTAGAGGCTATTGTTGCAATGTTGGTGCTTGCGAATGATGCTTGCTCGTAGCTGATATTGTTGAGGTGAAAAAACTTGTTGTTGTTGCACTGTGATGCTTACAGCTGATACTACCCTGTTATTGCAGGTTGTAATTCGTGTTGCTTCTCTTGGTTTGCTGTAGTTGATATTGGTTCTATGATTTTGTTGCCTGTTTGTTGTGTGTCTCATTCTTCTGCACATGGCTCAGAACTGATGCAGCTTGATACCATATTTTGGTTTCTCTTGTTCTGCTGTGGACTTGATTTTCATTCTGTTTGGTACAGATTTGTTTCTTTTGGTGGCTATTCCTACCTGTATTGGCGCGAACCCCTTCCTAGTTTTGTTTTATGCTTTGAGTTCTGATGATGCTTATGTTTTTTCAGATATTGGAAGTTTTGAAATCAAAGTGACTCAGACCTGCCGGCATCCGGGTCTGAATCAAAACTTGCCTATGTTGCCTTATTCTCGTATCAGTCTGGAAATCCAATCGCGGCAAAACGAATCAGCCCCACTTCTTTTATTTTCTCTATCTCTCGGATGCCCCTTACGATAAGAACAATAACTACCTGATCTGACGCCGGTGGCTTCAGATTGGTAACGGGAGTAGGATGCGGCTTTAGTCGTACCCTCCCGACACTCGATGATGATAATGTTCTGAGAGTGTCAAACAATCTTCTAACCTCTTTTCCTGTGGTTTGTTTTTGCTTTGATGTGCAGGTGATCAAGAGTTGCGTGAAGAACTCAAGGGAGGACCAATGAAGAAACTTGTAGTTTTTTCTCTTTTTAGGACTTTAGGACCTAGAGTAGATACCCATTGTAAATGTATAATCCTTTTGTAAATGAAAGATCATCATGAATAAAATCCAAAAAATTACTTCCATTTCATCTTGTAATTCTAGATGTTTATGAAATAAAATCCAGTAGATATTCATTTCTATTTTCTCAATTATGAATTTAAATATCCATGAATAAACATCCATAAATTATTTAAATTCAACTTTGATTTGTGGCTTATGAATATTCATGAATAAAAGCTTCACAACTATTAAAACTTAACCTCTCCTTGGCCTTTTATACATGATATCCCGCCCTATGATTATATCCAAACAAATTCACATTAAAAACCTCGTTGATCACATCACTTCTCAAAATAACCTTAACAGTATCCATTTCCTTTTCAACCCAACTTTATAAAAAGAAACAAAACTGTTTGGAAATGTTTCAGAATCAAACAAAGCACGGCCCCCGAGTCCAATCATATTTCTGACAAAACATACTGGCACCTTGACCCAAATGGCAAATAAATGCCTCCGAACGTAATAACAGCCCTTTTTTCAAGAAATTAGCAGAATTTGCGTGAAACGACCAAAATACCCCCGAGACCCAATCTGCAAAACAAAAAACCTTCATAACTTGTTAGTGATTAGCAAATGCACATATGAGATGATATGCGAGATGACTGACTAAATATAAGGGTAAAATTTGGGGTATTACACTTGACCATCCAAACAGACATATAATATGGAGCTCTCAATATCAGATTAGTTTTCGTAACTAAGTCGATCACACTCCACTTCACGTCCTGGCTGTATATCACTATCTTGTCAGGATAACTCCCAGACAACCACAATTAATCGGTAAACCGTCAACTTCCCCACTTTCATTAACATTCCAAAATTCCCATCAAAATTAAACATCTTAATATTGTCCTGTGCCGACTCATCAAAACAATTCCGAAGCACTTAGCTTAACTCAAGACAATTCACTGCATCACGCCATCTAAGCTTGCAAGACACATCTATCCCATCCAACACAATCCCAACTACTATCAACAAGAGATTAAGGGTGATCAGTTTCTCAATTTGTCAATAGACAGCCGAAAATCATGATGGGGCATAAACCATCTTTACCAACTATTTGAGTGTTCAATCACACACTGAGCTACAACTCCACACTTGCAGCGTCTTGGAGAAGCACAAGTTTCTCCCCCACTTGAATCATTCCCACTTCTGTAGACAAAGGTTAGGAAACAAACACGTACCGACAATGTTTTCACACACATGTCGCATACAAGGGAACAAACAACATTGAACAACTTGGCCGGACGAACCGACCTGCTATGATACCACTAATGTAACACCCTTCTGAACCCCACGGAAAATATAGGAATAATCAGAGTAAATAATCATGCATTCACATAAGGGCGTCACACTTAACTTTCAAACATCAAAACCATCTGTCATGCTCATTAACACTTTAAAAAACATAATTATACTTTTCAAGATTTCACTTTGCATGTAGCAGCGGATTCAAATTATATTCATAATTCTCTTAACAGAACATTCGTGTTCATCACATAAATCAACATTACTTAGGCATTAAGGCCAACATCATAATATTCCAATGAATACAAAAACATAGCGTAGAGTACATAAAGTATCTCTAAAATATAAACCAACGATCCTAGTGTTACATGACCAGAGCATGACTCGACCCAACATAATTAAATTACTAAACAACTACACCAATAACGGCTTCACAACTACAAGCAGCTCTACTCTCGATACCTGCACGATGTCATATAGGACATCATTCATGCAGAAGGGTGAGAAATATTATCATAATAACAATGCATATGATCATATATGTACATTAACATAAAAATATGCATACACTACGATTTCACCACATTTTATCATAATCCACTCATATACATCACAAAGCACATATTCCCAATTCACATCATTGTACACAAACATACACATCCATGTTTCTTCACCACAATTCGTCACAAAGTATAGATACACACACACACACACACACACACACACACACACACACACACACACACACACACACACACATATATATATATATATATATATATATATATATATATATATATATATATATATATATATATATATATATATATATATATATATATATATATATATATATATATATATATATATATATATATATATATATATATATATATATATATATATATATATATATATATATATATATATATATATATATATATATATATATATATATATATATATATATATATATATATATATATATATATATATATATATATATATATATATATATATATATATATATATATATATATATATATATATATATATATATAACACCAAGCATATTTATCATGCATATATCCGAAGTTCTCAATTCAACAATTCACACACAAGCATACTTTCATATAACAATGATATCTATGCCATGTGACTCATATAAAACTCATTAATTCTCATCAATCCCTATTTGGGATTATGGGTACATCATTTATACCCCACCAGGAACAACATCTCAGTTATTCTACCCCAGCGATTATTCCACTAGGAACGACATATTAGTCATTCTACCCCAGTGTATACGACCATGTCACTATACCTCACTAGGAACAACATCTTGTTATTCTACCCCAGTGATTACTCCACTAGGAACAACATCTTGTTATTCTACCCTAGTGAGTACGAGCCTTACACATATACATAGTTTCAACATCATCATCACATTTACCAAGCAATGCACATATATTCACAATATATTCTCATGCATCCTTCACATACAATCGCATACAAACAATATACGTTCACAATTCAATACCATCACCATATTTATCACAATTCAATCACACACACACACACACACACACACACACATATATATATATATATATATATATATATATATATATATATATATATATATATATATATATATATATATATATATATATATATATATATATATATATATATATATATATATATATATATATATATATATATATATATATATATATATATATATATATATATATATCGCAACATATATATAATTCACCATTCATTCATATACATCACAAGGTATATTTATTCACAATAAACATATTCATCAATCCACATAAACATTTACAATTATGTTTATTTACCAATACACAATTCATGATGATAAATGCATCCCATAGAGACCGACTCACGACTCTATGTAGATGCACATGCGGTACCAACTCATCCAGCAGGTTCAATTGAAGAACCAAATGGAACCATCACTCGTAACCGAAGTAACTCATTGTCGGGCCTACGATGTTCATCCATCGCTCACACCCCACATGGGCACACGATGTTTCAGGATTGCTCACACCCCACACGGGCACACAATCCGATTGCTCACACCCCACACGGGCACACAATCGTCCAGCAGATTCTACGCGGAATCAATCAGCACAAGAATTTATATCATGATGCTTCACATGCAAAATGACTCCATACACTTCTTGAAATGCATACATATTCATAATGTTTTCATGCATCTTCATCTCATCTAATCTCATACAATTATCATACATTCACAATGCATGTGCCATATTGTATTCATCATTTATCTTATTCTATCGCATACAATCAATATGCATTCACAACAATTATGCCAAACGGATAAAAGTCGACTAAAAGTAATATTTCTTCTCACCAAGTTATAGAACATATTATTAGCTTCAGTTTGATATAAAGATCGACAAAATCCGATAAACGGTGAAGAAGGTATGAATTTTCAAATTTTCGAAAAATAATATTTTCTCACACTTACAGTGTTAACCGGTTAACACTTTTTGTTAACCGGTTAACACACCCAGATTTTCAAAATCCTGGTGCATTAACACTCCGTTAATCGGTTAACAGATATGGTTAACCGGTTAACGGCTCCAAAAACTCAGTTTTTAGGCCATTTTTATACCGTTAATCGGTTAACCCAAAGTGTTAACCGGTTAATGCCTGAAATTTTGGAAAAACAAGGTTACGGGTTTGTGCCCAAAACCTCCAATAACCCAACCGATTTAAATATTTTCTCCCGATTAAATACCTACTCATGTTTACCAATCATATAGTAACAATTTAGGATCATAAAACGCAAATTCTGCGACTTCCGATTTTCATCCAAAATCTTAACCTCCAATTGTCCAAAAATGCCAAAACTCACAAATTCAACCAAATTCAATCAAACGAAATCCAATAATCATGGATAAACATTACCCGACTAAACTATGCAATTTATTTCGAGTTTCATCCGCGAAAACATCAGTTTCTATCGATTAAACTCATTTCTGCCCTAAAATGGAAAATGAGCAAAAACTCTCCAACAATCCAAACCAATTCAACAAACACATACATACTCATAGACATTGATAGAATAATAAGATTTCACACCCTTACCTTGATTAATCGGAAGCTAGAAGCCGTTCTTGAGCTTTCCAAGCTTTTCCTTCTTTTCCTTCTCTTTTCCCCTCTTCCTCTTTCTTTCTCTTCTCTTTCTCTTATGTTACTACCATTTCCTTTTCCTTCCACTTTTCCTTATATATCTTTCCCTTCTATTTCTCTCCAATATATTTCTTCTCTCAAAATATCTACCAATTCCTTTTAATAATCATCCAATAATTTCAATAAATCAATTAATTAACATAAATAATTAATTAATGAAAATTGGGCTGTTACATTGGGCCTTCGTACAGAAGTTAGGTTTATCCAAGACAAACCTCTCTTTATGAAACTGCGCACGTCCAATTGAGTCAGGGGAATTCCATGTTATCCTTAGCAATTCCTGATATGTCACCTTAGATAACTAGGCTTCCTAAAATGTTTCCTGAAGTATAGCCTGAGCTAATACCAGAAACTAATACTTGCGCGCCCTGATGTTATACGCTTGATGTCATAACATTCAGCATGACATCCAACTTAAGTTGACTCTTAGCTATTCATAACTTACCCTGCTGAATACTCATTATGTATGTCATAACATCAATCATGACATTCATACATCCATCAGTGTTTTTCCATAAAATGCAGCCAATCAAAAGCATCTACAAACTTCCCCTTTGGCAAATTTTTGACAAAAACACTCTGTTACCTTATCAAAGATCACACGCAGCAGAAATTATACCATACATGTAGGAAAACTACTAGCTAACAATACACACAGTTACATTACCATATCAGAGTCATCTTCACACCCTAAAAACTACCTGCTGGTCCATACTACAGGTATCACACTAATCTGTGGATCATCTTGTGATACTCCCCCTCAACTGATGCACAACACATCAGTGCACACGCAACCTGCACAACTTGCAGTTACACATATTTATCTAGACTGCTCTGGATTCTGGATGTTAGGACATTCAGGATGACATCTTGAATAAAGCAATCACTTGTTAGCCTAGACTACAGATGTCACAACTTTCTGTGAAACATCTGTAAGCTTCAGCCAAAACTCACACATCTAACATACATTCCTATACATATTAGGAATTCACACAGCAGCAACAACATCCTGTTATCACACCTGTAAGCATGTTCAGTTCAAACATGCATATTAGCAGCAACACCTGTAGCACACTTAGAGAAACAACAATAACCAAGTCTTCCACCTGCGAGAGACACACATCTAGCCCTGCTGTTACTACCACTTCTCCCCCTTTTTAGCCACAAATTTAGATCAAAATTAACTAAATAGTATAGATCAAAATAAGTATGGAAGTGAAGATGTTAGGGGTCATGACAACATAAAGCTCATGAAGAGAAACACAAATATTCCAGCTGTCAAATAAGGATCAAAATCTAAGCAAGGAAACAAAAAAAATAACTAGTTACACCAGCAGCACGCCCAAGCACACCATCATCCTGAGCCACACATCAGACTCCCAACACATTAATTTTCCTCCTCAGAAGAGCTGGAGCTAACCTCCTTAACATCTTTATCACTTGCCTCCTCAGAACTGGAAACAACTTCCTCTGATGCAGCATCCTGGCCATCATCCTCCCTTGAACCATCATCATTTCTCTCCTCATCAGTGTCAGTGAATTCAGAATCTTCATTTTGCTCAAGGGACCTGATCAATCTTTCAAGATTCTGCTTCCTTGTATCCAGCTCCTTGCAAGTTTCTTTGAGCATTGCAATAACCTCAGCTTTTCTTGTTCTGGAACTTTCCTTGGATGTTTCAGCAGATGTCATGACAATGTCAGGAACATGAGTTCCCTGAAACAGCTTGTAATGGGAGGACAAAGGGCTTTCTCTCTTGCTTGCAGAATCATTTTCTTTGAGAATATTAGGATACTGATTTAAGATTATTCCACAGATAAGAGAAGGAAATGCAATGGGGCCTTTGATACTATAGTTGCCTTCATGCTTCATGGTCTGATCAAAAATAGAGGTCTCATAGTCAAATTTGGCTTTGGTTCCAACAACATAGATAAATCTCTTAAGGGCAGTTGCCACAATTGACTTATGATTTGTGGGCACCCAAATAGCAGCACCAATCTTGTGTAACATAGCATACTTGACACTCAATTTGTTGGCAACTAGCTTTCCTTTTGATGGCTAGCTTTTTAACTGGTTGGTTGTTATCACCTGACACACTTTGTTGTCAGGAACAACTATATCAGGTTGTGCTGCATCTGATCTTCCTAGATAGTTGTTGATGGTTGTTGAAGAAAAAGTGACACATTTACCTCGTACATAAACCTTGCCAAACTCCTTTGATTTCCTATCAACACATTCTTCTGACAGGTTAACTATGAATTCTTTGACAAGTAACTCATAGCATTGTGAGAATTGAGTGACTGTCTTCAGCAAACCAGCATCATGGATGAGATTCATGATCTCCTTATTTTCAAGAGCATTCTGAGCTAGCTCTCTCTCCAAAGCCAACTTCTTTTGATAAACATATTTCCATCTGTTGACACTAGATGGATAATGGAAGGAGACATTGTCAACAGGGACATCTGGAACACTAGTAGCCAGTTTTCTAGGTGTGGGTTTCTTCTTTGGTTGGATGTCAGTGACATCACAAGCAACATCTGATTTAGAGTCTGATTTAGAACTTGTTTGCGCCTTCCTCTTCTTTGGAACTACCTCGCTCCAAGCTTTGGTAGGGCCAACCTGAGTTCTCTTTGTCCTAGCTTTCTTTGTAGGAGTGTTTTGCACAACAGCCTTCTTCCATTTCCTAGTCATGAGCCTTTTGGCTATGCTAGTGTTGATTGTCGAAATCAGACCATTGTCTGAATACTCATCAAGGTTCACAACATCAGCATTATCCTTCTAAACCTCATCGGCATCATTTTTATCACTTTGCATGTGATCCTCATTATTTTCAGAGGCTTGACCCTTGTTAGTGTCCTTTTAAGAAGTTGTTTCCAAGGTTTCAACATCGTGAGTGACATCAGCTTGTTCATCAAGATGAGGAGAAGAACCCTCAGAGTTAGGGGGAGTAGATATTCTTGGCACATCATGTGGCTCACTCAGAACCTTGGATACCAAATTGGCAATGGTGTTGTGGATTTACCTAGCTTCTTCCCCATTGATATCATCATTAGGAATGGAGGTTGTAGAGTGAGAAGCCTGACCTGTGAGTAGGTCTTTAGGTCTTCTTACATGTGAAGACTGTGGTTTCATCACCATCAGTCCTTCTGGAGTTAGCATGCATAGATGAGATACCACAAGAACCTCGTTAGGGTTGCTAGAATCAGGTCTAGCATCAGCATCTGCATCAGCGATGATGTTCATCTTTTTGGGAGGGGAAAATGTTGGATGTTGAGACATTCTTGGAGACTTTGATCGCGAGAGAGAGGGTTTTCTGTGCTTGTTGGAAGAAGTATGGAAGATGAAGAGTTTTTATGGGCACCAAATGTAGTAAGCGTCTTGTGTGTATGTGCTAGAGGGGTAATATTGCACAAGAGGAGGGAACTTAATATTTTGACCAATCACCAAATGATTAATTTTCAAAATATAAGTGTCTATTACCATTAATTGCTACAATTCCTCATTAAGGCAGGTCCTCAACTTGCTTTGTGAATTTTCAAAATGAGTAGCCTTGAGACCTCTTGTAACCATGTCAGTACTATGTAAATCAGTGTTCCCAAGCTTCACACGAACCTTTCCAAATTGATGCCTCTTGTCCCTATGTCTGATTTTTTTTAGACTAAACTGAGTTCATATTGATGTTACTCTTAATGTCACAGTACAAAGTCATGACATCCCAAGTGAAAGTGCTTCCTTTATGATCACTTGTCATGGACTCCATCAAATTCCAGTATAACAGGTCTAGATTTCTATGATGTCCATCTTTTGGATGTCCTTTCTTGACTTGCCTACCAGCCTGACATTTTACACAACCTGTTCTATCATCTGGAGTTAGCTTTGAATTTCCTCCTACTACTTCCTTGGATACGGTCTTCTTTATCCCTAGAAGATGTCCACCCTTTTTATTCCACAGTTTATCCTCCTTTTCTTCTCTGGTCAAGGGACAGATATTCAAGTTACTTTTAGGATCCCATAAGTAACAATTGTTCTTAGCTCTAGACCCTCTCATGACTTCCTCACCTTCTTCATTGGTAATAACACATTTACCCTAAGTAAATTTGACATTGAGACCTTGGTCACAGAGCTGACTGATACTGATAAGATTTACAGTCAGTCCTTTAACCAACATGACATTCTCTAGTTCTGGAACACCAAGACAACCTAGTTTTCCAACACCTATGACTTATCCTCTAGCTCCATCACCAAAGGTTACATGGCTTGAGGAATGAGGTTTGATGTTCATCAACAGATTCTCCATTCCAATCAAGTGCCTAGAACAACCACTATCAAAATACCAGTCTTCTTTGGTTGGCATCCTAAGAGAGGTATGAGCTACTAGAGCAGCCTCCTTGGCAACCCATTGTTGTTTCTTGACCTGAGCATCCCTTTTGGGTTTAACTTGATGCTGTTTCTTGGCATGAATACCCTGTTTGGATTTGCCTTGATAAGGGTGACTAGGAAATCCATGTAATCTGAAGTAGAAAGGTTTAATGTGTCCAAGTCTTCCACAGTAGTAACACTTATACCCTTGGAATTTATTCTTGATCTGGTTCTTGCTTCTGTTTCCCTGATGTTGTGACATTGGATGTGACATACGGTTTGACCTCTGATTCTCAATCTTTGGCTTCTCAGACCCCAAGATGGGTTTCTATTCACCAACAAATCCCAGACCAGACTTGTTTCCTGCTTTATGACCACTCTGTAGAATTTTTTCTAGAGTGTCAGTCCCAATGTTTAGCATCCTTGAGGATTTTGACATCTGATCAAGTTTAGTTTCCAACAGGCTGACCTGACTTTTGAAAGAGTATATGGTTTCCAGATGATCCATTTTCTCAGCCTCTAATTCTCTTATGCTTTTCTTCTGTTGCTCTCCTTGCTGATATATTTCTGCACTTCTGATGCATAGCTTCTTATATGAAGCTGCAAGTTCATCAATGGTTAGCTCATCTTCACTTGAGTTACCGTCAGATATGCATACACTATTCAGAACAGTGACATGTTTGGCAGATTCTTCATCTGATCCACTCTCTGAGTCTCCATCAGACCAAGTGACTGCTAGGCCATTCTTTTGCTTCTTGAGATAGGTGAGACATTCTGCTCTAATGTGCCCATATCCTTCACATTCATGACACTGAACTCCTTTGCCTTGGCTAGGCCTTTCTTCATTTTTACCTCTTCTGCTTATGTCAGAAGAAGTGTTCTTGTTATTAGGCTTAGAATTGTGATCTATTCTTTTGATCTGTTTATTAAATTGTCTTCCAAGCAAGGCTATTGCTTTTGACAGATTCTCCTCAGTTTCACTATTGTCTTCCTCAGAGTCATCTGCAGTATTTGAGACAAGGGCTATGCTTTTGTTCTTCTTCTCAACCTGATCACACATTCCCATCTCAAATGTTTGGAGAGAACCAATGAGTTCATCCACTTTCATGTTGCTTATATCCTGAGCTTCTTCAATAGCAGCGAATTTCATGGCAAACCTCTTAGGCAAAGATCTTAGAATTTTCCTCACAAGCTTTTCTTCAGACATATTTTCTTCTAAAGCTCCTAAGGTATTGGCAATCTCAAGAATATTCATGTAGAATTCATGAATAGTCTCATCCTCCTTCACTCTCAGATTTTCAAATTTAGTGGTCAGCATCTGCAATCTTGACATCTTGACCTTTGAGGTGCCTTCATGAGTTGTTTTAAGGGTATCCCAAACCTCTTTGGCCAGTTCACAGTGATGCACCAGTTTGAAAATGTTCTTGTCTATTCCATTGAATAGAGCATTCAAGGCCTTAGAATTACCAAGAGCCAAGCCCTCTTGTTCTTTAGTCCATTCTTCCTTAGGTATTAACACAGATAATCCATCTTTATCAGTCTTCACTGGATGTTCCCATCCTGAGTTTCCAACTCTCCATGCCTTGCTATCTAAAGACTTCAAGAAGGCTATCATCCTAGGTTTCCAGTAGTCATAATTTGAGCCATCCAGAATTTGTGGTCAATTTGTGAATGCATCCTTGTCCATAGTACCAGAATTTATCTTCCCTAGATCTCACCCAGAAAATAACAGGTAGGGTGCCTGCTCTAATGCCAATTGAAATTCTAGGTACCCAACAGTGGATGTTATCACAGATGTTATGACATCCATTATAACACAGACTACTTAACTTAATGACCAACTGTAAATGAAAACAGTAAATAACACAAGTAATTGTTTACCTACTTTATTGCAAACCACACTTACATCTAGGGGCTACCAAGCCAGGGAGGAAGTTCACTATTAGTAGAATTAATTCAGAGTCAAATAACCAGTTTGCACTCTTCACTTAAGACCTACCCAATCACACTTCAGCCTAACATTAGACCAGAGTTACCAACTCACTCCCCCTCAATCACAACAGTGATATCAACCAATTCAAAGTTACAAATAAACTTGAAGACACCCTTCAAACACACCTTGATCTTGCTTCACAGCTTTGATCAAGTGACACAGCACTCTTGCTTAAAAGCTTAGAGTGACACACTTAACAGACAACTTAAAAACTCTAGACCAATGCAATCATACAACCGATAATTGCGTAGTTTACAAGTCTTCCTAAGACACACAAAATCACGTGAAGAACTGAACTCTTCAATCACAGATACACGTTCTCTAAAACCCTGTCAAGAACTTCCTTCAAATAGGATTGCTCCTTCTGTATATATAGGCAGCATACAATCCTTGGGCCTTCGTGCAGAAGTTAGGTTTACCCAAGACAAACCTCTCTTCATGAAACTGCACACGTCCAATTGAGTCAGGGGCATTCCATGTTATCCTTAGCAATGCCTGATATGTCGCCTTAGATAAGTAGGCTTCCTAAAATGTTTCCTGAAGTATAGCTTGAGATAATACCAAAAACTAATACGTGCGTGCCCTGATGTCATATGCTTGATGTCATAACATTCAGCATGACATCCAACTTAAGTTGACTCTTAGTTATTCATAACTTACCCTGCTGAATACTCATTATGTATGTCATAAAATCAATCATGACATATGTTTTGCCATAAAATGTAGACAATTAAAAGCATCTACAATTGCAATTATGATTGATTAATTTGAATTGATTCTGATGTTAGTTCTTATAAAGAGCTTCGATTCCTGTTGAACGACCCTGATGCATGGTCCCGTTGATCCAGAACCCCCATGTTCCCTTTGGTTTATGATAAGTTGAGTCGGATAAGGTCTTAGGACCAATCCTTGGCATGATAACATTAGGATTAAATCCTCTTTAATATCTACCTTAGGTCATAGATAGGATAGACTCCCTTAAGATCTTTCAACTTAGACAAAACCTTATCAATACAATTCAATCTTATTCTTCCTACAAGAGAATTAAACTTGATTCATCTTAATAGTCGAGATATAATTCTTCTACCCATAACACAATCGAGAGATCTAGAATCTTTCCCGCTTGAGAGAGGTGTGTGGCATACTCGTCGATAAATCTGAGTTTTGAGCCCTTCTCTCAATGTGACGCAAATACCATCTCCTACAAGTAGTAATGGTTAAGTCAAGTATTATCCCTTAAGATGATGACTTATATTTTCTCCTAGAAACAATCCACAATCATTATCCCCCTGGAACTTTGACTAACAGTTAATGGTTCCACAATCTCTATTAGGGGAACTACGAATACTCTGATTCCATTCCCGTCAGGATATGTAGGCACAAGATGAGATTTCTTGGCGAGTATACTTAGAAATAAACCATTAGGTATTTCACCCTTAGAAAACAACAATAACACAACAAAACAAGAGGCTCTTGTAAAGTACTACATATACTTAAGATGCTAGCACCTTCCCTAGGTATAACCAACCCCCGAACCTTAGATTCTCTAGCTTTGCATTTGCATTGCATACTTGTGGGTAATTCGATCTTTTTCCCTTCACTTGGACAAATTAAAGACCGGTGGTGAACAATGAATTAAGATTTAAGTTAATCCTATAGTTTGATATCCAATTCTCACTACGACAAGTACGTTATTTTTTCTTTCTACCGCAAACAGGCATCGACCCTAACTGCTGGAATGAGAACTTAACGTTGCTCATAAAAAAACACTTAACCAACCAGTGGTCTAGTTTCTCGAACTATGTTTTCTCTGATTTCTCATACCAGATGAGGATACCTAGGCACGAGACGACGATGTCTTGGTGAGCAACCTTCCCCCCATCACCCATAGTTTTATAAACTATGTTGACTCTGACTTTTCCATTGTACGAGGGAATACGTAGGCATAGAACGAAGATGTCCTATCGAGTCTCTTTCTTTTCTTTTCCATCCCCGGTTTAGCAGTAGCTTCTAGATAAGTCATCCTTTGATAGACAACAAGCGTGGATCCCGTTGAGTACAACGGATATGAGGGGTGCTCATACCTTCCCCTTGCGTAACCGACTCCCGAACCCATGATTTGGTTGCGATGACCTTAACTTTTACCGTTCATTTAGGTTTTCTTTGATCGTTCATTTTCCTTATCTTTGGGATAAATAACATTCGGTGGCGACTCTTCTATTTGTTTCCGCCGGGTTTTTTTACAGTTGCCACAATTGTATGTTATAGTTGACATGTTTGAGGTTCTGATTTTCATATATGGATGTTTATTGCATGACCATTTTACCTCATATGCTTCACATGATCATTTGCTTCCTTTACGAGTTAACTTAAGAGATGTTTGCTTAACTTTTGTGCTTCAAATTGAATTTTCACCTTCTTATGAGTTTGTTTCTAACTTTGATGGATTTAAGTTTGACCATTTGTACTCTTGTTGAGTACCTTTTTTCTTTGAGAATGACTTTAGTGTTTGAACTTGTTCTAGATGCATGTCTTGATTTCAAACCTTGCTTTTCCTTTTGTGTGTTCATGAGTGGATCTTTGACATGATGTGGATGTGGTGTGATGTTGCTACTGCCCTACTTTGTTTTCCCCCTCATTTGACTTTATCCCACTTTGTTCGATGATGATGCCTGTTGTTAGACATTGAACCATTTGTGTGTGTTTGAGGACTTTGTGTTGTCACTTTGCTTGAACCTTTAAAACATTGAGTGTGGCTTGGCATATGTGCATTTTTATTTCACTTTGGCATGATGTTGATGTATACTTTGTGTGATTGAGTTTAGTGTTTACTTTGGTGTTTGTCTTGTCATTTGAGTGGAACCCCTTTGAGAAGTTACTTATTGTTGCTTCTTATCCTCCATCCCTTTCTTCTTTTTCTTTTTATTTTGCCTCGAGACTTGCTCAAGTCTTGAGTTTTGTTTTCATTTATGATTGATTAGTATGGTGGTTACTTGTGTTTGCTCATATGATCCCTTAGGATTCCTAGTCCCTCTATTTAAGATGGGAGTTGGAGAGACATTAGGCTTTCAATCCTTTGCATGATAACAATTAGGATAGTCCCATTTACCTCAACCTTGGGTCCATCATTTGTATGACAACATTAGGTAGACTTCCTTTTCATCCTAACCTTAGGACTGTTTTGCATGACAACATTAGGGTTTTCAGGTTCCCATTAGTATTTTCTTGTGCGTCTTCTCTTCCCATCTCAAACAATCTTAAGACACTTAATAGAGAATGATGAACGTTGTGCACCACGAGCCTTAAGTACATGGGAAATGATGAGTAGGGGGTTTCTCCTCACTTGTCTAGAGTGTTTAGTGTATGCCATTTGGTCGATATGCGACACATTTGCTCTTATGTCATAGTCTTTAGTGCAACATGAGTCTCAAGCAAATTCAATGCACTTCTCTAAAACCTTTAAACAAATTTCAAACTTTTTATCCTTCAGGATTATTTCAAGATCATTTTCAGAAAAGAGTACATTACTTTTCTGTTTTACCGCAAACAGGCATTGTCCCTAACTGCTGAAATGGGAACTTGGCATCACTCATAAAATGACACTTAACCAACCAGTGGTCTAGTTTACCCGAACTACGTTTGCTTTCATTTCTCATACCAGATGAGGATACGTAGGCACAAGACGATGATGTCTTGGCGAGCAACCTTCCCCCATCACCCGTAGTTTTCCAAACTACGTTGACTTTGACTTTCCCATTGCCCGAGGGAATACATAGGCATAGGGCGGCGATGTCCTATCGAGTCTCCTTTTTCTTTTCCCTCCCCTGTTTAGCAGTAGATTTTAGATACCACACCATTTGATTAAACAACAAGCGTGGATTCCATTGAGTACAACGGACGTGAGGGGTGCTCATTTCTTCCCCTTGCGTCACCGACTCCAGAATCCAAGATTTGGTTGCGACAGCTGGTAACTCTGCTGGGGAACCTTGTTACCTATGCGAGTCAATCCTAGTGCTTGTCTTTTTTTTAGGTGTGTGTATTTGTGCATATGCATGTTGTATTTGTATGATATTTGTAGACTATTGCATTTGCATTTTAATTTTTGCACTCCATTATTGTTATCATATTGTATTGCTGTTGGGTTGTTGGTTGGGTTGATCCATGAGAGATAAGCCTAATACCCAGGCTTGAGTATGCACATAGGATTAGAGTGGAGAGTAGTGTGGACTTGTGTGGTGTCTTGACACGCTAGAGTCTACACAAAATTCGCATCCAGACGAGGTTTTCTTTGAAGATATCATATCCTCTGCATCTTGGACAGTTGAGGGGGTGTTGGATCTAAAAGCTAACGACTCTGGAGACCGTTCATTGGGAATTCAGTTGAGACCTCCTTGGTTGACCATGATGCCAAACCAGAAATGGTGAACATATCATCGTTTCTCGACCCGAGAGTCTGTGATACTGACGACCTGCATAGGATGCCACACCTTTCAAGACTACAACCTACCTGTGAGAGGGATGGGTTTTGCAGGAAACTTTAACCTTCAACCAACCCGGTTTTTTGGTTTTCTTGTCAGAGTGGACCTTTGACCTTGGATACTATAATTTTTCTGTTAGAGTTTTTGGGTTTTCTTATAGGAGCAAAACTTTGGTCTAATCCAGTCAGTAGCACATCAGTTCTTGATACCTTGATCCCTGTCTGCATTTGCATATTCATTTTGCATGTTAACATTTAAATGTGTGTGTGTTCTTAAGTTCTCGTCTTCGCTTTGATTCTAGTAATTTGATCTTCTATCAATATGCAGCCTGAGTTGAAGAAGACCATCATCTACAAGTTTCCAGTACCGGAGTTAGGACCTTTATTTGATCTAATTTCCATGGCTGATCCTGGTGTCCTTGAAGATTTCAGGAAAGATTATGGGAGAATTTTGAGCCTTGTCTGCAAAGTTACAAACTACGAGCAAGGGGTTATCCATGTTTTGTTACAATTTTATGACCCTCCATTATGTTGCTTCACCTTCCCGGATTATGTCCTAGTGCCTACTTTAGAGGAGTTCGCTTTCATTTTGGGAGTTTCGGTCCAAGATGAAGTGCCATTCTATCATACAGAAGAAGAGTCTGACCTTGAGAAATTTGCCAACGCTCTTTATTTGAGCAAGTCTGGCTTGGTGGATGACGTGGTTCATATAAATGGAATGTCCGGCTTCACCTTATCTTTCTTGGTTGGCAAAGCTCATAAATATGCGAAAGAAGGTTGTTAGGCGGTTTTCAGTGCTGTTCGGGCTCTGTGCATATATGGAATTATTTTGTTTCCCAATATACCATATTTTATTAATATGGATGCTTTCGGAATTTTTGTTTCAAAAAATCTTGTACCCACTCTTCTCAGAGACTTATACCACTCAGTGCACTATAAGAATGAAAAGAGGAGAGGGAAGACGGTTTTTTGTTGTACACTACTTTTCTACAAGTGGCTCATAGATTACCTTCCTTGTGTTAGAGCTTTTGTCGATACCAGGGTTACATCTGAATGGTCGAAGAGGCTTATGGGTTTGGAAGCTAAAGATACTGTTTGGTTTAATCAAGATCTGCTTGGCGTGGAGATCATCTTTAGTTGTGGAAGCTTTCCCAATGTACCCCTGATAGGAAGAAAAGGGGGAATTAATTACAACCTTTTGCTTGCTGTTAGACAATTTGGATACGCTTTGAGAGGACCCCCGAAGGAGGAGGAAGTGCAGGAATCTATGTACTTCAAAGGCATGGCTTACTATGATATTCTGGCGAGAATAGAAGAAGCATGGGGAAGAGTTCATAAGAAGGGAAAACTTTCTTTGGGAAAAGGTGATTGCAGAGCTTACGACCCCTACGTAGAGTGGATTCAAAGGAGGGTGGAGAAGATTATGTTGCCATTTCCTGTTGAAGAACCCTTGTATCCCCTGATAGTTGAAAAGCCCGTGACAATTGACATTCAGAGATACCATAAACTATGGGCAGAAAAGGAAGATTTGCGTAAGGAAAATGAAGAGATGAAAAAAGAAGTCAGTCAACTAAAGAGTGATAAGAATGAAGTTGTTTACTTAGTAAAGGTAAAGACAGAAGCTTTGGATAGGGTGGAAAAGGAGTTAGTTGAAGAGATCTGGGTGCGAGGACGAGTTGGCTAGGATTTGAAAAGTATTGATAGCATCCTCAAGCATAAGAAGAAAGAGCTGGATAAAGCCTACTTGGAAATATCAAAATTCAATGATCAATGGAACATTGCATTAACTTCCAACAAGGGAAGAGAGGATGAACTTCATAGATAGATTGACAAATTTAAGATACAACTCAAAGTCAAAGATGAAGAAGTTTCAACAGAATCATCCTGTAGGTATGCAAGTGATCAAAAACTACAGGAAACCCTGTCAGCATTCGAGGATCTCAAGGTGAGGGCATAATTGAAGAAACCAAGACTTGAAGATGCCTTTGGAGAGGATGCTTGGGAGGACTATGCTCAGGGATTGAAAGATGTTATTTGCATAAGGGACCTTCTCATACAGAACCTAATTGCAAGACCTGAACATCCAAACACAAAGGAGTTGCAAGAAGAAGACCAGACATGGCACAAGGGTTATAGTGGCTGAAGAAAACTATTTAATATTGTACCTCAGTAGGCTTTTCTCTTTTCTTGTCTTGTATTTTGACCATCACCATATCTGTTGGATGGGGTTGTGAGATTATATGTAGTTGTATTTCCTGCTGATGTCTTGTATACATTGACATTCATTCTCATTTTATTTATGAGAGAGGCTTGTGTTTCTTCCATTTATTTATCCTGTTTATTTATTTATTTGTGGAACTAGATTCAAGGGGGAGATCTCCCTAAATCACTTATACATGCTTGCATTTTGCATCATCATTTTCATTTGCATAGCAGGTGTTCTTGGAGCTTTTCATCTTATCTCCGCTTGGTTTTCTTCAACAGCTAACAGAATTACAGATCCAGTTTTCCACAAGTATTTTACAAGAGGGAATCAACAGAGAGTTATGGATCAAGTGCATCATGAGCTATAGGAGGTCAAGGACATAATGACACAATTTATGGAGATGATGCAAGGTGTAGCCAATGGGCAGGAGCAGTTGAGAACTTTGGTTCAACCACTAATAGTGGGTGGACGGTAATGGTGTTCTACATGGAGGGACTACTGTTATCCCTCCTCCAGTCGATGTCAATATTCTTGAGATCAATGGTATTCCGACCGTGGTTAACCCTCTGGGTGGAGGTCATCAGGGAGGAATTCATATAGCATGTGCTAGAGGCAGTGCAGACGTTGTACACGGAGCTACAGGTCCCCATTGGGAAGAGGATGATCAGGAGGATGTGTTTTTAATGAGATATTTGGATGTGGGACTCCCCACAGAAGCTGATAAGAGATTTAAACTACTTGAAGAAAAGATGAAAGCCTTCGAGAACCAAAATTCTTTGGGACTCGATATGTCAGATCTGGGACTGGTGCCAGGGGTCAGGATTCCCCTAAAGTTTAAAGTACCAGATTTTGATAAGTACAAAGGGACGACTTATCCTAGAGTACACCTCAAGGCTTTTTCCAGAAAATGTCATCCTACTCGGACGATGAAAAACTTTTGATGCATTTCTTTCAGGACAGTCTGTCAGGTCCTTCTTTAGAGTGGTATATGGGCCTAGAAAGGGCACATATAAGAAGCTTGAGAGAATTAGGAGAAGCATTTGTGCATCATTTTCAGTAATGAAGGGTTCAAGGAGTACGCCCAGAGGTGGCGAGAGTTAGTGGGCAGAGTACAACCTCCAATGGTGGAGCGTGAATTGATCGACATGTTCATGGCGACCTTGCCGGGAACATACTATGAAAAATTGATCGGATGTATGTCTGGAAGCTTTTCAGATTTGGTGATGGCAAGAGAGAGGGTGGAGAACAGAATAAAGACAGGAAAAATATTGACTGGGGCAGGATCTTCATCAAGAGGAATGAAGAAAGTATATAATGGAAACCCAAATAAAAGTGAGAGGGATATGAATTTCGTATCAGCCTATAGAGATAGAGATCGGGTGCCACATCAACCTCAACATCAGTATCAACCTCAACACCAACATCTACATCAACAACAAGTTGCCAATATAGCTATTTCGGCTGTACCACAGCAACAAACTACTACGCCTTGTCGTTACTTGGATAGAGGAAGGATGGCCAAGAGGCAGTTTGACACGCCTCTCATGCGTTACTCACATCTCTTACAACACTTGTTACAATTACAACTTATTCAGAAGAGAACTTTTGCGCCACTCACTGGTGCACCTCCACCAGGTTATGATGCAAACGCTAGGTGTGAGTTCCACTCTAGAGCTACAGGCCATAATATTGATAACTGCAAAGCATTTAAGCATAAGGTTCAAGATTTACTCAACTCAAAAGCAATAAATTTCACAAATGAAACCGCCAATGTAAATCAGAACCTGATGCCAAATCATGGGGTAGCCAGAGCCAATGCTGTTATTGAAGAAGAGAGACTAAACTTGATAACTGATGTTGTAAATTTAAAGACGCCTTTGAGCTTCGTAAAAGACAAACTGCTAAAAGGAGAAGTTTATCCAGGTTATTTAGAGGTTTTTTCAGATTGTGTTGCGCACCCAGAGGGTTGCAGTTTTTTGAGAAGTCATATTCAAGGTATGATTAATGAAGGAAGTTTATTGTTCGACAAGATTGTGGGAGAAGAAGTGATTGAGGAGATTAATAATGAATGGTATGAATTTGCAACAATTTTGATTCTATATCAGACGATAAACATCTCAGCACCGTCAAGGCCAGCTCCGATCATTATCACTACTCCAGGACCAGTACCTTATGAGAGTACCAAGGCCATTCCTTGGAATTATGTAGCAGATGTGTTTTACAACGGGAAAAAAATAAGAGCTAATGGGGGCATCGTTGAGAGACACTTCAGTTGAAAACATTGTCGGAGCAGGGGGAATAACCAGGAGTGGCAGAGTTTTCTCTCCGCCTGAAATTAATGTTGATAGAAGTGATAAAAGAAAAGGCAAGGTTGTGGTAGAAGAAGATATGCATCAACAAGTTGATAAAGATTCTTTTGCGAAGGATATTGAGGAATTCATGATCCTTATCCGTAAAAGTGATTACAAGATCGTGGATCATTTACACTAGACACCATCCAAGATTTCTTTTTCTCTCGTTGTTATTATGCTCTGAGGCACACCGGAATGCGCTGTTAAAAATTTTGAATTTGGAATTTGTGCCGCAAGAGATTTCGGTGAATAAGCTAGAAGGTGTGGTGGCTCATCTAAATGTCAGAAATGGGTTAGGTTTTACATATTTGGATTTGACTCCTACCAAGAGGAACCATATTCATGCTCTACATATATCTAGAGTGCAGAGGGGCTCTGTTGTCTCATGTCTTGGTAGACACAGGTTCATCCCTTAATGTACTGCCAAAGAAGGCTTTGATGAAGATGGATACTCAAGGGCTGATTTGCACGCCTAACGACTTAGTTGTGAGAGCTTTTGATGGTTCTAGGAGGTCGGTGTTTGATGAGATCATTATGCCCATATAGGTGAGGCCAGAAATTTTTGGTGCAAAGTTCTATATCATGGACAACCAGCCTGCTTATAGTTGTTTGGTCGACCGGCCTTGGAAGCACTCTGATGGGGCAATTTCTTCGACATTGCATCATAAATAGAAATATATGATGGAAAGGGGAGGTGGTTATTGTTTGCAGAGAGGAGGATATCATGGTCAGTCAGTTATCCTCTTTTAAGTTTGTGGAAGTTGTTGTACCCCAAAATTTGCCCAACCTTTTTCTTTACTTTGCTTGTGTTTCATTTCATTTCTCTAGCATCATTGCATTGCATATACATCACAATGTGTGTGTGTGTGTGTGTGTATATATATATATATATATATATATATATATATATATATATATATATATATATATATATATATATATATATATATATATATATATATATATATATATATATATATATATATATATATATATATATATATATATATATATATATATATATATATATATATATATATATATATATATATATATATATATATATATATATATATATATATATATATATATATATATATATATATATATATATATATATATATATATATATATATATTTTCACAATTCTTATCATTCCACATAAACATACACATTTATGTTTATTCACCAATGCACAGTTATAAAGATGATAAATGCAAATCATAGAGACCGACTCACGACTCTATGCAAATGCAATGCGGTACCGACTCATTCATCTCAAGTTCACTCAAGAACTTATTGGAACCATCACTTGTTACCAATGTAACTCCCCATCGGGCCTACGATGTTCACCCATTGCTCACACCTCACTGTTGCACCCCAAAATTTGCCCAACCTTTTTCTTTAGCTGGCTTTTGTTTCTTTGCATTGTTCTAGCATTTGCATTGCATATCATTATTCATTTAGCAGGGGATCAAGAGGTGTGACTAGAAATAGGAGGTTGCCCAGAGTTTTGAGCCTAGGCAAGGGGTTTTACTCAAGTATTAATGGTCATCAAGTCACCAAGATGTGGTCAAAGTTTTGTGAAAGAGTTGATGAGTGTATGTGGATCAGCTCCTAACTTGGAGGCCCATTGAAGATCATCAGAGGGTTGTAAATTCATGATTTTGGATATGGGATGTTGAGAAAGCTCATTGAAGGCTTTGAGAGCCAGGTTGGAGCTTGTTCAAGTTATTGTGTCATGTGGAAGGAGCCACAGTCAAGAGTGTTGCATCTAGATTTTTCCTCTGGTCAACCCTCAGTCAATTGTGACATTGAAGGAAACTAAAACTCAATTCCAAGTCTCTATGGTCATGGGATGTTGTGTTGAGAGGCCTAATATATCATTTCAAGATCAAATCAAGAAGAGTCAAGAGTGTGAGATGTTACTAAATTAGGGTTCTCAGTGTAAAATTCCTTATTTAGTGCCCAACTTCAAGACCACTTATCTCAAGATACAAGTCTCATCTCATCTTGACCCTAACGTGAAAATTGTAGAGCATGTTTCTAGCTTTCTTTTGAGTACTAGAAGTCATTCATATGATATCTAGAACTCAAGTTATGATTCTGGCAAGTTACAGGTCCTCAGATGAATGTGATTTTGGTCAACAAACGTCAACCAACTTCCAAGCCATTTTTGACCTAGAAGGATGTTTCTCCTCACCTTGACCAAAACATGAAAATGATCTTATCTTTACAAAGAGTACTAGAAGTCCTTTATCTGATTTGTAGAACTCAAGTTATGAGGCTTGCAAGTCAGGGGTATTTTGGGAAAGTAAGATTACAGGTCATTTTCATTATAGGTCCATTTCACCACTTTGCACACTTCAAATGAAAATATTTCCAACATCAAATATTCTCCAAATGGGGTCATTTGCTCAAACAAACATCAAGTTGTCATTAATTTGGCTTTAATTGATGAATTGGTGTGAAACCTTTCCACGAAGAAAGCTTAAAATCATAAAAGGGAATTAAATTCATTTGGGATCAATTTTGTGCAAATGTGTGCATTTTTTGGGTCCAAATCACATCCTAAACACAATGCCAATTTTGGATTTGAGGTTTGAGTTCATTTTCATGGCCATTTTCATGCTTGCTTCACCATGAAGTAAAAAATGTAAATCCTACCACAAGATTAAATTAAGGGACAATTCTTGGCCACTTGATCATTTCACACTACCAGCAAGCTGAATGAGTGAATTTCCAAGCCTAACATCTCCATTTTTGTGTGAATTTTGAAGGCTCCATGTGCATTTTTTTTGGATTTCCAATTGGGCTAAGCAAGCTTTAATTGGGCTTCAAAGTGATCAGGATCCATCATATTTAACTTCAGGATCATTCATAATGCATCAGAAGAGGTTTTGGAGGGAGAATTGAAGGAATTCAGCTACAACAAACTCAAGAAAAGTTTAAAATCAAATTTCACATTTCAAGCCATCTCAAGCAAAATTAAGAGTGGTAGAAGCTTCATTGGAGGTCACTGATCGTTTCTGGGCGTTTTGCTGCAAGAATCAACATAAGAACAAGACTCAGTGGAAGTTTTCCACTAGGTGATTACATTTCAACTTTCCTCTTTGTCCATGATGAATTAGCACTCTATTTTCATATGATTATGTTCCTTGAGATGCCTAGAGTGATTGTGGATAGTTTTTAAGTCTGTTTGTTGCAATTCTTGAAATGGTTCATGAACTTTAGGTCTTCGATTTGGTTTATTCTTGGACTGAAAATGAAAATGAATGTTGTATTCATGATGTATGTAGCATGAGGATTTGATTAGTATAATTAATTACAAGTTTCATGGAGTTTTTGGATATGGCACTGTTCATGACCAGAGGTTGAAGACGATCGGAGCTCTCTCCGGCCGCCATTTGCAAATCCCTCGCCACCGTCTTTACTTTCCCCCCTTGTTTCATGTTTAAATAATGGTGAAGTTGTGGCGTGCTCATGGCCCTTGGATCATGTTTGAAATTTGGACTTGGATCTGATCTCACGGCTGAGATCATTTTGTTACTTTATGCTGATTTGGTTTAGCTGGCGTGGCATCTCCTCGCCCTTTGGATGGCTTGACTTTGAGTGTATCGTGTGGTCAAGATCTCACTAACTTGGCTTTAATGAAACGGTGTGTTTCATGTGCGACCCCCACAGCCATCAGATCATTGACTAGTCTTTAGATTAGAAGGCTGAGACTCGTTTTTGTCACGGTCTTAACCTTTAGATTGTTGACTGGTCTTGTGAGCGTGTGGCTGAGATTGTTTTTCGTTGTTTGGCTGAATTGTGAATTGGATATGGGCTTTTAATTGCTAGCCACACCCCCACACACTACAGGACCAATGTTTACACGTGTTTTGATTACTATTTGCACCGTGTGTTTTATTATTTTATTTTATTTTCTTTTTTATTTGTTTTGTTTCTGTTTAGATTTAAATCAAATTAAAATACTTCCAGTGGTCCAAAAATCCCATAAAAATATGATTTAGACAATTTGAAATGTCCTTTTATTTTTAGAATTTTTTATTTTATTTTTTGGTTTTTATTTTCAATTAAAAATGGAATTAAACATTGGAAGTGTTTTGTTTGAGTTAAATTTTGACATGTTTTAGTTTTTAATTTGTTTCTCCTCATTCCTTTTGGTCCAATGACTCAAAATTCATCCTCATATCCATGATGAGTTGATGAATTTTTGAGGACCATTTTGCCCCTGTTTGGTTGACTTTTGGGTAGACTTTGGTTGCATTTCATTTGACCCTCGACAATCCTCATTCACAATGGAACACCCTTGTGAATAAATTTCTTTGGTGGTGTTGTGAATTGATTTTGATTGTGATTTCTTGGCCTCTGTTTGCCAACATGTTTAGGTGCTTTGTGCATTTTATTTGATCATTTTTGAACCATTTTCCTAATTTTGAGGTAACTTGCAAGTCAAGTTACCTCCAAGGGAGGTTCATACATACACATTGACCTAGTTTGTCTTGGAGATGACATTTTTGGATCCTTTGAGCCCCCAATGCCTTTTGATTCATGTTGCAAAAATGTTAAGGATGGTTCTTGCTCATTTTTAGGTCATAACATTTGGTTTTGCTTGCTAATTTGGTTGTCTTCTTTTGTGCTTTTAATTAGGGTTTCCATGTGTGCTTTACTTGCATCCCTTGGTGTTTATGCTTGCTTTCTCTTTGGATGTGTTTGATTTTTCTTTTATGCTCTCTTCTCTCATCTCTAATTCTGTCCCATGACCTTGGAGTCTCATTTAAGGTGTCTTGGTCCCTCCTTTGGAGGTATTTGAAGCACACCTAAAGTGATGAATCCTTTAGGACTTTCCTTGTGTTCTTTGTGTTTCTTTGCTTTTGGTTGGTGATGCTTATGGTTGAGTGAACATGATGAGGCCATTGCTGTCCTCATATAGCCTCCCATCCTCACTTTTGTTTTAGGTTTGCTAGACCTTTCGTTTGTTTTTGGTTTTTGCATAATGGTTGATGTTGTTTGGTTTAGGCCATTTTATCCCATTTTTGTTGCTTTTGTTGGTTTGCTTTTTGTGCATCTTCTTCTCCTTTCTTCTTTGCATTTCTCATATGCATGCTTGGTTGACACAAGAATGTGGAGGTTACTGCCCCACACTATTTTCCTCCCACTTTCATTCTTACTTGTGCATCTTATGTTTGCATATACATGTTCTTTCTTCTTCTTCTTCTTTTGCTTTTCTTTGCCATGCTCCCCATAAGTTCTCTAACCTTTTGAGGTTATGATAGACATTAGGTACATAAGCATGCATGATAACATTAGGTAGTTCCCTTTTGTATCCCAACTTTAAGTCCACTTTGCATGATAACTTTTAGGATTGATTAGTCTCCCATTAGTGGTCCTTTCTTCTATTTTCATCTTCATACAATCTTAAAACACTTAATAAAGAATGATAAGTGTTGTATGCTACGAGCCTTAAGCTAATTGAGAAATGGTGATTGGGGGGCTTCCTCTCAATGACCTAGAGTGTTTAGATTACACCCTTTGGGTGATATACGACCCATTCGCTCTTAGGTCATAGTCTCTAGTGCGACATGAGTTACAAATCAAACTCAAAACACTTCTTCTCTAAAAAACACAAAAACACTTTAAACCTTTTTCATCCTTCGGGATCTTAATCAGGAAAATCTTTTCATATAAAAGAGTGTTGTTAACCCTTAGTTCTACCGGAAACGATAACGTCTAAGTCTCCAATGGTCGAGTTGCATACACCAACTGCTAGAACTATTTGTTAACCCTACTCGGGCCTAAAAAAAAAACTTTTGAACCAACCTGTGGTCTTTTTATCCCGAACAACATTTGCTCTGATCTTTCATACCAGATGAAAGAATGTAGGCACAAGACACGATGTCTTGGCAAGCACACTTCCCCCCTTTTACCCATAGTTGGCCGAACTACGTTGCCCCATTGCACGAGGGAATACGTAGGCACAGAGCGGTGATGCTCTGCCGAGTCTCTTTTATTTTTCTTTTGTCCCTTGACCTTTAACTAGATAGTTGATCACCCTTTTAGATAGACAACAATGCGTGGATCCCGTCGAGTACCACAGACGTGAGGGGTGCTAATACCTTCCACTTGCGTAACCGACTCCCGAATCCAGACTTGGTTGCGATGACCTTGTCTTTCCCTTTTCGTCAGGTTTTTCCGATCGTTTCCTTTCCCTCTCTTTGGGATAAATAATGAAAGGTGGCGACTCTTCTGTTTTCCGCCGAGTGTTTTTCGCAGTTGCGACACTCACATTGGCACACAATGTTTATGAATTGCTCACACCTCATATAGGCACACAATCTGATTGCTCACACCTCACATAGTTACACAATCATTTGTAATCATCTCTCACACCTCACATAGGCACACGATGTTACAACAGATTCTCATTAGAATCACACAACACAAGAATGTACGTCATTATGCTTCACATGAAAATTGACTCAAGACACTCTTGAAATGCATACGTATTAACAATATATATTCATGCATTCATCTCATTCTATCACATACAATCCATATACATTCGCATCAACTACGCCAAACGGCAATGAACTCTATCACAACTATCATGCATTTACATTTAATTTAAGTAATGCATTTAGTTGCCAAAAGGCCACAATTCACAATAAATTCCACAATCTAGGATTCACGCCATACATCCACAGCATATCATATAATAGCACACAAGCTACACGTTCGGGAGAAGGTTCATCAACATCCGAGTCGAAAAATCGATGTTGGATGGGAAAAGAAAAAATGTTGGACTGACATGCTCGCTAGGCGAGCAAAAGGGTTCGCCTAGCGAGTCCCTCGCTACTCCACTCGCTCCAACGAGTTTGGGTCTTTTTGATTCTGTCCAAGTTTGGAAGTGTTGCTGGTAGCTCGCTGCGTGCTCGCCTAGCGAACGCTTCGCTACTTCACTCACCAGTGATTCGCCTAGCGAACGCTTCGCTACTCAAACCCTCAATTATCCAAAAATATCAAAAAGTCACGAAATCACCCGAATTCAATCAAACAAGTTTCAATAGTCTCGGCCTAACATTCCTCGACTAAACTACATAATTTATTTCGAATTCTAACCGTGAAAACATCAGTTTCTATCGATTTTACCAATTTCGACCTAAAATGGAAATATGTGGAAAAACAACCAAAACAATCCAACAAACACATGCATAATGATATACATTGATGAGATAATAAGATTTCACACCCTTACCTGATTAAATCGATTCCTAGAAGTTGTTTTGATGATTTTCTAAGTTTTTTCCTCTTTTTCTTCTCTTTTCTCTTTTTCCTCTTTCTTTCTCTCCTTTTTCTCCTTTCTTTCTCTTTTCTTCTTTCTTTCTCTTTTCTCTCCTCTTTCTCTCTTATATCTATCTATTCTAGTTCTTTTCTATTTCTTTTTCTCTCAAAATATCTAATAATTCATTTTCTCACAAAATTTCTAACTTAACATTAATTAAGAAATATCTAAGATACCCTCCAACCTAATTTTCCGAAAAACTCTCAAAAACGATAAAATAACACAATATGCAAACATAACATATTAGCACACCAATTTCACAAATAAAATAATAATCACCCAAATAAAATAAAAGACTCAACAAAAATGGGAAATTAGAATCGGGGTGTTACAACTCTCCCCTACTTTAGAAATTTTCGTCCTCGAAAATATTACCTGATTCAAACAACTCCGGATACGACTCTCGCATCCCATTCTCTAGTTCCCAAGAAATATATCCTTCCGAAGCGCCTTCCCACGCTACTTTCACAAGTGCAATATCCTTGCCTCTTAGCTTCTTAACTTCACGGTCCAAAATCCTAATCGGTAAAGCTTCAGCCGTAAGGTTATCTCTCACTTCAACCTTATCCATAGGAATAACATGTGATGGATCCGGAACATACTTCCGAAGTTGCGAAATATGGAATACATCATGCAAATTCCAAATATTTGGAGGCAACGACACACAATTAAGCCACAACACCAACTCGTGCAGTAATCTGATACGGACCAATAAAACAAGAAGTCATCTTCTTCGACTTCAAAGCACGACCCACACTCGTAACCGATGTAACTCTCAAAAACACATGGTCGCCTTCTTGAAACTCAAGATATTTCCTTCTCTTGTCATGATATCTCTTTTGCCTACTTTGAGAAGCTTTCATCTTTTCCCGAATAAACTTCACTTTCTCTGTCGTTTGTTGTACCATCTTCGGTCCAACTATTGACCTCTCACCGGTTTCATGCCAACACAAAGGTGTTCAACATCTCCGACTATACAAAGCCTCAAATGGTTCCATACTTGAATGATAATTGTTATTGTAGGTGACCTGAATTAACGCCAAATAACTATCCCAAGCACCACCTTGCTCGAGCACACAAGCACACAATAAATCCTCCAACGATTGAATTGTCCTCTCGGTTTGACCATCCGTTTACGGATGATAAGCCAAACTCAATCTTAGCTTAGAACCCAAAGCCTTTTGCAAACTCTCCCAAAACCTCAATGTAAATCTAAGATCTCTATCTGATACAATACTCTTAGGAACTCCATGTAACTTCACAACCACAAGAACATAAATCTCAGCTAACTTCTCCAAAGGATAACTAATATCAATTGGAATGAAGTGAGCAAATTTAGTAAGCCTATCCATGATTACCCAAATAGCATTATGACCTCTTTGCGTATTCGGCAACCCCGTAACAAACTCCATCGATATACTATCCCATTTCCACTCCGGAATGTCCAACGGTTGCATCAATCCACTAGGCTTTTGATGTTCCACCTTAGACTTTTGACAAGTTAAGCATGCATACACAAATTGAGCTACGTCCCTCTTTAATCCGGACCACCAAAAGGTTTTATTCAAATCTTGATACATTTTATTCGCTCCTGGATGAATACTTAAGTTACTTCGGTGTTCTTCTTCCAATATCATATTTTTCAAATTTGCATCATCGGGAATACAAATACGACCACGAGATCTCAAAACTCCGAAGTTATCAACCTTGTAATCCTCATTCTCATTCATCATTAAATCAACGAACTTCAAATCCAACTTTTGCTTTTCACATACCGTTGCAAGAAAATCATTCGTAACATGTAGCATACCAAGTCTCACACTTCTCGGCATCATTTCACAAACTAAACTCAAGTCTCTAAAATCTTCCAAAAGTTCCCATTCTCTCATCATTAATGCGGACATATGTAACAACTTCCGACTAAAAGCATCGGCCACCACATTTGCCTTACCTGGATGGTAATTCAAACCAAAATCATAATCCTTCAAAAGTTCTAACCACCTTCTTTGTCTCATGTTCAATTCTTTTTGAACAAATAAATATTTCAAACTCTTGTGATCACTAAAAACTTCAAATCTTGCACCATAAAGATAGTGCCTCCAAATTTTAAAAACAAACACCACGGCCGCTAACTCCAAGTCATGTGTAGGATAATTCTTTTCATGCACTTTCAATTGTCTTGAAGCATAAGCCACAACTTTTCCATCTTGCATCAAAACACCACCTAAACCTGTCAAAGAAGCATCACAATAAACCACAAATGGTTCTGTCGGATTCGGCAAAATCAAGATCGGTGCCTTCGTCAACCTTCTTTTTAGCTCAATGAAATTCTTTTCACAATTAATATCCCAAATGAAAGCCTTTCCTTTACAATTCAATTGCATTAACGGAAGTGCCAACTTTGAAAATCCCTCAATAAACCTCCGATAATAACCAGCCAAGCCGAAAAAGCTTTGAATCTCCGTAATCGATCTAGGAGCCTCCCATTGCATCACCGCATCAATCTTGGATGGATCAACACTAATACCACTACCAGAAATAACATGTCCAAGAAAACTTACTTCCAACAACCAAATTTCACATTTCGACAACTTAGCATACAATTGTTTCTCTTTTAAAATTTGTAACACAATCCTCAAATGCTCTTCATGCTCCTCTCGTGACTTAGAGACAATTAAAATATTGTCGATGAACACAACCATGAAATGATATAACTGTTCATGAAAAATACAATTCATGTATTCCATAAACACACCCGGCGCATTAGAAACCCTGAATGGCATCACAGAATATTCGTAATGGCCATACCGTGTCCTAAAGGATGTCTTTTGAATATCCTCTTCTTTCACACGAATCTGGTGATATCCCGATCTCAAATCAATCTTGCTAAAATTACGCACACCAACCAATTGGTCCATCAAATCATCGATCCTTGGAAGCGGATACTTGTTCTTAATTGTCCCCTTGTTCAATTGTCGATAATCAATGCATAACCAAATACTCTCATCCTTCTTCTTTATCAACAATACCGAAGCACCCTAAGGAGAAACACTTGGCCTTACAAATCTCTTGTCCAACAAGTCATTCAATTGCTTCTTCAATTCTACCAACTCCGATGCCTACATACGATACGGTGGCAACAAACACACACATACATAATGATATACATTGATGAGATAATGATATACATTGATGAGATAATAAGATTTCACACCCTTACCCGATTAAATCGATTCCTAGAAGTTATTTTGAAGATTTTCCAAGCTTTTTCCTCTTTTTCTTCTCTTTTCTCTTCTTCCTCTTTCTTTCTCTCCTTTTTCTCCTTTCTTTCTCTTTTCTTCTTTCTTTCTCTTTTCTCTCCTCTTTCTCTCTTATATCTTTCTATTCTAATTCTTTTCTATTTATTTTTCTCTAAAAATATCTAATAATTCATTTTCTCACAAAATTTCTAACTTAACATTAATTAAGAAATATCTAAAATACCCTCCAACCTAATTTCCCGAAAAACTCTAAAAAACGATAAAATAACACAATATGCAAACATAACATATTAGCACACCAATTCCACAAATAAAATGATAATCACCCAAATAAAATAAAAGACTCAACAAAAATGGGAAATCAGAATCGGGGCGTTACAGGAAACTTCCTCGGATTCCCTGTTGTAACACCCTTCTAAACCCCATGGAAAATATATAAATAATCAGAGTAAATCATCAAGCATTCACAAAAGGGTGTCATACATAACTTCCAAAACATCAAAAACACCTGTCATGCTCATTAACATTTTAATAAATAATCATGCTTTTCAAGGTTACACTTCGCATGTAGCATTGGATTCAACTTGTATCATAATTCTCGTAGCAGAGACATTCATGTTCATCACCTAATCAACATTACTTAGGCACTAAGGCCAACATCATAATATTCCAATGAATATAAAAACATAGTGTAGAGTACATAATATATCTCTAAGATATAAAACAAATGATCCCAGTGTTAAATGACCCAACATAATTAAAATACTAAACAGCTACACCGATACCGACCTCGCAACTACGAGCAGTTCTACTCTTTGATACCTTCACGATGTCGTATAGGACATCATTCCAACATAAGGATGAGAATTCACATCAATATTGCAATTATAATATAATGAATAATGTAAAGCATGTCAGGTCAAACACCAATATTCTCACACTTCAATTTTCATCAGCCAATAACATTCAACAACCACATGTTCACAACTCTCAATTCAACAAGTCATACACAGACACATACTTTCATACAACAATTATATATGCCATGCGACTCAATGCAACTCAATGCAACTCATGCCATGTGGTACCAGCACTTGTTGTTATTTTTCGGTTTTTACATTTAAACCGGGTCCGTTCCCTAGACCAATAATAAACAAAAGCCCATTCCCTAAGCTTTCACACCTCGCTCTAGGTTTAGGACAAGTCACTAGTCTCCACGAAACTAGAGAGCATTGCCTCTTGACAACAAATGATGCGTATGCAATCAACAACCAATGCACTTAAGACCGTTCTCGCGTCTTAATCCCATGCATTAAAAAGTAATTCATCACACAAGAATTATATCATGATTACACACACAACACTTTTCATAATAATCAAAGTATTCATACTTTCAACATCATTACTACATTTATCAAGTAATGCACAAAAATAAATTAGATTCAATCATAATTCACAACACAATTCAACGATTACACATAGGGCAGTCAATCCATCACCAACAATTGAATTCAATGTTCAATACACAATCAGCTTGTTAAACCATAATTGAAATCTCAATAACTAAACAAAGGTTGTTAATCAATCAATAATAAGTAAATAATCAATAATCATCTCAATTGATCCATGTTTTTGTTAAGATTTAATTAAACAAAGACTCTATGTAATTAAACTTCCAGTACAGGATTTTTCCAAATTTCAGTTAGTGCAATCGATTGTAGTGAACATGCAATCGATTGGACATGTGAAAAATTCACTTATTTCAGATTCTATACAACATGCAATCGATTGGAGTCATGGTGTAATCGATTGTACCTTTGAAAATTTCATGATTTTAGCTACTGTTTTACTGTGCAATCGATTGACATATTAGTCCAATCGATTGGACAGCTAAAAATTCAGTTTCCAGCAGCTTTGCTTAGTATGCAATCGATTGACGTATTGCTGCAATCGATTTCTCACTGTGTGTTCTTGAAAAATTGTGCAGAAAATTGTATTTTTCACCAAACATTCCCTTCTTTGCTACAATAATCACTCCCCTTATTTAGGGCATTCATAAAAATCGAAAATCCAATAAATCATGGGAAATCTATGGGTTCTCTTTACACAATCTTCTACCCATTAACCATTAACCCCCAGTTCCAAATCTTAGGGTTTCTCCCTACAAAACTTTTACCCATTGCTCATTAACCCACAATCCTAATAATGAGAGAATACTCACCCTTACCTCAGGTTTTTCTTTGGGAAGAATCCTTGATTCCTTTGAATGCTTGAATTCTGAGTTTCTCTTTTCCACTTTTCTCTTCCTCTTGCCTCCTTCTCTTCTTCTCCTCTATGCTCTTTCTTCTCTTACTAACTTCTTTATTCTCTAAAACCCTAATCTTAAGTTATTCGGCTTAACCCAATTCACTTACTATTCACACACTACACTAACTCACTAATTCTAGAAATTAATCATCTCACCAATAAAATAAATAATTATCCAATAATTCAAATAATTCAAATAATTCCAATAAATCAATTAATTAATATGAATAATTAATTATTAAAAATTGGGTTGTTACAACCCTCCCTCACTTAAAATATTTTCGCCCTCGAAAATTAACCTAAACGAATAACTCGGGATAAGACTCCCTCATTTAACTCTCAAGTTCCCAAGTCACATTTCCACCAGCTTTTCCTCCCCAAGCGACCTTCACGAAAGCAATCTCTTTACCTTGAAGTTGCTTCAACTCCCGATCCTCTATTCGCATAGGTGATGTCTCCACAGTCAGGTTATCTCTCACATGCACATCATCTACTTGGACTACATGAGACGGATCCGCAATGTATTTCCTCAACTGAGATACATGGAACATGACATGGAGATTAGAAAGCGACTGTGGTAAAGCAACACGATAGGCTACCTCTCATATCCTCTACAAAATCTGATAAGGACGAATAAAACGCGGCGTCAACTTACGCGACTTCAATGCTCTACCAACACCAGCTATTAGAGTAACTCAAAGAAATACATGATCTCCCTCCTGAAATTCAAGTGTTTTCCTCCTCTTGTCATGGTAACTCTTTTGACGACTCTGAGAAATCTTCATCTTTTCTTGAATCATCTTAATATTATCGGTAGTCTGCTAGACTATCTCGGGTCCAACCACAAAACTCTCTCCCGACTCATACCAATACAATGGCGTCCTACACTGTCTACCATACAATGCCTCAAACGGTGCCATACCAATACTCGAATGAAAATTGTTGTTGTAAGTAAATTCAATCAAAGGTAAGTAGCTATCCCAAGCTCCTCCCTTCTCCAACACACAAGCTCTCAAAAGATCCTCAAGTGATTGAATCGTCCTCTCAGTATGACCATCAGTCTACGGATGATAAGCAAAACTCAAACGTAACTTTGTACCCAAAGCACTTTGCAAACTCTCCTAAAATCTCGAAGTAAACCTCGGATCTCTATCTGACACGATGCTAGAAGGAATACCATGCAAATTGACAATCCTCTCAATGTACAACTTTTCTAACTTCTCCAATGGGTAATCCATTCGCATAGGAATAAAGTGAGCAGATTTAGTCAATCTATCCACAATAACCCAAATAGCTTCAAAGTTACTCGATGTCCTAGGTAAACCGGACACAAAATCCATAGATATGTTATCCCATTTCCACTCAGGAATAGACAATGGTTGCATCAACCCCGACGGCTTCTGATGCTCAACCTTTGACTTCTGACAAGTCAAATAAGAATACACATACTCGACAATATCCTTCTTTATACGAGGCCACCAAAATACTTTCCTCAAATCTTGCTACATCTTAGTAGCACCCAGATGAATACTCAATCCACTACGATGCCCTTATTCAAGAATACTCTTCTTCAGATCAACAATATATGGAACATAAACTCTATCACGACATCTCATGATATCATTCTCATCAATCCAAAAATCACCACCTTGACCTTGATTGATCAAAGTCAACCGATAATCTAAACACATATCATATTTCTGTCCTTCTCGAATCTCATCAAGAATACCACTAGTAAGCTTCAACATACCAAGCTTAACTTCGTATGAAGTCTTCTCACACACCAAGCTCAAATCACAAAATTGCTCAATCATTTCCAACTCTTTTACCATCATCATCGACATATGCAAAGATTTCCTACTCAATGCATCAGCTACCACATTTGCTTTACCCGGGTGGTAATTCAAACCAAAATCATAATCCTTCAGAAGTTCCAACCATCTCCTCTGCCTTGCATTCAATTTTTTCCGATCGAAGAGATACTTCAAACTCTTATGATCACTAAATACTTCAAATCTTGAACCAAACCAATAATGCCTCTAAAGCTTCAACGCAAATACAACAGCGGCCAACTCTAAGTTATGCGTCGGATAATTTCTCTCATGCACTTTGAGTTGCCTTGAAGCATAAGCTACAACTTGTTTATTTTGCATCAACACACCTCCTAAACCCATCAAAGAAGCATCACAATACACAACAAATGGTTCTTCTGAATTCGGCAAAATCAAAACAGGAGCTGTCGTCAATCTTCTCTTAAGCTCTTGAAAACTTTCTTCACACTTTGCATCCCACACAAAAGCTTGACCCTTCCTAGTCAACTACGTCAACGTCAATGATAACTTGGCAAATACTTCAATGAATTCCCGATAATAACCTGCCAAACCAAGAAAACTTCTAATCTCAAAAACTGATTTGGAGTCTCCCATTGCGATACCGCTTCAACCTTCGACGGATAAACTGCAATACCTCTACTCGAAATCACATGACCAAGAAAACTCACTTCCTTCAACCAAAACTCACACTTAGAAAGCTTAGCATACAACTGTTTCTCTTTTAACACAGATAACACAATCCTCAACTGCTCGACATGTTCTTTTTTACTCTTTGAATAGATTAAAATATCATCAATGAACACCACCACAAACTTGTCCAAATAAGGATGGAAAATCCTACTCATGTACTCCATAAATACACCTGGTGCATTAGTCACACCAAATGGCATCACAGAATACTCATAATGTCCATACCTCGTCCTAAAAGCAGTCTTCTGAATATCTTCAGCCTTCAGACGAATCTGATGATACCCAGATCTCAGATCTATCTTACTAAAGTCACTCGTGTCAATCAACTGATCCATCAAATCATCAATCCTCGGAAGTGGATACTTATTCTTGATAGTCATCTTGTTTAATTGTCTGTAGTCGACACAAAGTCTCATAGAACCTTCTCTCTTCTTAACCAACAAAACTGGTGCGCCCCACGATGACACACTTGGACGAATAAATCTCTTCTAAAGTAGATCTTAAAGTTGACTCTTCAACTCTTTCAATTCCGATGCGAACATACGATATGGAGCCATCGATATCGGACTAGTTCCAGGAATTAAGTCGATCGCAAATTCCACTTCTCGTTCTGGCGGTAAATCTCTTATCTCATCAGGAAAAACTTCCGGAAAATCACGGACAATTGGTAAAGCATCAATTTCTCCATTTTCACCAATGCTCAAAGTTGCCATCAACATAAATACCTTCGCACCATCTTGCACTGACTCATTCACTTGCTTAGCAGACATAAACGAGTCTCCTTCATCATCAGGTTCAGGAAAAATATCTGTTTTATCAAAACAGTTAATATAGACACGATTGAATTCCAACCAATTCATCCCAAGAATAACATCAAGTTGATCTAAGTGAAGACACACTAAATCAACTCCAAAGTCTTTACCAAAAATACTCAACGAAAATTTCAAACACACATATGGGGTAGTTACTGAACCCATAGCAGGAGTATTAATAACCATACCACCACTCATAATTGACAATTCAAGATTCAATCTCTTAATACAATCGAAGGAAATAAAAGAATATGTAGCTCCAGTATCAATTATAGTAACCAAAGGTATACCATTAATGAAGCACGTACCTCGGATCAACTGATCTTCGCTAGCAGTCTTCGATCCTGATAGAGCAAACACTTTCCCGTTCCCTTGAGTCTTCTTTGGCTTGTCACACTTGGTACTAATGTGCCCTTTCTCACACCCGTTCTAGCAAGTCACATTTGCACCACTTCTGCACTCAAAAGCCTTGTGGCCTGGCTTTCCACACTTGAAACACTTCTGATCAACACACATGCACTCAGGAGCACGATGTCCTTCAACACCACATCTAAAACACTTCACTGGAGTAGAAGCTCCTCCCCCACTCAGCTTCTTTCCAATACCATCTTTCTATTTCCCCTTATCAATAGGAGTCACATACGGCTTTCCTCTGAATTGACCTTTTCCCTTCTTATCATTTAAACTCTTGTAGTGACTAGACCGTGCTCTACTATCTTCATCATAGATTCTACTCTTGTTCACCAATTCAAAAAATTGCCTAATCTCCTGATAACCAATGGCTTGCTTGATTTCAGGTCTCAAACCATTCACAAACTTAAGACATTTGGATCTCTCAGCACTAATAGTGTTGTAATGAGGACAAAACTTAATCAACTCTTAAAATCTTGCTGCATACTCGGCCACAGTTGAGTTACCCTGCTTCAGCTCAAGGAATTTAATTTCCTTCTTCCCACGCACATCTTCTGGAAAATATTGCTCCAGAAATGCCTCTCTAAAAACATCCCAAGTAACCACAACCTCATCTTCTTCAAACCTCTGACGAGTGTTACACCACTAGTCTTCAGCTTCCTCTTCAAGCATATGAGTACCAAACTGCACCTTCTGCGCATCTGAACAGTTCATGACTCGAAAGATCTTTTCAATTGCTATCAGCCATACTTGTGCTTTGTCAGGTTCATGGGTTCCCTTGAAAATTGGCGGGTCGTTCCTTTGAAACCTTCCCAAATCACGGAACTCGTCATCGGCGTTGTTTCCAGCATTCACGTTGGCTTGTGGATTCTGTTCGATCCCTCCAACCAACATCGCCAAAGCTTCGGCAATCGCTTCATCATTCCTACTAGCGACCATTGTTTTAGATCCGAACAACAAAATTTCATAAGAACTAACAATATTGATAGTGTCACACACACACATCAGATATATATAGGGGAATAAACACATTAACAACTTGGTCAACTGACCGACCTGCTTTGATACCACTAATGTAACACCCTTCTAAACCCCACAAAAAATATATAAATAATCAGAGTAAATCATCATGAATTCACAAAAGGGTGTCACACATAACTTCCAAAACATCAAAAACACCTGTCATGCTTATTAACATTTTAATAAATGATCATGCTTTTCAAGGTTACACTTCACATGTAGCAACGGATTAAACTTGTATCATAATTCTCGTAGCAGAGACATTCATGTTCATCACCTAATCAACATTACTTATGCACTAAGGCCAACATCATAATATTCCAATGAATATAAAAACATAGTGTAGAGTACATAATGTATCTCTAAGATATAAAATAAACAATCCCAGTGTTATATGACAAGAGCACGACTCGACCCAAAATAATTAAAATACTAAATAGCTACAATGACAACGACCTCGCAACTACGAGCAGTTCTACTCTTTGATACCTGCACGATGTCGTATAGGACATCATTCCAACAGAAGGGTGAGAATTCACATCAACATTGCAATTATAAGATAATGAATAATGTAAAGCATGTCAGGTCAAACACCAATATTCTCACACTTCAATTTTCATCAGCCAATAACATTCAACAACCACATGTTCACAACTCTCATTTCAACAAGTCATACACATACACATAATTTCATACAACAATTATATTTTCCATGCGACTCAATGCAACTCATGCCATGTGGTACCAACACTTGTTAAAAATTTTTGGTTTTTACATTTAAACCGGGTTCGTTCCCTAGACCAATAAGAAACAAAAACACATTCCCTAAGCTTTCAAACCCTGCTCTAGGTTTGGGACAAGTTACTAGTCGCCACGAAACTAGCAAGCATTGCATCTTGACAACAAATGATGCGTCTGCAATCAACAACCAATTCACTTAAGATCGTTCTCGCATCTTAATCCCATGCATTATCAAGTAATTCATCACACAAGAATTATATCATGATTGCACACACAACACTTTTCATAATAATCAAAGTATTCATACTTTCAACATCATTACTACATTTATCAAGTAATGCACAAGAATCAATTAGATTCAATTATAATTCACAACACAATTCAACGATTACACATAGGGTAGTCAATCCATCACCAACAATTGAATTAAATGTTCAATACACAATCAGCTTGTTAAACCACAATTGAAATCTCAATAACCAAACAAAGGTTGTTAATCAATCAATACTCAAGTAAATAATCAATAATCATCTCAATTGATCCATGTTTTTGTTAAATTTAATTAAACAAAGACTCTATGTAATTAAACTTCCAGTACAGGATTTTTCCAAATTTCAGTTAGTGCAATCGATTGTAGTGAACTTGCAATCGATTGGACATGTGAAAAATTCACTTATTTCAGATTCTGTACAACATGCAATCGATTGGAGTCATGGTGCAATCGATTGTACCTTTAAAAGTTTTATGATTTTAGCTATTGTTTTACTGTGCAATCTATTGACATATTAGTGCAATCGATTGGACAGCTAAAAATTCAGTTTCCAGCAGCTTTGCTCAACATGTAATTGATTGACGTATTGGTGCAATCGATTGCTCACTGTGCGTTCTTAAAAAATTGTGCAGAAAATTGTATTTTCACCAACCATTCCCTTCTTTGCTATAATAATCACTCCCCTTATTTAGGGCATTCATAAAAATCAAAAATCCAATAAATCATGGGAAATCTATGGGTTCTCCTTACACAATCTTCTACCCATTAACCATTAACCCCCAATTCCAAATTTTAGGGTTTCTTCCTACACAACTTTTACCCATTAATCATTAACCCACAATCCCAATAATGAGAGAATACCCACCCTTACCTTAGGTTTTTCTTTGGGAAGAATCCTTGATTCCTTTGAATGCTTGAATTCTAAGTTTCTCTCTTCCACTTTTCTCTTCCTCTTGCCTCCTTCTCTTCTTCTCCTCTCTGCCCTCTCTTCTCCTCTATGCTATTTCTTCTCCTCTATTCTCTTTCTTCTCTCACTAACTTCTTTATTCTCTAAAACCCTAATTCTTAAGTTATTGGGCCTAACCCAATTCACTTACTATTCACATACTACACTAACTCACTAATTATAGAAATCAATCATCTCACCAATAAAATAAATAATTATCCAATAACTCAAATAATTAAAATAATTCCAATAAATCAATTAATTAATATAAATAATTAGTTATTAAAAATTGGGTTGTTACACCTGTGGTCATTCTCCTCTTGATTATTTGCAGGGATGTGATTATTGGTAGTGGAAACACAGTTGGATATACTGCTCGTACTTTTGTTGAGTACACCGCTGCCGATGGTCATCGTTTTATTGTGACTTAAGAGGTATAATTTATTTCTAAGTTCTTTAATTTGTTTCTCTTATAGGTCCAGTTTGTGGCAGTTATATTGTATACATGAGAATAGAAAAATATTATTAGACATAATGAGGTTGGTATTTGTATATTTTGTAGTATACTCCACTAGTGACAATATTATATTATTTTATAGTGACCGAGACAATGTCCAATTTTGATTGTAGGTTCATGGTGGATTAAGGCCTTCAGCCATAGATACAGCTTCATCAGCAGGATCAAATTGTATTGTTGCTGGAAGTTTCGTGTGAGTAAAGATATGCTTGTTGTTTGTTTAGACAAGGAATGAAGCAAATTATAATCAATTCAGATTGTTTGTAATTGATTTAGCCGGTGTCGTAACCGACTTTAAACATTTATATAATTCATTTCTATTATTTGAAGTTATTTTGAATTTAAATAAATTGACCATGTCTTATGTGTCATATTATCGATATTTGCATTTTTTTTAAATGTGTGATTTTTTATTATAGTATTGAGTTATAAAATTTCATTTTCTTAAAAGAATAAATAAAGGGCATTAATAGCGATTTTCTACAATGTTCTATTAAAGACAGTGTCTACAATAACACTTTTAGAAAAAGCATTATTAAATACAAGGACTATAATAGCACTTCTACAAAAAACGCTATTAAATACGAGGACTATAATAGCACTTCTACAAAAAGCGCTATTAAATACAAGGACTATAATAACACTTCTTCAAAAAGCACTATTAAATCCTTTCATAAACAAGGTGTATGGTAGCGTGGAACAGGGAATGATAGAATTTATAATGAAGTGCTATTAAAAGCACTCATTTTAATAGCGTTTTCAAAGCGCTATTATATGTATCAAATCAATAATAGCGGGGTCTTTTATAGCGTTTTTAAGCGCTTTAAAGGTGAAAAAGTGCTATTAAAAACAATTTTTGGCGTAGTGTATGAGAAATCAGAGCAAACGTAGTTCGGGTAACTACGGGTGAAGGGGGGAGGTTGCTCGCCAAGACATCGTCGTCTTATGCCTACGTATGCTCATCTGGTATGGGAAATCAAAGCAAACATAGTTCGGGTGACTACGGAAAGAGGAAAAGGGTGTTCGACAAGACTTCGTCGTCTTGTGCCTATGTATTCTCATCTGGTACGAGAAATCAGAGAAAACGTGGTTCGAGTAACTATGGGAAAATGTCTCGATCGCACTGAGGCGAGAGAAAAGGTTCAAATTAACAAAGCGGTCTCGATTGCACTGGGGCAAGAGAAAGGGGAAGTTAATTGTTAGTGTGCTTATCAAGGATAGGAATCCTCGTTCCTACGTATCCTCATTAGGGAATAAGGAATCAGAGCGTCTGTAGTTATTAAGTCTATGGCATAGGAGCGAATGCGTCGCATATCGCCCTACGAGAGAAAAGATCCTAGGCCTGAAACTCCTTAACAGAAGTGAATCAGCTTTGTTTAAGATGCGTACTGCACTAAAGTCTATGACATAGGAGCGAATGCATCGCATATCTCCCTTGGGGCATACGCTAAACACTCTAGACAAGCAAGGAGAAACCCATCTCTCATCATTTCCCACGTACTTAAGGCTCGTGGCATATGATACTCATTGTACTTATTAAGTGTTTTGAATTATTGTTTGACAGTGTTAGTGAATCGAATCGGGCCAAAATGTGACGCTGAACCGTCGTAGCTCGACTTATGATGAAAGTCAAACTATACGAGGTCGCGTAAATATATATACATGTTATGGACAAGATAGAGAAATGATATTAAGGATCATTATCCGATTAAATTGTGTCGCACAGACCAAAGAAAGGTGGGATCTCGTCTTAATCGTAAACATTTTGTCAATTAATCGAAGGTAGCCTATCACGATCTCAAAGTAGAGAAAATGACCCAAATGGTCAATTTCCATAGATTTGAAATTGCGAAGGTTATCGACTTCGATAAATCGACGCTTACGAATCAAAAGACTTTATAGATCAAGAAAATTAAATAAAATTGAAAATGAAGAAGAAATAAGGAGAGAAAAATGGGTGGTCTCGGACAAAACCGTTATCTATCAATAATTTGACTGATAATGCTTTCAGAGGTCTCGTCATCAACCGTAAAATGAAACTAAAATAAATCCTAAACTAGATCAAGATAGGATGAAGAAAGTGGTATAAAAGAACATCAAGAATGACTTAATGAACTAAAAAATAAAAAAAAAATTAGCAAAGCGTTTTTCTTTATTTTTATGCAAAAATCACTAAATAACTTAATAAAAATTCTAAGAATTCAATTTAAAAAAAATATTAAAACTCTAAAACTAAATTTGGAAAGATATATTACAACTTATAAAAAAAATAGATTAGAAAAATATATTAAACTCAAAAACAAAAACAAAAAAAAATGCTATGGGGTGTATTGAAATTAAGTGATGCTTCTGGAACCATTTGGGCTGCCAGCCCATCATCCACCACACAGACATATAAAATGAATAATAAAAAAAACGGTGGTGGGAGTATACACGGGCCTTGAGCCCATCCTAAGCTTGTTTAACACAACTGAAGGGAGAAAAGATCTCATCATTTGAAACCCCATTGAAATTAAATTTTAAAACAAAAAGCCCCATGTTATTGCCATCGATACCGCTTACAGTTTCTAAGAAAACCAGGTCAGAGGAAGAACGAACAGCCATTAACGTGAAAAGGGAAAGCCAAGCCTCTCTCAAACAAATGCGTCTCATTCTCACGCGAACAGCCTCAAATCCTTCGTCTTAAGTTTGTGCTTCCAGCAGATGCTTTGATTTGAATCACTCAACCTTAACTCATGGTTCAATCGATTTAGTTTTGTTCTTTCTCTCTCCATCTTGCCATTTTTCTCTATTTTTTTGAATGAGTTGAAAGGTTTGTGGATTAGCGTTGAGTCTGAGATTGGGTTTTTGGAATAGGATTCATTTTCTGGGTTTCGATGTGGTCAGGTCTCTTTAATTGTGATGTTTAAGATGAAGAAAAGGTATGAATATTTTGTGATAGGATGGGTTGAGGTTTGTTGGTGTCTTTCACGGTTTGGGGTTACGTCGCCGAAGTTATGAAGAAGAGGGTGATTTAATGGAGGTTATGGGATGAAGAGAAAGGGGTCTGCGTTCGTGTTGTAGTTTTTTTGCTTCTGAAGATGGCGATGAATGGGTTTGTCTGTGATTTTTTTTCAGGGAGCTTGTGACTGTTTGATCTGGGTAGTAAAAGAATGGAAACTGTGAAAGGTTTTTTTTTGGGTGGAAATTTTCAGAAGAAGGATTTTGAGGGGTTTTTTCTTTAAGGCTATGAGAAGGGTGCGTTTGGCTCTGTCTGAGAAAAGACTCCCAATTGAAGGGAGAATCGACTTTTTTTCATCGAGTTACCAGGTCAGAATCCATTTTTAAATTGGTCCACCTTTTATCGTCAATTTTATCTTTTAAGAAACTTTCTTTTTTTTGTGAATTTTTATGCTACAGTCTCGTCACTTTCATTATGCAGTGTCTACATTTGTGGTTGGTTGGTGGATGTAGGTTTTGTACGGGCTGGTGTGTGTCTTGAAATGATGTGGGGTTTGTACGTTCTTGCCAGTTTTTTGATGTCTTCCTCGTGTGCTTCACGTTTTGTGGATGTTTGTGGTGCTTCATGGTTTGTGGTCCAGACTGTCCATCTGTGCTTTGTGATTCGATAATCCTTTTTTTAAAATGAAAATGGCTTGTCTTCTTTGTATGATAAAAGGAGAAAATCATGGGTTAAGTGTGTTGTGGCATAATGGGCTCTCATGAATTTGGTGGGCCTTGTAATAATTATAGAGACTTTGTTTATTATTTTTTTTTTGTGAACTTTTGATGTAAATGAATGTGTATGATAAATACACATTTCATGTAAAAAAGATGGATTGTAAATGGGAAATTTGGAACATGAAGTAATGAATGAATTGACTTGGAGCTAAAAGATAGTTAAAATGGATATTGAAAAGAAATGATTAATTATATTGGAAAAATAGAAGTGGATATTGGAAAATAATGTGGATATGTGAAAATGAAATGAAATTGGATAATGAGTATAAAATGGATATAAAAAACTAGTTCATGGATTAAGAGTGGATTTGGAATGTGGATAAGGAGATATTTGGCTTGGATTTTGAAGTTTGGAAAATGGTTAGAAGTGGATTATGATAAAAAATGAAGTGATATGGACTATGGGCTTTGAAAATGGTTATGGGTTAGGGAAATTGATACATAACTTGATATGACCTTGATCCACTTGACAATAAGAAACCACACCAAATCCAAACAATAAATAACAACAATCTTTTGATCACAAAGAAACCTTAACCCAACGAGCCTCAACTGACAAAAGTACATAAACCCAATCGTGGACAAAACTCTAATTCTCCTCGAAACATACCCTGATGAAGAAAGTAATCTGAGATGCAATGAATCAAACCAAACCCTAATCCGAAGCACTTGGCACTCTTGAGAAATCCTTGCTTCAACTTGACTGAAATAGGAACCACCTGAACCATCTCTGAACAGGGAAAACACTAATAACGAGAAAATCCTTTGATCCCACGTCTTAGAAGACTAATGCAGAGTATGATTATGAACTAAGGCTAATGACGGTGCAAAATGAACGCGAAGAAAAAGCCAGTAAGAGTTAGAAAAAGTGAGGGCAAATTTTGGGGTGCAACAGGGGCCACCACACACTAGTGGCACTTTCCATATGTGTGTGGCGCCTACCACCAAGAAGAAGCAAGGAAGTGTGGCACCTGCCACCTTCCAAAGAGAGAGGGGAGTGGTAAGTGCCACTCCTAGATAGAAGGGGGAATGACAACTGCCACTCCTAAAAGAAAGGGAGGTGGCATGTGCCACTTCCAGAAAACCTCCCTACATTTTCTCCACTCCTTCCTACATTTTCTTCGGCCTTCTCTCCGTGATTTTCCCTTAGGTTTTGGGTAACCGACGCCAGTAACAAGTATAAAAGCCACAGACATTTTTCGAAAAGAATAGCCTTTTTTTATTTCTGTTTTTCAGCATTTTTCTTCAGTAGTTTATAATTCTTAGTTTTAAGTAGTTTTTCGAGGGATTTTGTAAAAGGAAATAGTTTTTTACACAGAGAAACAATTGCCACTTAGTATTAGGATTTACGTATTGGTTGTAACTTTGTACTGAACTACAAGCCGGCCTCCATAATCTAAGTGCTTTTTTGTTCCTCATAATTTCCAGGTTCATTTATTTCATTTCATCATTATTGTTATGCATTCCTTTTATTTTCTGTCTTGCATTAAGATTAAATTTTGTAATAGCATGCAAGCCATGTCTAGCTAAACCATTTAATATCGGTATGTAATTATGATCGGTCGGAAGGGGTTAAGTAACTCATGGTGTGAACTTAAAAAATTTATTCCTCTAGTCTCAGTTTCTTTTTATTAACTTAATAACTTTTGTTATGAGAGTAAAAAGGTAACGAAGGTTAAGATCAATAAAGCGAGAGTTTGAGGTCTTAACCAAATAGTTGAAACTGAACATTAATCTTAAATACAATGAGAGCATTTTAGGGTTAATTAGGATCTACTTATTTTCAAAAAGTGTTTTTAAATACGAATGAGAGAGCGAGAGCCTTCATTCTAATTTGAGAGTATAGTCTAAGTCAATAAACTTGAGAGTGTGAAATAAAGTCTTTTTAAATGAGTATTTTCTACATAATAACATTTTTACCTTTTAAACTAAACGGCCATGAATCACTAAACCCTCGACGATTGACAAAATTATATATTGATATTTCGCATTATCTTGATTTAAATTATATTTCAATTTGTACTTATTTTCTTACGTGCATCTCAACTTAGAAATCCATTAGCCTTAGACTTACGTAGTAGCATTAGATAACGGTAGATCAATCCTTGGTTCTTTGGGTTCGATAATCTTTAAAACTACGTGATCCGACCGTGTACTTGCAGTCATGAATCATTTAGACATACTAAATAGCGATCATGTTTTTGGCGCCGTTGTCGGGGACCAATTAAGTCGATATCGTAACTTTAGTGTTGTGCAGTATAGACTAAGGCAACTATTTCCCTATTTTAAGTCATCGATTATATGCCAAACACTCGCTCTAAAGGTGAAAAGCTTGAGCAACCAATTTTTGATATCAAGCATTTTATTAGTTTAAGGCACCGAATTAACGATTTCCAAATTAAGTATAACCTTCCACCACCTGAAATTCCCTTTCTAGAATTACCAATGCCTATGGCTGAAGAACCTTATAATCGACCTCTCAAGTACTATGCCATCCCTTTGTAGGAGGAACCGCATAACAGTATTGTTGCTCCTCCCATCGAGGCAAATACCTTCGAGCTAAAACCTTCACTATTGTTAGTGGTACAACAAAAGCAATTTTCTGGAAATCCTACGGAGGACCCGAACTTACATTTATCACTATTCTTGCAATACGCAGACACAGTAAAAGCAAATGGTGCCATCCCCGAAGCAATACGACTACGTCTTTTCCCTTTCTCATTAAGAGATAGAGCTACATCTTGGCTCTAGTCTCTACCGTCCGCATCTGTCACTACGTGGAACGAGTTGAAGAAGGTGTTCTTAGCATAATATTTCCCACCTCACAAGACGGTTATGCTAAGAGCCCAAATAAATGGATTCAAACAAAAGGACAATGAATCTCCTTTCGAAGCATTGGAAAGATACAAGGACATGATGAGGCTTTACCCACATCACGGTCTAAAAGAATGGTTGATCATCCATACCTTTTACAATGGTCTCTTGTATAACACAAGATTGACAATAGATGCCGCCACGGGTGGTGCACTAATGGATAAAACCTACAACGAGGCCTATACACTTATCGAGATTATGTCTCAAAATCACTATCAATGGGGAAGTGAAAGAGCCTCAGTAGAGAAACCTCCAACAAAAAGTGATATGTACGAGATAAGCAATCTTGACCAAGTCAATGCAAAGGTAGATGCTCTCACTCAAAAGGTTGAAAGCTTGACCAAAACACCTACAACCACCGTGGCTGTCGTAGCTACAGATTGCGAATTATGTGGAGTTCCTGGGCATGCTGCCCCTGAATGTCAACTTTTGATAGGAGTTTCCACAGACCCTATCAAGGAAACCCTTACTCAAATACCTACAACCCAGGTTGGAAAAACCATCTGAACTTTTCATACAAAAATAACAATGCATTGTATGCTCCTAGACAAGCATATGTTGTACCACCAGGATATTAGAACCTTGTCGTAGCCGCTCAAAATGCTCCTAGGAAAACTAACCTTGAATTAATGATGGAAAACTTCATAGCCACCCAGGCTCAAACAAATAAAGAATTCCTGAATCAAAACATACACACTAGTGAGCAAATTAAGCAATTAGCAAGAAAGGTAGATGCTTTAGCCACTCACAACAAAATGCTTGAAACCCAAATTTTGCAAGTGGCATAACAACAAACACCTACTGCTGCTCCTGCAGGCACATTTCCTAGACATCCGCAACCTAATCCAAAAGGACATGCAAATGCTATCATACTACTAAGTCGTACGAAATTGGACGAATTCCAATCGACCCGAGACTTGAGAATCCAACTATGTATCAAAATCATGGTAAAGTAATTGAGAAGAAAAATGAATAAAACATAAAGGAGAAGGAAGGTAGTGACCAAGAGGCCGCAGAAAAAGAAGAACCATATGTGCCTCCACCACCTTATAAACCTCCTATTTCATATCCTCAAAGATTTGCTAAATCTAAGAGCATGGGGAAATTCAAGAAATTCGTTGAACTTATGAAACAATTGAATATCACAATACACTTTACGGAAGCTATCACCCAAATGCCCTCATATGCTAAGTTTCTTAAAAAAGTCTTATCAATTAAGAAAAAGATCGAGGATAACGAAATCGCTACGCTTACTGCTGAGTGTAGCGCAATAGTCCAAAACAAAATGCTTCCTAAGCTGAAAGACCCAGGTAGTATTTCCATACCTTGTGCAATTGGAAAGTTTATCATAGACAAATCTCTATATGACTTAGGAGCCAGTATTATCTTAATGTCGTTGTCCATATGCAAAAGGCTTGATATGGGAGAATTATGACCAACTAAGACGTCAGTACAACTAGCCGATCGTTCTGTTAAGTTCCTAATAGGGATACTTGAAAATGTTCTGGTACGTATATGTAAATTTTATATCCCTACTGACTTCATAATCATGGACATAAAGGAGGATGCCAACACCCCTATCATATTAGGAAGGCCATTCTTAGCTACAGCCGGAGCCATTATAAATGTAAAGAAAGGTAAGCTAACTGTTGAAGTGGGTGAAGAGAAATTCGAATTTATTTTGACACAATTCTTACAGGCACTAGGTATAGACGATACATGTTGCTTTCTAGATGTCATCGACGAACGCATAAGAGAAATGGAGATGGAACAAACTTTTTATTCATAAATCCTAAAAATTCTAATACCTACAATGTTTGAAGATGATAATTGGCGTGGTGAATACCAAAACGACAGTCTAAGTGAATGCCTAGAACTGACACCCAATCATATGCCTTGCCCAAAGAAACCAACTTTAGAACTTAAAACACTACCCAAAAATTTAAGGTATGAATTCCTAGACACCGAGCTCGAACGACTAGTGATAGTCAACGCAGACTTAGGACAAATAGAAACTGAGAAACTACTGCATGTCTTAAGCAAATACCCATCTACTCTAGGCTACAACACTTCTGATCTGAAAGGAATAAGTCCTATCTGTATGCATCGCATTATGCTAGAGGAAGACTGAAAGAACTCTAGAGAACATCAAAGAAGGATAAACCCCACTCTGAGCGACGTAGTCAAGAAAGAAGTACAAAAGTTGTTAGAAGCAGAACTATATACCCGATCTCCGATAGTCAATAGGTTAGCCCAGTGCATGTCGTACCAAAGAAAGGAGGTGTTACAGTTGTTAAGAACGAAAAAGGAGAACAAAGAGTTGCGACCGGAAGTAGAATGTGCATTGATTATAGGAAATTAAACAAAGCTACTCGAAAAGATCATTTCCATTTGCCTTTCATTGATCAAATGCTTGAGCGATTAGCTAAGCACTCATATTTCTGTTATTTAGACGGTTATTCAGGATTATTTCAAATCCCTATTCATCATGATGACCAAGAAAAGACAACCTTCACTTATTTTTATGGTACATTTGCTTATCGACGAATGTCATTTGGATTATGTAACGCTCCCGCAACATTCCAAAGATGCATGATGTCAATCTTCACTGACTTTATAGACGACATCATGGAAGTATTTATGGATGATATTTTTTTTTGTGGGCAGAATTTTGAAGGATGCTTATCGAACCTAGAATTGGTACTTGAAAGATGCGTAAAAGTAAATCTCGTGTTAAATTGGGAAAAATGCTATTTCATGGTCCTACAAGGAATTGTACTTGGACACATAGTGTCTGATAAGGGGATTGAAGTAGATAAAGCAAAAATAGAAATTATAGAAAACCTTCAACCTCCTAAAACGTAATAGAAATATGAAGTTTCTTAGGACACGCCGGTTTCTACCGACAATTCATTATGGATTTCTCTAAAATTACTAAACCACTGACTGGCTTATTAATGAAATACGTTGAATTCATTTTCGATGACAAATTCCAAAAAGCATTTGAGCGGTTAAAAATAGCTCTCATTACCGCACCCATCATGCAACCACCTGATTGGAGGTTACCGTTTGAAATCATGTGTGACGCTAGTGATTATGCCGTATGTACAGTTCTAGGAAAGAGAAAACATACAAAGCTTCATGCGATTTCTTATGCCAGTAGAACCCTGGACCCTGCGTAAATGAACTACGCCACCACAGAAAAGGAACTTATCGCTGTCATGTTCGCTTTGGATAAATTTTGTTCCTACTTAGTAGGAGCAAAGATAATTATCTATACCGATCATGCTGCAATTAGGTATCTAGTGAGTAAAAAGGACGCCAAACCAAGACTTCTAAGATGGATACTACTACTGCAAGAATTTGATTTAGAAATCAAAGACTAGAAAGGTACTGAAAATTTAGTAGTTGATCATTTATCGAGAATGGAGGATAATAAGCTTGAGAAAGTGCCTAACAATGATGAGTTTCCTTATGAGAGAACCATAGCTCAGTTCGAAAACACGGTTGAACAATCTTTAACATACAATGAGACAGAAATAAAAGAAGTTGTGGAAGTGATCTTTACTGAAGCCACACTTCCGTGGTATGCTTACTTTGTCAACTACTTAGCAGCTAGAGTTCTTCCACCAGATTTAAATTACCAACAAAAGAAAAACTTATTCCACGATCTTAAACACTATTATTGGGATAAGCCTATGCTTTTCAAGAGAGGTGTCGATGGTATCTTCCTGTCGCTACTTGTTGTGCTGTTGATCGAGAAGAAATAGTGTTTCGCTTTGGCAAGAACATAACATAGCTCTGATAATAGGAACCTCTAATATCAGGACCACAAATTCACACTGCAAAGAAAACCGGGTAGTCTGAAAGTCAAGGTTTCCTGCATAACCCAATCCCTCTCGCAGGTGTGGACCTATCCACTAATAAGGTTCGGCATCCTATGCGTTCATTAGCGTCATAGACTTTTGAGAAACGATGATACGTTCACTATTTCTGGTTTGGCATCATAATCCCCCAAAGAGGCCTCACTTAGCTGAATCACAATTGATCGGTCTCCAGAGTCGACAGTTTCCTAATCCAATACCCCCTCTTGACTAATGTACATGATAGGATACCTTCACAGAAAACCTCGTCTGAACGCGAATTTCGTGGGGACTAATGTATGTTGAAACATACAAGTTCGGCACTACTTTCCGCTCTAAAGCTATGTTTATATGAAAGCCCGGGTCCGACTTATCTCTTAGTGGAATTCCCCCCAATAGCATAGGAATAATGATATATATACAATGCTGAAAATAAAATATGGTAAAATAAAGTACATATATACAACACTCAACAGAGTTAGGATTTACTCGCATATGGGATGTTGATTCCCCAACAGAGTCGCCAGTTGTCGCTACTGCAAAAAAAGGTGCCAGCAATGATAGAAGAGTCGCCACCGTTCGTCATTTATCCCAAAAGAGGTAAACGAAATGATCAGAGAAAACCTAACGAAAATGGAAAAGACATGTCATCACAACCATGTCTCAGGTTCGGGAGTCGGTTACGCAAGGGGAAGGTATTAGCACCCCTCACGCTCGTTGTCTATCTAAAAGGGTGTTTACTATCTAAGGTAAAGGTCTCAGGCACAAAAGAAAATAAAAGAGACTCGACAGAGCATCGCCGCTCTGTGCCTACATATTCCCTCGTACAATGGGAAAGTCAGAGTCAACGTAGTTCGGCTAACTACGGGTGAAAGATGGGGGAAGGTTGCTCGTCGAGACATCGCCGTCTCGTGCCTACTTATTCTCATCTGGTATGAGAAATCAGAGCAAACATAGTTCGGGCAATTAGAACACTGGATGGTTCAAATGTTTTACCCGAGTAAGGTTAAAACTTAGTTCTAGCAGTTAGGTGTATGCGGCTCGACCCTTGGAGACTTAGGCGTTACATGTTTGCAGTAGAACCAAGAGTTAACAAAACTCTCTTTTCTGAAAAAGGTTTTCCATTATGAATGGTCCCGAAGGATAAAATGCTTTGAAGTTTGTTTGTGTTTTTTAGAGAAGAAGTGCATTGATTATTGTTTGTAATTCATGTTGCACTAAAGACTATGACTTAGGAGCGAATGCGTCGCACATCGTCCAAAGGACATACGCTAAACACTCTAGATGATTGACAGGAGGCCCCCCAATCACCATTTCCCAAGTACTTAAAGCTCATAACGTACAATAATCCTTAACCTTTATTAGATGTTTTGAAAGAATTTGAAGATGAGAAAGAGAAAGGACACACTAAAGGGAGACTAACTCAAACCTAGTAGTTGTCATGCAAAGTGGCCTTACAGTTGAGGTTAGGGGGATACTACCTAATGTTATCATGCATGGTTTAAATCCTAAATGTCTATCATAATCTTAAGATATTAGAGATCCTAAGGGAACATGGCAAAGAAGAAGAAGAAAGCATAATCAAAGCATAAGATATGAAAGATGCAAACATTCATATGCAATGCAATACACAAAAAAAGGGAGGAAAAAGTGTGGGGTAAATACCTCACAAGCACATCTCAACCTTTATTGATTCAAGAATAAAAGAGAAGTAATGAATGAAAGAGAATGCCAACACATACACAAAAGAATGCTAGACATACATCATGTGAAACCCTAATGGAAAGCTTACAAACATGCACAAACTTTAACAAGATATGAGCAAAATTTTGATCCATAATTGAGCATACATCAACCTTAACATGTCTATAATATGAATCTACAAGAGTTAGAGGTTCAAGGAATGCACAAAAGTCATTTTCAAAGCAAACTAGTTCAAGGACTAGTGTAAACATCACTTAAGGGTAACCTAAATTGGAAATTACACTAAAAATAGGAAACCTACTCAACAATTACCAAATAAAGTCCTAGATGACCCCTAATGTGTTAGCAACCAGGGGTCAAAAGTATGAGGACAAAGTCCTACCAAAACTATGCAAATAGAAATGAAACCCTAATGGTACACCAAAGGGAAAGAGTGAATCGAGGGTAACTAAAACTAGCCTAAAACCCTACCCAAAATCAATCAAACCAGGGGTAAACTGGTCTTAAAAAAACATTTAACATATCATGAACACGAGGAAAAAATTTTAGCCAAGGGAAAGGAAAATTGCTCAAGAAATAAAATCAAGAACAAACACGAACAATTTTAAATCAAATAAAAACACTTCCAAGCAGAAATTCCATTTTTAAATGAAAAATGATCCAAAACATAAAATAAAAATTTCCTAAAATCAGATAACATCCTAAAATGTCTAAAAAGTATTTTTGTGAAATTTTACTACACTTGGAATTATTTTTTCTAATTTAAAATCAAAACAGATGAAAGAAAAATAAAAGAAAAATAAAATGGTGTAGATAGCAATTCTCCTAGTTCATTTGGTTGGGTTGTGTAGGTAGGGGGTGTTGATAGTGATTCAGGCCCAAAGTTCAAACAAACTGAACCCAGCGTGAAACTCTACGTTTCACTTAAACAAGCTAGCGGTCAAAAAAATTATGTGGCAAGTCAAAGAAATCATGGTCGTCCATCATGCTTCATTCAAGAAGTCAAATGCACGCGTGGCACTAAACGTCATCTAACGGCAAAATAACCAGACAGTGGGGGTACTATTCCCCGATCATCTTCTCCGGCGAGCCTGGCCGGAGTTGATGACTGAAAACTTTACCAAAATGCACAAAATCTTATACCAAATTAATCCTCGTGTTACGTACATCATGAATCTAGGTTCCATTTCTATTTATCACTCATAATTAAGGCAAACTGAAGCAAGAAAGAATCAAGCTCAAATCACAAAACCTCAAGAACAAGTGCCTAACTAATCCAGAATCTGCCTAAGTGAGTAGGGCTTCAATATGCACCAACAATGACATGAAATGGATGCTTAAAGAGAGTGTAATCTTGAAATAGAGTTTACCTAATGGAGCTCCTCCGTTGGGTCTTAAATTGATGCTTAAACTCGTGGGAAACAATCCAGAAACCTTCAATGATCCTCAAGGAAGCTATTGGTAACCTTCAATTGCTTGATTCTTGATTTCAAGATTTCAAATTCTCCTTCACTTTTGCAACTGCTTTCTGCTCCAATCTTCACCAATTTTCACGTCTGAGCCTTTGTTCTTCATCAGAGAATTTTATATTTTGGATCTAACATCAAATGGAGGCCCAATTGTGGCTGAATAATGAGAATTGAAAAATCCAACTTTGACACTTGAAGCTTCAAAAGGCCACATGAATTTTGGCTCCAATGGCCTTGAGCTTGATTCAAACAGCTTCCTTGTGCTCCACTCTGATCAAAAGGATGAGATTGCACCCATGAAAAGATCCAATGATGGATATTGGATGTGTAACTTCATTGTGAAGTTACATAAAATTTAGACATGTTTTGCTCACCATGAACCAATTCTGATTTGTGCATTGTATTTGGTATGTTAAAGGGACTCAAAAAATGCACAAACATGTCATGAAATGATTTTAAATGGATTCAATTCAAATCATGGCCTTTAATACCTTTTTTCATGGAATTCCTTCACCATCTTCACATACATGCCAAATCCATGACAAATGAATGTTTCATAGTGAAATTGATGTCATTTGAGGCAAGTTTGTGTTGGAGAAATTTCCATTTGAAGTGCACAAAGTCATGAAATGGACCTATAATGAAAATGACCTGTAATCTTGCTTTCCCAAAATACCCCTTCCTTGCAAGCCTCATAACATGAGTTCTACAAATCATATGGAGGACTTCTATGACTTTTTGGAAAGCTAAGATCATAAGAAAAAACTTTTATGTTCATCAAAAGTTGAGATGGTACATGATTCTAGGTCAAAAATGCCTTGGAAGTTGGTTGACTGAAAATACATTTATCTGAGGACCCATGACTTGTCAGCATCATAACTTGAGTTCTAGAAACCCAATGGATGATTTCTAGTACTCAAAATAAATCTACTAACATGCTCTACAAGTCCCGTGTTGGTATCAAAGTGAGATGAGACTTGTATCTTGAGATACGTGGTCTTGAAGTTAGGCACTAAACATGGGATTTTACACTGACAAGCTTAGAAACCCTAGCTTAGCAACTTCTCACACTCTTGATCCTTCTTAAATGGTTCCTGAAATAACATCTTAGATGCTTCAACACAACTTTCCGTGATCATAATGACTTGGAACTAGGTCTCAATCTCCTTTAAATTCATAGTTGGTCTTGCACTAGGCAGATGAAACCCTAGGTGTGCAATCTTCTGATTGCAACCTCTTATACATGATATAGTCACTAGGATAAGCTCCATAATGGCTCTCAAAGAATTCAATGATCTTTCACAACATTCTTCATCCATAACCATGGACTCACAATCCTCTGATAATCTTCTGTTGGCCTCCAAGATAGGAGCAATACCATACACATCCTACCACCTTCTCAAAGGGCCTAGATCTTCTCTTGATGATGATGAACACTTGAACACTTGAATACACTTTCTTGCTTAGGCTTAGAACCTGGGTAACCTTCTCTTGATATGCACACCTCTTGATCCCCAGCAAATGAACAATGATATGCAAATGCAGATGCTAGAAGATGCAATGAAAACATAAGCTAAATACAGAAAACTTTGAGCAAATTTTGGGGTGCAACACTTCCGTCGATGTGTTCCCGAAGACGAAGTTGAAAATATAATCTCTCACTGTCATTATGCTCCCTATGGAGGACATGTAAGCACTTCAAAAACTTGCGCTAAGATCCTACAATCCGGCCTCTTTTGGCCCACTCTATAGATAGATGTCAATATCGCAATCATTAACTGCGACCAGTGCCAACGCACCGACAATATCTCTATACGCGATGAAATGCCAATGAAAGGCATTTTGGAAGCAGAAGTCTTTGACGTGTGGAAAATTGATTTCATGGGACCATTCTCGTCATCTTTTGGTAACAATTACATACTTGTTACTGTTGACTATGTGTCGAAATGGATTGAGGCTATAACTTCTCCGAAAAATGATGCACGAGTAGTAATTTTGATTTTCAAGAACATAATTTTTCCATGATTCGGTGTGCCGAAACTTGTCATCAGCGATGGTGGCTCTCATTTTATTTCAAGTATTTTCGAAAAACTATTAACGAAATATGGAGTCTGACACCGTGTAGCAACACCGTATCACCCGCAAACCAGTGGGCAAGTAGAGGTTCCGAATAGAGAAATTAAACAAATCTTAGAAAAAACAATTGCGACCTCTAGGACAGATTGGTCTTCCAAATTACACAAAGCTCTATGGGCATATAGGAAAGCCTATAAGACCCTAATAGGAACCACACCGTTTAAGCTAGTTTATGGCAAATCATGTCACCTGCCGGTAGAATTAGAGAATAAAGCGTATTGGGCCATTAAGACCCTTAATTTAGATTTTACTGTCGCAGGCGAAAATAGAATTTTAGACATCCATGAACTATAAGAGCTTAGGTTGGACGCTTACAAGAATGCCCGAATCTATAAAGACGAACTAAAAAGTGGCATGATAAGTGTATATCGAGGAAAGAGTTTATTGAGGGTGACGTAGTACTCCTATTTAACTCTGGACTTAAACTCTTCCTAGGAAAACTTCGTTCTAGGTGGTCTAGTCCCTTTGAGATAACAATTTTTTTTCAAATGACGCAGTAAAAATAAAAGGAAAATCTAGTGAACCGTTCGTCGTAAACGGACAGTGGCTACAACATTACTATAACATTGAAAATAGAGACTACTCCGCTAGTATAAAGCTTGCTGAGTTGCACACTCACCCCCAAAAGTAGTGGAATTTAAAATTATGTCGAGCTTACGACATAAAACAAAGCGCTTGGTGGGAGACAACCCGCTTTTTAGTTTTGATTTTTAATCTTTTATTTTAATTTCTTTTATATGCTTTTCATTTTTCTTTTCCAAGAATTGTCATGCAATCTTATCCATTTTCTTTAGTCATTACTAACTTGTTATTCATTGCCTGCTTCTATACTGGCTAACTTAACATTAGTTAGTTACTAACTTTAGCAATGAACCGAGTTGACTGCATGGGCATTATTTTCAGAGGCAAGGCTCAGAGGAGGCGATTTGAATCCCTTAATTATTGTTATATTGATAATTCATTCCTTGCACACATTCTAGAGAATGTTGCTGCTGGCGGGAACAATACTGACACACCTCCAGACACTACACGTGTCGCTTCTGAAAATGTTGCAGGTACATCCTCGAGGCACAGACCGAGAAGAAGTGAAGACATGTCCGCCACTCTCGACGACATATATACTGAGATGTTACGTCAGAGCGAATTAGACGCTCAGCGTGATCAGAAAATACAGAGCATCGAAGCCCAGGAAGCCGAGACGATGCAGATTCTCCGACATATTCAAAGTGAACAAAATAGCATGTCAAACTTGATTTCATAGATGGAGGATTTATCAGTACGTGTGGAAAATCTTGAAGATCCACCTAACCATCCTAGAAATGGTAGGTGGACACGAACTCACGGCAGAGGCCGCAGATAAAAGACTTTCCAAGTTCTAACTTTCTTTCTTACCTTAATCCGTTGGATTCGGGACAATGCTCGATTTAAGTGTGGGGGAGGAAGCTTTATCGCTTTTATTTATTGTTTTACCTTTTATTTACTATTTTTAGGTAGATTTTAAAATTTTTAATTTTCTGCTGGAAATTCTGGTATGCAGATCTCAGATGTCCTAAGAGATGCAAAGAACATGGATCTCTGCTAAAATAGAACAAGGATAGAACATGACCATTTTAAATTCCTTTAAAATTAACAATGACATGACATCAGTTGAAACATCAGTAGACTGACAGAACTATTCATCTAACCGTTTAAATTGTGCAAAATTGTAAATGCAGAAAGATAAATAACACAATGAATTGTTAACTCAGTTCAGTGCAACATCACCTACATCTAGGGGCTACCAAGCAAAGAAGGAAATCCACTATTAGCAAAATAAATTCAGAGCTAAACTACCAGTTTACAACTCCTCACTTAATCTCTACCAAATACAATTTCTGCCTAGAACTCACTAGACAAGAGACACCTCTCACTCCCCACAATCACAGCAGTGATAAACAATTTAATATAAAAATAAATACTTTAGAAGACACTCTTCAAAGTCACAATACTTGATTTTTCTTAACAGCTTCAATCAAGAACAATACACTCTTGCTTAAAATCTTCGAGTGAACAGTTAACAGTTAACACATAACAGCCTAAACATGTCTACCACTATGCATCCAAAGATACAAAGGGTGACTTACAAAGTTACACACAAGAGATTTTCAAAACCCTAAAGCACAAAAACACACGTGAAGATTAAGTTACACCAACAGAACTCTTCACCACACAATCTCTAAGTCAGTGACGAATCAGGATTACCACTTCTGTATTTATAGGCAGCGTAAGTCCCTGGGGCCTTAGTGCAACAATTAGGTTTAACCAAGTTAAACCTCTTTTCATAAATAAGGGTTCTGTCGATTAGGTCATAGGCGTTTCATGTTATGCTCAGCACTGCCAAGAATCTCGCCTGAGATAAATAAGGAATCATAACAGGTTTCCTGAATTCTTGCCTGAGATAAATCGGGAACCATAATCGAAAAACAAACAGCGCCCTTGCTGGCAGCTACCTGATGTCATAACATTCAGCATGACATCCAATACACTTTGTTCTAGCTAACCAAACTTACCATGTAGTACACTCTTGCAGAATCTTCTTCATAATAGTAGAAACAAATATATTATAGTTTCCTAAAAAGTATCAAAGATCCTTTTTATGAACACCAATTAAATTTGCACTTTGTTCCTAATAAATCTCTTTGGCCTGCACACACTGATGAGATATATCCAACAGGATCTCATCAAACCAAACCACCTCTGTCAAAAGATATAAAATAGCAGCTCCTGTTGTACCAGACAAAGATGTCATGACATCTGTCTTGACATCTTGATTAAAACACATGAAAACAGTTCTGTCACCATAGCAGATGGATGTCACGACATCTGTCTTGACATCTTGGTTAAAACTGTCACCACAGCAGATTGAGATGTTATAACATCTTGCTTAACATCAGTGCAGAATCATGTTTTACCAAAATTAACCAATCATTGTACCATGGACAATCATAGAATCATGGAACTAACATTGCTTAATCTTTTTGTTTTAGAGTTGTCACACCCTAATTTTTGACCATAAGATCCCGCTTCCTGGTGCTTATTTCTTGCTTGTTTGATTTTTGAATTTTTATTACTGCTAACCAGTTGACAAAGGCACGAAATTCTTTAAGCATAGGTTCTCACATTCGGATATTTCAATACATCACTAATTCAAGGTGAATTTGAAGCTAAAACCATCACGGGATGCAAAGAAGGGGACCTTCTTTCAAAAAGACTTATTTAAAATACGCAATAATTTGCATTTTGAGCCACTACTCCAACAAGAATTTTCAAGGAGTTTTGTTTGAGGAAAGTGACTTCATGGTGATCTAAAGCCTCTCTCATTAGTTTAATTTCGAAGAGGGAATCATCCAGAGTTACTACCTTCGAAGTTGTTTATTAAGAGTGTTTCTACGAAGTCAAGTCGAGACTATTAATTTCACCATTCATCTCCTTATTCAAGTTTGCAAATAGAGGATATTCTTTTATACCGTCGTTTTGGCATATCTGTCACAAACATCAATGGCATGTAGCTGGAGATGGTTCTTCATACATATAAAAAGGGCAAACCCAAACTCAAAAGTCAAGTTACAAGGAAGGTTCAAATTGTTGAAGATATTTAAAAGATTAAAGTATGCCAAGCTTCATCACCATTCAAGTTACAAGGCTTATCTTTAAATAAGAATGCATTTTAAAAGAAAAGAAGATTGGATCTTAAAACACAACACGATTCAAAGATTAACTCATGTCATTCACCAATCCATCCAAAGGTTACAAGTGGCAAGGTTAAGCTCAAGATTACAAGAGGATAAATCTGGTTTACAAGCAAAGCTACATAAATAAATTCATCTTTCGTTACAAAGGAATGCATTTGCGCCTTACACATGACATGATTTTATTGACTGCTGCATACATTCTACAACTAAAATCAAGGATGGAAGCTTTCTCAAGCTACCGTCGTCTGAGCGCCGCCACAGGACCCTTTGCCACAATCAGGAAGTTCATCAAGTCATCTTCGAGATATAACATGACACTGGTTATGGATTGCTCAAGCTATTTCCTCATCAAAGCATTCAACAATTTGTTTTTGCATCAGCAACAATTGTTCGCGTTTCGTGGCAGCAGCGACCTCTGTTTTGACTTCGGTAACAACAACCTCAATATCAATGACAGCATGCTGCTAATCCCCGCCGCCGGTTATCTTTGCGGCTCCTCCTGCCTCTGTTTGAAGCTTCTGCATAAGCAACACGGAAGCACGGAAGTTAAGTACTCTCAATCTGAGGGAGATAATTGAACCGTAAAATCAAGGAATTCATGTCAGGCTTACCTATGGCGACTTTCCGAGCTACGAAAGCTGCGACACAACAACTACAATCTAGCATCCTTCAATTTATCACAACTCCTGGAACGGGACACACATGTATCAGAGTACCGCCTCCATTAATCCGGCGAATTTTCACTTCAAAATTATGCCATGAAGACAAGGGTTCTTTATGCAGCTTTCTTCAAACCGCGAAACACGAGCATCTCGCATTCGATCTCCAAGCTGACCAAATCTATTGCTTTATCAGACCCTGGCATAACCAAAGCTAGTAAGCATAAAAGTCAAAGTAGAGGGACTGTTTCCGTTGCTGCTCTAACGTACCCGCAACCTGCAGTTGGATAACAGGACTTGGTTTATCATTCAGATTTAGGGTGTACTCCTAGGAAATTTTAGGCAGAAAGGAACTTAAGTCATACTCTGCAATGTAACCAAATAGAAAGGGATTTCTCAGGCCACAGCCAATGAGTCAGATGTCGGCGGTAAACTTCGACGCATCCCGCTTCTCTAAAACAACAAGTTGCATCCAAAGAGAATTCACTAACTGCGTAGATAGAAATTAGGTAGCTCCTGTCGAAGCTTGGAGAAATGTCAAAGAGTCTCAAAGAAGTTGAAAGTAACTTCTGATCGCAAAACACTTCAGAATAGCCATCCCCTGAACTCCGGCTAAACAATCACCATTAGAATGATACACTGTTAGAAAGGAATTTAAGTTGATTAAAGAAGAAGAAGAACAAATGAACATTAAGGCAGATGAAAGACTCGCAAAACATTTTTCTTCTGAGTACAAACTTACCGAAAGCTGGTGATATACCATGAAAAAAGAACCTCCAACCGGGCGCTCCATTTTGGTTTACTCAAGTACTGCAAATCAACGAGAATTGGGAATCAAGAGTTAGCAACCATCATTTCAACATATTCAACTGAGAAAGGAAATATTAACTACATCCCGTAATTCACAAGTATGTCGGGATGAGAAGGGAAAGTTCATAAACTCAATTTCATCTGGTTCCCAAACAATCTCGACGCAATCAGATACAAACAGAAACAAATTCAAATAACGCCCAAAATAATCACAGACAAGAATCAGCCGAAGATGGAAAGTTTTTTAATTTCGCTTCAATGCGTTTGAAAAATTAAGCTATAAAGAGAGGTCATCCACACACAAATCTGGAGACGGCAAAACCCAATACAAACCTTCACAAAGAAAACCTAAATCGTAAAAAGGAAAAGCGATTTATCTGTCACGCCGTCGAAGCTCCAAACCCCAACGCCATCATCGCACCCCTCTTCCGTCCCTCAACCACGCTCATCAGACGTCATCCGTCGGAAAACGCCATTGCAAAATCACAGTCCTTCCTCTCTCATTGCGCCGAAGACCCCCCTGCGAAAAATCCAACAAAACCATGAGTTATTTGTGACTAATTGTTGTTTTTATTTTGTTTATGTAGGAGATTGGACGGCGAAATCGTAGAAGAAAAAGAAACAGCCAAGATAGAAAAGAATAAGAAATGGCGGATCGAAGAGGGAGAGATGAAGAGGAAATTGCAGAAGCAAAGAGAGAAACAACACCGTCTGATGGCCTTTGAGAACTAGGGTTCTCCCCCCCCCCCCCCCCCCCCCCTTTGTTTCATCCAACCGGGTTTGGGTATGGGATTTTGTCACCCGGCCCAAACCAACCTTTTTTAGTTTTTTTATGTTTTTTATTCAGTTTTTGTAATTATATTAATAATAATAATATACTAACACAACTAACCACTAACCATTTAATTTAATTTTGAAATTCGAAAAAATAAAAAATATATAATAAAAAAACTAACTATTAACTTTATTAATCAAAACAAATCAAAAAATTAAAAAAATAATAATAATTTAATTTCATATTTAAAATAATTAATTTGGCACCTTTTAATATTAAAAAAAAGAAATATAATTAGTTAATTTAGTCTTGAATTCAAAGTAAACAAAAATACAAAAAGAGAGATAGTTTTTTTTAAGGAGCTTATTTTAATTTTAACTAAAAAATTTAACAAAATTCAAAAATAGAGTTGGATTTATTTAAAAGTTTAATTTAGTTTTTTTCATATAATAAAACAAAAGTATCTTCTTTTTTTAGAATTCGTTAAATTTAACTTCTTTTAGAAATTATTAACTCTAGATAACTTAAAAACCTTTTTCAAAATAGTTTAGATTATTTTTTAGAACTTAGTTCTTTTTCCAATTTCTACTTAATATAATATTCTCACAAAAACAATTAACTTATAATTTGCTAAATCAAATCAAGTCACCACTTCCAATAATCTCATTTCTCTTAATTAATTGCTCACTTTACCATTGTTCACATCTCAATATTATCACGTGTATTATCATCTGCTTTAATTTTCCATCTTATCTCATTTACCGTTTATCCCCTCCGAAGGAAGGTCACCCCGTTTGACCCTCGTGTCAATACCTTTACCCTCACCCTAGCCTTAGGATTTGAGTCCCCGTACTCACCTTTTAGGCGTCCCTCCATGGACATTCCCCCTTTATCCTTGTCTTAGGATTCGAGTCTCCATACTCACCTTTTAGGCGTCTCGTCATGGACATACATACCTTCACCTTTTCAATTCAACTTTATAACATAGAAATAGGAGTCGCCGCACTCCAAAATAAGCGCTTCCCTATGAACATTTATTTCCCCATGGAACCTTGACCACAGTCAAGAAGTTCCTCATCACCCTTTAGGGGAACTACAGATACTCTGATTCCATTCCCGTCAGGATATGTAGGCACAAGATGCGACGTCTTGGCGAGTATACTTAGGATTAAACCCTTAGGTCCTTCTCCTTACCTTTAACCCTTAGCATTACCCTTAAGCAGATAACTTAGAAAACAAACATAAAATAAGAGGTTCATGTAGAATACTACAGAAACTTAGGATGCTAGCACCTTCCCTAAGTTTAACCAACCCCTGAACCTAAAACTATCTAACCTTTGCATGTGCATTGCATTATGGGTAATTCGATCTTTTTCCCTTCCTTTGGACAAATTAAAGTTCGGTTGCAAATGAATTATGATTCAAACTCATCAATAGCTTGGTATCCAAATTTCACCGCGACAAGAGTTAATAAAATCAAATTCATGTACTGTCGAGTCATTATACATAGTTTTCGTTATTTATTGGATTCTCCCAAATTCTTGAGCCATAACAAAAATTTTAATTTTGGTTTAAAACATGACACAAACCCAAAAATTATATTGCTTGATTTAGGCTGAGTTCGAAAGACTTGGGAAAGTATTGATAGTATCGGTACCGTCTTGACACCATGAGCCCCCTGAATATGTTGATGAATTTTAATACTTATTATGCCAAGGCCTTAAATTTTAGATTAGCCTCTTGATTAGTTTATACTAGCAGTCAGCACCATCTCAAAAATACGAATTGAATAGAATTATTAGAAAGAGAGAATGACAGATATGCTCTTACTAAGTTAGGTGGTCCTTACCCGACTATTTAGCCCAACAAATCAGACTCTTGAAATTTAAAAATGTACAAGAAAAAGAATGTGAAAAGTTTTGAAAAAGAGATTAATGAACACTAACAGGTTCACTTACCATGGGTGTGCAGGGATAACGGGGTTAATGTGATTGCGCGAGAATGAAAAAGAGGTGAAAATGAATAGGTTGAGTTATAATAACATGATTCGAACTTGTCTGCATAGAGAAGGTGTTTTTCATTGCACTCAGTAATTTTGTGTCATTACAGTAACCTTATATTTCTATCCAATACCTATCTTTTGTACGAAAGTTTCGCAACAATGTATGATTTGTGTTATGTCATGTTAAGATCCATGCCTAATATGTTTTATTTACTTGAGGACAAGCAAAGGTTCAAGTGTAGGAGAGTCTGATAACGCGAAATTGTATTGTATATTTGATTTGACATACATGAACATTATCTGCGATTATTGCTACTTTATCTTATTTATGTTCAATTACGCATCTATTTTCTTGTTTTTTGTAGGTTATTAAAAATATGGATTAAAGAAATAAAAGAAGAAAGAAATGGAAAGAAAAGAGAAGGAAAGAGGAAGGAAAGAAAAGAAGAAGAAAGAATAGAAAAGAAAAGAAGAAAAAAAAAGGCGGGGGCCACCACACACTAGTGGCACTTGCCACATGTGTGTGGCAGCTGCCACCAAGAAGAAGCAAGGAAGTGTGATGCTTGTCACCTTCCAAAGAGAGAAGGGAGTGGTGAGTGTCACCCCTAGAAAGAAGAGGGAGTGGCAACTGCCACTCCTAAAAGAAAGGGAGGTGGCGTGTGCCACTTCCAGAAAACCTCCCTACATTTTCTGCACTCCTTCCTACATTTTCTTCGGCCTTCTCTCCACGCTTTACCCTAAGTTTTTGGGTAACCGACGCCAGTAACAAGTATAAAAGCCACAGCCGATTTTGATGAGAAGAGCCATTTTTTATTTCTGTTTTTCAGCATTTTTCTTCAGCAGTTTATAATTCTGAGTTTTAAGTAGTTTTTCGAGGGATTTTGTAAAAGGCAATAGTTTTTCACACTGAGAAACAATTACCACTTAGTATTAGAATTTACGTATTGTTTGTAACTTTGTATTGAACTACAAGCCAACCTCCATAATCCAAGTGCTTTTCTGTTCCTCATAATTGTCAGGTTCATTTATTTACTTTCATTGTTATTGCTATGCATTCCTTTTATATTATGTCTAGCATTAAGATTAAATTTTGTAATAGTATGCAAGCCATGTCTGGCTAAACCTCTTAATATCGGCATGTAATAATGATCGGTCGGAAGGGGTTAAGTAACTCATGGTGTGAGCTTAACAAATTTATTCCTCTGGTCATAGTTTCTTTTTAATAACTTAATAACTTTTGTTACGAGAGTAAAAAGGTAACGAATGTTAAGATCAATAAAGCGAGAGTTTGAGGTATTAACTGGATAGCTGAAACTGAACATTAATCTTAAATACAGTGAGAGCGCTTTAGGGTTAATTAGGATCTACTTATTTCCAAAAAGTGTTTTTAAATACGAATGAGAGAGTGAGAGCCTTCATTCTGATTTGACAGTATAGTCTAAGTCAATAAACACGAGAGTGTGAGATAAAGTCTTTTAAATGAGTATTTTCTACAGAATAACATTTTTACCTTTTAAACTAAACGACCATGAATCACTAAACCACCGATGATTGACAGAATTATATACCGATATTTCGCATTATCTTTATTTAAATTATATTTCAATTTGCACTTATTTTCTTACTTGCGTCTCAACTTATAAATTCATTAGCCTTAGATTTATGTAGTAGCATTAGATAATGGTAGATCGATTCTTGATCTTTTGGGTTCGATAATCTTTAAAAATACGTGATCCGACTGTGCACTTGCAGTCACGAATCATTTAGACATACTAAATAATGATCAGTTCATCAAACACCCTTACAAATAGACTAGCGAGAGTGGCGATATACCCAATATTTCTTATGGCCCCAACCATCACTTGTTTGTTTGTGTGATTCACCATCATATTTGGGATGCATAGAAATGTAGAAACATCAAATGACAATTCTCATAGACAACACGAAATGATATGTTGAAACTTTTCTCTTCACATGTAAACAGTGATGAACTTGATGACGAACTCCGGTACGACGATCTTCAAGCTTCATATGATGATGAGTGTTAACCAACAAACACTGATGATCAAGTATATGACGAGTTTGAGTTTTAGATTTATAATAGTTTGTACCTAAGATTTATTTGGAGTTCATCATTTTAAGTGAGGTTCTATGGTTTTGAGACCGTTGAACCTAATACTAGTCATAGTTGTTTTGGGAGACATATGTGAGAAAATTCTGTAGAGTACATTTAGGCGATCTCCAAATACCAATTAGTTTTTAGCAACATAGAAATGGAACATGTTCATCAAGGTTTTTAAATACTATAACCTTCTTCTGAGACAACTTGTCTTAATGGGCTAACATCAATGGATTTAATGGTCCACGTGATCAGAAGGTCTTTGGGTGCTTGGCCGGTTTCAATCTAGTACAACACTAAGGTCCAAGCACTCAAACCCTAGGATTCTTGAATCATTCTTCATATATAGAAGTCAAATGTTTCATAGTATTGTTAGATGGATTCAATTGTACGGTTGGATGTACTGATGCCAAATACTCCATATGTTTCAAAATGATTGTCGTTTAAGATTTTTGC